>CM052538.1:58144486-58341633 GCA_028533065.1 Trachops cirrhosus
TAGAAACAAATCCAGACGTGGAAAAGTTTCCCTCACATATCCATGTGCATTCTCTGGCCCTCCGATGTGTCACGCCTCAGGCACACTGCTGGCTTGTGAGCTCTGCAGGCACCTCCTGGGATCAGGCTGGACCAATGAGCAAGGGCTATGTCAGTCTTTCTGCTTTTACTTCACTGACTAGTGCACAAATCATTCAAGAGTTGTGAATAAATTTAGAGGGGCAAAAGGGAAACCAACACACTCCTACAAACAGCAAAGGGAGAAGAGCTGTGCCTATTCTGAACCCTGCTCTACAAAAGGCTTTCACATGGGACTTAAAAGAGCGTGGCCTCTCTCTGCCAACCCCTGTCCTTATCCCTTCCTCACTTGTGTGTTGGCTTTCAAGCTTGCATCAGGCATGTTTTGCACAGCCTCTAAGGTACGGCGTGATACATTACAGTATCAATTTAAGGTAAATAGAATATAACTCATCCTATTTAACAAAAGGAAAATAAACAAAGGCTAGACCCAGTCCACTCTCTAAGAAGGAAGTGTCAGGTTACTTCCTCTTCCTGAGAAGCTATTTTGAATTCCATTTTTAGATGCTACTCATTTGATATTATTATATGGAGCTATTGAATATTGACCTACTCAATGAGATAAAATTGGTCAGTCCTACATATTGATAACCTTTATTAACTCCCACTAATCTTCAAAAATTCAATGCCTGATGCTTTCTGTCTAGCTAAGATGAGTTATTGCCAGCACTTGCTGTTTTTATTTGAGAGATAAATTAACAACTGGCGCTTTTATAATCCAACAGAACTGTCTGTGATTTCTATTCTTTATGCAGTAATATCTTGCTTTATTACATGCTGACTGTTTATTGAGCTCTGGTCTCTTATTCTGGGGTTGGGCATTGTTGGGTTTTGTTGTTTTATTTTAATTTTTTGGCAGTTAAAGGTTCTTCTCTGTTCTCAGATATTTTGGTTTAGAATGCATTATATGAAAGGAACTTTAATCAACTTTATTAGATAAAAAGCTTAAAAGTGAGTTCTGTTCAGAGGCATTTGCTGATGCCTCAATTTATTCATCAAACATTAATAACTTCATATATTTTATTCCATTGTGCTTGTACGTTATTTCATGTATTTTTAAGACTCGTGGTATAAGAAGTTTGTGGTGAAGAAAATAATTGCTTCCCACTATACTAGTTAACTTTTAAATAGTCTCCCTTGAAACATAATTCCATCACCTTCAAAATGTGTGAACTTTTTATTCTCCATCCAATTGGATAATGTTTGTTTAGCAAGTAAATACATTGTTGTTTTGCTTATTTAACCTTGGTGATACTAAGGAAGCACTGTGGCTTGTTTTCCCCTTCCGATGCCTGATTCTGATTGGTGAAGCCACTCAGCAGAAGTGTGTTGTCTCCCAGTTCTGGAGGCTGGAAGTCCGCGTCCACGTGTCCGCAGGGTGTGGTTTTCCGAGGGCCGTGGGGCAGGGATCCGCTCTTCCAGGCCTCTCTCCTTGGCTTGCCGATGGTCCTCTTCTCCCCGAGCCTTCATGTAATCTTCCCTCTACCTGTGTCCATCTCTGTATCCAAATTTCCCTTTTTTAAAGGACTCCAATCATATTGGATTAGGGCCATCCTAATGACTTTTTTTTAACTTGACAATTACCCCTATAAAGACCATATCTTCAACTATTGTCACATTCCAAGGTGTGGGGTGAGGACTTAAAAGATGGATTTTGCGGGGAGGACATAGTTCTAACCCACAATGCCATTGTTTCCCAAATGCCCAGAAGTAGCATTCAGTTCCTGCCAGCTTGTCCTGCCACTTGCCTTTACTCTCTTTTTCCACAGCCCCACACCTTCCTGAGTAGGCAGATTCTGTTTATCACTGACTGTGTTTAAGTGCTAAGGCTTCGTCCCCCCGTCCAACCCCAAGGTCTCTCTTATTGCTTGGCTTTCAGAGTTGTATGTTCCTCCAAAACACAGTTCACCACTGTTTCATTTTAGGAGCACACTGGGTAGGCTCTTGTTCTTGAGAGAGAGATCTCCATAATGTTATTTTATATCTTCTTTTAAGAATGGACCATGTTAAAATAGAAGCTGGTTAGAATTTGAAGATACCCTTGGGATGGGAGGGCACTTAACAGAATCCCCTGCTTCATCCTACTTGGCTAGAGAATTCACTGAGGGAGGGTCACGTGGAGCTCCAAACACGGACCCCACATCGTTTCTTTCACAAGAACCTTACAGACGGCGAAAGTAGTGTGCAGAGCCTTTGCGCCCTCTTCTTGTGATGGGACCCCCCACCAGTAGGCTTAGAATGTCCCTCTTGACTTTGCTGCCCTCAGCGGTGGCCACTGGCATCTCGCTCTGTAAGATGTGGAGTCAGGGATTTCCTGTCTCATCTTGGAGTTCCAGCAACCACACTGGGAGCCCTCATAACTTCTGTTTCATTTTCCTACCTTGTCTCAGGGGAGCTCTGGAATCTTCGTGGGCAAGATCAAGACTGCTAATAGCAGGGCACAGAATTCCCTTCTCATGTAATTAAAGCTAGTTTGCTTCCCCAGAGGAGAGAGGGGCATCAGAGAAGGAGAACATACTTTCCTACAGTGCACCATGGTATAAAGATGCAGGGATGTACTCTACTTTGAAGCTGTGAGGAGAAAGAAGGGAAAATGAAGTCTGTTCTTAGAACACTGTCTTAGAGATGGCTTCCAGTCCCAGTTCTGTCAGTGGCAAATGACCTCAGCACGCCCAGTGTCAGCCTCTCCATCTTAAAAACAAGAGGTTCAAGCAAAATCGTCTCAGAGAGTCACCCCAGCCATGATTTCTGACTCAGAGTTCTTTATTTTTCTGCGAAACTTGTTTTATGCTATATATCAACTCACTATTCTTAAAATTTAGTTTAATTCTTGAATTTGCCCCCCATCTAGATTTACTTGATTGATTTTTTTTCTTTAAGGGGAATGGAAGATGATGATGATCCTGAATATAAATTGTTCCAGGAAAATGGATACAAGATAAAATGATCAGATCAACCTTTTTATTCTGTATTTTATTGAATACCTAATATATGTTTGGCAGTAACTTATTCGTACACATGAATCCTGACACCTTCGATTCTTCACACTTATTAATCAGTGTAGTCAGCACCAGAGCAATTTTATGAGACTTACCAGTCATCAAAAATTTATTATCAGATAAATCAAAGAAACAGTGAGCATCTTAATAGGGTAGAGAAAGTGACATGTAAAGGATCGTTTTAGACTATGCTTTTTGACAGTTGTGTGTTATATTTACAACCAGTATCAGAGAACTTACTCCTAATTTCATGCAAAGAGTCACCAGGGTGATAGTTATCTTCTTACGTAAAGCCATCTCTGTTTTTTCCAGTGGAATGTTGCGTTGGGTCTAACTGTAAGACTAAGAATGCTAAATATACAGATGGTAGGAAACATCGTGTTCTAATATTAAGCTTATAACATTTATTTTAAAACAGTATCTATATTTTCCTCAGAGTTTTATTATAGTTGTTGTCTAAAGCTAAGAATTATCAAACCTGGTCTCTTCCTTTGGGACAATATTGCTAAACTTGAACTTTGTGATGTGGCTTGGAAAATAGCAGTATGCAAATTGCATACTGTTTTGTGGACACATTCCATGTGTACCTTCTACAGATGTGAGGCGCTGTCTTATGTCTACCATATTCCTGGCACAGTTTGGACACCTTTCTGAAGGTGTAATAAAAGACTTAGATTTCATCATGTGAGCAAAGTTACTTGGAAGGAGGTTTTTCCATCACCTGAGCCCTGTCCTGATGGTACGGAATCTCACTGTCCTCCAGGACAGAAGGACCATGGCAGTGCACCAGTAAGTCAGAGCTGAGCTGGCTCAGTAGAGCCTTCATACAGATCTGCTGGGAGCGGACCCAGCAAGACAAGGCTGGGTTACCTCCCTTCAAAGATACAGCCTATTTTCCACCTAAGGTTTCCATTAAATGCTGTATTTTCTGTCTGGTGTGTTCCTTCCTCCCACATGTACCTATTGAATGTGCAGTTGTTCTCCAAGTATCCAGTTAAATGTTGCACCCCCGGAGACCTTTTCCTGAGTGTTTCCTTACCGCCCATCTTCTCTAGGTCCCTTTTATCATCTTTCTTCAGAGCCTTTACTTTTCCTTAGTAGCAGTTTTAATAATAATAATGGCTGTCAGTTAATGAGTATTTATTTACCATGTGACAGAAATTCGCTCCACTCATACGTGCTATTAACCAATTTGTAACACAGTATTTATTTCTGTGAATACAACTTATATTTGGGGGGGTAGTATTTAAATGCATGTTTTCTTTCCCTTAAGAGATTAGAATCTTTTTGAAAGCAAGACACATGATTCCTTTGTGACTGGGCTTTGCATGTGGCATGTCCCCGTGTCTTATATAAATGACCTGTCTCATGCAGAGGAGCCTCTGACAGGTTGCCCTGATTTCTGAAAGGAAAACCGTTCTGGCATCCACAATGGACCACAGTATAGTTCTTTGTTTTTGCTGGTACATAATAAACAATACTAAAACATTAAAACATGCTCTCAATATATTAAGTGAAGATTTCGTCTTCACAATAGTCTTTCATGGCTTGTATGGATCTCTATTTACCACACTACTCTCTTATTAGAAATGAAACAGTTCCTTAACTTCACAAATAAATGAATTATGTTTGAAAGCGAGACATTTCCTTACATGAATCTGCAAGCTCTGTGGTCATTTTCTGTGCCTGTCTTTGTCCATCAAGGGAGCGTTTCCTGCAGTGCGGAGAGTGCATGACTGTGTCTGTAGGAGCTCTGAGAGAGATGCGGTAAACTAGTCCTGGCGGTTGTCTTAGAAAATGAAATCGGATGGCTAGAGGCATGAAGGGGGCGTGGGGGGCACATTCTCTTTTATTCTTTGAGTCTATTTAATGCTCTATTTTTTACATGCATTCTCTAAGAGATTATTGGAAAAAAATAAACCACAACTAGTAACCAGTAGGGCCCACAAAGAAGGAAGAAACCACAAAAAGTGTAGCTATGTACTTGATTTTGTGTCTTGTTAGGTCCCCTTCCCATTCGTTCGTGTTGTGGACTCCATTCTTATGAGTCTTCTGGTAACCGGGTGCACCAGACACCTTCCGGATGATGTAGCCTCTTACAGAATGTCCTGAGCCTTGGAAGGGGACTGTCTGAACCAGAGCTTGAGAGCAGAGTTCTCACTGAACTCAGGGCTATTTCCTATTCCTGGCTTGAGCACTGGGAAATCTCACGTTGAGTATAACACCTCTCAGGCTTTCCTGCATCCTTAGACAAATCTATAGAAATTGTTCTTCCTTCAGAATCCAATGTGAAATGGAAAAAGTGGTCATTCACAAAGATCTAACAAAAGAAGAAAAGGAAGGAAAAAAACAAGAAAACGTACTTTTTCCTTGAGTTTCGTTAAATGGGGGTATTTTCCCACCTAAGATTTTAAGTGATTATAAGGTAAGCTTTTCTATATTTGAATGGTCATGACGTTTTGGAATAAGGAAGAACGAATCTTGGAAGAATTGGTGGTGTATTAAAGGATGAGATTGGGCTTCAGGTTCCCATTCATTAGATGTGGATTTTGTTTTAATTTTTTTCTCTTTATTTATTTATTTGGCTGTAAGCTAAGATGATGTGTGTGAGATCATGAGCATTTTTAACCTGTTTTTGTGCATTCTCAATAGAAACTGCACGAGTGGTGACCTTTTAATAGACTGTATCTTGTAACTAGCAAATTTATTTTGGTACAAAATTCTAGATAATTCCTAAAGAATGTAAATTTTGTCAATAAAAGTTTTTGTTTTGGAATACTTACTTAATCTTAGAACTGTGTTTTATATGTTTTTTTTAAAGATGGCTTCTGCTTTATTTTCATGTTTAATTAACAAGATAGGGTAATAAGAAAAATACTGGTCATAAGCTAATGGAATCAAAATAACCTTTATTAATCTTATACTGAAACATGCTTAGGAAAAGGAATAATGGCAAATGAGGAAAATGCTCTTTCAGTCACCATGTGACTCCTTTATATGTCCCTGAGAATCGAGAGCAGCTTTTGTTAGAAAAATTCAGAACAGGCATGATAAAGTCAGCTGTTCCCCACACCTTCCTCCCTCAGTTTTCTTCTGTTCATGTGCTAACATCCAGGTGGGTTTCTGTGTGACACAGTTTCCTCTGTCACACTAAGGAGAGACAGCAGTCACTGACTTTCTGCCATGGCCCAGCCCTTGGTAGGTTCCTTACAGACTTTGTCTCCCATACGCTCATGGCTCCATGAAATGTAGGTGTCCCCCCAGCTTTCAGATAGGAAGACGAGAGTCGAAGAACAAGTGAAATGACCAGTAGTTTATCTGAGTGATGGAGCCAGACACCAGGGTCCATCTGTCCTGTCTCTAATATTCCTTGTTGTTTTTAGGTGGTATCCAGGAGGAAAATGAGGAAATGCTGAGTTAATGAGGACGTCCTCAGGGAGAAGTCTGTGTACGGAACTTAAGTGTACCTACATGTGATCATTTTACTTGTCTGATTCTCGAGTTAAACTCAGCCTCCTGCCAGGCGACATCCTCACCCTGGAGCAGCTGAAGGCACAGGCAGCATTCAGGGGTCTCCAAACAATATTCCTGCTGCCAGCTTTTCAGTACCTGTACACCTGTCTTCAGGCATCTACCCTGATTCTGATTTGTCAGGCTCTTATGTGGGTGGTTCTGGTCCAACCAATACAAATCCATTTTCCTGCCAGCTACTTACACGCTCTGGTTCAGTGATTGCGTATTTATCTACAGAAAGCCTTATGTTTATACTGTGTAGTAGTTGGAGTTCAAGCAATTTGCATATTTAAGGCTGTGACCTTTTTCTACCATACTTTGTATGATTTATCTGTTTGGGCATCATTATGGACTCCTGGTCTTTCTCAGCTCATCTTGTACCAGTGACCAGTGTAAGACTTTCTCTGTGGTCTCTTCTTTGTGTTTTTATATTCTTACTAGCCCCAGACTGAGGTTATAATTCATTTGTTCCAACAAAGAACTGATTCTTCTCTAAGGAGCCTTGTTTCTTTTAAGCAGAAAATAGCAGTAGAATCCCAAACTGAGATCTAGAAGTGCATGTTTTCCAAGTGAGCATCAGGGGTAGAGGAGAGTGACGTGAGGTGTGCCAGCCACTTGAGTGACAAGCAGAGAAATTACCTGTATCCAGAAGAGCATGCACGCGTGTTAATGCTTCCCATTTCTTTATATCTTTGTCAAGTTTATTTTGCCCTTGCTCTATTACTGGAATTTATTAATCTCATTCCCTCTTTGCCAAGCTGTACATACTAAATTATTCATGTGTTCACATGACAAGTGATCCCACATTTGCATGTCTTCATTTTCTTCTCTTCCTGGACTCAAGTGTTCTAGAATCAGCTGCTAAGTGGATAAGTCCAGAAATCTTGTCTCTGTCCCCAGAGCACTTGAAAAGAAAAAGGAATAGTAACCCCCCGCCAGGTTTTATACTAAAGTAATGGAAAGTGTGGGCCACTCAGTAACATAAAGGTGTAGATCACCCAGCAGCTAGATAGAGTCCTACTGGGTTAAGAGATCAGAACAGTGAAGCAGGAAAACATACCAACACAGGCTTTGGAAGCTTTGTGTATTTCCTCTTCATTTTTTGCGGCACTAGTGTTTGTCTTTTAACACCAACTTTTTTACTCTCACTTTCACTTTTTGTTGTTGTTGTTTTTGTTTGTGTGTTTTTGGTTTGTTCTTCTACCTTATTTAAGTTTCTGCTCAGGTGTCATCTTCACAAAACACTTCCGTGTCAGTCTGTCTGATACAGCCCATCACCCACCCTGCCCCTGACTTCTGTGTTCCTCTCACACTTTAGTGGAGGTTCCCCAGGATCAGGGACTTTGTTGTGCGCACTGCTGTGGTCCCAGGAGCCTCTGACACAGTGCCTGAAACTAGTGGGCTCCCCAAATACTTGATGAATGAGAGTTGTTGTTTCAGCCATACACTATAGCCTTCAGTTTAGACATTTCTGCTAAAGGAAATTAAAAAAAACCTTCCATCACACATTCATTACACATTTTTAGCGTTTTCTTTTTTCCTCTTGTGTCTGGAGTTGCTAAGACTTCATGATATTATTAGTGCTCCTTCCACCACTATGAATGTTTGTGATGTTTCCAAGGCTCCAGCCTTCGCCAGCCAGCTATTCCCATCAAATCTAGTAGCTCCTTTTAGCTAGGCTAAGAAAGAAACTCCACGTACGAAATTTTAGAGGGTAATATGGAAAAAAAGTTACCAGAGCTGTAGGAGGATATTTGACCTGGACTCAGCCCAACAGCCTGGTCTGGGTTTTGATTTTGAATCATCCAGCCTTCCATCCTCTAACAGACCCCTCTGTGTGTGGGACCTTGATGTGGGCTGCTGAGCATCTCAGGATGCAGGTGTGGCTTCTGTTCTCCATCAGGATGGTGTGAAAGAATCTATAAAAGGTAAATTGGCAGGCTTCGGACTGTAGTAATTGCTTAGCAGTAAACAGCAAAGGAGAGGAATGGGGAGGGGAGGCAATTCTTTCTCTCAACCCTCAAAATATGTTTTGGGGACAAGTCAGAAAAACCATTTGGAACCTGATCTTTCAACCCAAGAAGCTAGGTGCAAGAGGGTGTAAGGTGTCCCTCGGCGCTCACTCAGTCCTGGGGAACCAGATGCCTCCTGGTCAGTTAGCTGCGTTGAGGAGCTACAGCCTGCAGCAGGTTGAGTGTCACTTGAACTGCAGTCTGCCCTGTTGAGCTTCAGAGATGCCCAATGAAGGTGAGGAGTGACTGTGTGCTTAAAGAAATGTTTGGCTTGTCACACAGAGAAGGATCCTGTCCATAACCACACTTCCAAATTCGATGTTAAAATTTTTCACAGGCTGCATTAATTTTCTGTATTTTTAAACAAAGTTCTCCTTGTCACATTTTCATTGTTAACTATGTTGAGGAAAAAGATGACACTTTAGTATTTTTTTTAAGACATGGAAATATTATGAATTGGTTTTAATTGTGTATACCACCTAATTTTTTTTTAAAGGAGAGAGAATTGTAGCTGCTTTACATTATGCCAAAATTCCTGCTTTTGAAAATAAGCGTAGCTGCCTCCTTTACAAAGGAAAACCAGAGACTCCTGCAGTCAGAATCACCAGCTTCTGGGCTCAGAGTCTTGCCATCTCCTGGAGGGTGAACTTCTGCTAAAGGAACTTGGTGACCCCGGAGAAGCACATTTCCATGGGGCGAAAGGACTTCTGAATACCCTGAAGGAAATGTAAACAAATGGTGGCATATCTGGAGGGGAGGGAGCACTGGGAAGAGGAGGGCTTAGCCTTGGAGAATAAGCTAGCTCCCGGAGGCATGCGGCATTCCCCTCCAGCATGTAGACCAGTGGGTGTTCATTGATCGAATCCTATTCTTAACTTGTGCTAGCTTTGTGATATTTGATCAATTAGATTTTTTCTAATTTAACATCTTCATTGAAGCAGTTGACATACAATAAACTGCATATTTAAGGTATGCAATTCGATACATTTTGACATGTGTATACCCTTGTAAAATAGTTACCATAATCAAGATAGTGAACCTGTTCCTCATCCCCCAAAATTATCTTGTGCCCGTATATAAGCCATATTCCTCCTTCATGCTCTGCTCCCATCTTTCTCCCCCAGCGCCAGGCAGCCATTGACCTACTTCTCAGCTATGTGTTAGTTTGCAAGTTGTAGAGTATTATATATAGACATATAATGTGTACTCATTTAAAAAAATCAGACTCCTTTCATTCAGCATAATCATCTTGAAACTCATTATTACATATTATCAAAAGTCCATTGAGTGCATATACCACAATTTGTTTATCCGCTTGCCTGTTGATGGATATTTGGGTTAGTTCCAGTTCAGGGCCATTACAAATAAAGCATCTATGAGCTTTTGTGTGAATTCTTTGAACAGGTACTGTCACTATAAATACCTAGGAATGGAATGGTGGATCATATAGGAGTGCAGTTCCTCCACATGCTTAGTTAATTTTGTTAACTTTTATTATAAAATGTTCTCATGTCATTTTAATGTACATGTAGCTGACATATAATGATGTTGAATTTTTACCACCCCATATCTTCCTTAGTAACATTTTTGTTCAAATCTATTTATTTATTTTTCATTTTTATTACCGTTCTGTTACAGTTGTCCCAATTTCTGCCCCCCCACTGTTGCTGTCCCATCCAACCCCCACTCAAATCCATTAATCCATTAAATCTCTTAAATTAAAATTTATATAATTATATAAATTCTCTTTAAGAAATTAATCCATTTAATCTCTTGTTTAGAGTTTTTTTAAAGTTCCATATAGAAATTCTTTACCACATGGATGCTTTGCAAAGCTTTTCTTCCTCTCTGTGATTTATCTTTTCATTCTCTTAGCAGTGTCTTTTGAAGAATGAAACTTTAATTTTGTTGAAGTCCAGTTTATCAATTTATTCTTTTATGGATTGTGCTGCTGATGTCATTTCTAAGTATCACTTACCCAATTCAAATTTATAGGACTTTCTTCTGTATTTTAGTCCAGAAGCTTTACAGTTTTGGGTTTTACATTTAGTTCTATGATGCATTTTGAGTTAACCATACGTGTGGTGTAAGGTATGGATTGAAGTCTATATGTTTTGCTTATAGATATCCAATTATTTTTGTACCATTAGTCTGCAAGTTGATTGATATTTCTGCTTATATTTTTTATATCCTTACTGATTTTCTGTCTACTTGTTCTATCAGTTATTGAGAGAGGAGTTTTGCAACCTCAGACTATAATTATGGATTTATCTATTTTTCTTTTCAATTCTATCAATTTTTGCTTCATATTTTGAAGCTCTGTAATTATATCAATAAATATAAAGTTTGTTTATTCTACTTTATTAACTGTCCATTTCTTCATTATGAAATGGAATTCCCTAACCCTAGTAATACTCTTTGACTGAAATCAACTTTGTCAAATATTAATATAGCCACCCCATCTTTATTTGAATTAATGTAAGCATGATCTATTATTTTCCATTCTCTTGCTTTTAACATATTTGTATCTTATGCGTATATGTGTGTGTGTATTTTTCAGGTTTATTTTATTCTCATTTGAGGTCATATTTATTGATTTTTTTAGAGAGAGGGGAAGCGGTGTGGGCAGGGGGAGGGAAGGGGGAGGGGAGAGAGAGAGAGAGATTGAGAGAGAGAGAGAGAGAGTTTGAGAGAGAGAGAGAGATTGAGATTGAGCAGTTGCCTCCTGTACACATCCCGACTAGGGATCAAACCTGCAACCTAGGTGTGTGCCCGGACCAGGAATCAAACCAGCAGCTGTTTGGTGTCCAGCATGATGCTCCACCCAACTGAGCCACACACTGTCCAGGACTGTATTTTTATATTTAATGTGGGTTTTTTATAGGCAGCATATAGTTTGGTCTTGCTTTTTTATCTCATCTGCCAAATCTGCCTTTTAATTGAGGTATTTTGACCATTTACATTTAATGTGATTCGTGATATGAGTAGGTTTGAATCTATCTCTTTACTATTTTTTTTCTATTTCTTTCATCTGTTTTTTTTCCCTTTTGTGCCTTTTAGATTGTGTATTATTTAGGACATCATTTTGTCTCATTTGTTGGCTAATTAGCTATTGTCTTTTATCATCTAATGTTAGTGTATGCTTTGGGGTTTATAATTTACATCTTAGATATTTCACAGTGATGTTATACCACTTCACATGTAGTGTAAGGCACCTTAAAATGATGTGATTTTACTTGTCATCTCTAGAGACTCATGCTTCTGTTGACATGCATTTACTTCTACTAATGTTATATACTAGAAATACAAATAAAAATAAAGCACTTAATATATTTTGTAATGTACCTACTACTTACAGTGCTCATCATTTCTTTGTGTAGATCCATATTTCTGTGTAGTATATTTTTTCTCATAACAGAAGGGCTTCCTTTAACTTTTCTTGTCATCTAGCTCTTCCATGTGTGAATTCTTTCTGATTTTTTATTTATGTAAAACTCTTTATTCACCTTTTCACTGGGTATAGAATCTTGGAGAGAGTTTTTATATTTTTGTAATATTAAAGATTTTTTTCTCCACTGTTTTCTTACTTGCATTGTTTCTGACAAGAAATCTGCTGTATCTGTCTTTGTTCCTCTGTCTACAACTCTTTCCCCATCAAGACTGCTTTAAGGATTTTCTCTTAATCCTGGGTGTAACGGAAAGCATGTCTGACTACCTGCCTCTACGAAAGCCAATGCTCTTGAGGCAGGTGCTGATGTAAAGGACAGTGGTTTATTCAGGTGCCGGCCATCTGGAAGATGGGGCACTCATGTTTCAAAGCCCATCTTTTGGGAAGATGGGGGATTCACACCTCAAAGCCCACCTCCCCATCTCAGTGGAGGCAGAGGTTTTTATAAGGAGGGAGAGGAGAACAGAACAAAGAGATCAAGAGGGTGGGGGTGAAAAGTTATCTGTGTGCAGGTGAGCACAGTCCATTCCGATAAGACAATGATGGTCCAGTGCAGTGCGCCTCATCCTGGTTTAGTCATCCTGGATTCATGTCATCCTGGATTCATGTCATCCTGGCTCCATGGTTGAACGTTGGCAAATATCCTGGAACAGGGATGCCTCGAGGTCGGAGTCTGTATCTTTTGAAGTTAGTTGCTAGGATTCCTACACAAACATGCTGTTTATCTATAAGCTACATATGAATCAGAGCCAGCACTTACAGAAACAAATGTCAAAAGAATGCTGGGGTGGGTTACATTTTCCCACCATTAAATTTTCTACTGTTTCATCAGTTCTGAGCATTTGGTTTAATGTGCCTTAGCGTAGTTTCTCTATTTGTTTTCTGTGTGTTTGGAGTTTGTGGAGCTTTATGTATCTGTGAGTTTTAAATTTTCATTAAGTCTGAAAATTTTCAGACACTCCTCCAGATACTTTTTTCTAGTCTCCCCTCTTCCCATTTCCGTCCTCTGTTTTGGGGACTCCTTTCATGCATATTTCAGCCTCTTAGAGTTGTTCCTCGGCTCACTGACATTCCATTTATTTTTTAATCCCATTCTCTCTCTGAGTTTCATTTTAGATAATTCCTGTTACTTTGTTTTAAAAGTCACCAGTCTTTTTATCTCATGCATTTTTGTCACGTAATTATTTTGGGTTTCTTTTATATCATCTAAAAGTCAGGTTACTAATGATCCGCTCTAAAGGAAAGGAAGGAGGTTTCAGAGACAGGGCTCCCCCTCATCCTTGTTAGTGTCCTAGGTGATGATTACCTGGTCAAGCATTTTTAAACTCTTGTTAGTTACGTGAACGTGTATTTTTAATGCGCTTTTTGATAATAGTTATAGACAGAGATTTGGTTGTATATTCTGTTGGATCAAACTCCAGTGACAAAAGAACTGCAAAAACAACTGTTTGTAGGTATATTATTAGTAATAACATTTTTATTATTTTTGAAATAATTTCAAATATATTATAAAGCAAATATGTAATTATGCTAATGTTCTTATAGACTAAGTTTTCAGTAGAAGAGAAAGGAAATAAACATTGGAGAAGTTAATTAAATCTTAAATTTGAATTTGAAAAGCAGTAAGAATTTGTGATGTATTTTTTCCTTAAAAAAATTTCTTTTTTGTTCACCACCAAAGAGGCCTAGAAAAGAATGACCAACACAGTAGAAATGAGCACTCCTATTTCCTGGATCATTTTTGTAAATACCATTTTCCACGAAGAGAACTCTGAGACCTTTAGAAACAAAATGGCTAATTCCAGGTCTCCATCAGGATCCTGAAATATCTTGTCACTTCAGAAAGCAAGGAAGCTGTCAAAGACTGTGTCAGAAAGAGCTCAGGGTGCCGACTTTGAAGAGCTCATTGGCCAAAAGTGGGACAGTTTGGTGGTTTTCGGTGACAATAAAAACTAAAATGTTAAAACACTTCCAATGTGCTCTTAGAAAATCTAAATCAAACAAACAAGGTGTCAAAAGTTTTTCCCAGATAACCATGAAATTTGAATACTGGATATTTGAGGACATTAAGGAATTATTAATTTTTTTTATGTGTGGTGATGGTTTGAGACTATACTGATGGATGAAGTAACACAATTGCTGAAGAAGTGAAAAGAAATGAAACAAGACATGCTTTGAATAGATAACTTTTGGAGCTGATGATGGGCACATGAGGAGTTATATTGTTCTTCTTTGATTTTTGTATGGGTGAAATTTTCTCAAAGTTAAAAATATTTTAAATATAAGAAAAATTAATACCATGTCTACCATGGGATTGTGAGGACAGTGTCTGTAAAGTCATTATACTACTCGACCTTAAAAATGAAAATAAAAATAGCTCAGATCTCATGCACTCCACCCCAGCCCCTGGCCCCCACCCAGGCTATAAAAGATTCTTTCATTTTAGTTCCTTGGAGCTGAAATTCCCTGCAGAGCTATCCATGGTGCTGACTGTTTGTTGGCCAAGGACACACTAGGAGAAAGGGGAGGAGGCAGAGTAGGGTGGTATGCAAGGTACATTTGGTCTTGTATACACCGAGTTTGAGGTTTCTGACTACCCCTAGATGTCGAGATACCTAGCAGAGAAGAGGTTTTGTGGGCCTAGGTTTCAGGTAGCTTTCTTTGGCTGAAGGCAGAGCCTTCCAGCTTAGTTCTCCCATGGCTTTGACTAGTTACCATCCTGCCAGCTCCTCATTGGTGTGCAGCCCAAGACGGGCAGCAGCAGACTATTCTCCTGCTAGGCATTTTGGCTTTAAGAAGTAAGATACCATTTATTGGTTCATCTATATGTGTGTATCCTTAGCTGAGTTGAGGAAGTTGTTTGTCAGAGATTAAGTGGCTATGTTTTGGATCTTACCAATGAATAAAAAGGAGTCCAATTATGTATCAGTGTGGGGAACATTGGACAGACTCTGTTTCTTCTCTTTATAGGTCCCAAGCCAAATCTATTAGCCCCTGTGCTCTCCTGTTTAATTTAAAATGTATCAGAAATATCCCACTCAGTTGGTTTCCAGCATAAGTAATAGGAAGCAGACATTCATCTGGTCAGCTTTAAAAAACAATTTATTGATTCATATTACTTAGGCTTGAAGAGAAACTTTTTAATCTATGTCTTAGTTTTATAATTTTCAGTTCTGCCCTAGGAACTGTTGTGATTAGGCTATACTTGTCAGGGACCTTCTGCAGTCCGTCTGTCAGGCAGTGCATGCTGGACAGTTTTGCTTTGTGCAGACGGGTGGCGTATAAGCAAGAATGAGGAAGAGATGATGAAGAAACATGGCTTTTGTGTACACATTGTCTTCAGGCAGAGTTTTCTCTTTAATGAGCCAGGAAGAAGACACTGGCTTTCACTAGGTGTGTACAGTAGCAAAACACTGGGAGATCAGCTTGTGGAAATTCCAAAATGGAACTTAGTGAAAAATGGTTAAAAAGCTGTGGAGTGCTGCAAAAGAAGGGGATGCAAGTGTGAATTTCAAGAAGACGCTACAAGAGATCTTGCAGCGCTGTCTTAGAGTGAGGCAGGTCTGGGTCTGAATCACAGCTACACGGTCTAGGTGGCCTCATCATTTAAATGCTCTGAGTCTGTTTGTTCTTCTGTAACATTTGAAGGACTGCGGGCTTATGGGCCACACTCTGAATAACCCTGGTCTAACATTTGGTTATTGAATAGAATCTGTGACATCACCAGTACCTCAGAAAATCTGAATTTTGTGTAAGTGTTCGTCTTAAACAGTAGAAATCTCCAAATCCAGTAATCGATTATAGGTTGAGGTCAGGAGGCTTGGCCTCCTACAGAAAGCAATGCACAGCAGTGTGGAAGGGAAAGTGCATGCCCTTCAGTGAGCAGACACTGTCTTACAGCCGTAAATATGTGAAATGCCATATCGGCAGTTTGCTTCATTTAAACATGCACCCATCCTTCTTTGTACACAACAGGCCCTTTGATAGGACAAGGCTGCCTGGAATCGTGTCAACGGTTGGTAGTCCTGAAACAGAAAATAGACGCTACAGTTGGAGAGATGTAACCCACCTTCAGAGGCAGAAAATGAGGTCACTGCAGTGTGATTTCTTTTATTTACAGACGTAGGAAATTTAATAATGGGAGAGATCAGAGCAGGGGGAATAGATAAGAGGTAAAATGGAAATGTTCTCAAAATGTACCTCTAAGGATCTTTTGGCTGCAACCAGGGAAAGGAGTAAAACATGTTATGTTCATTGAAAGTCTGTTTCAAATGCTTTGTTTTATCATGTTCAAATTTTATAGAATTACAAATGTTATAAAACCATAGAAATAACCTAATTTCCTTTCTTGTTTTTTAGATGATGACGTTGAATCCCAAAATGGTTAAGTGACCTAAGATTTAACCTAGTTAAATTAACATCATATGGTGCTCATAGCGCCTGTTCAGGCTGTGGTGAAAATGCCTTTCCACGCTCTGAAACACTTGTCCTCCCTCTTTGGTTAGTTCCCACTGTTCTGCAGATTCTAGGTCATTTCTTTTTTTCTTTAAGGAGTCTGCCCTTCCTGACCATTCTCCCCACCTCTTGTCAAGGTCAAATAATAACAGAAATCAGGCACAATAGTTTATTCAACATTTATTTAATCATCATACAAACTCTGTGAGGTAGGTACTGTTGTGTCCCCATTTTATAGAAGGAGAAAAATACAAGGGGGTTAAATAACTTGTTCAGGGTTCCAGTTAATGTGTGGTAGAGGCAGGATTCAAACCCAGACATTCTTGCTGCAAAATCTCAGCTCAACTCTTAAACACTATTCTACTAGTTATCTGTTATCAGGATACCTTGTATCATTCTTAGCACTTATTGCTCTTAATGATGTATTTATTTGTGTGATTATGTAATAAATTCTTCCCACTAGATTGTAACCTTCAGAAGGACTCAAATTATGTATCATTTGATTTGTATGTTTCTTAGCTTCCAAGTGCCTAATGTCTAGAAGGCTCATTACATACATTTTTCATGCGTGAAATTCAGTTAATAATAATGTGTTTTATGGAATTGTTTGTTCTGATTGCCTTGTACTGTAGTACCATTGCATAGAGTACCATAATACAACTGCATTGTTATGAGAACTAAGAAAATGCACACGAAGTACTCACTAGTTCAAGTCATTTAGTAAGTACTCAGTAAGTGTAGGTCTGTGGTTATAATAAGCAGGCTTAGCTGTGTAACTTAAGACCACAACACAGAATGTCTACTCAAATGTTTAGTGCTCTTAACTTTCATTCCCTAGTCCATTCTATACCTATAATGAACATAGTTAGAAAAGTGAATTTTAAAAAATATATTACTTTTCAGAGCTGATTTCTTAACTAGATAGATAAATAAAGTACAACTTTTATCCTTGGCAAGCATTGGTTTTATCCTTAAGTCCAAGACAGAGGGTCTTTATGATCCAGTGGGGGTTCACAAGTAACTTTCTGAACTGGTGTCTGGAGCATGTACCATAAGGAAAGGCTAAAGTAAGTCTTTCCACATCAGCACATTATTTGAGGGTAGTTTTTAGGTCTGCATTAAATTGCAGCAGATGGGAGCTTGCTTCTTTAGCCTTTCTTTGGTCTTTCAGATGCATTTATTTTTACATGTATCCCATGTCTTCCTGTATATATTTTGTTTGGTGCAGATAGGATTTATTATTTCAAGTTGTGTCTTTGTAGTTAGTTCTGCAATGTTATCTTTGGGGCATAGAGATGCATTTGGCAAATGATCAGCAATGTATTCTAGTAGGACCGAGCTGTAGAATAAAATTGAGCTATGGAGTTAATCTGTACAGTAGTCACAGATAAATGGTGAAGAGATCAGAATTAATCTTAAAGCACAAGATAAAATGCAGATATCCTAGAATCAAAAATAATAGTATTCATGAAAGTGACGATTAATTATTTAATTCCAAGGGCAGACACATTATAGTCTAAATATATATTTCAGGTTCACAACTGACTAGGTATTTTATGTGGCAGAATACCAGCTTTGCATATTTATTAAAATTATTCATAACTGCATAGCTGCCTAGATGAACTGTTGAGCTCTTATTCCTTGATCCAATATATTATCTTGTTCATTTTATCATGGTACTGTAATAAAAATTTATCTAAATTTTAGGGTGATCCATGGAATATTTTCAGTATCAGCATCTCCTAAATACATATTTTGTCATTTCCATTTTGCCTAATGTGATCCTTTACATAGGTTCATAAGAAATCATCTATCTCTATAGAAAAATTAGTTTTTTTCTTTAGGGAATAAATTTTAAACAAATCTTTACTCAACATGATATCATAAATCATTAATATTTAGGGATCAAAATACTCCTGTTACCTAAATATTTGGACACAATGTGAATTCTTTGGAATAGTAGAAAAATTGTGGAAGTCCACATGGATTTTACGAAGAGCCGTGTTTGGTTTTGGTATTATACGGGTACGCGGAGCATTTAATGTGTTGCTGTGGCCAGTGTGACGGTGTGGTTGGCATCGTGAGTTTGGATCCAGACCGCCTTCAGTTCATGCCCTAAGTTTACCACTAGTTACTGATTATATTTTGCTTTTGAGCATCAGTGACGCCTTCTGTGAAATGAATGATAATGTCTATCTTAGAGGGCTGTCAGAGGAGATTCTGCCGCATAAACCACACAGAGTACGTAGAACTGCATCAGGCATGTAGTAAGCACTCGGTGAATATCAGGTACTGTAAATGTTAATAATATATCACGAAATGCCACAAAAGGGTGGGCTAGAGTTTTAGCAAGAATATATGGTAAAGAATTGTTTATCTGCAGTAATATGTCTCTAAACTGGCAAAAACATAGATCATGTTAGGAAAGAAGAGTACGTGCAACTTTTTAAAATAAGATAGTAATTATAGTGAACTTGAGTTCAAAGAAATCTTGGATAATCTAGATTAATGCCCTCCCTTTGCATGGGTGGAAAGTACAGCTCCAGAAGATTCAAGTGACCTCGCAGAACTACCCAGCCAGGGTTGGAGGGTCTAACTCGTGTCTCCCAGCTCAGCGTCTAGTTCTTGTTCTATTTGAAAGCACCTGTGTATTGTGCCAATAGGAAACATTCATCGAACCCCTTTCAGATGTGGTCATTGTTTTTGGGAAGTAAGTGTATGACATCTTATTCATTACATAACTCTTCCTCACTCCTCTTGGTTTGGTGTCCTAGAGATTATTAATCCTCTGGTAATGTGGATCCCGGCCGGCAGGACCTGTGTGTGTTGTGGCTACTATGAACAAATACACATGGACTGCAGAGTCCTGTGGAGAAAAGGGACGGCATGGCCGCTCCCTGAGACAGAGAAGGGGCCCCGGCCCCTGCCTGGACAGGCTCTCATTGCTTCTCTGGGCACATTACATTGAGGATGGTCCTCATTTACTATGCACAGGTTCGCTTCAGGGGATTACCTTTTACTGATCACAGAGGACAGAATGATGCTAATTACTTCAAAGAGAAGGGTGTTACAGACCAAGGGGAAAAGTGGTTGAACCGGTCACACTCCATACTTGGGAGGTTTAGCCCAGATCTTAGGAAGTTACAGTAAGCACTTGCTGCCTTAATTTGGGCTGAGGGAGTTTTAGCAAAAGCAAGCCTCATAGCAGTCTAGGTACAATGCAGGCCTGACTCCCCACGGGAGAACCTCTCTGTGGGCGTGGTCCTGTGTGCTGACTGGCTTCCCACTGGCCTTTCTGAGTGGGAGAGCTGAGCTACATTTCCACACCACGTGAAATGGTTCCCTATACTCTGGCAGTATCATTTCATGCAGAAAATGACTGACTCAGTGACTATGAGCAGCTCTATCGGAAGGCCTCAGTGGGACAACTGTAGCTCTGTGGAGGGGCACAGAAAAGGGAACTTCTGTGACGTAGCGAATTTTCCTTGAGACCTCATAAACTTCTGAAATTAAAATGAAGCCTTTCTTCCTTATGAAATTGAGTCATGTGCTCAAGGACATGCATCGTATGCTTCTGAGCTCTATTTTAGTGGTGTCTATAAAATAATAAAGATAAGTGTTGCACCATAAACAGTGTTCATGGAGGCATATTTAACCCCAGTCTCTGTTATTTCCAGAGTGTATAGTAATTGAACTGCTTTTCTTTGAAAGTGGCTCATGAGCTGTCACCTCCTCAAATGAACCCTCTGTCACCTCGGCACTCTCTTTCTTAGAGGTACTAACCCACTGTCTCTGGGGCCAGGCTTTTACCAAAGGAGATTTCATCTTGTTAACACATGGGCTTGGAGCCACCTTTTGGGCTGGGCTGCAGTTTTGCATGTATGGTTGGAGTGAAAAGATTGTAGCCACACCAATTTGTGGGGTGTGCTGAGTCGACTCCTTCTTTATTTTCATGGAGACCACGTGTGAAACTAAGAAAGACCAATGGGTGAGTGACCTTTGCATATGAACAACACAGATAGTTGTTCTGCTCCACAAGTGGCGTTTTCTGTGACCTTTCTGGTTGTCAGCACAGCCTCCCGGCTCGCCAGCCTCCTGCACTGCACAATGGCAGACAGAGGTAATGGTCCCCGGCTTGTTCTTGGAGTGGTGAGCCACTAGTGAGGCTTAATTGGAGAATATTTTTAACCCATTATCAAGAGCATTAGGAGGAAATGCTCAAAGAGTCTTGATGCAGCTCTTTCCATTTAAGAAAGTAGATATAACCAAACAAGCAAATTATACCCTTAAATAGTAATCCATCTTTATTTTCAATTCATTCTTCTTTCCCAGATACAGAGTCTTCTCTCTGATGCATGAAAAGGAGCAGGACAAACTAGAGTGTTACAAATGATTCTTCCCCACCGGCGTGCGTGTAGCACCCATGTTTAGAACAGGGTGACTTTGAATGGACCATCCTGAGTAAATTTTTCAGGACGGTAGCGAACGGGTCTGATAGGCTGGCCATGACACAGATCTGCCCTGAGGTCTTTTAGGGTGTACAGGCCCTGGGAAGGGAAAGCAGCAGTCTGAGGAACATGAGTGGGCTTTCCTTTACGTCATTATTTCCGACTCCTTTCTCTTTTTATATTGAATAAATAGGCCTTCATTCTTTCAAACTTACGGGGTTTTTTTTGAAGGGTTGCTGAGAGATGTCCCCAAATTATTATCCTTACCAGAGCCGAAGTGTCAATCATGGATTATAATCAAATTTAATCTGATCTTGAACTTCAAAGAAAAGTTACCTTTTGCTTGACTTCTTTGATTATTTTATCTTATAGTATTAAAATGGCAGGAAAAATTGTTTCCAACTTTTTCTATAATTAAAATAAATCCATATGAGTTAGTTTAGAACTATAAGAGAATGTCTAACTATTTGAAATTTGGAAGCTCCTTTGATCTAAATACACAGCTTTGACAGCACTTTCATTTATTGATTCCTATATTCTGGGATTTTAAAAAAATGTATTTAAAGTCACCAAAAATATACTTCTCAAGCTGGGACTAAAATTGGCTGCAATTAAGACACCCAAGAGTCTATTAAGAGTTAAGGTGGGTTAGATTATGTACAGGAAGGACAGTCAGAAAGTGGCAGTGTACTTTTGTCAGGAAAGGGAACACAGATGTCCTTGTGGGATCATTAAGAAGCTAAATTGTAAATTTAGCAAAATATAAGGTAACTTCTCTTTCAAGTACATAGTAGGAGTTTTTGGTGTCTCAGATAAATATTGGCTCAGGAGAATGTCTGGTCTTTCTTTTCATCAGACATCATTCAAAACAATTCTCTGATGCTTCTGAAGAGAAGTATTATAGGTACCATGGGCACATGGGGTGAGTGGTCAGTAAAAAGACTTTGTCCTAAACTTGTGAAAGTAGGATTGTCCATGGAACAACTGTGTTAGATTACACCAGCTTTATAGGTGTTGCAGAATACTTTTAGCCTAAATTTTGTAATTTATAGGAAAGCTGTTATTTTAAAGTCTTTCCTACCTGCTTGTGTGATTAACTAATTTTAACCATCTCTAAAAGATACCCATTGGATAGGGTATATGGACAAAGAACAACAACATAGAAATAATAGTATATGGGAGCCAGATATTCTAAAAGCTTTCTCAACATGGAAGACTAGCTGTAGACTACATCAGAGAAACACACCTATTAGAAATATTGTTGAACTTGTAAGAGAGGAAGGGGGCATCCCCAAGGGACAAACCATCTGTATAGTAATTAGAAACCAAAGGGGTGTGGTAAAGAGGTTGGGATCTTAGTGGCAGGGGTAGTGTAACAAATTCAGAGCTTCCCTGGGGTGTGGGGAGGGTGGGAGGGCCAAACCTGAAACAGTTTCACAAAGCTAGAACTTTCACAGAGGCCACACCCTCAGTGAAAGGGAGAACTAGAAAAAAAATTAGCTCACCAAGAATAGGAGCAGATGAAGAAGTCTATTTTTTGCTGTCACTCTAAGGGGAGAAAAAATAGTACTCATCTTTTCTGAGAATTTGCTACTATAAGCTTGTTTTGGGATGAATGTGTTGTATAAATTTATAATTCTTGCCGGGTCATGTAAACCCTAGCCTAACAAATTTAAATACCATGGTTCCAGATCATGAAACCCTCTGTCATGTGGTAGAGAGCTGAGCATGGATCCTCTCTAAAGGAACAATTTAGCACCCAGTTCCCTTAGATTGCTACCCATTCTGCTTTTATGAAGTTACCATAAAAAATACTGAGCACTCAACAAAAAGTTGCCAAATAGGGAATAACATAAACCAAAAGGTATAAGCATCAGTAGAAACAATGAACAGATATCGATCTCCTATGCCTTTTGAGATTGGGATGCTGAGTACTGAATATGAGACATTCATGTGAGAAATATAAAGAAAAAAATTGAGCAAGGAATAAGAGACCACAAAAAGTGATCAGAATAATTTGAACAAGAACCAAATAGAATTATAAGAAATGAAAACCATAATCATCACAATTAAAAATTTAGTACATAGGTTAATTAGAGGATTACACACAGCTGGAGAGAGAATTAATGGGCCTGAAAGTCAAGAAAAACTCAAAATGAAACTTACAGAGACAAAGGAGATGAAAAGTAGTGAAGAGAAAGTAAGGTGTAGGGGTGGTTAAATAAAAAGATCTAACAAATGTCAATTTGAAATTCAAGAATGTTAAAATATTAAAATGGAGGATGTCAAGAACTGTGAAGGGTCTAAAATATTACCATAATACACATTTAAAAATAAATTTTATGAATTAAAATATGTATTTTAATTTTTATTTTAATAAATGAGCTTGTTACAATTTTATGGATGCTGTTTGAAGATGTGACACTCCTGGGTCAAACACAAAGGACTTTATTACTCAGCACCAAAGGCATTTATTCAAGACAGTTTGTCCTGTCCTGACCACCAGTCCACTGGGGGTGATGCAGAGTGGGCCCTGTGGACCCTGGCTGTGCACAGAGTTTCAGTCACACCTAAAGACACCTGAGCTTAGGCAAACACAACCTTTTAAAATGTTATGTAAGCAGATATGCTCTTCGCCTGGGAGAGAGACATCATCTTTACTCTCCAGGACAGGGAATAAATCTGCCCTAATCTCCGCAGAGACTCTACCTCTATTTTCTGAGGCTGTTCCCTGTACAGATATCCTTGACTAGTCATCCTAGAACTAAAGCTTTCAGTGCCTCTGCTCACAAAGTATGCAGAAGTGTGAGAGCCCTGTGGGAAATTGTTTATCGGTAGTGCTAAGGCAATTTGTTTAAAGTATAAAGAGAATTTTCCACAAATGTTGAAATCTTGGAATCGTCTATTAAAAGAACAGGCAGTATACCAAGCAGTATAAACAAATACATATTTAGATATACCATTATGGGACTATAGGATACGTACCCAAAGACAAAAGAGAAGACATTGAGAACAACCACAGACAAAAGACTGTGCAAGTTGACAAGCCAATTCTACAATTGTTTAGAGGAGTGAGGGGTCAAAATTAGCCAAGACACTTCTAGGAAGAACAGCATAGAAGATAAGGAGGTTGCTTGTGTTATAGAGAACAAGGTCTATTAGAAACCTATAGTAATTAAGACTGTGATATCAGGGTATGAGAGTAGCAGGAAACGAAGAGCCCAATCGAACAAGATGGAAAGCCCAAACATAAGCTCACACATATGTGCAAACTTGACTTCTGACAGGATGAGTGTTTCAGATAAATGGGGAGATAATAAACTATTTAATAAAGAATGCAATTATAAGACTATACCTGTGGGAAAAAAATTCAACACAACTGTGGTATATGAGCTTTGTCCAGAAAGTACTTAGCTATGTAATGTGAAAAATAGAGACATTTACTGAAGAAAATACAAGATATAAGAAACACTGTACATAGGACAGTGATGTCTCAGTCTCCTTCAAAGTAGGCACCTTGGGACCTCACACAGTTCTCACAATAGCCATCAGCTGCCCCGTGATATTTTCCTGAATCTCATCAACAGTCTAAAATCCCTTCTGTTTCAAAGGTGATTTTAGTATTGAGAAAAGCCAGAAGTCTCAGGGAGCCAGCCAAATATGGGCTGTAGGTGGGCTGAGTCACCTGGGTGATTTAACGTTTTGCCCAAAAATTCTGCATGAGACATGAAGCATGAGTGGGTGTGTTGTTATGATGAAGCTGCCAGTCACCAGTTGCCTATAGCTGTGACTTTCTGAATCATCTGAATAGTTTCCAAGGAGGAAAGTTCAAGCTTGATGCAAAATTTGATGCAGATTCATTGCTTTACTTGCCCAGTCATTTTGAATGTGACAGCCACACAGTACACATACAAAACAGTGTCTACTGCCCCCACTGACTAGTACAGTGAAGTCATCATTGTTCATGCATGTGCATTCCAGTCCACTCTCCTTGGCTGCCAGGTAACTTCCATGTTGCTTAAACCATTCTCATTATATTAACAATGGTTGTACTTTCTCCAGACAGATCTCATATACAAAAAATTGTTTTTAGATAGATTCAATACTTGAATATTTAAATCACCAACAGGAAGTTTTAAAAAGAAAGGAAAAGCAAAGAACTTTTTCTTTATTTTTGTTCAAGTACAGTTGTCTCCCTTTTCCTACCACCACTGCCCCCCAAATCCGACCCTCAGTTCTTTCCCCCTTTGGCCTTGTCCATGGGCGCTTTATACATGTTCCTTAACGACCCTTCCCCTTCTTTCTATTGTTATCCCCTCTCTCTCCCCTCTGGTTACTGTCAGTTTGCTCTTTGTTTCAATGTCTCTGGTTATATTTTGCTTGCTTGTTTGTTTTGTTGATTCGGTTCCACTTGTAGGTGAAATCATATGGTATTTTTCACCACCTGGCTTATTTCACTTAGAATAATGCTCTCCAGTTCCATACATGTTGTCACAAACGGCAGGAGCTCCATCTTTCTTTCTGCTCTGTAGTATTCCATTGTGTAAATGTGCCACTGTTTTTTGATCCACTCATTTACTGATGGGCACTTGGTTTGTTTCCAGCACTTGGCTATTGTAAATTGTGCTGCTGTGAACATTGGGATGCATAGGTTCTTTTGAATTGGTATTTCAGGGTTCTTAGGGTGTAATCCCAGCAGTGGAATTACTGGATCAAAGGGCAATTCCATTTTTAGTTTTCTGACGAAATTCCTTACTGGTTTCCACAGTGGCTGCACCAGACTGCATTCCCACCAACAAGTACTAGGGTTCCTTTTTCTCTGCAAACTCGCCAGTACTTGTTATCTGTTGCTTTGTTTATGATGGCCATTCTGACTGGTATGAAGTGATATCTCATTGTGTCTTAACTTGCATCTCTCTGATGGCTAGTGATGCTGAACATTTTTTCATGTGTCTTTGGACCCTCTGTATGTCTTCCTTGGAGAATTGTCTGTTCAGGTCCTTTGCCCATTTTTTCATTGGATTGTTTGTCTTCCTGGAGTGGAGTCATGTGAGTTCTTTATATATTTTGGAGATCAAACCCTTGTCCAAGGTATCATTGGCAAATATATTTTCCCATATGGTTGGTTCCCTTTTCATTTTGCTGATGTTTTCTTTAGCCATGTAAAAGCTTTTTATTTTGATGAAGTCCCATTTGTTTATTCTTTCCTTTATGTCCCTGCTCTAGGAGACATATCAGTGAAAATTTTGCTGAATGGAATATCTGAGATGTAGGTATCATAGGTTTTCCTGCCAATGTTTTCCTCTAGGACTATGGTATCACAACTTACATTGGAGTCTTTTATCCATCTTGAGTTTATTTTTCTGTATGGTGTAATTTTGTGGTCAAGTTTCAGTTTTTTTGCATGTAGCTGTCCAGATCTCCCAACACCATTTGTTGAAGAGGCTGTTTTTACTCCATTTTATGCTTCTGCCCCCTTTGTTGGATATTAATTGACCATAGACACATGGGCTCTCTATTCTGGGTTCTCTATTCTGTTCCATTGATCTATGTGTCTATTCTTATGCCAGTACCAGACTGTTTTGATTACCATGGCCTTATAATACAGTTTGATGTCAGGTATTGTGATCCCTGCTACTTTGTCCTTCTTTTTTTTTTCTCAAAATTGCTGTGACTATTCAGGGTCATTTGTGGTTCCATATAAATTTTTGTAATGTTCTATATCTGTGAAATATGTCATTGGTATTTTAATAGGAATTGCATTGAATCTATAAATTACTTTGAATGGTATGGACATTTTGATGATGTTAATTCTTCCAATCCATGAACACTGCATATGCTTCCATATGTTTGTGTCTTCCTTAGTTTCTTTCTTCAGTGTTGTGTAGTTTTCTGAGTACAGCTTTTTTACCTCCTTGGTTACATTTATTCCTACATACTTTATTTTTCTTCTTGCTTTAGCAAATGGGATTTTTTTCTCTGATTTCTGTTTCTGATATTTGATTGTTGGTGTGCAAAAATGCCTTCAATTTCTCAATATTGATTTTGTATCCCACTGCTTTGCCAAATTCGCCTACTAGCTCAAGTAGTTTTTTTGGTAGAGTCTATAGGGTTTTCTATGTACACTGTCATGTCAAAAACAATTATAGTTTTACTCCTCCTTTCCAATTTGGATGCTTTATGTTTCTTTTTCTTGTCTGATTGCTGTGTCTAGGACTTCTAATACTATGTTGAAAGAAGTGGTAAGAGAACATTCTTGTCTTGTTCCTGATCTTAGTGGGAAAACTTTTAGTTTTTGCCCATTGAGTATGATGTTGACTGTAGGTTTTTCATATATAGCCTTTATTATATTGAGGAATGCCTCCCCTACTTTTCTGAGTGTTTTTATCATAAATGGGTGCTATACCTTATCAGATGCTTTTTCTACATCTGTTGATATGATCATGTGCTTTTTGTCTTTCATTTTGTTTCTGTGATTTATTATGTTTATTGATTTGCAAATATTGTACCAACCTTGCATCCCTGGGATGAATCCCTTGGTCATGGTGTGTGATCTTTTTAATGTATGGGTGGATGCGGTTTGCCAATATTTCGTTGAGGATTTCAGCCTCTATGTTTATCAGGGATGTTGGCCTGTGGTTTTCTTTCTTTGTTGTATCTTTATCTGGTTTTAGGATTGGGATGATACTGCCTTCCTAAAAATAATTTGGGAGTTTTCTCTGTTGGAATTTTTGGAGTAGTCTGAGAAGGATAGGGGTTCGTTCTTTCTTAAATGTTTTGTAAAATTCTCCTATGAAACTCTGTAGTCCAAAGCTTTTGTGTGTTGGGAGTTTTTTGATTACTGCTTCAATTTCAGCTGTTATTCATCTGTTCAGGCTTTCTGCTTCTTCTTGATTCAGTTTTGGAAGATTACGTTTTTCTAGAAATTTGTCCATCTCACTCAGGTTTTCAAATTTCTTGGCATATAGTTTGTAATAATTTCTTACAATCCTTTGTATTTCTGTGGTATCAGTTGTAATTTCTCCTCTTTCATTTCTAATCTCATTTATTTGGGTCCCCTTCCTTTTTTTCTTCATGAGTCTGCTTAAAATTAAAGGCTCTTTGATTTTTTTTATCTTTTCAAAGAACCAGCTCCTGGATTTATTGATCCTTTGACTTGATCTTTTAGTCTCTGTGTCATTGAATTCTGCTCTGGTCTTGATTATTTCCTTCCTTCTACTCCCTCTGGACTTTGTTTCTTGTTGTTCCTCCAGTTCTTGTAGATGTAGGGTTAGGTGGTTTGAAATGTTTCTATCTTTCTTTAGGTAGGCCTGTATCACTATGAACATCTCTCTCAGGACTGCCTTCACTGTGTCCCATAGGTTTTGGACTGTTGTGTGTTCATTTTCATTTGTTTCCAGAAACTTTTTGATTTCTTCCTTGATCTCACTATTAACCTACTCATTGTTTGATAGCATGCTATTCAGTCTCCATGAGCTTGAATGTTTTTGAGTTTTTTCCTTGAGATTGGTTTCAAGTTTCTAGCCTTTGTGGTCTGAGAAAATGCTTGATATGATTTTGATTTTCTTGAATTTGTTGAGGCTAGTTTTGTGTCCCATCATGTGGTCTATCTTTGAAAATGTTCTATATGCATTTGAAAAGAATGTATATTTTGCTTCTTTGGGATGAAAGGTCCTATATATATCAGTTAAGTCCATTTAATATAATACATCATTCAGTCCCACAATATCCTTGTTGATATTTTGTTTGGAAGATCTGCCCATTGTTGACAGTGGGGTGTTAAAATCCTCTACTGTGTTGTGTTGCTATCTATATTTTTCTTGAAATCCTCCAAGATTTTCATTATATATTTGGGTGCTTCTATGTTGGGCACATATATGTTTACAATATTTACGTCTTCTTGATGGATTCTTCCCTTGAGCATTATGAAGTGTCCTTCTGGGTCTCTTTTTATGGCCTTTGTTTTGAAGTCTGTTTTGTCTGATATAAATATTGCTACCCGGCTTTGTTTTCCTGTCCATTTGCTTGGAATATTTTTCTTCCAACCCTTCACTTTCTTTTAATGAATAACAACAACAACAAGGAAAAAATAAGAGAATATCTTTACGACCCCAAGCTCTTTGGGATTTAAGGAAGAACTAGCTGTGCAGGTGATGTTACTGAGTGGTCGCCAGCTGCATTTATGGATCCAGGTTTGTCAAACTGTACCACACACATTGTGACAGAAACTGTTAATGGAGGTGAGGCTGACAATTTAAGACCTAAGCCAGAGCCAGGACATGGAGAATTTGTGGTAGTAATTTCTTTACCAAAGAATGACCTGCTGAAGAGATTTGATACTCTGGTAGATGAAGAACAGCTTACTGTGGATCCAAGAGTTTATTCCTACGCTCTGGCATAGAAACTTGGAAACACAAAGCCATTTGAAGGATCCTTCCTGAAATTTGAAGGCCAAGGACAGTGGTCACATATTTTTGTAAAAGAGACCACTAGGTAATATAGTAAAAGTCTGTATTCAGCTTAGTTTAATGATTTGAAATGAACTTTTTTATAAAATAAAAGCTACATGGAATGTTTAAAAAAGTAGAAAAAGGGCCCTGGCTGGTATGGCTCAGTGGATTGAGTGCCGGCCTGCCAAGAGGTTGCTGGTTCCATTCCTGGCCAGGGCACATGCCTAGTTTGCAGGCCAGGCCCCCAGCTGGGGGCACATGGGACAGGCAACTGTTTTGCTCTCACACAACAATGTTTCTCTCCCTCTGTCTCCTTCTCATCCTCTCTCTCTAAAAACAAATAAATAAAGTCTAAAGAGATAAATATAAAAAATAAATAAAAAGTAAACAAAGGATTTCTTAAACAAAAGAAACACAAAAAATAAAGGAAAAATGTTGATAAATTCAACAACATTAAAATAAAATTTCAATTTGACAAAGAATGCCATTAACAAATTGAAAAGACATGCTATGAATGGGAGGAATTATCTGCAACACGTATCTCTGACAACAGATCAGTATTTAATGCAGATAATGAAATTATATTCATAAAATAAAAATAGATAAAAGGTATGAATAAACATTTCAAACGGAAACTATTAATGGCTGTTATTCATGAAAAATGATCAACCTCATTATTATCAGAGACTACAAATTGAAACCACAAAGATGCCCTTTTACAACTACCAGGTTGGCAAAATTAAAATTGGGAGCACTACTATTTGCGGGCAAGGATGGCGTCCACAGGAATTCCCGTGCTCTCGCCATCGCGTTTGTTCAAAACCCCAGGCAGACAAATAGACCCTACCTTATCTTTCATTGTGTCATACATGAGAAAAATAATTCAACAAGTTGTCATTCTGTTTTTTCTTAACCAGTACCACGTAATCTTTTTAGCCAGAATATTCTTTGGTCAGACCTTGAACCTTCTGACAAACTTGATTTCTATTCTCAAGGGAAAGGAAATATTTTCAGAGAAAGATCCACAACATAGCAGATGACACCATTTTGTTTGTTTTTCATCCCAACCCCTAATGTTAGATAATTCAGAAGAGAACATTAGGGAATAGTTTTTTAAAATATAGTGTGCTTTTATTTTTGTTGTGATTAAAGTTGACAGGTTGGCATACGAAATGAAAAATGAAAACACAAGATATACAGTGGTTAGAATAAAGGAAAAGGCACTAAAATTCCTTCTGTTTGAGATGAAGAGAAATCATGCCACAAAACCCAGTTAATCCACCAGAGGAGCCCCGTGGAGGATCAAGCTGGGTCTCGTCCTGAGTAAGGAGGAACGGTACCGAACCCGATGACCGTGGGCCCCAGGGCTGTCTGTGCAATGACCGCTGGGCAGCTGAGGATCATATGGGACAGTGGAGACGACGAGAATTTTCTGAACTCTTAGTTTATGCAAACACCCAATTTTAATATACAAGAATAAAATCTAACCTGGAATTGATCTTTTTGTTGGGCATGATAAAGATTTCATAGTAATATTTAAAAATGACCCCTAAGTCCCCACAAAGCTGGAAATTTAACATAGAATAATGACATTGACAATGCTTAGTTTTCAAATAACTTTTGGTATGTAGTGAGGTGTAAATGTACATAATCTTATTAGTTAACAGCCTGTTTATTAAAAATTCTTAATGTTTGAATTTAACTAGATAATCAAGATTAGCCAGATAAGCTACAAGAAGTAATAGAAGTTACCATTTGGGGGAGAAATTTCCCAGCACGATTTGAATACTTGTCAAACTTTGTGGCAGTAGACTATGTCTGAATCGATATTTTTGCCTGTAAGTCACATAACCTCAATGAGAGATTAATGTGGTTGCTGTTGGACTCTGTTCTCCATCAGCTAAGTATGTGCACTTGTCATTCATATTTTGTTTTTAGCTTGTTACACTGACAGAAGAATCTCTTTGGAATAAAGAACCAATTTTCTGAGGGCATGAAGCTGTATGGTATTTGCATATTTCCAGGATTTAAAGGGAAGTGTTCTTTTTTTTGAAACATTACTTATCTGACTCTTCTGTTTGTATGGCACTGGAAAATATTATTGACAGCTACTGATATGTCTTCCTCTCATTTTGCTTCTGCTGATTGTGAATTTTGTTGATTAAATCATACAAGAAATAAGGAATTTTTTTAATTATATGATTTATTCTCATAAAATTTTCAGTAAGATTTCTGACTTTTGTTAAAGCCACTTTTTTCTTTGAATTACATAATGTGCTTAGTACCCTGTAAGCCACTTCTGTTGGGTAAGTCATTCCAGTTTTACCTCTGTTAATTCAAATGCACAGTTGGGCTTCTGCTGGTGTGCACTTGGTTGGTCAAGGATGCATGCTGGAGAGGAATTCTGAAACTACCTGCAAATCACTTCTTTAACACATTGATTTTATAATAGCCCCCTACAGTCTCCAGCTAAAAGCTGAATGGGAGTGGAATTTTTTAACTGGTGTTCACTTTATTTTGCATACAAGGTAATAATCCTTTAACACGTAAACAAGTAAACAAAAACTCAACCTCATTTGTAATAACAATAATTGGTAATAACAGGGTGCTCTGCAATGTGTAATTAAGTAAATAATTGTTCAACAACGTGATCAAAAGAGATGCAGCCATTTAAAGTTGTGTGGAAGGAACAAAATAAAAAGAGTTTTGTTATATAAGACTGTCTAATGATTTGGAGAATTTTTATAACGTATTATAAATTTAAAAAGCAGGCTGTATACCAATACCTCTAAGGAAATTGTATTTTAAAAATAGCTTTAAATGATACATGTTAAGGTTAATAGAAATGCTCAAGTGGCAGGATTGTGTGTGGTTTTGGTTCTTTATGCTTTCAGTTCCTCCTTTTTTTCTAATTATGTGCAACTTTTATCATCTTCACTGACAACATGTAAATTTCTAATAAAATTTCATAATTAAAAAGTACTGTGGAAAAGAACCTCATACTCTTCTATTTTTATTATCATAGCAGCATTTAGAATAATTAGAGAATTCTTTATTATATATGCATTATTATATATGCATATATGTAAAATTATACATAATGTAATTATATAACTATTGAACAGGTATACTACATACTTTGCTAAATCTTTATGTAAGTTTTTATTAGTTTCTCAGAATAATCCAAGGTTGGCAGAAAGTATCATTGCCACTTTGTGGATCAGCAGACTGAGGCTTCCCCTGATGGGGTTCTTTGCCCTCAGTAATGCAGCTCCTTTGAACAAGTCCGTCCAAGTCACAAGTCCATGATTTTATTCACCGCATTTTTCTTGTACTTCTTGGGTTATTGTTATATATCAGCAATGCTTTTGCCTTGATTATTCCATTTCTTAATTTTCATCCCTCATTGTGGAAAAAGATACAGGTTTCATTTTAGGAAATTTTCAGTATTGTCACAGTTGACTTGAAATAGGTGATTCACACCTATATTATTTCTTCAAATATTTCCTAAGTATTAGGTTGCATTTTGTACATTTTATCAGATAATACAAAATACATTTTTTGAAGTGCTAGCCTTTTATTTATTTATTTAAAAAAAATTAAATTTAAGAATAGTTGGTCAAAATGCATTTTTCTTTTGAGGCAGGAAAAGGTCCACATGGGTTGTGTCAGTGATTGTGATGATAAAATCTACACTAATGGCTTTCCTTCATCATGGGTATGTGTGTGTCTGTGTGTTTTAAATCAGGAGTAAGCACAGTGAGCCCAATATGCAAACCGTTTGCATTTCAAGGTCATGCTGATCATCTTGGGCTACACTTTGGAGTTCCTGGACGCTGCACAGAAAGAAAACTATATTGTATTAATGCAGAAAACTACTTCTGTATTTAGGAGTCCAGGCGGTCGAAGTGAAAACACAGCGTCCAGGACTGCATTTGGGCCTCAGTGAACTTCCAGGAAACCCTTTGGATGTACCACTTTCCCCCACTTTTTACACAGCTTTCAGAAAGCACCTCCCAGTTACTAATTCACAGAAAATGTAGTCTTGTCTGCTATTTTGATCTCCTTCCTGCTCTCCTGGAATCAAGTATACTTAACTTCAATGAAATAATAATAGAAAGACTGAAATAATAAATTTATATGTAATAATTTTAGTCAAAGAGCCCTTTGGGCTCTAAGTACTTAGCTGATACATATTTACATACCCAACAATAACTTGAGGCAGATTTTTAAACCAATGAATGGATGAATATTTCAGAAAAAGAAATTCTTGATTGTTTTAGTTTATGCACTTGGTTTCTAGAACATTAACACTCACCAGTCCTGTGTGGAAGTGAGGCAGGGAAGTTTTATCACCACTGTGTGAAGCTAATAGTGGTTTTTATTTTATACATCACACACACAGTATGTATGCAGAGTATTGTTTTATGAGAATAATTATGAGTAGGAGATCTGTTTGCATCCTGGCCTTTTGTTAATTTTGTAACCACTGAATTGTTCTGTATATTTCATCAACTTTAACATGGAGGTACTTTGACCAGCCTACTAGGACATACATCAGAGTTGTACAAATACGGGACATTATACCTTTTCTTTCCTCACTTGTCCTCGTGAGTGCTAAATATTTAAGCCTTTGGAAAGATTTTATTCCAATGGTAACTCAAAGTTTAATGATTTTGTCTCTGCTCTGCTCCTGTTCTTTTCCCTAGAGGTGCTGTGTTCTCCCTTTTAAATTTTTCTATTTTTAAAGAAAGCTTTATAAAAATTATTAATAGAGATTCTGAATTTTGCATCTAATGCATTAAAATTAGCACATAATTTTTTAGTTTTTAGAAATTTGGAATGTAATTGCATACATAGAATGCACAGACCATAATTGTGTAGTTAGGTGTATGTACAGTTCCCTGAGTTGACAAATAAGTATATTCGTATAACCAACACCCCAGTTAAGGTACAGTAGTCTCCCTTTTTCTTCCATTTCACCTTCCTCAGCTTCAGTTACCCATGTTCAACTGAGATCTGAACATATTAAATGAAAAATTCTTGAAACAAACAACTTGTAAGTTTTAAATTGTATGCATGTCTGAGTAACATGATAAAATCCTGCTCTATTTCATTTGGACCCGCCTGTGTGTATACGAATTATCTCTTTGTCCAGCATCTTCACAACGTACAGGCCTCAGTCATAGTCACTTGGTAGCCTTTAGTTATCAGTCACATCAACTGTTGTGGTCACCATAGTGCTTGTGTTCAAGTAGCCTTTATGTACTTAATAATGGCCTCAAAGGGCAAGAGTGGTGACATTGACAATTCAGATATGCCAAAGAGAAGCTGTAGCTGTTCCCTTTAAGAGAAAAGGTATGTATGTGCAGGGAGTATAGGAACAAACATAGTAGGGTTCGGTGCTATCCCAGGTTTTAGGCATCCACTGGCCGGGGTCTTGGAATGCATCTCCTGTGGATTAAGGCGGATAACACTATAGAACATTTTCATCATCCTCAAAAGTTTGTCTGTGTTTGAGAATGGTTCATTTCTCCAGATTCTTACCTGATTTTCTTGCCTTGGGGCAGGTGACTCACTTACCTCTTCAAACTGGTGGTGCACCACCCTGACCCCCACCACAGCATCAGAGCAGACTTTTCTGAATTAACCCTTTTCTGATGACATGTGTTTTGAATGGGAGAAAGTTTCCTTGCTTTTTTTTATGCATTTTCCTGTCTTTTTTGCCTGTCTCTCTTCCCATTTCTAACTGCTGCTGGCCATATACAGGGTCTGACACTAATAATGCCCCTTTTCATTACAAAATCATAAGCATGTAATTCTGTAACATAACAATATCACACTCAAGCACACCATATGTGTGCTTGACATTTTAGGTAAAATGTTCAAATCAAAACTATAAATTATTACACCCATATTATTACCCTACCGGCCACACTCAGGCAGGCGTTACCTGCCAGACCCTGTATTTTACAGTTTAGCACCACTGAGAGTCAGCCTCCAAAGAGGTCATTGAGAGGTCAAGAAGAGTTCTTTATGACAAATGTTTGTGTCTTCTCTGAAATTCATCTTACATTATCTGACCCCTGCCTCATTTGGGAGGATACATAATGCTTTCTCCCCTCAAAAAATGTGGTTAGCATGTAGTAAAGTCTGGGTTACTGTCCATTTGAGGAAATTCAACTCAATAGCAAACCAGCCATTCCTGTGCAGTACAAATAAATATTTTGTTTATTGGCTCTATTTCTTTTCCCTCTTTCAAGTATATGATTCTTGATTAGGTCAGAACTCTCCATCTTGTATTTTAAGTCAATTATTTATGATTTTTTAAAAAAACCTTTCTTAGACAAAAAAGATCCCCATAACTAAAGTTTTTAAAGTGCTATTAAAAGTTACCAGTCATCATTCTGTTTTTATTCTTTGAATTAATAGCTAGCCTAATACCTTTAGAGTAATATTTCAAATGAGCATTGCTTATTGGAACTGTTTTGAAAAGTAAAAGTGTGTTCCACCTTCCCTGTATATTTACACCTCTTCAAATCTGCTTTATGAGCAGCAAAAGCAAACGTGTCACTATTTGCTGTAAATTGAAGCTTTTAATAACTATGTCTGTTCTACAACATTTGTCAGCTTTGAATATTCTGTCAGTAGAATATAAAAATAGCAGGGAAACTCAGCAGCAGTGACATTGAGAATTTATTTGCTTATGCTAAAGGAAGGTAAAAAATATAATGTTGAAGGGTGAGCATTTGGCATTTTCCCTTCAAATAATGTAAATTAGGACTGGCTCTTCCTCAAATAAATTTTAGATGAAAAGTTAGCAAAATAAATGAATAAGTTTCATCATTAAACAGTGAACAGTTTTTAACCTGGGAAAAAAAACAGAGTATCTTTTAACCAGAAAGGAGGGAATAAAGAGGTTATTTCAGATCATTGATTTAATCAACTATGTCTTGTTTGACACAAGCTTGAAAAACAGGTTTTATAAATACATATAAAGAAACCTGATAGCTCAGTAGTAAAAACTTTGATACATACAGCGTTTAAATTTTTAAACTATCTTGTAGTAAAAATTCATGTGCTGAGGATTATCTTAGATACATGACAATAAAAAATTAATTTATCTAATAAAGATGATTTGAGTAAATCAAATCTAAATAAATTCCATAGCCCACATTTTTGTTTGTAAATTGCATGTGTCAGTTATAAATATTAAAAACATGAATGAAATATATATTATGAAAAATCCACTGCTTTCTCTTTTTAGATAAAAACAAAAAGATTTTCATGGGTCCCTGTTGTTACTGATTTCGTTTGTTACTTCAGAGTCAGTTCTTATTGTTACGCCTCTTTCTTTTCTGTACCTATCTTCTTGTAAAAGAGTCTCTTCCCAAAAAAAACCTTTATCATTATCTTTATCAATAACAGCATTTATGGAGCGCCTACTATGTGCCATGTTTGATAGACATTGACAATAGGTCAACAGTACTTTAAGTAGGAAGAAAAGTGTCACTGAAGTCGTGCTTAGCTGTGCTGCTGTCCAGTCTTAATTTAAACCTCTATTGCACAGAAAGGTGATTAATGAGACTGTATGAACGTGCCTGTTCCTGTCAACCTTGTGACATGCCTGCAAACATAAAGAATTTAGAAAATAACCTCAACGAGCTAAAGAGGTGGTCTCTGCTTTTACAGAATGGACGTGCCTGCATATTTCAATTTATTATCATATTAGCGTTATTTCATTATTACAGATTGAGCCTGAGGGAAAGAGCAATTAATTATTGTCAAAATTAATGACATAATTGCAAATGTGTAATTTTGCAAAGCACTCTACAAGTGTGTTTCTTTCTGATGAGAAATGTCTATTCCTAATTCATCTTTTGGGGTGGGTGGAATTTGAAAAGAGTTTTAAATGGCAGGATGTGTTTTGGGTTTTTTTTTAAACAAAAGTCCTAAAATAGTTAAATACTATAAAAGTCGCTGACAATGGGAAATTGGGAATTTATCATTGTGTTTGTGTTTATTTGTTTTTCCAACAAATGTTCTTATGCCTCTTCTAAAATTTCATCTCAGCCAAGTTTAAGGAGTGATTTCCAGTAAAACGGAAGTGTGATTCAAACATTAATGGTTTGTGAAAATAGTTGTATTCTTTTCTGCAGAGGATTTCATACTGAATTTAATGAAGAATTCAGTTGTGTTGTCTACCTTGCCTATAAAGAACTTAATAGGGAAGACAGACTGTAATCTTATTTTGTCAATTTCCCTATCCTGATTTTTGAGATAATGGTAACAAAGTCTTTGATACAGTTTTTTTTTTCCATTTTGTGCCTCTCCCATATAGGAAAGTTAACATTTTTATTTGTTTTGTCTCCTTTATTAGCTATGATTTTAAATACCTGTTAGGATTTACAAAGCTGTGTCTGGATTCTTTCTGGTACAATATTTCTTTTTATATTCTGATAAGAGTCTTCTCCCCTTTGAATATGCTTTTTCTTTTTAATTTTGTTAATTGATTTGGCTAAATAAATTATTCCAGTTATTTGGGTATTGAAGAAATAGATGCATATCTCACAGAAGGAGAGTAATTTAATCTTCAGTTTTCACACACACTGAGTATTGTGTCGTGGTAATTCACAGGGACCACTTCTAATCTGCATTTTGTTAGGGTGTTTGGCTTACTTACGAATAAATGTGAGTGAAAACCCCTTGAAGTTAAAGCTTGCATTGATGATTCACAAAATAAATTAAAAATGAAGATGAGATTGCTTAAATCTCTGATTGAGCAAGTTTATAAGGTTCTCATGACATATTTTAAAGAAATATTTAAATGGACTTCCCTTAACTATTTAAAAGTCTCAGAACAGAATCTCATTTTATAGAATAGCTAATAGAAAGAGAAGGATGAGTATACTACAGAAAAGTCTACATAAATGAAAGCTAAAAGTCTTCTGCCTTAACTGATGCTTTTAAACTTTGTGACTTGAGCAAATTTAACATTTTTTGCCCCACTGTTTCCTATTCTTAATAGTTAGGTTTATGATAAAAAGAAAAAAACACAGTATCTCACAGCAAGTACAGAACCTCTTGTTCTATTCCAGGTACATTTAATTCTCTATAAACTGTTGCTTTTAAGTAAAAGGTGAATCATTGAATTTCCTATTTAATTTCATAAAAAATAAACATTGTTTTAGCCATCTCATACCTCCCTTCTTCACTATTGCCTCCTCCCTGCTTCCTCCAGCAAGTTATAAACTAACTAATTGGCGATTGCAGCTTCTTCTCCTGAAAGCATCTACAGTTCCGACATCCTAACAAGCTTTGACATATCTTCACTGGCAATGTGAGGGAGAAAACCAATAAGCAGTATATCCAGAGAGGCAGCAAATCAGTGAGCATGGGAGAAATCAGATTAGCTAACCTTGATAGTTTTAACCACCTTTGAACTACTTTAGTTTCATCCAAATGATCAGTCTTGAAGAAACTGAAGAAAAAAGTGATTCAGAGAGACGTCATTCTGAAGTAAGCACTTAGTTTAGTGACCACTGTAGTTCCTGCTTATGTGCCAATCAGAGCATAGTCAGATGCCAAAGAGTTCACACGCTGCTGGTTTTTTAATGGTTTTATCGAGATAGGATTCAGAAGCCGTACGGTCCATCCAGAGTGTGCAGTTTGGTGACTTGTGGTGTACTCATCCAGCTGGCCTGCGTCACCACAGTCCGTTACAGGACATCTGTATTGCCCTGAAAAGAAAAGCCCTGCTCCTTAGCAGCATCCCCACCCCTCTCCCCAGCCCCTGGCAACCACTAATCTACTCTCTGTCCCCAGACAGTTACCTCTGCTGCACATTTTATATAAATAGAATCATAAACATATGTGGCCCTTTGTGTCTGGCCTCGTTCACTTCAGCGTAATGTTGTCAGGTTCATCCATGTATTAGTGTCGCATTCCTTTTAATGACCAAGTAATATCCCGTTGTATGGTTATACCACATTTCATTTATCCATTCATCAGTTGATAGGTATTAAGGTTGTTTCAACTTTTTTTTTTTTTTTTGCCTTTATGAATAACATTGCTATGAGCATTTGTGTACAAGTTTTTGAGTGGACGTATGTTTTCACTTCTCTTAGGTATACACCTAGGAGTGGAATTGCTATGCCATATGGTAACTCTGTTTTTAACCAATTGAGGAACTGCCAGAATGTTATCCAAAGCATGGACACCGTTTTACATTCCCACCAGCTATTTATGAGGGGTTCCAGTGTCGCCACCCCCCTGCCATTTTATATTGTTATTTGTCTTTTTTATTATAGCCATCCTAGGAGATGTCAGTGATATCACATGGTGGTTTTAATTTGCGTTTCTCTAATGGCTGTGATATTGAGCATCTTTTCCTGTGTGTATTCCCATTTTAATATTGTCAGTTACAGTACTCTTACAAACTGATGCCTGTCCCACAGTATCTGATGAAACCACTACTCAGAAGTATCTGTGACCATGTGCTAAGTCCGTATGAAGCCCTGAGGCCTTCTACCCTGCCTCAGTAGTACACAGGGTAGACGAAAGGAAAAACATGTTAACTAACATATGAAATAAAGTTTTCGGGGAACTATGGTGGATGAAAGTGTGGACAGAGAACAGAAGGGTGGAACTGTTTAGTTCTGCTAGAGGAAAAGAAGGGGCTTCGTTAAGAGAAAAAAACTTACAGAGGCAATACTGGTTTACCCCAGAACAATTATGTCACAGGCATTGAACCAAAAAGGGGCAAGAATGAAAAGACACAGCTCCCGGCTCTATTAAGAGCAAGCAGTGGCTGTGTGGGCCTTTCACATCAAGATGTTTTAGAACACAGTTTAACATATGACAGCACTTCTGACCTGGCGTGTTTCTCCATTACCGCGCCCCCCCCCCCAACTGGGGAGAGAGCTTTCTCATATCTGGTAAGAACGGGGCAAGATCTCGCAAAGCAGCTGAGCAAGAGTAGTTTCTATTTGGCTCAGAAACTGCTTTTGTTCTTGTTGTTTTTGAATACACATGCGGATTCTTTTTAGTGTCCAGTTGATATCTGAAAAAAAATTTCTTTTAGAAAAAAATGTGACTTGTAACCTTCAGTTCATGAAATATGAAATGACCTCCCTAGGTCTTTTGCATATATGAATTTTTCTTGTGTTTTTATTATCATTATTCTTTCTCTTTCTCATTCTGAGAGCTTTTATGATGGTTTTGGAAAGATCAGCTTTTGTGAAGCATACAGATAAAACCACTTGATGTACTAAGTCTCATCTAGAGCACCTCTCTAAAAACACTCCAGAACACTCATTAAAAGATGTGCAGAGGTGACTTTCAGTATTCTTGACTAGCTGAAATCCTTATTTATGTATACTAAATTTGCAACTCTGGTGTGATATTTTAAAGGCCATATAAAATGATTTTACCCATTGGTCACGATGTTTGATGGCTTAAAGAAAAACAGATTTGTATCGTGAAACTTCTGTAACTTTTTCAATATCACTGCTTCCCCACTCCATCCTAAAAAAAGGGGTTCTGAAAAATCAAAGCTATTAAATACACACAATTTCTTTGATTTTATTTTTCTTAGATAAAATTGGATCTGGAACAAAGAGATTTCTGGAATGCTTTCATGAAAAAAGTGGGCTATTGTAGAAATGCCGTGAAATAATTAAAGCTCAGTCGTTTGTACTAGTGTTCTCTTTCTTTTTCTTTCATAAACTTAATTTCATTTGGTGTTCACTTGTGTTGCCTTAAATGTAGAAGTAATTTCACATGTACATTTTTGTTTAAAAATCACTTTTATTAGCAGCAGTGTGACAGCCTGGACTCCTGGGCCCGTCACTCTGACTGCCAGTCTGGTTCGCCATCAGTGTTCCTCTTCTCCTCTCTGCAGACCCTGAGCGCGCGTGGTGGGAACTCTGCTCTCTGGTGGCCGCTGACTCTGCAGGCCTCAGAGACACACCGCGTCTGGGCAGATCCTAGCATCACCACTGTCCACTTGCATGACCTTGAGCTAGTCCTTTACCTGCTTTTACATCTCAGTTTTCTCATCGTGACATGCAACATCAGTAACTGTACACGTCCTGGGGCTGTTGTGAGAAATAAATAAAATAGCACATGAAAGGCACCCGGCTGTGGCACATACCCCCCATGCAGCCTGCAGCTGCCGTCTTTGTGGTGAGTCTGCTTAGGGGGAAGAGAGATGGTTTCAATTTGATCCCTTAGACTATCAAGAAACATTTTTGTGGTGGTGATAAGTCACTGTGAAAACATGAACTTTCTATGTAATTTTTAAGTCATCTCCATCTGGGTATGTAGTGGGTAAGCTGATAATAGTCACCACAGCTTATATTTACTGAGGGCTGGGCTGTGCCTGGCACAGCTCCAGCGAGGGAGAGCGGCAGCAGGGGGCGTAGAGAACAACGCTTGTGTATTCTCATTTAGCTTAACACTGACCCCACAAAGCAGGTGTTCTTACTGTCTCCATTGTGTAGATTTGGAAACCGAGGCACAAAGAAGTTAGGTAACTTTCCCAAAGTCACATCGTTACTATAGATGGCACCAGATTGATAACTGTACGGGTCATTTTATATATTGATTGCTTTATTTTATGTGAGTGGGAATGAATTATGATAAAGGAGTTGCTTGTTATTTCAATTCTTAGAAGGAAGCACAATAAGGGAATAAGAGTTCACTGTATACTTGTTCCTAACCTAATGTTTTGTATAATAAATTCATGTAGTGATATATTTAAGTAGTTCATTCATTATCATAAATGAAGTATTGTTTTATAAAGTGGTAAGCTAACTAATCTAATTAATTCTTTAATGTATGAGTATTACATACATACTGAAAATACTTTCTATATCTTAAGTGTCCACTAGAAATCCACTCAGAAGTGAAGGGTAGCCATCACTTTTCAGATATTTATGGTATGTCACTTCTCAGGAATAGATGGCATCTATTATCCTTTTCTATAAATCACTGTTATGTGTTTGATGTTGTCCAGAAAATCCATATGATCCACATGGTCGGGCACTATCAGACTGACTTGTCTTACTGTATCCTGATTCCTAAATAAAGCAGTTCTGTACAGATCATTACTGTCCTTCACGGTCGTGTCCTGATAGTCCTCCTGTTGTGTAAATTGCTTTATTATGAAAAACTTGATCACTTTTTTTGTCTCCTGAGTAAATTAAGCAATAAACCCATAACTGATCAAAAAGGAGTTTTAACCTTTTTGCCTCCTATAATTATTATTTTAATTTTAAGCATTGGTAAGTTTTTGTTCTGGCTTGTTATTTAAAGAATAAGCATGAGATTTTACTGGAAGTAAGTTATATCTATCTTGAAACTAGCAGCAAAAATCATATATAAATTCAAAATAGAAAATTCACAAGTATTTTTTTCTATGTGTTGATTAGTCTTTTGGAAATAGGTTGAAGTTTAGTGCTTTTACAAAGTAAATTGTTATTTTAGGGCCATTTAGGGAATAACTATCTATATGAGTAGAAAAGAATGTTATAGATTGGGCTTCAAAAATAATGGTCTAATTTTACATAACACTGATATTCCTCCAAAGCCAAGAACGATGTTTCTTTGTTTACTTACCATATGAAAACATGTCATCTTGGGTATAATTAATGGCCAGAAAATTTTAGACAAAAGAAAGTGACTTTTCCCCAGCACGCAGCAGACAGATTTTTCTATGAAAAATCACTAATGGAAAAAGTTAGAGACCCAGTTGTATAGCTGGCAGTAGATTTTATTGCTGACCAGAGTCCAAAGCCAAACAAAGGCTGGCATTGGTGCAGTTTCTGCCTTTACCATATCCGCTGCGGGTCTCTACAGAGCAGCCCTTCATTTCTCCACAGCAGATCTGTGCTTCTCAGGGTTTGGTTTTCCAGACTGTTACCATGGTCATTGCTTCTTTTGCTTATCTCCTACCTGCCTGCCTTTCCATATGTGATTGCTTTTTTAGTAACATTATTAAAAAGAAAGTGAGTATCAGTATTCTTGTGTATCACAAGGGTCTATGTTAGGTGACGGAGGAAATCAAAATTAAACTAAAATCAGACTGATACCCATGATCAATTCTGTCCCCGTTTCCTTGCCCATGAAAAAAATCAAAAGCAGGTTTTTTTGTAAACATACCATTGCCAACTTTACAAGACCATGCTGTATTTTGGGCTCTGTAGGACACTTTGTAAACCGAAAGCAGCCGACTTACAGGAAGCCCCTGGGCCAGGGCCTGGGCACTTGCCCCTCGGCCATGTGGTTCACGTGTGACCTTGTCTGGAGAGGCAGGTCCATGAACAGAAAGGCCCAGGTCTTTGCTCTGTGATCGTTCTAAAAGAGATGGTTTACAACAACTACCAAAATGTACTGGAGTGTGTGTGTGTGTGTAAGTAACCTTTTCTAATTTTTTGAAGGAAAAAATAAACAGTGACAACATAAACAGTAAGTGGAAGGTCATGCCAGGTGATTACTTACATAGTTCTGCAGAGCCTCGATTTTACCGGTGGTGATGGCGGGAAGGATATTAGTTACCTTCTTGCCTAACGTTAATGTGGTGAGAGGACCCATTGCTCACCTGCATTCCTTCAGTCACCTGTGTTCATTGAGCACCTGTTGTACGTTTACAACAGGCCTTCTAGTAAAGGATTTGTAGTTAAGACAGACGTATCCCCTGCACAGATGAGCCATGTAACACAGTAGGACCGACACATACTAATCAAATACATCTCATAAATGGATGTGTTTCTAAACGGTAGTAAGTGTGGAGATGGAAAGGTACACTATGCTGGGAGAGCTTGTACTGGGGGACTCGACTACGGAACGAAGCTCTGAAGAGGGGCAGGAGCTAGCCAGATGGAAGGGAAGGGTGAGTGGGTACCAGCATCAAGTGTGGAAGGGCGTTCCTGGCGGAGTACGCTGCACATGCCAAGTTCCTGTGGCAACAGGGCGGGCTCCTCTGAGGGCCTGACAGTGCTGCCATCCCAGGTGAAGTCCGAATTCTGGGCAGGAACCCCTCCTGCTTGCCGGTTGCCCTTGTTAAGGGTATGTGTCCCAGAACAAAGGGGAATAGCAAGTGTGAAAGTGTGGGAAGATTCGCTGTTTGAAAGGATCACTTTAAACCATAGAGATAGAATGGAGTGCGGGGGCCAGTAGTTCTGGATAGGGATTGCTGGGCCTTCCCGGGGGCCTAGATGACGGCCATGGTAGCTCGGACCGGGGGAGTGATGAAGAGGTTGAGAACATTATTGAGAGTTGAGAATCTGGTAGCACTTATGGGAGGACAGGCTAGGAGGAAGGGTAAAGTGTCAAAGACTGTTTCAGGGGGTTGTGTTCCCACTGCAGGCATAATAAATACAGAGTCTGAAATACAAATTAACCAGAATCCAACAAGTCATGTGTTTTGTTCCCACCCCCCCTCCCCAATCTTGCTTCCTCAGTGTCTCTCTCCCCCTACCTTTCTCTTCTCTCTCTCCCTTCCTTCCCTGTCCTCCTTTTCTTCCCTCTTCTCCCCTCCCCTCCCACACCCCCTTCCTCTCCCTCATTCTCTCTCCCTCTTTCTCTCTCCCTCTTTCCCTCCCTCATAATTTTCTTAACTTTCTAGTTCAGAAAGATTGGGTGTTTGTAAAGAAACTTCAGTCAGGATCTTCGGAGATGCCTCAAGCATGGTCAGTTTCTATTAACATGAAATGGGGGTTGATCTGAAACCATTCCAAAATATCAATTATCTCGTTCATATTAAAAGCATACAACTTCTAAGCACTTACTTTAAAATCACTGGTGAGGTAAAACATGTGCCAGCTAGGTGGTTTCTAGGTGGTAAACTGGGTGTCTGCATGAATTGCAATGTTGCTGTAAATATTTCCAGGCACAGACACGGAGACGCAATAGGAAAAACCCGAACAAATTCTTAAAATGCCAATATTGTCGCAGAGTCTCCACGCAGAATGAAGTTGTTTGACAAAGTGTTTCCCCGGTGATTTGGCTGCAGATGAAAATGTCTTCAGCAATAAAATTCTGTGCTGGAGTCTCTACTCTGTGCACTCATCAGTCAGCAAATGACATATCAAGGATCTTTTCTGAGGTATTAGTTAATATGTTGGCAGAAATGTGTGAGACATTATTATTCCCCTCAATTTCTGTGCATGGATTTTTCCTGCCTTTGAACATACATTAATTTACCAAAATATTTGCCAGCTATAAGTCTATGACTAATCAATAGGATTGCATTAGAACAGAGGTGGGGAGGGTTTTTTTCGGAAGGGTTTTCTTAGTTACCCATACTAGAAGACTTACAATAATATCAGGAGCTGCAGTTTTGCGCTCATTTGCAAATAATTTCAGGGAGATTTAAGGGTTGGTAGGGCAATTATGGATGAAGCATATTTTAATTATAGTAACTGGATAAGTTGTATACAGCTTTATGAATTAGTACATTATTGTTTAATAGGTCACAGTCATGTGTGACTTTAATCACCCTTCTTATTGTAGCCAGTTTCATTAGCAGTGGTGTTTTATAACTTAATAATTTATGCATAATGAGTTCAGAAGTTACATTTGCGTGATATCAAGGAAATAATTTACCCCACACATTACCGCCCATCAACAGGAGCAGAGTCCGGCAGGATCACAGCATTTTCGATAATGAGGTGATTTTACACTGCATTCCCTTATTTCTGTGGGTGCCAAGTCTGGTTTCCCGGTCATTTAAGGAACAGGAGGAAGACGAATCACAATTATTTCATACGGATCTAACAAGCACGAGTTATCCAGTGAGGTAAACATCCGTTCTCCCAGTTGGGAAAACTGTGAGGGGCTTGATCCCTGCTATACTGTGGAATTTTCTGCCCTGCGCTTGTCTCCGCCCCCACTCCCACCAGGCGTCAGTGCATGTCAGAAGCTGTTCTGCAGACTAGACTGAGCTGTCTGTGTTGTAATGGCACGTGTGTCACGCTTTCTCTTTTGTTTTGTAAAGGCACTGTGTATCCTCGCCTCCAGGCGTCCATTGCCATCTCCGGGACAGCCCAGCCTCATCTTATCCAGACTAACCTCCTTACCAGCCCCTGTGAGAACACCTCAGGCTGCTTTTCCTTGCAGGGAAGCAAGGAAATGCATACTTGGTGATTGACAGCTTTACAGCAGGCACGGGGCTCATTTACACTTGTCATTTCCTAAAGATTTTATTTAAAATTGTAAGCCCACAAAGTGATACTGGAGGACCTTCAGGCTAGGGCAGTCTGTGTAAGATTCAAGGATAGTAATAGGTTCTGAGCCAAAAAAGGGAGCTATGTTCGATAAGCTTGAAGAACCTTGGGGAAACTGTCTTCTGATATGTAAGTGTTCACTTTTGGTATCTCGCCAGTGCACACAGGGGGCAATGTATTCTAAATTTTGTTGACATAGAACCCTTTTTGGAAGAGTGTCTTACCCTGTTTTTTTTCCCTTTATAAAATATGTAAGTATGTAAATGTATAAAACACAAAAAGTACACAGGCACACTGTTTTTGTCTTCGACACAGATTTTGTTGGGGTAGAGGAAATAGTATAAGTTCATACGATTTTCAAGCTGTAAAGTGCCATAAAAATATAACAGATTAAGGTTGATTTTCTCCCTTGATGTTGTTGGAAATAGTGTTAAAAAACCCGTGTGTCACATTGTTTAATTGTTCAGATTCCAGTGATCTGGAGACTGCTCTCTGTGTCCCCTCTTCCTGTTCCTCTGTCCTCCACACTGAGCACATCACTTCTTTGTTTGCGGGTTTGTATTACTAATTACAGAAAATGATCGTTAGCCTGTGGTTGATCTGAGTGTTTGTTTTAAGTCTATTTTCTACTTGTGTTTCTGCCTTTGACACATTCATTGTCAGTTCCAAACACTTAGAATGGCTTTTATTTATATTAACGCAGCCCAGTAATTATCTGCATGTTGCCTCAGTTTCTGCCTTTTCTGATTGGTCTCAACTTTAAAAAGAGGGTCAAGGGGCACGAGGTTCACCATGAATTCCCACTACACAGATACGCACACAGTGTGCCCTGCAAGATACTCCTTCTGGCTCCCACTGCCTCATTTTTCCTCTTTATGTTATGCTCACTGTAGCATATTCATACATGTTTATTGAATTAATAAGTAAATTTGCATGTCATAAATGCTATTTTGATTTCATGTGGAGGCAAGGTTGAACTTCTTCATGGTTTGATTCATTGCTGTTGATTCTCTTACGTGATTTGGAGAATGTACAGCTTTTGAACAGTGGTCTCAGCAAGCTAATTTATTGACAATGTAATTTATTTGTAATGCTTTGGTTTCAGGAAGTAGAAGGGACATGTTCCACCCAACGCAAAGCATAGTATTCTTCTGCTATTTATTCACTTACCAGTATTTATAGTGCCTATTACTGGTCCTGGATACAACAGGGAATAAAATACAACCCTCCCTCTTGAAGTTTGCATTCGAGTGGGGAGAGACACTCAGTGAACAAACGCGAGGCTGTTAGGGTAGATGGTGGTAAGAGGGTGGGGGAGGGAAGTGTCAGGGAGGCCTCAGAAACCTGAAGGATGTGCAGAAATTTGGAAGAACAGGGCTCCAGAAGCAGGGTTGGCAGGTGCACCTGCCCAGGGAGAAGAAGGCTGGTGGCACAGGGGTGGAGCCATTGTGAGGTCAAGGAGGTCACAGGGATCAGACTTTGGTTTTGTTCTCACTGAGATAGGAAGCTATTGGTGTGTTTTGAGCAGAAGAGAGACAAGATGTGGTTATTCTTTTAGAAGGACCACTGTTACCTGAAGGTTAAAACGGGAACCAGAGAAAACAATTTGGAGGCAATTGCAGTGAGTGACCTAGGCAGAAGATGATGGTGGCTGGACCCAGACGGCAGTGGTGAAAATGATGAGAAGTGGTACAGCACTAGTTATTTACTTCCAGGGCAGAGGCTGACCGCATTGACTAATGGATTGGACGTGGGATGGCAAAGAAAGGAAGGAGTCTGATACGACTTCACCTTATAGCTGAGCAACCAGGAGAATGAAGTTGGCATTACTCAAACGAGGGAGCCTAAGAATGGGATGGATTTGAGAGAGGGTCAGTTTGGGAATGGCCAAGGTAAGGTGTCCTCAGATAGCCAAGGGCAGATACTCAGTTGGCAGGGGGCCCTCTGAGTCTGGAGGGAAGATTGGGACCTTGGCTAGAGATGCAGACGTCAGTGTCAATGGTGTACAGAGTGACTGGTGGTCACGAGTCTGGAGGAGGTCATCTGGGGAGGGCATGGAAGGAGAAGAGAAGCCCAGAGGCTGAGCCCAAGGCCCCCAGCATTGAAGAGTCAGCAAGAGGTGCCCTGGCTGGGTGGTTCCATCGGTTGGAGCATTGTGTCATAAACCAAAAGGTTGCAGGTGTGATGCCTGGCCATGGCATGCATGGGAGGCAATTAATTTATGTTTCTCTCATTGATATTTTTCTCTCTCTCTCTCAAACCAATAAACATATCCTCGAGTATTTAAAAAGGAAAAAAAAGAGAGAGCAACGGTTGGGGGGTGGGGAAGCCAACATGGGAAACTGAGTCAGGAAGTGAACTAAGAGTTTAGTGTTTTAGGAACATGTGAATTGAAGGATGTCAAGAAGGTGGAAATATCAGTGTTGCCAATTGTCATTGGTAATTGAGTAAGATAAGTGTGCGACTGACCTTTGGAACTAACATTGTGGAGGTTTTATCAAGGCCAAGAGCTTGTTTTTATGACAAAATGGAGTTGGAATAGGAAGTTTAATTAGATTAAAATGGGTTCAACATGGATAAATCTTTAGAGACTTTGCCTCAAGTAAAGGCAGGGAGATGGGCCATAGCTGGGGGAGGATATTGGGTTCAGGGATGGTGTTTTTAAGATGGGTAGCAATACATTGTGTTTTATGTTATTAATGTGAATAGCTAGCAGAGTTAGAGAAGTAGATGATGAAGGATAAAGGGGGCAATTGCTGGAGGGATGTCATTGTGTAGGTAAAACGGGTTAGTAGTATCTGGAATAGAAGTGGAGGGGTCTTGTTTAGGGGCCCAGGCAGTTCATACACAGGGACAGGAGAGAAGGCAGAGGGTATGGTAGGGCACAGGTAGGAATCTGGGAATTTGGTGCTGGGACTGGATGGAACTTCTCTTTGTGGTGTCTCTGTTTTCTCAGTGAAATAGGCAGCAAGGTTATCAGCTGGGAGGGAGGAAGGAGGAAGAAGGATTATAGTATCACAGATTTCAGAGGCACAAGAGTATAAAGTAGTTGGCTAGCAAAAGAGAAAGAATAGCCAGAAGAAATGAAGTAGGAGGGCCAGGGGTGCAGAGGGCTTCTGGTGAAATCCCAGAGAACTGAAATATTTACTTTCTTCTTACTGTATTAGGAGAACTTGCCCAGGACACCTATAGAAGTAACCACTAATCCGTTGTAGAAATATACCACAATTTGTTTATATGTTTGCCTCGTTGGGAATTAATGTTGTTTCCAGTTTGGGCCTATTAAGAATACAGCTGCTGTGAACATCCTAGTTCAAATATTTTTACAGACACATGTTTTTATTTCCCCTGGGTAATGTCCTAGAAGCAGAACCACTGGATCATGGAATAGATATGTATTTAACTTTGGAAGAAACTGCCAGTTTTCTCAAGTGGTTCCGCAAAAGTAACCAGGCAAATGCTTCATCCTCTTCAGTGGAAATTAAGTTATAGTAAATGGAAAATGCACGGTAGTAGAAATTCAGTCTCAGCTAAGTCATTGGTTTATCTTAGGAGTCACTGAACTTCTATGGGCTCAATTTCCCTGAAAAGCTACTTGGAGAAAATAAACCAGGTAATCTACTAGGTCCCTTTCAGATCCCAAACTCTGAGAATTTGGGTGAAATTCAACTACATGGTAATAAATAAGCAGAAAGCCACATCTCTGCACATTTTTATTCTGTGGGAGTTGAGCTACATTTAATGTACTGGACACGGGAAGAAAATCTTAGAACATAAGGTGCAGAGGCAAAATGATTAGGCTTATACGAAGCACACAGTTGCCTGTGTAAATCACATATTCTTTAAAAGAAAACATTGTCAGGTGATAGAGGATTCCACTCAAAATTTAATATAAAGAGTTGTTATACCTATGAATAGCTCCCACTCTGTTTTCATTAGAACATACACTAGGAGATGCAACTAGATGGTTCGAGAACAAACTGCTCACACATCCGCTGTTTGGACTGCTGTGGCTTTGAAACTAGAGGAGCAAAACATTGGCTTCTCTCACTTGCGCAGAGCCACTGGGTCAGTGTTCTGGTCACGCGTGCTCCCTCGTCCAGGAGCAGAGAGACCATCCGCATCCTCCAGCGCCAGAATGACGGCCCCATTGCCATCCTGCCTCCCCCTTCCCTACAGACAGGTGTAGTGAACACTGCCGCAGACCTGTGTCACTCGCTGGCTGCCCAGTAAAGACTGAGGAGTCACGGGTCACTGGGGGAGGCGTCTGATAAATAGAGGCTGCTAGGAAAGACAGATTGAACATCAGTGTGAGATCACGTACTTCTGTAATTTGTCTTACGGGTTAATGAGAATTAGGAGTGGGGAGGGAAAACCAGTTGGAGATAACCCCCAGCCAGGCAGGGAGCCTTGCCTAGCTGTGATTGGTGGGGAAGATAAACTTCCAGTTGGTGCCCGTCACCATCCCAGATCCAGGGGTTGTGAAATCCTGCTACCCAGGGCAGGATGGATGCCCTCAGTTTGTCACAGCTTTCTCAGAAAGGTCCCTGAAGAGTTTGGACAGTGAAAGCAGACACCAGCCTCTGGAATGTTGCATTTGAATGTAATCAGCTCTTTTCACCTATGGAGTCCCATCCACAGCATCTCTGGCCTGATTGTCATCTGGCCTCCACTTAAATACCTACAATGACCTGGAACTCACTATCTCAGCACATTCACTGGAGGACACATACCTGTGCTTTTCAGAATAGTCTCTCAGGTCACAACCTCACCAAGCCAATGCCATGTAACCTTTTTCCATGGCATGAGGAAAGATTCTAAAAACAAAAGCATCCCCACAGCTGCCTAGGGTGGCATCTCTGGTGGATTTTGTTTCTCTTCTCAGGTGGGATGGATCATGGGCCCCATAAGCATTTTATTTCTGGCCTTTCTTGGTGGTCCACAGAAGCACGAATAAGTACTTTTTTCCCCTTCCAGTCAGGGGTCGTTGTATCCTCAGTGACCTTATGGTGCTATAGAAACATGACTCCTTTCTCACATTGGGTTTATATTTTTAATATCGGTTCAAAAGTTCATTTATTTGTAATTTAAAGCAGTGATTCTCAACCAGAGAAGTTTTGTTTACCAGGGGACACTTGGCAGAATGGAGACATTTTGGTTACCACATCTGGTGTAGGGGGTGCTACTGGTATTAATGTGATGAGGCTAGGGATGCTGCTAAACATCCTATAGTGCCTAGGGTATCCCCCCACCATTCAAAAAAAAGAATCATTTGGTCCACAATGTGTTTGCACTGGGATTTAGAAACTCTGGTCTAAAGAACCAACAGTTCTAGCCAACCAGTAGTACCGTCCAGTGGTGGCCAATGTAATTGACTTTTTTTTTTTTGCTCTGGCACAAAGCTCTGTTTGGATCTAGGAAGATTCGAGAGTTTTAATTTCATAAGCAAAAGAGCTTCTGCATTTGTATTTGTCTTCACAGTTCTCACAGAAGAGTTAGAGTAGACCCAAGCAGTTTGCCACAGAAAGGATTCATTGAGAAGCAGTTGTTGGGAGCGTGGTTGTAATATGCTGCTGGTGGCAGTGCAGTTTGCTTGTTTTCATCCACATCTGCCCTCATGGAGTGGTGGGAACCTTGGAATCCTAAATAGGGACTTATTTTTTAAAGGCCTTCTGGGTTTTTAAAGACACATCCAATTCACTGCTAATAAACCAAGGAGGTCTAGGTTGTTTGTTGCTGCCTGCGTTGAGTCAGCTGTGACTCCTAGTGACCTTGTGCATGCATGGTTGTCCACTGTGTCCTGAACTCCGCCGCCCTGCGCAGCCTCTGTAGGCCCATGCCTACGGCATCCTAAATGCCGTGGAGTCAATTTATCTCACATGGGATGGATCCAATTAAAAGAGAAGAGTGGGCAGTCAGGATCAGAGAGTTGTAAAACACTTTGTTTTTTCAGTAGTTTATAAGTTTCCAGAAAACATTTGCTCTCCATAGTCTGCATAGAATTTTAAATCTGGTATATTGTTAGTTGTTGGTAGGGGTTTTGTTTCATTGGTTTTATTTGTGTTGGAGGGGAGACAAAGGAAACATTTTGAAGAAATCTTGTGAGGTTTTTTTTTTTCACATTGTCTCAAGAAGGCAAAAGTATTGCTGATGCCAGTTTTGATATGTAATAGCATCACAGATAGGAGCATTGCATAATTACCACCAACCCCCCCCACCCCTGCCGCCCCTTTTGGGGGTAGAACCCATGCTGAGAGAGGCTGCGGAAGAGCCTGTCAGCCACAGCAGTGGCTAATTAGATTAGCTCCAGTGCTTCCCTGGACAGCTTTCAGACACACACCCTGTCACCCTGCCGTGAGTGTCAGTTCAGGTCCCTTCTTCCCCATTCCTTTGACTCAACTCAATCCTAACTGGAAAATGAATGGGGTAAACATTTGCAGGGTGCCTGCTCTGTGCTGGACTCTGCGTGCTAGGTGTGGGTATTAGAGTGAAAACAAGAAACACGTTCTTTAGGCCCCTAAAAGTAGGGCCCAGGAGGGTGCCCCTTGCCCACAAAGATGGGAACTCCATGAAATAATGCAATGATAATGAACCTGCAGTATAAACAAAGGACTGAATTGCTCCACCAGGAGAGTTCCTTCCCCCAACTCATAAGCAAAATTACTGAATGACTATTTATACTTGTAAATAAAAATGGCAAAACTAAAGTGAGCAAACTATTGTTAAGTAGTGGTGGACCCACTGGAGTTTGACGGTGTTCTAGAAATCCTCCTTTGGTAGTGCTGTTTATTCAGAGGGAAAATATAGATATTGAATATGCCTCCCCTTCCCCATTTTCCTGTACTGTGCAGCTAGCAGAAATATGCCCAGCCAGCCAAAGTCCCGGTGGTGATGCCCCTGGGCAAGGGTCCTCTGTGAAGAGTGACTGCTCCCTGCTGTGCTGGCAGCACCCACCCCATGCGCCCTGGGCTGGTTCGTGGCTTAAATCATCTCAGTGCTCTGAATTCCTCCTTCTGGAGATGTGCGCTGAGCCGTCCCCGCCCGTGACGACAGGGCAGCTCTCAGGCAGAAGCGCGTCTTCTGATCCTCTCCCCTGGAACATGACAGTTTCCTCTGTGATGGTCGAATTAATTATCAGAAATGGTTTGCTGGCAGACAGTCGGATGCTAATTATGATTGGAACCTTTGGGGCCCTTAAGCCCAAATCTGTTGTTTGTTGTGGTTGTTAAAAATAAAAAATCATAACCCATGAAAGGAATTGTTCTCAACAACGGAGAGCACTGCAGACTAGGCCAGAACACTGTGTGCTGGACTGTGATCTGGGCTAAAGCTACTTCGCACTTGTTTGTGGTGAAAGGGGCGGAAGCAGTGGTTAATTAATTGTTCCTTTCTGGTAAAGAAGGGGCTGAGTTCGGATATTTCAGTGCACAGCAAAAGGGAAAAAAACAACAGCAGTGGCATTGATTAAATTGGAGGTGACATTTGGGGAGGTGTCTTCAGAATTTCTAAGTTTGATTCTCCAATTTGACTGCATGCTGTGTTCCAGGTTTGTGAACTCTTTCTAGCCAGTTCTACCTGGGAAGAATTACTTTTAATTAAATGGATCATGACCACTGGAGAAAGAATCATGCAGTGCACCTGTGGTGTGGGGCCATGGTGTGAACAAACCTGCCCAGCTCACAAAGGGCAGTTTGGGAGTCAGCCGGTGCTAATGCGGCACTGGGTACCATTTCATTCTTCCCATCAGTAGTTGTTAATGAGGTAGAGACATGAAGGTAGGTGGGTCCTGCCGGGAGTTCTGTGACACAAGAAGGTAGATGCTGCACTGGTTCTCACTGGGGCAAGCAGGAAGGCTGACAGACCCTTGATCACTGGAAGTGATGATATCTATTGGGATATTGTCCACAAAGTAGGGAGGGGACCAAGTATTGATGGGAAAGCAGAAAAGTAGAGAAAATAAGAACAGGATACTTCCTAGTCAATTCACATAGGTTTGTGAATGGGCTGGTTTTCTTTTGTAAGGCTTATGATGTGATACAGGCAGTGTTTCGAGGATAAATCTGGAAAAACGTTGAATGAATTAGTAAACAAAAAGCACCCAATAACACTTTACTTAGTACAAAGTAAATACTTTGGGGGGATTCCATGTTTTTTTTAAATAGGTTTTGTCTTTTCTCAAAGAACATTCATTATTGTTTCTTGTTAAATCAGGTAGCTGATATAAAATAAAAATATGAAGAGCAACATTACTTATCAGATGAGACTGCCTGGCAGAAACATGAACTTCCCTTAGGTCTTACGTAGGGACACAGCAGTGCAGCGAGTCCCCGCCCAGGAACCACTCTCAGTGCGGAGTCACGTCTCAGGGAAATTCACAGAAGCAAAGACAGTATATAGAAATAGCTGCACCGTTCCTTCCAGAACAGGCTGTAGTTGACACATTTCTGTTATAAAGGACTGTTTTAAAAGTCCCTGAAATTTTTGTCCAATTACACTTGGGTTGAATTTCCCGATACTTTTTCTTGCTTCCAAGGTACGAGTGGAAGATAAGCCCAATGGCAAGTTTAGAGCATTGTGCGCATTAGATCCCATTTCTGTTTGTCTTCTTGGTGATTTTAATTCTCACCGTGCAGCAGTTCAGTGACCTCAGTTTTCCCTCTCAGGAGCCGGAGGGAAGGAAAGCCTTCTCTGTTCAAACAGACTCAGCGCCTCCTGTTTGCCCTAGTTGTGCTCAAGGGCACTGTGCCGTGGCAGAGCTCCACCTGGCACAGGCAGAGATCGAGAGTTTGGCTCTGTTGGGAGGGGTGAGGAGGGCGGGGGCCAAGCCAGCAGCAGGAACACCTCCTGGATTTGTTCATGAGTTCCCGCGTTCATTCGGTCACGCACTTGTTCCCTCACTCACGGGTGCACAGGAACTTGCTCAGTGTTTAAATAGAGTGCCCCTAACTAAACATCTGTCATTGTGAAGAGGACATGGGTCCCACCCTCAGGTGCAGTTCTCAGCTGAGCACCGCAGCAACTGTGTGGCCTTATGACACCTCACAGCAGAACTCGCACAGAGGTAAAGCACGGAGGAACCAAGTTATACAGCTCGAGGGCTGTATTCCTGAGGCCACATCCTTTTATGAATGGACATGAGAATTATAACTGCACTCTGTAGTTTTTGAGTATCAGACGACGACACACTAACGTCAGTGGCGTAATCACCTTTGTTTGCCACCTGCTGGGTGACTTTGAGCAGAGTGATGCGGTCAGTTTGCAAAGAGCCTGGCCCGGGGCTTCCGGTGGTTTTTGAACGTGTTTCTGACGCTGACCGCCTCTGTCACCCGGGCAACTCGTGTGTCCCAGCCAAGCCCCAGGTTCTCATTCGTAGAATGTTTAAACAAAGTAAGGTTAGGTCCTAATTTTTTAAATCTATGCTTTTTACTTTAATGGGTGAAATCGCCCCCAGTGGTTTTAAAATTTAACCCAATGATTTTGTTACCATAATGGGGTAGAAAACCCCACCAAACTTTTTTTCCCCATTTAAGACAAGATGAATTTCAAAAATATCATCTGAACTGCCTGAGGTCAGAGGCAGTATTTCAGTAATAACAGCTGCCATCTCTTAAGTAATTCCAATGTGTTAACCTAACAGACATGATATCTTTTAATAGGACAACCTTAGGAGGGGGTTGTGTTATTACCCTTGTACCATTAAAATGTTTACACTGTCCCCATTTTACTGATGAGGAAATTAGGACTCAGGTTAGTAACTTCTCTAGGTTCACACATCAGCAAATGTTAAGGTGGGATTTGAGTCCAGATCTTCTGTGTGACTCAACCAGAAGACAAACAAACATTTTAATCAGCTTTTTAGCCATAGCAGCCGTCACAAAGGAGGGGTCTGGTGCACGCATGGTGGTGGGTGGAATAAAACTGAAGTAATTTAATGTGACCACTGCAACATATACTCATGTAGCCCTCCTGTGTATTTTCCATTACTGAATATTTTTTGTTACAAGGCACAGAGGAATCAGTGTTTCCAGATCCTTGTCTTGCCAGTGGCTCTAGTGACAACCCTTTATTAGTTAAAATAATGACGTGATTCTCTGGCTATGATACTCAAGTGTAGCCTCCTGAACCAGCAGCACTGGCATCGCCTGGGCACTCCTCAGAGCCACTGAACTGGAATTCGCACACACACGGGTGTCCCGGCGGTTCCTGTGCACGTGGAGGTGTGGGGAGCTCTTCCCGTGCAGCACGTCCCCAGGAGAACGCTGCGCTGCTGGGCAGAGGAACACACGGCGATCCCTTCGAGCCGCGTGGTGGCAGTGACGCTGTGGCCTGGAGTGGCGGTGTGAAGAATGGACACTTGGAAGGAGTGAAGATGACCTGGACACAGAGAAGCCGGGAAATAAAAATCTCCTGTGGTCCAGGGAGAAATGTCTTTATTCATTTGGAAAGAATCATTCTGGATTGTTTGGAAGTTCAAATGATAAAGTTCAATTAGTAAAAAGTAAGGATTAATAAAAGGAGAGAAGATGAACACTTAGTTATAAAGCAGACTTCTCAAGTCTCTCATTTCAAGCTAGCTGTAGGACTCCTAGTTGCTTCCCCCCCTAAAAATTTACATTTCCTATAAAACGACTCCAAAGTGAAAAATCATACATGTCATATGAAATAATTACTCTTATTTGTTTTTAAGAGGAGCCAGCATGCAGCCACAAATGCCTTTCCTGCCTATTTCATGCGGCTGTTTCTTCAATGCACAACATTTTATATTATAACAGAGTAACAAAATGTAAAATTTCTTGCAATCAGTTTATTGTAACCAATAAGTGAAAATGGAAGCTTAGTTTATTTACAGGGAGGTAGATTATGTGTTCAGTGAAGGTTTTGAGGTTTACATTGAAAAAACTGAGGATTGTATACAAAACATAAATGGATCATAATGTAAATCAAATCTGTTATGAGGTGTGGGAATGTGTGTTAATATATGTGTGTACGTAATATGTTCTGATATGAAGGAAGATTATTACTAGCTCTTTGCTTTTGTAATGTGTTGATGCTTTATAAAAGGCTAAAGTGAATGGCAGTGTTACCAGGATTTCCAAAGCTCTCCATTCTAACTTCTGGGGTCATGTTCTCCAAGCTGCTAATTAATGTAAAGTCAGCTTCATATATTGAGATGTTTAATCAATTGGCAGATTGCTGTCAATAAATATGTCTCTTAAGTGGTTTGTAATAGACAGGCTAATGAAGTGCTCTCTGTGTGTTGTCAGAGCTATTGGGAAAAATCTCTCTTCTTCTGGGCGCCCTGCCATACGTCATTAGTCTCCCTCGGATGCAGAGGAGAGTGTCCTTCAGCATCGCCGTCTGACCTCTGAATGGAGTATCTGGAGAACCAGAAAGTGAACTTCATTTTACACTAGTGGTTAGTGAAGCAGCATGAGGTGGGAAAGATGGTTGCTGGTGGCATGAATGATACTAATAGTAACTAATGTTTCTTGGACAGGTGCGGCTTGTGAGGCTGAGCACTCAGCACTCTAATCACAGTTACCGCGTGCATCCTCACAGCACCCCGTGAGGAAGGGCACTGTTCTCAGACCTCGCAGGTCCTGTTTGGGACCAGTAGCTTTGCCATGCCACTGCAGCCCTGAAACAGAGGACCTGGTCCATGTGTATGTTTTTCCCAAAGTCATTGCAATTGCCCTTTTCAGAGCCTTGAAGAAGGAGGCACCAGTTCATCAGTGATGCTCACAGGCAGAGCTAGAAAAGAGCCACCATGTCCCAGTCAGAGCACACTGGGCACTCTGCTGTCACAGGCATGCTGCTGCTCCCGGGGACTGTGACCATCTTGAAAGGGACAATGACTTTTCTCTTTTGAGATCTTCTCCAGTTTAAAACTTCCACACCCTACCCATCCCAAAAGCACATGAGGCCCGGACAGGCAGACCCCAGATATTGCAACTCAGGGCATCACGACAGTAGGTGGCAGCAGGCCTGGTAGGGACACACTGGACCCCCAGGGGACAGAAGCTCTCTGTAGGTGGACACTGGGAAGGAGAGCTGCTTCCTGCATCTGATTTCGTCCATGTCTTCTGACAGGCATGGCAAGAGAAGGATTCCTTCAGCATGTATGCATAGTTTCTAGTAAAGGCGTGCAAGTGACTAATTCTGCCTGAATTTCCCCAAGCTCCTGCACCTGCCTTTGTTTATTAATAAATACTGAGCAACTAATGTTCCATCTGGCAGGGCACAGAAAGGGGCATCAAAATTAAGTAGAGGTTATAGCTCTTAAATACTAATGAAGGTGATACCTAGTTGACATGGTAGAAAGGTGGGTCTTTATTTTAGAGTTCTTAATTAAGAATTGCCAAGTGACAAATATTAATTAGGAAGCCAGCTGTATCCTTCATTTCTGTGGTATATTTCTTCTTAGGAGCCTGTGAGGGAGTAAGTCTGAGCCTTTCTTAATCAATCAGCCCGTGAGCAATTATCTGTTAAGTATACTTTGTGTCTGTGGGACCAGGCTATGTGGACAGAGATTTACAAGGTACAGCCTCTGCCTTCAGGACCTCTACCTAACTGAGGAGTGGGCAGCAACAGAGCCACTATGCAGGACAGCGAAGTGAAGGCAGGCTCTGTACCCTGTCAGAGGAGTAAGAGGAGTGCGGCAGTGCAGTGGGAGGGAGCTTTTTCAAACTACATGGGGGCGCTTTCTGTGCCGGGGTCTCAGGAGCCAGCCACTGTGAGTGATGGGAGAGTAGGGAGGGTATCGTACCCCAGGTGTGGTGGGGTGGACAAAGGCTGAGGACCACCCAGCAGACTGGAAAGTTGGAGTTCCATGGAAGGGCCAGTGATCATGGGCAGAAGCAGTGGGGGTGACTAGACTGGGCTCTGAAGAGGAGGGACAGGCTTTCCAATAGATAATGAGCCGTGGGCAGCCTCAGAGGCGGCAGGTGAGGGAGCAGGCCAGTGGGACCAGAAAGGGAGTGACGGGCGGCGCGTGGGGTGCTTGCCCCAGCTGTGGCGTGAGCGGTTCTGTTGGTGCCGCTCATGCCTCCACACCTGTATTTTTGGACGTGGCAATATTTCCTGAATGTTCTTGTGCTGGACACAGTGCACTGGCCATGTACTATTATGCTTTTAAGTTTCATCTGCATCATCTGCACATTTTTTATCACTTTCTTAAATCTGGGTATTCAGCAATACCATATGTAAACCCATGAACCAGTTTCCTACCAAGGCCAATTTCAAACTGCCGACGCGGTGGCACTGAACGTGGAGTTGGGGACAGTTGCAGTGGCACACACATCGGTGTGTTCTGTTTCCGGTACACTGATCCAACAGCTGCAAATAACCTCGAGAGCATAGAAAATGATGAAATGTGTAAGGACAAGAAAGTGAGTTTTTCTGTTTGTTTTTTAGATGGATTAATGGATGCATAATTAATTCAAAGTTAACTGCACATACTTAAAATGTATTTTAAAAAAACAAACAAACCTCAAATGTAGCCTCCTGCAGGGACTTAGTCCTCTGAACTAGAGGGTGGGGACAGGCTGAAGCAGCGACTCAGTGCTCTCAGGTCTTTAATCAAAGTGCTCCTAGAATGAGGGGCATTATATGAGGCCCCGCAGTGTCTCCGTCCGTGTTCGTGTGTTCTGAGTCCTGGACTCTGATGTGTTGCCATCCACTGAATTCTAGTTCCTTGAATCTCTAGCAATTGAAGACAGGTTATTCAAAGATTGAGTAGTAATGTACCTTCTTTCAACTTTGCCTACGGAGTGTTAATTTTCTTTTTTTTTTTCAAGCTCAAATTGCAGGTTAGTTTCCAATTCTCTCTTAATTTCTTTCTTTGAAATTCAGATTGCTGAATTGTGTCTGTGGATTGATGGTTTATCAAAACACCTGACAGTGCTGTGGGTCTTCTCCTGCCAGGGGCCCGAGCCCAGGAATCTGCAGCTGTCCGTGCTCCCTCACAGGCTCTCTGCGGTCGAGTTTCCCTCCTGTGATCCAAGGAGAGCTCTAGGTCAGGCTCCTTAGCTGTGAGCCTGAGCTGTGGTTATTCACAAGGGCTTATTCTCTATAGATTTACACTCACTTTAAGGAGCTGTTCAATATGCGCTTCGCTCTTCAAACTCTGCCACTGACCTCTTTCTTCTCTCATCTGTTCTGTGAGTGCTAATTTTTGTTCACGTCACGCTTGAATGTAACTGTTTAAACCCTCTCTAGCATTGCTTTATGAACAGCCTTTTTATTTAATCTTTATTGTATTTTTCTCCATTACCATTGTCCCCTTATCCCCCTCTCCCCATCAGTCACCACACTGTTGTCCATGTCCATGAGTCCTTTTTCCTTTCCCCTCAATCCCTCCACCCTCTAACCTCGCCCTCCAGCTGTCAGCCTGCTCTCCATCTATGAGTCTGTCCCCCTCTTCCTTGTTCGTTCACTTTGTTCATTAAACTCCACATATGAGTGAGATCATCTGGTATTTGTCTTTCTCTGACTGGCTTATTTCACTGGCATGTATGTTCTCCAGGTCCATCCATATTGTCGCAGAGGGTAAAATTTTCTTTTTATAGCTGAGTAGTATTCCATTGTGTAAATGTCTCATAGTTGTTTTATCCACTCATCTATTGATGGACACTTGGGCTACTTCCATATCTTGGCTACTGTAAATAACACTGCAATGAACATAGGGATGCTTATGTTCTTTTGAATTAGGGTTTGGGGTTCCTTCAGATATATTCCCAGAAGTAGAATCACTGGGTCAAAAGGCAAGTCCATTGTTAATTTTTTGAGGTATTTCCATACTGCTTTCCACAGTGGCTGCAAGAGTCTGTATTCCCACAGTGAACAAGGGTCCCCCTTTCTCTACATCCTCACCAGCACTTGTTGTTTCTTGATTTATTGATGATAGCCATTCCGTCAGGTGTGAGATGATATCTCAATGTGTAATATGCATTTCTTTGATGATTAATGATGTTGAGCATCTTTTCATTTGTCTATTGACCCTCTGTATGTCCTCTTTGGACACGTGTCTATTCAGGTCATTTACCCATATTTTAATTAGGTTGTTTGTTTTTTTGGTGTTAAGTTTTATAAGTTCTTTATAAATTTTGGATATTTACCCCTTATCAGATGTATCAGTGAATATGTTCTCCCATTCTGTAGGCTGTTTTTTTATTTTGTTGGTGATTTCCTTTGCTATGCAAAAACTTTTTAGTTTGATATAGTCCCATTCATTTATTTTACTTTATTTTATTTCTCCCCTTTCCTGGGGAAATATTTTATTCCGCAGCAGTAAAATATTGCTACAAGCAGTGTCTGACATTATGCTGCCAATGTTTTCTTCTAGGATTTTTATGGTTTCAGGTCTAACATTTAAGTCTTTGATCCACTTTGAATTTATTCTTGTGTGTGGTGTAAGAAGGCAGTCTAGTTTCATTTTTCAGCATATATCTCTCCAATTCTCCCAACACCATTTATTGAATAAGCTATCTTTAGCCTATTGTATTGTGCTTGCTTCCTCTGTTGAATGTTAATTGACTATAAAAGTATGGGTTTATTTTTGGGCTCTCTATTCTGTTCCATTGATCTCTCTGTCTGTTTTATGCCAGTACCATGCTGTTTTGATTACTATGGCCTTATAGTATAGTTTGATGTTAGGTAGTATGATTCCTCCAACTTTGTTGTTCTTTCTCAGGATCACTGTTGTTATGCAGGGCCATTTGTGATTCTATATAAATTTTTGAAATATTCTTGTTCTGTGCAATACATCATTGGAATCTTGATAGGAATTGTGTTGAATCTATAGATTGCTTCGGGTAGTATGGACATTTTAATGATGTTAATTCTTCCTATCTGTGAACACAGTATATGCTTCCACTCATTTGTATCTTTTCTTCAGTGTCTTTCTTCAGTGTCTTATAATTTTCCAAGCACAGGTATTTTACATCTTTGATTAGGTTTAATCCTAGGTATTTTATTCCTTTTTAAGCAATTGTGACTGGGATTGTTTTCTTAATTTCTCTTTCTGTTAGTTAGTTACTGGCATGTAAAAATGCAACTGATTTCTGGATAGTGATTTTGTATCGTGTTACTTTGCTGAATTTATTGATCAGTTCCAGTAGTTTCTTGGTGGAATCTTTGGAGTTGTCTATGTGTAATATCATATCATCTACAAATAATGACAGTTTTACTTCACCCCTTTCAGTTTGGATGCCTTTGATTCCTTCTTGTCTTATCACCATGGCTTGGACTTTCAGTACTGTGTTGAATAAGAGAGGTGAAAGCAGACATCCCTGTCTTTTTCCTGATCTTAAGGAGAACACTAGTAGTTTTTGCCCATTGAGTATGATGCTGGCAGTGGGCTTGTCATAAATAGCCCTTATTATGTTTAAGTATGTCCCCTATAATCCCACTTTGCTGAGAGTTTTTATCACAGATGGGTCCTTCATTTTATCAAATGGTTTTTCCTGAATTTATTGATATTATCATATGGTTTTTATCCTTCATTTTGTTTATGTGGTGAATCACATTTATTGATTTGCAAATGTTGTACCAACCTTGCATTCCCGGAATAAATCCCACCTGATCATGGTGTAAGATCTTTTTGATGCATTACTGTATTTAGTTTGCTAATATTTTGTTGAGGATTTTAGGATCTGTGTTCATCAGGGGTATTGGCCTATAATTTACTTTCTTTGTAGTGTCTTTATCTGGTTTTAGAATTGATTAATGCTGGCCTCATGAAATCAATTTGGGAGCCTTCCCTCCTCTCAAGTTTTATGAAATAGTTTGAGAAGTAGAGGTATTACTTCTTCTCAGAATGTTTGGTAAAATTCACCTGTGAAGCCATCTGGTCCAGGGCTTTTGTTTGTTGGGAGTTTTTTTTATTACTGCTTCAATTTCACTAGGGTGTAATCTGTCTATTCACATTCTCTGACTCTTCCTGATTTAGTTTTGGAAGATTGTGTGTTTCTAGGAATTTATCCATTTCGTCCAGGTTGTGCAGTTTGTTGGCACATAGTTGTTCATAATATTTTCTTACAATCCTTGGTATTTCTTTTGTGTCAGTTGTTATTTATCCTCTTTTTCTCTTGATGAGCACGGTTAAAGGTTTGTCAATCTTGTTTATATTTTCAAAGAACCAGCTCATAGATTCATTGATCTTTTGTATCATTTTTTCAGACTCTATTTCATTTACTTCTTGTCTGATCTTTATTATTTCCTTCCTTCTACTCACTTTGGGCTTTGTTTGTTGTCTTTTTTCAAGTTCCTTTAAGTGTAAAGTTAGATTGTTTATTTGAGCTTTTGCTTGTTTTTCAAGATAGTCCTGTAATGCTATAAATTTCCCTCTTAAGATTGCTTTCCCTGTCTCCCACAGATTTTGGATTGTTGTGTCTTCATTTCCATTTGTTTCAAGGTGTCTTTTGATTTCTTCCTTGATCTCATTGTCAACCTATTCATTGTTTAATAGCATGTTTAGCTTCCATGTCTTTGTATTTTTTTTCAGCATTCTTTTTGTAATTGATTTCTAGTTTAATAGCATTATGGTCAGAGAAGATACTTGATATGATTTCCATCTTCTTAAATTTATTGAGACATGTTTGTGTCCTAACATGTGGTCTATCCTATAAAACATTCCATGTGTACTTGGGACGTATATATATTCTCCTGCTTTGAGGTGAAATGCTCTGAAGATACCGATTAAATCCTTTCGATACAGTGTGTCATTTAAGGCCACTGTCTCCTTGTTGATTTTCTGTCTGGAAGATCTATCCATTAAAGTCAGTGGGGTGTTAAAACCCCCCATCTATGACCATATATCTGTCCATCTCTCCTTTTATGTCTGTCAGGATTTCCTTTACATATTTAGGTGCTCCTGTGTTGCATAAATGTTTACTAGGGTTACACCCTCTTGTTGGATTGTTCCCTTTATCATTATGTAGTGTCCTTCTTTGTCTCTTACTATATAGCCTTGGCTTTAAAGTCTATTTTATTGGATATAAGTACTGCTTGCTACCCCAGCTTTTTTTCCTTTCCATTTGCATGAAATATCTTTTTCCATCCCTTTACTTTTAGTCTATGTATATGTTTCGATCTGAGATGGGTCTCTTGGAGGCAGTGTATATATGGCTCTTGTTTTCTTATCCATTCAGCCATCCTGTGTCTTTTGGTTGGAACATTTAAGGTATTTACATTTAAGATGATTATTGATAGATACATATTTGCCACCATTATATTGTTAGATACATGTTTACCATTATAGTAGTAGACTGTTTTCCTATCCATTTTTTTTCTTTCTCTTTTTCTTCTTCTTTTTCTTAAAGCAAGTCCTTTAACAATTGTTGCAGTACTGGTTTGGTGTTAACAAATGCCATAGCTTTTTCTTGTCTCTGAAGCTCCTTATTTCTCCTTCAGTTTTAAATGATACCCTTGCTGGGTTAAATAGGGTTGGTTGTAGGTCCTTGCTTTTCATCACCTTGAATATTTCACAACACTCCCTTCTGCCCTGAAATGTTTCTGTTAAGAAATCAGATGACAGTCTAATTGGTGCTCCCTTGTATGTAACTACCTGCTTTTCTCTTGTGATTTTTAAGATTCTGTCCTTGTCTTTAAGCCTTATAATTTTAATTATGATGTGTCTTGATGTAGTTCTGTTTGGGTCCAACTTGTTTGGGACTCTCTGAGCTCCTGGACTTGTGTGTCTTTTTTCTCCACTAGTTTAGGGAAGTTTTCAGTCATTACTTTTTCAAATATGTTCTCAATCCTTTGCTTACTCCCTTGCCCTTCTGGTTCCCCTAATGTGGATATTGTTACTCTTCATGTTGTCCAAAATGTTTCTTAAGCTCCCCTCATTTAATTTTTTTTTCTTTTTGATATTCTCCCTGTGTTTTTTTGCCTTGTCTTCCAAATCACTGATTCGATCCTCTGTTTCATCTAACCTACTGTTTATACCTTCCAATGTATTGTTTATTTCAGATACTGCATTCTTTATTTCTGCTAGTCTTTTTTTATACTTTCTATGTCTTTTTTCATGCTATTTAGTATCCTTATAATCATTACTCTAACCTTTCTGATAAATTGTTTGCCTCCATTTCATCTAGTTCTCCTTCTACAGAATTCTCTTATTATTTCATTTGGGGTCTGTTTCTTTGTTGTCTCATTTTGGCTGCTTCTTTGTATTTGTTTCTATGTACTAGGTAGCTCTGCAAAGACTCTGGTGTAGCCTTTGTCAGATGCTGCTTGTGTTTGCCCTGGTCAACCTGCTTGGAGCTATCAGCAATATACAGCATGTGGCTCCCTCTGCTTGCCTGGGTGTGTGCAGAAAGAACCAGAATGTCCACCAAGGCCCGTTTTTATCAGCATTGGGCGTGGGTCTGCTGATGTTTCATAAATATCCCAGAGATCCACCTTAGTTGTTAAACTAATGAGTGATATGGCCTCAAGTTGTAATTAGCAGCTGGCTTAATCCTCACAGTGACACCCAGTAATTCCTGCAGGTGGGGCTATTGCTTCTCCTCAGGCTGATGCCATTTGGAGAGGAGTGCTCAGCCTGGGAAAGATGGCTACTGAAGAATGGGGAATGACTCATCACAGGGATCCTCAGCTGTTCCTCATTTCTCTCCCCAGAGCCACCAACCCCGACTCTTCTCATGTGTCACTAGTCCACTGGCCTGCCCTCCCTGTGCCAGAGCCCAGGGTAAGTGGCTGCAAACGAAGTTTTGTGTGTTGGCCCTTTAATAGGCTCTCTGAGTCTCCAGCTGTCTCTCCCTGGGAGACAGGAATCTTGATGCTTTTCATAGCTGGATGTTATCTGGGCTCCTTTCTGGCTCTGGTGCTGTAGGCTAGAGAGCCCAGCTTGGGGTTTAGAGCCCACACTTCTCAGGGGGAAACCCTCAGCCACTGAAATAATCCCTCCAGGACTTCAGCTGCCACCTGTGGGAGCCCAATCAGCCCTCTCACGTTTCCACATGCCCTACCAGTCTCACTGTGATGAAGTGGGTTTTGTGTGTGTGTGTGTCCATGGTTATAAGGCTTCTCTCCAGCTAGTGTTCAGTTGTTTGTTCTGGATGATTTCTCTACAATTTAGTTGGAATTCCAGATTGGTCCTGGGAGGAGGTTAGGATAGCTTCCACTTATTCCTCTGCCATCTTTGGTCTCAAACAGCCTTTTTCAATAAATCCAGACATCCAGAACAATCTTTTCCTCCAATTAAAAAGCCTTTCCACTGAGGGTCTGGAACCCTACCTGCTGCTGCTGTAGATAAAGTCCTGATCAGCTGTCATCCTTGGAATGCTGCCCCGATTCTGTGGCTCTGACATTTTTTAGTATTATTATAGACACAATTCCCTTCAGAGGAAAAGAGACCTTGGAACTAGTAGACCCCCTGCTTTTCATTTTGTTTTGTAACTTGGAGAATTTTCCTAACTTCATGCCATCATCAGCCTCAGATTCAATCTGTTTAAATAGCTAATATGAGTAGAATCTATACAAAAAACAAAATAAGCATGTAAACACCATTCATGGAGAGTGATTTTGCCTGATAACCCCTGTGTTGTTATAAGACTTAATATTTTTTCCTGAAATCAATTAATATCCTTAAATTTATTTCTAAATGAAACTGTATTACAGTATTCTAAACAGTAAATTGGCATCACTTGCAATGAAATAAATACATAGTAATTAAAATTTAAAGCTTGCATCTCTTATCTCACAGAACACCTCTGAGAAACATCCCTTGGGGGAGGTGTTCTACCAAAGGGGCTGAGGTGAGGTGAGGGAAGCAGACCCATGTATCCCTGGCTTTAATATTCAAGTTTAATTTCACTTGTGAGTTTTGTTTATACCACGGTTTTTCAACCTCAGCACTACTGACCTTTCATGACAGACAGATCTTTGTTGTTGGAGACTGCACCATGTTTCGTAAGAGTGGAGCGGTATCCTTGACCTCTAACCAGTAGATGCCAATAACTCATCCCCAGGTATGACAACCAAAGGTGTGTCTAGGCATTGGCAAGTGGCCCCCCGGTGGAGGCAAAATTGTGCCTGGTTGAGAGCCACCATGTAACACTGAAGTCATTACATTGCCTTTACTATTGTTGTTATTGTTGTCTTAAATTGTTGCTTTGTTAAGTGTGCATGTTGAAAATATACTGGAGTCTTTGAGATCATATAGCATTCTTGTGACTCCCCTGTTATAGGAAATGGAAGTGGCCTTGGCCTCTCCTGAAACGTTCTTGGGGCACCTCTAGTCCCTTCTCTATATGGAGGCAAGTTACCATTTCCCAGTATTTGTCGCTTCCCAAAGGTCTCTCCATGGTAAATGAGGGCCTGGATCCCCTCTATCTTCCTCATGTGTTTCTGGCTTATATACAGATATGCTTCATTTTAAGAAAACTCAGTGATAAATGACTTTATGTGTTGTTCACTGTTAACATCAATGTAGGCCTACATTTTTGTAAGTTACTACTTTAAATGTATTATCTTTTTTACTTCACAAGCGTCTAGTGATACTGGTTAGTGTCATTTAGCCTTTTGTTTTCCTGTGAGAAAAACTGAAGCTTAGGTAGTCGAACGACTTGCCCAAAGCCACAGTGTTGAAGGTGCTTTTCTGTTAAAATGGAAGCAATCTGTCCCAAACAAAGGAATGTTTACATTAATTATGAAATGCAGTAGGATTTATAGTAATTTTGTGTATGAATATGCGGTAAGTACTGATGCTATACCATTTCCTTAAGATTATAAACCTAATTATAAAATTATAAACTGTGATTATTACTACTTAAAAAATACTTTGGATATAAACTTGAAAGAAATTTACCAAGGTACTAGTAAAAGTTATGTTTAGGTAGGAGACATCTGAATTTCTAAATGGGTTGAAGACTGTTCCTCTCTTTTAAAAATGAGATGTGTAAGTTAAATAACAAAGAAAGATACAGTTCAAATTATAGCCAAAGTTCCATTTTTCTTTATAAGTCTAGCTAAGAAATGTCCATTGTCTACACATGTACAAATGTTCATGTGTCCATATATCATGGGGACAGCCTTCTTTCAGAGTTGATTTGATTTCTGCTGTGTCTTTGGGCAGAGGGCTGGCCAGCCACCTCTTGTTGGGGTGCCCAGCCAAAGTAGTCTGTATTGATGGAAGCAGGCAGTGGGTCTGCTCCCTCTGTTTTCGGTGGTGGTTTGTTGTTTTTTAATGCCTCTGGATGAGATTAACTATTACCTACCTACCATAAGAAAAGGTGGGGTGGGTGGGCGGAGGAGGACAAAGAGGGAGAAATTGGGACAACTGTTACAGAATAACCGAAAAGTGTTAACAAATTTTTTTAAATTTTTTTGAAAAGGTCAAGTTTGGTTCGCTCTTAGGCTCTTAGTGACAGCCATTATTTGTGTTGCTGTCACAGAGGGGTAATGATAGTAGGCCATCTCACCACCTACTTTTTCACTAGTGAGGACTCAGAAGCAGAACCAAATTAAGGAGACTGAGGTGAACATGTAGCATGCCCTGTTAGGGAAGCCAGATAGGTAGTAGTTTGCCTGCAGGATGCATAGAACTTTTTTTTCAACTGCATCAGTGTTATCACACATGATATTTTTATTTAAACATTCTTCCAGCAATGTCTTTCCATTCATTTTTAATTTCGTAGTACTTCATAATAGACAGATGTGCTTTGAGTGGAGTATTTGAGTAACAGTCACGAACCCTGTGCTCAAAATTTGCTAGGTATCTAACATTTAACCTCATAACCACTGAGTTAGGTGGTGGGGGGAATGCCCGCTTAATCTGTGAGTAAGATGAGGCTCTGACAGGTTAACAGTTCCTGCCTCTGTGGTTCTGTGTGGTGATATATCCTATAGTAGTTCCTTTTGATATGAGGTAAATCTGTTGTACTATTTTAGGGAGCTTTCTTTTTTGTGCAGTACTTGTTAAATGCTACCTGTCTCTTCACTGCTAAAAGTTTGTAATGCTTTTTGTTTGTTGACTGTTTTCATGTGTTACACTCAATTAGAAATTGAAATTTTGGTTGCATAACTACTCAGCATATGTATTTCCCTTAGGTACAGAAGGACTTTTTTTTACCAGTTTTGTCCATGTTCATAATGGGAGGGCGCATACGGCTCATCTCAAATTTAAAAGAATTACCCTCCTTACCCATAGACTGAACTTGTTTTTTGTGGACTTCATTCTATGCCCACCCTGCCTACAACTAACAAACTTCCCAAGAAAATGACCTGATGTGAGATCGTTTTATGTACGTTTACATACATGTGATCCTCTCATCCATTGGTAGTCTTTTGCACTCACCAGAGTACTGTGTAATGTCTGGGGAATTTTTTTAATGTTTTAAAAGAGCTGTAGACATTTTAGTGCAAGTTTCTTCTCAGCTTTTCTCTGATGTGTATCATGAGAAAAGAGCAGTAACAGGGAACGTGGGTGGTGTCGCTGCTGCAGGCCTGGCTGAATCCCCTTCAGTCCGTCGAAAAGGCAGCGTTCTCAGCCAGGTCTGCACTGAAAAGACACCCAGGGTGGTGAGCCTAGATCTTTGGTGCCTGCAGGTGTTGTTCTTAATATTTTAAGTTATTCTCTGGCACCATGGCAGACGGGAGTGAAGCTCATAGCTTTAATGAGAAGAAACAAAGCCCGGTGTCAGGTGGGGGTGGGCGAAGGCCTCAGACCCAGTAAGAGAGGTAAAGCTTGGAAGTGTTAGTGGTGAGTGCCAGCCCATGTGGTCTCTGAGCCCTTGTGCGGGTGGCATGAGGTGTGGCAGTGATGTGGTCTCTCCAAGGACTCATAGCCTACTTATAAGCAATTCCAAGAGCTTGAAACACAGAGGCATATGGAAATTTCACTCTCAGACTTAACATATAATGTGCAAAATGAATTTTTCACATTGGGTTTTTTTTTAATGGAAGAATTCCAGCTTTTCCTCACTGGTGTGCCTTTTGGAATTAGTGCCCTTCAAAGTAGCTGGAGAGAGAAGGGCTGTAATGTAAGCAGAGGGGCGTTTGTAAGGGAGAGCTGTGTAAGATGTGACGATGATTTTGGAAACTTTATTCTGGGTGTCAAATTGAACAGAGTCATTACTGAAAAAACAAATTACCAGAAACACATTGTTAACACTCTCTCTGATTTGGGCCTGGAGAACCATACTGTGAGTTGAAGGGAAGATACATAGGGAGAAAAACAGCAAATTAAGAGGACAAAAAACCAGGGAGAAGGCAGGGCGCCTGCTGGCATTGGCAGAGGAGAGCATGTAACTGGCGTCTGATGCATTTCCTGAGATTCAGTGCGTTTGCAAATTGCTCCATTGCATCTTAGCAGAATCTAATCTGAGTAACGAAGAGCTGACTGGTGAACATAGTTGGTTGAATTCCCTCAGTACTCCTGAAATATAACAGAGCAAGGAACAGTATAATGAAAAATAACAGAGACAGTAGCTAAGGGCTTAACTTACGATCAGTGTTCATTAGAACAAATGACACTTTCACTGCAGAGTTACCATAAAGATTATTGACTGTTACGTAATGTGGTTCCCATCTGAATAGACTCAAGAACAGCTTAGCATGTGAATGGGAGAGCTGAAGCAAGAGGAGGAAGAAAGATGGGCTCAATACCCTTGTTCATTTTTTCAGTTAGTACTAGTGAGCCTCCCCTTCAGAACCCTGGACAGAGCAAAGAAATTGGGCCTTCTTTCTCTCTCCTATAATTGTCTTTGGCATTGGCCAGTGTGTTAGATGAAGACTGGGTTCAAAAAGTTACTGAACTCTAAATTTTTAAATTACAATTGACAGGCAATATTACATTAGTTTTAGGTATACAACATAGTGATCAGACGTTTTTATATACTTTACAAAGAGATCAGCTAGATAAGTGACTAAATTGTTGATAATTTTATATCCAAACCCCCCATTCGCTACCATTTTCTGTTTTCCTCAAGCGTATGTGTTATGATGTTTAAAAAATATCTCTTTGGAAAGAAACTGTCATTTATGTGACTTCATCCTCCTAATGACTGTGGGATATGTATTATTATTAACAGTCCAATTACCCAGAAGAAAAAGTATGCTCAGAGAGGTTAAGTTCACCAAGGTAACCCAGCTGCAAATTATTATAGATGAAATTCAAAACTGGGTCTCTCCAACAGTCTGCCAGACACTTTAACTTCTGCATAGGTGCTGAGCATAGAAAGAGATTCATGTTCTTTCTCTCTCTCCCTCCATATCCCTCCCTCCCTCCCCGCCCACCCCATTCTCCCTCTTTGTCCCTCTCCCCATCTCTCCTTCTCTCCCTCTCTCTTGACTGGATCTTGAAGTCATACAAATTAGGGCTTGTGCCTTTACTTTTTCGTTTGAGATGAAATCCTGCAAAAATGTCGAAGTGGTGGGCCCTGGCTCGGTAGCTCAGTAGGTTAGTGTTGTCCCGATACGCCAAGGTTATGGGTTTGATCTCCACACATAACAAGAATCAACCAATAAATGCATAAATAAGTGGAACAACAAACCAGTGTTTCTCCCTCCCTCCTCTCCCTTCCTTTCTCTCTCTAAAAGAAAAAACAATTAAAAAAAGTGACAGAGTGACCCAACGCCTCTTAACAGTGGTTGTAATGAAAAGAGAAAGCTTGCCCTGGCTGGTGTGGCTCAGTTGGTTGAAGTAACATCCCACTAACCGAAAGGATATGGGTTCGATTCCTGGTCAGGGCACATACCTAGGATGTGAGTTCAAGGCCTGGTCAGGGTAAATATGATCCCCAGTTCGGGCATACATGGGAGGCAACCAGTTGTTGTTTCTCTCTCTCCCTTCCTCTCTAAAAGCAATGGGGGAAAAAAGTCCTTGGGTGAGGATTAAAAAAAAGGAGGGGGGGAATTTATGTTTAATGTGTGGCTAGACACAGCGGTAAGCTCTTTACATGATTTTCTCATTCAGTCCTCGCAACTGTAAGCAGTACAGTAGGACTGCTTATAATTCCTGTTTTACAGATGGAAAAACTGAGGCCTGGGGGAGCCCAGGCCACACAGCCAGTGTTCAGGGGTCATACCAGCCTTGGTCATGGTGGGTGGTTTGTAAGTCAGCTCTGTCAAATGCCCTCCATAAGAGAGGCTCCCCGGTGATAGGAGCCAGAGGTGAGCGTGGCAGCCCTCAGTGACATGGGGGACACGCACAACCACGGCCCCAGCGAGGCTAATGGGCGAGGGGCTGTGTTGCTGCAGGGAGAGGAGCAGTGGCATTTAGGAACAAGTCTACATTTGTCAAAAGAATGATGAAGACACCTATGGGAGCTCAGTAGTAGATGGGTCTTTGGTTCTCCCCTTGCTTTAGTTTTCAATTTCATATTTCTGAGTTTTATGGGGGAAAAACACCTTGAGAAGAAATGGGAAATTTAAAAATACTGTTACCTCGATGTAGCCAGCAGGTTTGATATATGTCTCCTATCTCTTCTAAGCACCTGCTCTCCTTTACAAAAGCCTGATGGGGCTGCCTTGTCTCGTGACGGCTGCAGTGAGATTCTGTAGACCTCCCTGCAGCCCCCAGACTCTTGCCCAGCAGTCAGGGACAGACAGGGATGGAGCAGGAGCAGGGTGGAGAACCAGAGTCCAGGTGTACTATTTGCTGCTTCACAAGGAGCACACAGCAAAGTGACACAGGCTGGCTTGCCTGGGAAATGGCGACACTGATGAAGGCACTCAGCCTGGAGCCACTGCCTCTTCGGCCTTCCTATTGAGAGCCTCACGGATGGTGCACTGCGGCCTGCTTCAGGCTGAGAGCTTGCGGCTTTTAAAGGCGTTTTTACGGTTTCTTGCTTTGGGAAGGGGAGGGACTGACTCTACTTTCTGCCAGCCAAGTAGTGTTCATGAGCTTCAGGAGTTATTTGTATTGTCCTGAAGACCTTTCCAGACTCATACCCAGAACTATTATAAACAATTAAAGATATTGGGCGGGCCTCTAGGTAAGTGAGATTACCTTTCAAAAACGTTTTTTGGTGTATTTATTTATCCTTCCTTTTCCTAAAGCACTAAAAGTTACCATATGCAAAGAAAGGGTCCATCAGTTTTCAAAAGGTACAAGAAGCTGCCTCGTTCCACTACATTCAAGTGGTCCGTCTGTGCCGTGTGGGGCGGTAACTGCTAAAGACCCGTGGCAGCAGCCTTGTCTGATGGGATGTGCTATAAAATACGCACCAGATTTCAAAGACACGTAGTACCAAAAAATAATTACAATTATATGACATACTTACTAAATCAGTTACATTTAAATTAAGCATAAAATTGATCTTAAATCACTGTTTATATTGATTACATGTTAAAATAATCGTATTTTAGGTATATTGGGTTAATAAGCAAAATATATTATTAGAGTTCATTTCATCTGTGCCTTTTTACTTTTTAAATGTGGGTACTAGAAAAATTAAAGTTATATTTATGGATATCATTCATATCCATAAATTTCATATAGAATAGCTATATGAAAGTATGAAATGTGTTTCTATAAATTGGAAGTACTAGTATATGTTTTAAAATAAGTTTTAAAAAACAGCCTTCTGAAATACTTATGAGGGGGAAGTTAACTCACTGTAGGTAGTCAACATAGCAGGCACTCCTTACTAAGATGAGCTTGTTTTGCCATTCACGGGAAAATACGTTGGGCAAAACTCTTCTTGGTTATTAATAGCTATTCAGGGAGAATATTTTTCCCTGAGAGCATAGGTCAGCTTGCATCAGTCATTACAGAACCCGGTTTGTTAGTATTTGAGAGAACTACTATGTGTGCATTCCCTCTGGTTTTTCTTGCAGGTGTTGTCCTACTGGCCGCCTCATGACCACCCCTGGCGGTGCTGGAAGCCCTCACAAAGAGCAGCCCAGGCGCTGCTCCACAGACGCTCTGGGCCTCTGGCACCTCCACCTCACGCTTTGACTTCCACCTCACTTTCACTGTCTGTATTTGGAGTGCTCTGACACCTTCCAGGAGTGTTTTGTGGGTGAGATTCCTAGATGAAACACTTGAGATTCTTGGATGACAGGACCTGTTGTGACAAGCTTTCGCTCTTCTCTCTCCCCCATAGCCACAGTTTTGCTCCGAGTTGACAAGGCCTATTGGAGCATCAGGTAACTAAGGCTTGAGTCCCGAAAGACATTCTGACCCGCCTCAATGCATTCTCAGGGTCCCCACCCGGATTTACTGCTGACACACAGAATCTTGTACTATATTGTTTTTACTTAGGAGTTAATCACAAAGATCTTAGTTTTTATCCTTTTTGCACTTGGAGACCATAAATTTCTGAGACCCTTAAAAATCTGATTTAAAAAAAACTAGGAGGAATTGGGTAACATAGATTAATATTTGCTTAATATATTAGGGCTAAAGTATTTTTTAAATTTTAATTCCTTTTAGAGTATGTTTTTTCCATGAAATTCAAAAACATGAAAGTTGAACTGAAGAAAGTTTGGGGTCCAAAGACTGGTCTACTGTTGAGCTCCCTCAGATGTCTTCTCCACGATTCTTTTGACAGCTGTTGGCTTTTTCCCAAATACCACTTTGTTCCTTTGCCCATGAAAGCCTAGCTCCTCCTGATCTGCCGGTGTCTCCTTACCATTGGCCAGCAGTTCAATGACCGGGATCAGGAATGGAGGGAAGGCACAAGTCAACTTGATATGTTTTCCAAGTATGGGGTTTGGCATTTCAGAGAGAGCCCAGCTTATGTGAGGGAATTCATCTTTGCCGGGGAAATGGCCAGAGGTCGTGAATGGATTTTACCTGTAGCTGCTTCTTCCTGACGTCCACCTGGTGAGAGTCTTCTGGCTAGGGCACTGTGTGGGTAAGTGCTTGCAGGTAGATGGATGCTTTCTGGTTTTAATTTCTAAGGTTACTTTTTTATGTCTTTGCTCTGTCTCTCAGTGGCTGTGACTCACCTCACAGAAAATCTGTGGTGGACAGGGAGGAGGGACAAATGGTACATTGCTGTCTAAAATCTCAGGCATCATGCTGTAACCTAACCAGAACATAGAAAGAACCTTAGAGATACGAGCTCTGTGAGGTTTCAGTTAACATGATTTTGCTTAAGGGTAGATGAGCTGATAAGAAACACAGTGCTGAACAAGTTTCGTGCTCAAAGTGTTCAAGTTCAACTCAGATGCCCGCCTCTGACCCGGCCGGGGCCATTGCCTAGATTGCTCTAAGCGGGTACAGCCTGACCCAGCGCCCATCAGTGCGTGAGGGTGAGTGGCGGCACGCAGATTCGATTGACAGGCACCGCCTGTTGAAGTGCACATGCCTGATTTTCTGACAGGGAAACATGGATTGTGGATCACCCCCAGCGCCTTCTGAGTCTCATTCAGTGTTAATTTGCCCTGCACTCTGGGACTACAGCTTTGTACTTAAATTTAAAGAGATGTGTAGCTTTCCATTGACTCGCCCATGCGTCACCTGCCGTGGCCAAGTCATCAAGTCACCTGAGCTGAGAGAAACTGGGAGGGCAGTACGGTCCCAGGAGCAGAGTCTACTATTTTAACCACAAGAGAAGGAGGAAGAAGAGGAGGAGGAGTGATAGCTCTATATTTTATCATTTGTCCTCATCTGAAAACAAAGAAGAAAAAACAAAGCATTGGTATTTGTGACATTTTTTACATCTAGAGCCACAGGACAAATATGGACCCCACAGGATTTCTGTCATTCATGTGAGATTGTGTAAGGTTTAAATGAGTTAATATATAGAAAATTGCACAGAAGCTTCCTGCGGAAATGCTACTATATAGTCAGTACTACATGAATTTTGCTGTTGTGATCACAAGCGTAGTAATTTAGAGGTCATGTGCCACTTAGAGCCATTCATGAAGGCACCACATGAGACCAGAAAGACTCTGATATATCCATAATAAAAATCCATTCTGATTTAAAAAACTCACTGATTTTATGATGTTCATTTTAACTTAATTCTGTTTTATAAGCAATTACTATCTTCAGCTGGTTCTTACTAATATCAGATATGATTAATATTCAACAAAGGCCATTGTACATTAGCTCATTGTACATTTAATGGAAACCCCTGGTCACGGTACTGTGAGCGAGATTCTCCATGAGAGGATGACAGACCAGGCTCCCAAGTGGCCTCACTAGATAAACGGTGCCGTGACGCACTTACTCCATCCCCAGACAGGTCCTCGGCCTTCCAGACTCAGAACCCTGCAGAAACTGAGCAAAACACATGCGAAACTGAGGTAGCAACCAGATTCAAACAGCCCCTTGGCCTGCACAGAACATATTCTCTGAGTACGCAGTTCTAGATGGGACACTGATAGATTATTGATGAGCATGGAAATGAGGATGTCGGGAAATGTTCCTTGGCTCAGATATTCTCCCAGTCCACCAGCAAGTATTTACCAGGTGGCTGTTGTGTGGCAGGCACTGGAGGAACAAACTGATTACGATGCTCGCTGTCTCAAGGCACTAACAATCCAGTCGGGAAGGCGCTTAGCTGGAGACTCCGGTACGTCCTGCAGTCGTTCGGGCAGTCAGCAGACGTTCACTGCAAGCCCATGGCATAGCAGTCACCGAGCACACTGACCAGGACAGACGAGGTCCTGCTCTTTCAGGCGGCAGGAGACAAGTAAGCAAATAAACATGACCACTGCTGTGAAGGAAAAGGATGTGGTCAAAGACAGATCATGTGGGCAAAAAGACCTCTCTGCAAGGAGCACAGAGCCTCAGAGCAGTGGGCATTACTTTGTTATTTTATACTGAAAATCACCCAGGACACAGCAGACTTCCGGCACGGCATGAGAGTGGGGCTCAATGTCATCTTGCTGCATCTTCGAGTTCTGCTTTGTCTGTGTGGGTTTCCTCCCAGGTGGGCTCTCTTCACAGGTGTCAACGGGGCTGGCCTCAGATCTGGCTCATAATTTAACTAAAACAGGGAAGAAAGTACTTTTCTTCCCAACCACTTGAGTACCAAGGCCCCAGGTCTTTCTCTGCTTGGCTCACACTGGCCACAGACTCAGATGGAACCCAGTTACTGTGCCCCAAGGAGAAAGAAAGGTTTGAGACCGAGTGGGTCATGCTGCGACACTAAATTTGGGGCAGCGTAGCTAGACTGGAATCAGGAGAGTGCCTGTGTCACATCAAAGCCATTTAACCTCTCTGTGTATCTATCCCTTCACCTGTAAAATGGGGCTGGTAACTGTGCCTGTCTTAGGGAGACCTGGAAATAGGTCTCCAGGAGAACTTTTCAGACAGAGTGCGTAGCAAGTTCAAACCTCAGAAGTGGACAGGATCCTGACTCATTTACCCTGTGCTGGGGATTGGGAATGTGAGGGGAGTGGTGGGAGAGGGGAGAGCTGGACCACGTGGGCGAGGTCAGCATTCCTGTGGCTCCAGTGGCCCCGTGTGTGTCTCCGTGCCCTCTTGGAGACACGGCCCTGTCAAGGAATCTACAGCCTGGGTCCTCTCTGCCTTGCTCTGGGGGGTGCTTACTTCTCACTGCCAGCATTTACCCCACCGCACTGCTGACCAACACTCTTCTGAGGGGCAGACCATCTCTGGCTTTTTCAATACCCATGCTCTGGTTATAGTCCAGTCTTGCTTGCCTAAGACTTGTGCTTGTATTATTTGGGCTGATATTGCATGTTTCTGTTTGATCCATTTTGTGTTGAAGTCACTCAGCACGTAGAGGACAATCTTACTGCCTTTAGATTCAGATTTGGGTAGTGCCTCACTCTTGCCTCACCTGTTAGAACTTCTCCAGCCAAGAATGTATTGAGGGTAAGAAATTTAAAGGGGTTATATGATATGGACAAAAGCAGCAGTTTGTGGTTATGTAGTATTAACATCCAGCTATGCATGTTAAAGGATTTATTCAGTAACTATTACATAACCTTTGAGAACCAGATTCAAGTTAATGAATTTTAAAGTAGTGGGTTTATTTATTTTTTAGGAATCATATTTGAAGGAGGTAAACACAAATATAAAAATAGCTTTTCCCTTTCCTATATTTATGAATAGGTTTATATATCTATCTGTGTATTAAAACACATAGCAACATATATGGTTGGATGTCTTTAAAAAACCTCTGGATGCAAGTATTAGACCACAAATAATTCTTTTTATAATATTTTTAAATCTTTAGTTATGAAATCTATTGAAGAAGTAGCTTGTTTAAAATCCCTTAGACTTGTTTTTGTTTCCTTTTAGTTTATTCTGGAAATTGCAACATTTAGCACTTTGCAGTTTAATTTAAAAGGATTACCTATTTTCTTAAATGCTTAAGCAGGGAAGCAAGTTGCAGTTATTGATTTTTCTCTGCATGTATTCCGTGAAAGCTGTATTCGCTCCTTCCCCGGGGACCATACCTCTGAACTGCATGCTTGCTGGTGACAGCTCGGACCTCTGATACATAACCAAAGACCTTGCCTAATATCCTTGCAACTGCTCGGGGAATTTTTATTAAGTAAAAGCTTCATTAAAGTAGACAGGATGATGAAGTTTAATGAGCATCTTTTGTGCATGAGATTGTTAGTTTTGCTCTGCCAGAATTCTTATTTCTCCCTTCCGGGGGTGGTGGGAAGGGGGTGGTGAGGGCAAATAGCAAGTCTGGAATGTGTGGCATATTTTAAAATCTGCCTTATATTTCACATGTTCGTATAGCTTCATATCTGTTGTAAGCCAGCTACAAATTTTTTGGCTGTTTATATGGATGCCATTGGCACATGTATGCCTATACTCTCTTTCTATACTGTGTGTTGGTGATGGAGAGCAGTGAGAGTTATAACGTGAAATGTGAACGTGAAAGACGCATATTGCAGTTAGTGGGTTACATGGAACCATCTCCTGGAGGTTTGATCTTCAAAAATCATTGCCTTTTGAATTAATGAGACTTCTCATAAGAATATGCTAACTTAATATTTTTTCCTTTAAGACTCAGCAATTTATGTGCTAAGGTTCTGTCACCAGCCTCTCATCCCTTCTAGATAGGATAAATAAAGTTATTATAAATGCTTATTTATAATCTCAGCTTCACACTTTGTCCACAGATTTATTTGTGGAGATTTTAAATTTAGCAACCTACCATAAGATTACAGATTATAAACAAAATTACTTCTCTTCATTTGGTGTCACTGGCCATCTACTTAGATTTTAAAATTGGTTCTTTTCTTGGCCTGTATAAGGACTTCCCATGGAAACCCCCAAAATAACAAGAGGGAGGCAGATGACATGAGCAAATGACTTACGAAAAGCATATTGTGCATCTCGTATACCTGGCATTCTGAAACACAATATTTATATAGCACACAATGTGCTTCCAGCAGTGCCTTGAGTGTATAGAATACAAAAGAAGTGAAGTCTGCTTTTAAGGAAAAGGACAGCTTGCTAAGAAGACAAAACCAAGAAATTTACAAAGATGGGAGGCAAGATAACTTGGTGAATTAAGAGTTTGACCTTTGGGGGCGATTGCCTGGGTTCCATCTGGGCCTGAACTTGCTAAGCCTGTTTCCTCATTCGAACAATGAAGACAATAGAACTGGGTGGTTCTGATGGTGATGCTGAATGAATGGTAGCCAGTTTAACCACCTCCATAAAGGCCCTCTACTGGTACTTTAAAATAACAAGCCAGGGGCAGGAACCACTTTATGGATCATCAAGGGCTTAATGGTGAATTCCTGATAAATCCCGCAGTATTTTGTGGAGGGTGGGGGGATGTGGAGGAGCTGTGAAAAGTCTAAAAATATGGATGAGATCTGAATTACAGAAAGAACTCAGGCAGGCATTCCAAGCAATAGTAACATGGATCAACAGAGGGGGGAAAAAGGCCCAAAAGGAGTGCTAGCAGGCTGGAAAGGCTAATCCCAGGCCATGGGTTGATTTAGCACTTTTGTATTTTTCATAGCACTTCAGTGAGCCGAAGCCAGTCTGTCAGATACACCTGAAAGGCAGACATGTGCAGATATTCCCATTTGCCAGCTAAGATAATAGATATCCTGGAAAGAGGTTCACTAAGGTTACTCAGCTAATATGTGGCAGAACTCACACTCGATCCCTCTTTCCTGCGCTCCACACTGCTTGTCTCCAGACCAGCCTTACTGAACTCAGGGGTGCCGGGGAACAGAGAGGTGAGGGTGGGTCAGTCAGGTGGATGTAGCGTGTTCCATGGCTGCTGTGTGCCACGCACCAGGCTTGAGTACTTGATCGAATGAGCGGTGGATGCTCTTTTCCATGGGTAAACCAAGGTGAGATTCTTCTGTCATTTGTATGTAGACACACTAAAGGAGGGAATGGATGGGCGTCAACCAAGAAGGGACCCGCTACAATAATCCAGTGGCCATGTGATAGGGGACTGGATGAGCGCAGGAGAAAAAGAGAATGGGGTAAGATCATAGGATGTTGAAAATAAGCATACACACCATAAAGGGGCTAATTAATCTACTGAGTTATGAACCTGTTGAGAAGCTAATGAAAATGTGTTTTCCTCCTGCTGAAAAATAAAGCTTTGCTTAGAGTTTCAGATACTTCCCTGGCCCCAGGCTAAGCATGTCTTTTGTAGAGGAAGTGTCACTCACACTGATTCATGTGGTGATCAAAAAAAGAGGCAGATGTCAAAATGACTTTAGTGACTTCAGTTTTGATCCTGAAGGCTTGGAGACAGAGAGAGACAGACTGTGGAAGCTGGAGTAAAGACGCTGTTACCGGTTTCGGTTGGGTTTAAGGGCAAAGTGTCCAAGTGAGAACAGGCATACAGGGGCCGAGGATAGTGGTGGCATGCAGGGCTGCCGCTCAGAGAATATCACTGAAGCTATAAAATCAAATGATTGTTCTGGGGAAGAGAACACAAAGATAAATGCAGAAACACAAGGACCAAAGAAGTGTCCAGAGAGAGAATGCCAACCAGGACAGTGCCTTGCAACCAAAGTAGGAAATTTTCAAGAAAGAATGGGGCACTCTACACTGGCCTGCAGTGCTACGGCTGTGAAGGGGTTGAGAGTCTGCAAGAGACACTTGGATCTCTAAAAATGGGGGTGTGCACCGTAGATAAAACTGACCTGTCCATAATAGAAAAGCATCATGCCTTCCTGCTTAATATAATACTTGTTGGAAAATGTATTCTGATTCTGGTGGGCTGGGATTTTTTGCTGTTCAATCTTGGGTGTCAACAGGCAGGAGTGCTCAGTTGCGTGAGCTTACAGTGGCCAGTGTGCGGCTGCTTTCACAAGGTGCCTCTGTAGGGGTCAGTCTGGTGACCCCAGAAGTCCCCGTAATCATTTCATGATGGTTCCTCTAATGCTGGCCTTTGGCAGGGAGTTTTCCGGTAACTTTCAGGACAGGGCCCATCCCAAAGGGACGGATGGAGAGCCCATGTGGCCTGGTGGCCCCGGCACACTCACGACCCACAGCAAGAGCATCCACACGCACCTCACCTTTCATTTCTCGTTAGCGGCAGAAGCCTGTTCATCAGACTCCTGAGCATAATCGATCCCTTCCTGTTACTTTAGATTGTTCTTTGCTGGTTTTTCCCCTCAGTTGTCTCCCAATTATTGTCTATAAGCCTCAGATTTCAGGGGGGAGATTTTCTAAGACTCTGCCATAGGTTGCCTTCATGGTGTCCACCCCACTGGTGACCTGGAGTGAGGCTCCCTTTGTCAGCCCTCCAGCTGGCATGGCTGGATTTCAGTCCCCACCGGAAACCTCCCAGCAAAGGGGGCTGATGGCCGAGCGGTCTTCCTGGCTGTGGTCTGTGCATGGAGGAGCATCTGAGAAGTGGGAGGAACTGGCTGTCTGAGCCTGAGTCATGGACCTTTGTGAGAGCTTGTGGTGGCAGGAACCATCCTGGAACACCTGTTATGTGCCTTTCCCATCTCAGAGTTAATCTTCTCCAAAGCCTTGTGAGGCAGCTGGAACTTTTTATCCTTATTTTGCAAATGAGGATCACAGACTGTGGCAAGTTAATCACTTGCCCAAAGTCACACATCAGTCAGAGCCAAGCAGGGTGCAGGGACAAGAGGTGAGTGAAGACTGGGACTGTTCTCTGGGGATCCTCATGGCAGAGTGGGGCAGGTGCCACCTGAGCAGAGGACCGAGGAGCTGTGCTAGTGTGGGAAGTGCCTTGTGCCGGTGTCTCAAGGATGGCTGGGATTTTCCCAAGAGCAGGAGGTAGAAGGAACAGGTCCAGCACCTGTAGTCACCAAGGTCCTAAGGGGGAAGTGCTTCATGAGAGGAGGTTATGGCATAGTCAGGAAGACAAAAATCCATCCCAAAGGCTGTGGGCTATATTAATTAATCAGGTTTTTTTATTTGCTATATTTTGTGAGGCTTTGACACATGGGGATCTTGCTGGCTGGGGAGAGCCTGCCCTTCCCAGGGTTAGCTAACTCTTAGAGACAGCAACCGACACGCCTGCAAGTACACACTTCCATACTAACCCACCACTCCATAGCCTGTGCCCCCGACCGCCTCCTTTGTCTAAAGCGCACACAAGACAGCATTTGCCCTCTCCCAGGTACTGGCCAACTGGAGACCATCCTGTGGCCTAGAGGCCACTGAAATTATTCAAACTATTCAATCCTAAACTCTCTCGAACTTGCCTACTCTGCCTCACCCATTCCTTTCCATGAGACTGCCATCAAGGCTCTGGGCCAAGCTCTCTCCTTCCTTCCTGCTGCCTCTTGATCAACCCTGACACTTCGTGGCCTGGCATGCCCCCTCCTTTTAGGAACTGCACACAATCAGACTTCTTTCAGTGGCATTGAGATCTCTGTGTCATCGCCCAGTGACCCTCCATGGCCCTCTATAAATTAATCCCAGGTACATTCAGAGCATGAGTCCTGGGTGTTAGCTTCAGAGAATAGAGGGGCCAGGGACTGTCCAGTCCAACTACGGTAGAAAAGGGACATTTGCCTGCCTGTTCCCATTTTTTTTGGTAGAAATAGAACCCATTGTTCCTTTGGGCACACTGTGTCCTTTCTGAAACTTAATCTTTAATTTTTCCTTCCTTCTTTTCATTGAGCTGCTACCTCAGGAAATTTCTATTTTTTTCCTACTGAAATTAAGCAGGATCTTCCCAACAGGCTGCCCTGTGTAGGCCCAGAGAGTTTCAGTTACTATGAGTTCTCTGTTGCTGCTCTAACAGATTAGCATGAACCTGGAGTCCGAAAGCAAAACAAATGTATTTTCTTACAGTTCTGGAGGTCAGAAGTGTGAAATCAAGGTACCAACAGGGTTGCTTCCTCTGGACCTCTAGGGAAGAATGAATTTCCTTCTGGAAGCTTCTAAGAAGTCACCTGCATTCCTTGGGTGGTAGCCCCTCCCTCCATCTTCAAAGTCAGCAGTCACAGGCTTAGCTTTCTCCCAGTCTCTGACCCTCCTACCTCCCTCTGAGAAACTGTTGTGACTACTTTGGGACCATCCAAATAATCCAGGTTAATCTTTCTAGCTCAACATCCTTAACTCCATTACCTCTGCAAATCCCCTTTTGCAATATAATATATTTACAGGCTTCGAGGATTAGGGTGTGGACATTTAGGGGTCATTATTCTGCCCACCACACTTCTCAAGTGGAGGCCCAGGGCTCATCCCCAGTAGAGCCAGGAATGAAGTCCCAGGCTTTGGGCCCTGAGACACTTGTCTTAGTTCTCTGCCACAGTGATGTCTCCATGTGGGAATGGCTGCTTAGTAAAGTGCCGACTTGCATCTGCCCACAGAGCTGGAGGAGTGAAAGGATCACACAGAGAGGGAAGGGCAGTGTCATCCCGGCTGTGCGGTGACTCACTGAGGAAGTGGGGCACTGCATTTAGCTCTGCCTTAGTTGCTTTCTTCAAACAGGATTAAAACCTTTCTTTCAGAGATGGCTTAGGGATTTGGCATTGATAGAAAATGCCATGTTATTTTTTTTTCCAGAGGAAAAAGCCCTTAAGAAGTAAAGTAATCATGTAATTACCTGTATTTAATCACTCTGACTATAACCCCACGTCAGTCCTGTTTTTCAACAGGCATTCACTGGCCACTTGCCATAGGCTTGTCACAGTGCCGGCTCATTTAACTACTGTGGCCACCCTTCCAGGAAAACACGTTGTTTTTGTTTGTTTGCTTTTGTTTGTGCTTTGTTTTTTACATACAGAGGAACCCAGACATGGTGGGGATGAGGGATGCTAATCATTTGCCCAGAGTCAGCAACTAGGAAATGGCAAAACTAGGATTTAAGCACCAGGGCTGCTGTCCATCTGGCCCTGTGGAATGACTCGCTGTAAGTCCCAGGAACTTCAGACACACAGTGGGGTCTGCACATAAAAAGGTAGGAATGGAAACTGGGGACATTCCAGTTCCTTCCTGAAAAGGAAGAGCTTTGCTGAGTCCCGAGAGCTTCTGCGCCCCTTCTGAAATGGCTTTGCTAGATGACCACCCTCAGGGCCCAGGTAACCCCAGCCCTTCCAGGAAGCCTTCCATGCCTGCTAGTCCAGGACGTGGTATGCAGCAGGCCTGTATCAGGTCTTCTCCTTCCTCCAACCTCATTTTTGTCGATACCCCTTTCCTAGCACCTCAGTACTGCTGCACGTCCAAGTGCAGGAGCATGGCATTGTATTTGTGTGGATTTTTGTAACCCTTAAAGTTTGACGTTTTCTGTAAAACATGTATATTTTTATCACTTATGAGGATAAGGACTTGGAAAATAGAGGAGAGATACACAAAGCTGTGAGAATGCCCAATAACTGAGAATCCTGGGGCCATGTGAATGCACAGAGCAGCGGGAGAGCTTTGCTTTGGGCCAAGTGAGAGGAGCCCAGAGACCAGCGGCCTCCCTTCCAGCATAGCACTGAGGCACTAAGCCCCAGAGCTTGAGGGAAGCAGCATCCTAGGAGGAGGAGGGGCAGAGCCGGTAGACCATAGGTGTGTTTCAGTGCGTGGTCAAGGAGTATAAACAACAAGTCTGCTTTAGCCCAGCGTTTCCTCTGCCTGTTAGATGCATCTGCGAGAGGTGCTGGAGGGGTGAGAGAAGGGGCTACACAGGTTGACCTCTCCCCCCAGATAATGCAGGATAATTTTCCATCTCAGGACTTTTATTTACTCACTTCTACAGAATCCCTTTTGCCATGTAAGGGGACAGTCGTAGGTTCCGGGATTAGGACAGGGACATCACTAGGGTTGAGGCAGCCATGGCAGGGAAGCTGGACTGACTAGACTTTCCTCTTTGCCTGAACCAGTGGTTCTTTATCTGAGAGCCAGGCCCCTGGTGTCCATGACCCCTGTGGCCCTTTTTAAAAAGGGAGAGGGGCAAATGTGGGTTTAAAGATCCATTTTCCTTGGTAGCAGGTTCTCTTCAAAAAGGAGGAGTTTTTCCTGTGGAGCCTGTCAGATTGGGTAGGCCTGGGCTTCTCTCTCCATTAGATTAGCGAAAAGTCTAACCTTACAGATGTTGAAAGCTAATTTGCAGGTTCAAATGTTACCTGTCCAGGACATGTGGTATCTCTCTGACCCAAGAGATGGCTCCCCACTTTCCCTGGAGAACATCCCAGCACCTGCTGGGCCTACCTTTTCCAGCTTCTCGTCTGTATACTGCCCATTCAGACTCTGCATTCTAAGCTCCTTGGGAGCAGAGACCTATCTTCACGATCACTGTTGGTAGAACCTGCCCAGACTGCTTGCAAGGATATGCTTGGAATCCTCTGGAGAAAACACAATACAGGGTCATCTATCAAAACCCTAATGTCCCACTTTCCCCTGTGGACTTGACCAGCGGACCAACTTTGTATGCCAGGTCTATTCCTCAGGCCATCAGCCACAGTGTCATCAAGAGATGGGTACACGCCAGGTAGTGCCACACTGTGCACCTGGCAAAATGCAAGCCTCAGGAGAGGACATCGCTTCCTTGATTGGACCTCAGAACAAGGCAGAGCTTGTACAGGGAGGTCGGTCTCTGTGTCCCCGCCTTGTTCAGTGGGCACAACTCATTGCAACAGGCAGAGTCAGGCAGTGCCTTTCCTCTAAGAAACTGAGACACCCACCAGGCTCTCCAGGGGCACAATTTTATCAATAAAGGGAGTTGAGGTTGAGCTGTATTTATTTTAGGGTGGCCTTTAATTTAGTTTAATGAGAATTACTCATAAATTATTGATTAATTACTATCTGCTGTTCTGCTCAGTCCTCTCAGCCACAGAACGATTTTGCTTAGTGATGAGTGCCTTCCGCCTTAATCGTGGGGCACTTTGTCAACATTTAATCAGTGGTACTTATTAACATGACATTGATGTGTGGTTGCCACACCAACACTATCAATCAGACATGAGCAGCCAGTGCAGCTCGGACACCATTGCTCTTTGTCACATTATCCAGCCCCTGGGCTTTCAAGCTGGGCATGATGCTCACTTCTCACTAAATGGACACTCTATCTGTTCGGTTCTGTCTGATGTTTGTGTTGTCGCTTAAACACTCACAGCCTTCGGAGCTTCAGTCTGGAACGTCGGGCTGAGCGTTATGAGTTCTCGCAGTCCTGTCTCTCTCTTCCTTGGGTGTTTTCGCACCCAGCCCAGTGACTGTGAAATTCCAAGAGACTCATCCAGAATTGGACCTCCTGGAGTGTTCTGTGTGTGTGTGTGTGTGTGTATAAGAGAATTCTTAATTCCTAAATACAGTGTATGACCCAGAGACAGCAGAATGATCTTTTGGTTTTCTCATCTTTTGACTTACTGACGACCCCTGGAGATGAACCTGGTGTTTCAAGCTCTACCAGTAGAAGCTTGCCTTGTGTTAATGAGGTAAATCTCACAGTTTCCTCCTCTCTCTTTTCAGTCTCTACGGCAGACACATGCAGGCAAACCCGGAACCACCGAAGAAAAATAATGACAAATCGAAAAAGATCAGCCGGAAGCCCCTGGCAGCCAAGAACAAATAAGGGGTTGGCATGGGCTGGACTTCTGATCACTTTTCTCATTATTGCTTCTGTTCTCTCTTGCTCTGTCCCACAAATAAATACAGCTAACCCTTGAACAATACAGATTTGAACTGAGAGGGTCCACTTATACATGGAATTCCTTCCATAAATACTAGAAATGTATTTTCTCTTCCTTATGATTTTTTAATAAGATTTTTCTCTTTTATTCTAAGAATTCAGTATATAATACATATAACATACAAAATACATGTTAATAAACTGTTACGTTATTGATAAGACTTCTGGTCAACAGGAGACTATTACTAATAAAATTTGTGGGGAGTCAGAAGTTGTATGTGGGTTTCCAGCTGTGGGGGTTGGCATTTCTAACCCCTGTGTTGTTCAAGGGTCATCTGTACAATGTGTGTGTGTATGTGTGCGTGTTTCTTTCCACCTGTCTTCCTAGTGCCCTCCTCCTTACCTTTTCATTTCTTTTGGTAAGTGACAGATTTGTATAAGTTTTTAAAACCATTTCCATTTGTTTTCTTAAAATTACCCAAGGCAGGAAACAGAGTTCTAATTCAACTGCAAATTCCATAGCAGGCACAAGCTTCGGTTCCTTGAATAGATGTTCACAGAGCAGCTTATTATCCAAAGAATAATTAAACCATGTAATCATTTAAATGTCACAGTTAACACTGTTCACTCTTCTGTTTATTCACATAACTCATTCTTTTGCTTTATTAAAAAATTTTCTTAACCACTGAGATATTATGTTAACTTACAAGTGATTTTAATAAAATCTTGAATATGTATCATGTGTTGCTTCTTGAATAAGGAACGACCCGATCTTGGGCTGTGTACACAGTTTTCCCCCAAATTTTCTTGTCTACTTGTCCACTTCTGTTAGTTATAGATCATAAACTCTGCAACTTTCCATGGAAAAAATGCAGAATTAGAGCTGGTTTCTTCTCCATCGATTTGTCAGGTTTGTTTTTTTTTTTTCTTTGAAGACTGTTGCTAATTTAGGAAGAAGCAGAAAAACAAATCTCTGGGAGATTCTGCCAAAGGATTTTGGAAAGCAGCATTTCTTAGCTGCAGAGATGGTGACTTCTGCCCATGGCTGGTAGTCAAGAACTGTAAAACGGAGAGGGAAAAAACTCAAGTATGTTTCTTGTCACTGCAGAAAAATCAGCTCCTATCAAGGCATTCTTCTAAGGGGACTCAGTGATGCCAAACGAATTGTGTAAACATATACACTCTACACCACACCCGTGTGGAAACCACACTTGCAGAGTCACCCAACACCAGTTGTTTAACAGCTGTGATAGGCAGTTTTGTTCTTATCAACCCTAATATGCATGTAAGTGAAAATACATCCAAGCAGAATTTTTGTGCTAAGAGGGCTGCCAACACCTGGAAACAAAAGGTGTGTGGAGATGTAACACACTCTCGGATGGTGGTGCATCTACACCAGCATCATCTTTCACAGTTGAACCCCCAAGGCCAGGACTGCTGGAATGTGTAGAAAGCCAAAATCAAAGCACAACAAAAAATCCTGAGTTACTTAGGAAATGTATGAATCAGAGCCACCAACCAAGATCCGCACCTCTTGTTTCTGGATCACTCCCTGGTAGAGAGAGCAGTGGCTGTGGGAAGAGGAGTCCCCAGGTGCCACCACCTGTTTGCAGCAGGGTTGGTACGCTTTTCCAGGTGCAGTCTTTGTCTCAGCCTGATCTTTTCAGTTGATATGTTAGCTCCTGAAATGGCAAGAGGAGGAACGATGCTTCTCCCGTTGTTGACTGGAAAGACGTCATCTAAAATTAAACTAGCAACAAAGCAAAATAAATTATATGTGATCCTTAGTTTATTGTGATATTTAGTAAAAATATTAGTACACTCTTGTGAATAATTTTTTAAAAGATGATCACTCTACATAGAAATATGGGTAATATACATAAAATCTACAAAGAGGAACTATCTCTGAAAATGTGAAAAAATTGTCCATACTCACTAGTAATCAAAAAAATACAAGTCAAAGCAAAATCAAGAAATATGTAACAATGAAAATGTGCAAATACTTTCAGATAATATTAAGTGCTACAGGAGTAATGAGGTAAACATTCTCATACATTGCTATTGGGAATAAACATTTTTCTTCAGGTAAGTGGTAGCAATTTGACAATAAATAGCAAAACTTTTTCAGCAAAATGATGAGATATTTCTATTTGAATATATTAGTTTTGATAAGTGGGAAGAATAAAAGAATGGAACAAAGGGATGTCAATATTTCTTTTTTTTAAAGAGTTTCCTATATTCTGCCTCTGATTCAGTTATCTAGTGTTAATCCATTTTTTTATTCTCCATCCCCCACCTCCTTCCTTTGTCACCCATCAGCTTGTTCTCTGTATCTGTAGGTCTGTTTAATCTTGTTTATTCATTTATTTTGTTTTAGATTTGAGATACAAGTGACATCTTAAAGTATTTCTCTTGCTCTCTTATTTCACTTAGCACAATACCCTGTAGTTCCATCCATGTTGTTGCAGGCGTCAAGATTTCACTCTTTTTATTGCTGTGTAATATTCCATTGTGTATGTGTGTGTGTGTCCACTCATCTATTGATCTAGACTGCTTCCATCTCTTGGCTATTGTAAATGATGCTGCAGTTAACACGGGGGTGCATAGATCTTTTTGAATTAGTGTTTTTATTTTCTTCAGATAAATACCCAGAAGGAGAATTGCTAGATCTTATAGCAGCTATATTTTTAAGTTTTTGAGGCTCCTCCGTACTGCTTTCCACAGTGGCTGCACCAATTTACAATCTCACCAACAGTGTAGAAAGGTTCCCTTTTCTTCACATCCTTGCCAGCACTTTTTATATGATTTATTGATGATAACCATTCTGACAGGTGTAAGGTGATAACTCACTGTGGCTTTAATTTGCATTTCCCTGATGATTAGTGACATTGAGCATCTTTTTCAAAGTCTATTCACCATCTGTATGTCCTCTTCAGAGAAATGTCTGTTTAGGTCCTCTGCCCATTTTTTAATCAGATTTTTTTTGAGAAGGGTGTTAAGCTGTATGAGTTTCTTATATATTTTGAATATTAAACTTTTTATCAGATGTATCATTTGCAAATATCTTCTGCCATTAAGTAGATCTGTCTTTTTTTGCTGTTGTTAATAGTTTCCTTTGCTGTGCAATATTTTTAGTTTGATATAGTCCCATTTGTTTATTTTTTGTTTTGTTGCTCTTGCCCAAGGTGACATATCCAACAAGATATTACTAAGACCATTGTCAAATAGTTTACTGCCTATGTTTTCTTCTAATAGTTTTATGGTTTTGAGTCTTACATTTAAATCTCATCCATTTTGAGTTTATTTTTGTATATGGTATAAGAAAGTGGTCCAGTTTCATTTTCTTGCATATATGTCTACTTTTGCCAATGCCACTTATTGAAGAGACTGTCTTTACCCCATTGTATATCTGTACCTCCTTTGTCACAGACTAATTGACCTTGTAAGTGATGACTTATTTCTGGGCTATCCAATCTTTTTCATTCATCTGTATATGTGTTTTTATGCCAGTACCATACTTTATTGATTACTCTAACTTTGTTGTATAGTTTGATATCTGGGAGCATGCTTCCTTCTACTTCCTTCTTTCTCAAGATTTCTTTGGCTATTCAGGCTCTTTTGTGGTTCCATATAAATTTTGAGGACTAGTTCTAATTCAGAATGGCATTGGTATCTCATAGAGATTGCATTGAATCTGTATATTTGGGTATAGACATTTTACCTATATAAATTCTTTCACTTATTTCTATCTTGTTCAGTTTCTTTCTTCAATATCTTGTAGTTTTTAGAGTACAGGCCTATCACCTTTTTGGTTAAATACAGAGTCCAGCACAAATGATGCCCTTTTTTATTATAAAATCTTTTATTGCAAATCATACACCTGTAATTCTGTAACATAACAACATCACACTCAAGCACACCATATGACATTTTAGGTGAAATGTTCAAATTAAAACTCTGAATTACTACACCTATATTATTACCCTACCAACCACACTGGAGCAGGTGTTACTTCTGCTGGACCCTGCGTATTCTAGGTATTCTTTTTGATGCAGTTGTAAAGGGGACTGTTTTCTTAACTTCTTCTGATTGTTCATTATTGGTGTAGAAAAGCAACATCTCTGTATATTGATTCTGTGCCCTGCAACTTGACTGAAGTCATATATTCACTAAATTTTTTGGTGGAGTCTCTAGGATTTTCTACATATAGTATCATGTGACCTACAAATAATGAAAGTTTTACTTTTTTTTTCCAATTTGGATGCCTTTTATTTTATTTGTTGGTTTGTTTGTTTTGTCTTGTATGATTGCCATGGCTAGGACTTCCAATACTGTGTTGAATAGAAGTGGTGATAGTGGGCATCCTTGTCTGGTAATAAGGAGCAAAACTTTAGAATTTTTATTTCTAGGAGTTTATGCTGAGCAGTTTGTCAGAGAGGCACGAACAGAACTGTTTGAAAGTTGCCCTCATGGCAGTGCATGTGCAAATGGAAACATGGGGCAAAGCTAAATGCCCACCAATGGAAGAAAGGTGAATTGTCACGTGTCCACGTAATAAACATTTGTGAAGACATTAAAAATTGTTGAACACTATCTAAGGGTAAAGAGCAATAGTTTTAGCATCCACTTAGGTAAATCAAGATTTTAAGAACTAAATAAGATCAGTCCCAGCTGTGTAAAAAAGAAATTTTGTTTGTAATATGTATGTACAGAAAAATTAAATGGACTAGAATTTTATGCCTGATAAATTATCTGTATGGTAAAGATTTTTTTTAATTTTATTTATACTTTTTTATTCTTTAAATTTTCTATAATGAGCACATATATGTTTGAAATAACATTGAATGCCAACAAAACAAAAAGTCAGCCAACCAAAAGGAAGGTGATATTGGCAAAGAACAGCTCTGACAAGGGGTTAATATCCAAAATATATAAAGAAATCATATAACTCAAAACCAAACAAATCCAATTAAAAAATGGGTAGAGGACCTGAACAGACACCTCTCCCAAGAAGACATACCAGGGGCCAACAGATGCATGAAAAGATGCTCATCTTCACCAGTTATTAGAGAAATGCAAATCAAAACTACAATGAGATACCACCTCACACCTCTTAGAATGGCTATTCTTGACAAGTCAGGTGATAACGAGTGCTGAAGAGGTTGTGAAGAAAAAGGAACTCTCATTCACTGCTGGTGGGAGGGTAAACTGGTACAGCCACTATGAAAAACTATGGCAGTTTCTCAAAAATCAAGGATAGATCATATGACCTAGCAATCCCTCTTTTTGGTATCTACCCAAAAAATTTGAAAACATTCGTTCGCAAAGATATTTGCACCCCTGTGTTCATTGCAGCATTCATTATTCATGGTGGCCAAGACATGGTAACAACCCAAGTGTCTTTCCACAGATGATTGGATAAAGAAGATGTGGTACTTTTATGCTATGGAATATTACCCAGCCATAAGAAAAGATGAAATACTGCTATTGGCAACAACATGGATGGACCTAGAGAGTGTTATGCTAAGTGAAATAATTCAGACAGAGAAAGTCAAGAATCTTATGCTTTCACTCGCATGGCACAAATACATCTGAAACGACGGTATGTGGTTGCCAGAGGGGTGAGGGGTGAGCAGTGTATGTGATGATGGAAGATGGTTTCACTTTGGGTGCTGGGCACACATGTGGTATACAGGTCATGTATTACAGAAATCCACACTTGAAACCCATGTAATCATATAACCAATGTCAGCCCAATAAATTTAAAAATGTACCATTATCAGAAAGGGCCTCTAATTAGGGAACGTGCTCATCACCCACTATGAATGGAGTGTGTCGGCTCCTCGTGTGAGACCTGAGTGAGCCATGAGTCCCACAGCCAACAGGACACACTGCTCCCCGAGGCCAGGCTTCTGCTCTCCCGCACCAGAAGGTATCCAGTCTCCGCAGTCTCAGAACCGACTTTATCCGCCTCTGGAGGCGCCGTGTTCTGATGTCTCCGCTGCCCAGCACGCTCTGAAGTTGGCATTTTCTGTGTACAGGTGTTGTCAGCACCACTGGCTGGTTCCCACCCCCAGAGGAAAGCAGCTGCCACCAGCAAACAGCTGAAAGGAGGGAAAGCAGCCCGATCCATTCATAACTCCCCCAGAGTGTCACCCAAAATATCCCTGCCATGCCAGGTGGACGGTCTCGCTGCTTGCTTTGGCTGCTGTATTTGTCACAGTGCTACCAGGAATGTAACAAAGAGCCACTTCTTCAATGACACCACAGCCTTGAGACTGAGGGTCCCCATTACGGGGACCCTGCCTGGAGACGCTGTCTGAGCTCGAGATTGTTGGACCATTTAAAACTCCAGTGTGGGCTGGAGCTTTGTTGTTGCTGTGTTGTTAGAATCAGCAATGGAAAGGCTTTCGGTGAAAAGCAATAGAAACTGCTCTTGATCTAAAAATAAATAGTATGAGAGAGGGGTGGTTCAAATCGCAGGTGTGTGGAAGACGCAGAGATGTCCAGGGTCCGAGGGCTGGGAAGAAGCCGCAGTCAGGGGAGCCATTAGTGTCAGTGACGGTGTTCAGATGGCTGGTGCCTTTGGCTTTCCTTGCCCACAAGTCACCTGCCTTGGGTCTGAGGCTGCATTGAATAGCATCCCCCTGGAACTTCAGAATGTGACCTTATTTGGAAATAGCCTCTGCAGATGTATTAGTTAAGTTAAAATGAAGTTGTGCTGGATAGGGTGGGCCCTGAACCCACTGACTGTGGTCCCTACAGAAGGCCATGTGACAACACGGGTGGGGGGCTTACAGAGGGATGAAGGCCAGGTGACCACGGAGGCAGAGGTTGGAGTGACGTAGTTGCAAGGATCAGTGTCAATATCAAAAGCTGGAAAAGGCAAGGAAGGAAGCTTCCTGGAGCTTTCAGAGGGAATGTGGCACTGCTGATACCTTAAGTTGGGACTTCTCTCCTCTGGAACTGTGAGAGAATACATTTCAGTTGGTGTAAGCCACCAAGTTGGAGGGACTTTGTTCTGGCAGCCCTAGGAAAGGAACATAGGCATCTATTGATAGAAACAGCTCAGACGGGCATGGGCTGCCCGCTGCGAGGGGCGAGCCACGATTACCCCTCCGATCAGAACGGAGACACCAGAGTGAAGCAGAACTATCTGCGGTGTTCATTCTGTTGCAGGCTGGCCTGAGATGAGGGGTGGTCAGCATCCGAGGGTCCAGTGTCAGCCTGGACTGTGAGTCCCAGGACTGCTGTAAAGAGATACCTTACTGGCCCCTGGCTGGCTGTGCAGCCAGGTCCCCAGTAAGAACCCAAATGACTCTGTCCCATCAGGTAGTTTCTTTGCCTGCAGAAATGGCCAAGAATGGAATTATCTCTTTTGAGGAAGAAAGAAAAAAACCTTTTTGGTTACCTCATTAAAGAAATCTTATTTCTTTATAGACATTGGATGACATTCTGTATTCATGCTTATTTTCCAATCCAGAGCTAAAAACAAAAAGAATCAACATGGAAAGGTTTTCTTCTGCACTGCCAACTCATGTTATTTTTTCTTTGTTGCCTAGGTAAGGCTTGCTTTCTACAGTTTTATGCACAGAATGAAAAGCTCTCATCCAGCTGCCCCCTGAAAAACTTTCACAATGGTTTTGTGATAATAGAAGTGATTCATTACATTAACTCAATCATCAAAGAACATTTGCTGGGTCTGTGTGGCATATGAGCACATTCTTGCAGCGTGCCTCTGGCAGGGTGCATAGGTGATACAGCAGAGGTTACTTGTGAGGATAGACACTGGGGACTTGTTTTCACTGTCTACCCTTTTTAGGAGGTATCTATATGTATTAAATATTTAGAACAAATTAAGTATTTAGTTTTAGTAGGCCAACAGTTTCTCTACAATAATTCTAAAAATATTTATTGAGCTTGCATTATGGAGTATGCAGTTTTAAACAAAGCGGACACAATTCCTGTCCCTGTGGAATTTAAGTCTCGCCCAGCAATTTTCAACCTTTTTCATCTCATGGCACACGTACACTAATTACTAAAATTCTGCAGCACAACAAAACATATTTTTTTGTCAATCTGACAGAAGTAGGTATAATTTGGATTCATTCACACTGGATGGCTACGGCTGTGCTGGCTGTTGTCCTTTTTTATTTGACAGTCTGGGGGGAAGGGGTCAGTGCCCCGGACGGAACAGCCGGGTGCTGCCAGTCAGGTAGCGCAGCCCTCCCCGCAGCTCACTGATTTTTTTCCTTTATAATTTCTGACTGCAAGAGAACAGAGATCACCAACTTTACAAAGTAGAGATGAGATGTGTGCATCACAAAAGAGTTCTTAGTATATTTACATTTTTCGTATTTTTCCCAAGAAATGCCTCCTTAAACATAGTTAGCAACTTATGCCATTTTGAATGGAGATCCGAGCAGAGAGATAGCACGTTCCTACTCAGCCGATTTAGTTTAATCAAAGCTTTGGGAAATAAAATATTGCAATCTTATCTACATCCTCTCCCCACTTAAAAAAAAGTGACCGTAGTATGAAAACAGATGTCAGAGAACCTCAGAGGATTCACTGGAGACCACCTCATCCAACCCCCTGAATGGGACAGATGAGAACACTGATGCCCAGGCAAGTGAAGGGATCCCAGAAATTCGAGAAGTCCATGGTCAACTAGTGGCAAAATGAGGACAAGAATCAGAATGTCTAGACATGACTCTGGCATCATTTAATAAAATAGTAACCGGGAAGAAGAGAAACCAGTCAGCAGCAGGTGTACTAATGTAATCTGTTCTTGGAATGTGTGTGATCACCACACAGAAGTGCACCCCACTTCCCTCATTTGCAAAACAGAGGGACAACACTTGTCTCTTCTCTCTTCTCTGAGGAGTTGAGTGACTTAGGAGACCCCATGTTCCAGGAGTGCTTGGAGTTACCAAACATCAACAACGTCAGTGGCCTGAGAAGACAGTCCTGTTACTTTGCCATGACACGGAACCCTCAGCCCCACCACCACGTCCGCCCGATCCAATCACAGCTGACTTGAAGGCCACGTGGCAAAGCCCCCATACCTAGAATGGATTGTAACAAAATATATGTATAATCCCAGAGAATTGTTTAAGGTGGGGGTGGGTATGGAAACACCACCCACAAAAAGCAAAAACAAACTCTCTTCGTTAGTTATCTGAGCAAAATAGATCAATGCTCTTTCAAAAATGAACATTGTTTGCTGGACAAACCTAGAGGAAGATCTAAATACAGTCAAGGTTTAGTGCAATGGAACTGATGGTTTCATACACATTTGGAAGACTGCTGGAAGAGGAGAACTCTATCTGAATAAAAATCCATCTAACCTAACTTAACAGACACATACACCGTCCACAGGTCTCTTTGGGCCATTCTGTTCAGGTCAGGACTAGATTTCCCTCCCGAAGTCACAAAGAGGTCTCTCTCCCATTTTACCTGGCTCCTAATATGTGCCTGGATGTGTGTATATTGTTTGACCTAAATTTCAATAACCCCAGCTTCATATGTTAGTGCTAAATGTTAGCTTTGCACATCTGAGTGCATTACTCTTTTTCATCATTCCAGGATGCCTGAAACATCAAACTGGGCGGTGATGCACAGAAGCATCTCACTGTAGCTTTGCCTCCCAGCCCTTCGCACCCTCTGTCTCCTCCAGGAGAAGGTTACAAGCCCTAGGCAGCTCATCCTATCTAAAGGGGAGCCTTGAGTAAATGAAAGTCAGGAGTGACCAGGATACATGAGTATCTAGAAGGATGTTCCAGTGAAAACCCTTGGGTAGACAGACTGGTTTGTGGGCATCAAAACCTAGAACTATTGGAGTAACATCGAGGAGTAACAGAAGCTTAGCAGAAAGATGGTCCTGAAAAATCTGCATATCAATAAAATAGTTCAAGTCATTAACAGCTAGAACAATAAGATTCACATTTTTATTCAGTATTATTTGAAGTAACTATAAATACTATAACTAAGTCTCCTTCATCACCCCTCTATTTTTAACATGATAATTAGGCTAAGTTGTTTCCATCCATATCAGTTGAAATCCTCTGGTTGAGGGACGCAAAGCTGTTTACAAGTGTGGTGTTAATCCTCTTCCAGGAATATATAGCAAAGCAGAGTACTTCCACCCACTTTTCCACGGAATAGTTTGGAACGGTAGACATTTATAGAATGATGTTGTCCACCATAATTTTATGCTTAGATCTGTGTGTGAGGCAAGCAGTTGTTAAGCATCAGCAAAGGCTGTAGCTAAATTCCACCATTTGAAAAGGTGCCCAGGGGCTGGGATCTGAAGCATGCAGAGTCACAAAGGGGTTCTGCGCTGATGGTGGGGGCTCATACGATGGGAGAGTCTATTATAGTTGGGAATCTATTGCTGTATTTCAAAGGCTGTGTTTCTTGAAACATTTTAATGTCCTCCCTCAGTTGGAAGCATCTGTGTCCAAAATAACAAATGGCCCCATACTTTTCCCTCTGTATCTCAGGAGGCTTGCTTTTTTGAAGTAGATGGAAATTGGTGTGGAAATCATGAGGGAGGCCCAGGCAAGGCTGAAATCAGCCATTCACAGCTGTCAGCAACCCCTGGACCCCCCTGTAAATTGCTATTTCCATGTCACAGAGTTTTTCATTTTAAAACATTCTGAGATATTTTCATGGTGTTGTAAGCTAACCATTTTTAGTCAGTTAAAAAAATGCCTTTATCACCTCCCACCAGGAAACTCATGGAACACACTGTTGGAGATGCTAAAACTTTTTTCATTTCTCCTTAAAAAATATTAATGGTAAGCATTAAAAAAGAAAGGAAAAGTATTTAATTTGGTTTCCTGAAAACTAAGTTTGAAGTTAAAGATTGCTCCCCTAACTGTGAGTAATTGCATTTAACAAACCTGATCATTTTAATCGGCAAGACAAGTGCCAGGTTCTGCATCCCAGCGAGTCGGTACAGAGAATGTGCCAGGGTGCAGTAGTGGAAGCGGCTCTGGGTTGGATGGTTCAAATGTAAAACATTTAAAATTCTGGTTCCCCAAAAAACTAGTAGTCCTGGTGGAAAAGAATGATGAAGGAAGAGGGAGGTGGACGGGGGCCCGGGGCAGTGAGGGAGCTGAGACCAGACTGCTCTCAGGTTGGCAGGATGAAGAAGCCTGCCGTTCTGCTGAGGAGCAAGAGGGAGAGTCCCCGTCAGCCCTCTCTCATTTTCAATCTCTCTCTGCACTTGGGAGGCCGTGCAAGCTGGTAACAAGCACTATGCTTTGTTTTACTCTGTGGTCAATGTACACCGTGGCTGAATTCCAGGCACAGTCTCTAAAAAGGAAGGATGGCAGCAAACAAGACTGTGGGCCATTGGTTTTCTCCCCCATTGCAGGGGGAGGAAATGCAAATGATTGTAATGGGATTTTTTTTTCATTTCTTAAAAAGAACAAGAAAATAGATGAGATGCAGCTAGAGGGAACAGAGTGAATGAAATAAAACTAGGGGAAGATACTATAATTCTTTATAAAGAGAGTCGAGTACAGGCAACATCTCCCACCATGACGTTCACCTCCAAGTGGATCATAAATTGACCCATAGTCAGAGAAAGGGAGTTTGCTGCCTAGAAGGGAAATGTAGTTCACTGAACATTTGACCAACTTCTTACTTATTTTCTCTCTGTTAAAAGGAAAGGTGCTTTTAAAAGTATTAGTAAATAAAGACGTGAACTAAAGGCAATGGATGAGCAGTATTATGGGTTGAATATTTTCCTCCTACCCACCCAAGTTCATATGTTGATGTCCTAATGCCATCCAGTACCTCCAAATGTACATTTATTTGAAATAGGGTCATTGCAGATGTAATTTGAGGTCACACTGCAATAGGATTAACCCCTCAATCCACAAGACTGGTGCCTGTATTTAAAACAAAATGAAACAAAACAAAAGCACCATTGAAGAGAAAGACACGCAAAGAGATAGGACAATGTGAAGAGACACAAGGAGAAGATACATAAACCAAGGAAAAGGGTAGAACTAATGTTTCCCTTACAAGGAACCAATCTAGCTAACACCTTGATTTCAAACTTCTGTCCTGCAGAACTGTGATACAATCAATTTCTGTGTGTTTCAGCCACCCCATTTGTGATATTGGGTTGGCCAAAAAGTCCATTTAGTTTTTTTCTACAAAATAAAAGACACATTTTTCATTTTTACTAATAACTATTGATTTGGATATTTCAAGTATGTCAGCTATCTCCTGCTATTAGCTTGTAGTGGGTGGAGGTGAGGGGTGCTGCTAAACATCTTCCAATGCATAAGTCAGCCCCACAGCAAAGAATTATTTCACCAAAATGTCAGTAGTACCAAGAAACTTCACAAACCACTTTTGACACACTCGATCAGTCACAGCCCCTTCTCTATGCACTGCCCAAATCTTCTTTTGCATTTCAGTTGCATTTTTACCTTTCTTGAAATAATAAAGCATAATATACCAAAAATGTTGAGCATTTTCTTCCACCTTCAATATTATAAAATGGCTGTACAAAAATTCACCAATTTTGATAAGTTCTTTTAAAATTCATGCTGATATGACAGCTGTCACAATACAATCTAACAAAATTGTTTTGAATGAAGTTAAAGACAATTAAGCACTACTAGAGCCATTGTACAGAAAAAAACTACATGAAATTTTTGGCCAACTCAATACTTTGTTATGGCAGTAGACTAATAGAAGCTGTTTCTCTGGAGCAAAATAATATCATATAATATCAAAAATAATAAAAGCTAACATCCATTGAGCAATTTTTTTCTACCAAGACCTATGCTTTTAATGTGCATTATTTAGTCCTCAAAGCTTCAACCTTGGTTGCCTCAGGACTTGATGCCTGGAGCTGTGACAGCCACTTTTGTACATGAATAGGAACAAAGCTAAAGACTGAAGCCAGAGTTCTGAGGATATCAGTGTGCAAAGACAGAAACGCCTGGGTCCTTCGTGATGACACTGGGCCATGGAATTGACCAGACCCAAAACCTTCTATTCTGAGACTTTTTTATGTGAGATAATATCTGTATTATTTAAGGCACATTTTGTTGGATATGTTGTTGCTTGTAGTCAAGAGCACCATAAGTGATACAGTTTTCTCCTGTTGCATGTTATTTTACCTTATGTTGCTTTCATTTTTATATTTTAAGGTCCACCCATGGGGATCAGCATTTGGAGGTAAAGATTCAGTGTTTGTTGAATAAGCAAAAGGGACAACATGTCCTTAGACAATAGCATGGCATTTAACAGATAGAGAGATGAAAACTCCATGAGTTGAACTGATTTTTCTGAAGATCCGGGGAGTGATCCCGACTCACTGGGTGGCAGGGGTCCCTGACCACCTCATTTTCACAGTGCCTTGCCTTCGGTGCCCTCTGGTATGATTATGGAATTCTCCGCCCGATACTACTGTCCTCCCCAGTGCTTTCAACTTGTGCATAATGTACAGATGTCCTGTGCCTGCATTGTTAGAAGTTTTTATTCTGTCTGTAAATACTTTACTTATTTGTTTAAGTAAAAGTCTAGAAGCTGGGCACCACATCTGTGCTATTATTTTCATGCAATACCTGATATAGCTCAAGCTTAATTTGGCAATAATAAATTTTTCTGGGTAATGATGATAATTGACAACATAAAATGAACTCCTCAGAGGCATAATCTTTTCTTCTCAGTCTATATCCTACATGCTCTTAAGGAAAAAATGGCTAAGTGAGAAATCAATAGGATTGGAAACTTTTTGTACCTGTGACCTGGGCCACATAGTGGTTTATGTTTTTCAAGTTTGTGAGTTTAGTTTTTTTGTACAAGTTGTAATCATATAGAATAGAGTCACAAATCCACAAGGTACCTACAAAAAAGGTCTCTCCATTTTGAGGTCATATCTCCACATTTGGGACTTATAAAAGTGGAATGATTGTCTTAATCCTCTAGTCTTTATCTCCAACGGCCAAGTGGTCATTTCTATTGGATGTCTCATTATGACCTCAAATTTTACATGTTTATGAAGAAACTTATAATCACCTGTGGGAAAAAAAACTTTGCTTCCTTTCTTGACTTTCTCACTCCTGTTACTTTTACTTCCATCCTTGTACTCACCCAAGATCAGTTACTTCTCTTCGATTCATTCCTCTCCTTCACCTTCCATATCAAGCCAAATCCTGTCCATGTTTCCCATACAATATATCCAATCTATCACCACTCCTTTCTGTTCCCATTGCCCCCACCCCATTCCACTCTTCTAGCTGCCAAGGAAACTGTTTTTCTTCCCAACTCATTTCCCTGAATCCAATCCGTCTTCCATAGAGTCGATCCTATATTGCATGCAAGCTAATCTCCCTTAAACGTTGTTTCATCATGACATTTTCCTATTCAAACATCACAGAGCCCTACCCTTTTTGCCTGTGTGACCATATTGCCCATTAGTCACTAATATTCATTTGTTCCCTCAAACTGATTTTCTGCCCATTCCCCTAAAATGGTAGCATATTATACTTTCTCATTCCCTGTCTTAATTACTTTCTCTTTCCTTATCATCTATTAAAAATCAGCCAGGTCTAGTATGTGTTCTCAACTGGGAGTGATTTTTGGCAATGACTTTTTTGTGTGTTACCCCTGCGCAAGTCAGCAGTACTGATGTGTAAGGGTAGAGACCAGGGGTGCTGCTAAACATTCCACAATGCACAGGACAGCCTCTCACAACAGCGAATTATCTGGCCCACGATGTCAAGATTTCCAAGATTAAGAAAACCTAGTCTAGTCAGCTGGGTGCCAGGAACAGGGCTCAATCTGAGCTCTGCTGAGTAGCTTCAGTTAGCTCCCTAAGGCTGACATGTCATGTGGCAGATGAGGCAAGTGGGCAGCACTGCCAGGAACGCCGTCGGCCCCTCTCATCTCTTCTGACTCTCCTTCATGCCTCAAATGCTTGTTAATCTGTGCTACACATCTGAACCCTTCAGAGGTTGTGCTGGATTGTGTCTGCTATTCCTCGTATGTGTGTTTCTCTGCTCAGTTAGCTGCTGGCCTTCTCCCTGAAGATGAGTACCATGTCTCATTCTTGTATTTCCCCTCAGTAGGCACTTGCCTACTGAGCAAAACAATTGCCTAGTAAATGGTTGTTAATCGATGGGATGATCACTCTCCCAAACAAATATTCACCACCAGAGACATGAGAGTGTGTCTAATACTCAGAAAACCAAAACCCTCTGTTCCGTGTGATGCGGTCAAACATTGAGAATGTGTCGTTTTGCCTGATGTGGTAAAGGGCGTCCTTGCCCTTCAGGCTGACCAACTTGGGATGGCTGGTGCAGCCAATTACAGAGAGAAGGGTGTTTTCCTAAGGATTCACATAATCCATTTGACTATAAAATTAATACACAATCATTAAGGAAAATTAAAGTATAAAAATATATAAAGCACAAAAATAAAAATAACTCATGACCCCATCATCCAGACATGACCATTGTTGCCCTTTTGATCTTTGTTGCCCATGGGGAAACATAGGGAAACATATCATATGAATATGATATATATTCATATTACATGAACATATATGATTTGAATATTCATGTATCAAATGAATAAATGAATGTTATAAAAAGTAATAAACAGTGTAAATTCAAATGCTTTGCTTTTACTTAAATAGTTTTTAAATCCTTACCAGAAGATATGTTTTTTATTGATTTTAGAGAGATAGGAAGGGGGAGAGAGAGATAGAGGGAAACATGGGTGTGAGAGAGAAACATCAGTCAGGTACCTCCCATAAATACCCTGACCAGGGATCAAACCCATAACCTGGGTATGTGCCCTGACTAGGAATTGAACCCACAATCTTTTGGTGCATGGGATGACACTCCAACCCACTGAACCACCTGGAGAGGGCTCCTTTGCTTTTACTTAAACACACACACACACTCTCATGGCAAATATTTAGGAGTACCTAAGATAACAAAAACTTCCCCTCTGTTCTTTCATTTATTGATTGATTGATTAATTTTATTCTTATTTATTCTATTACAGTTGTCCCAGTTTTCCCCTTTGCCCTCCTCTTCCCTGCCCAGCCCACGTCACCTGGCTCCCACAGTCACTCCCACACCTTTGTCCATGTCCGTGGGTCATTCGTACATGTTCTTGGACTAATCCATTCCAATATTTTATATTGTTGCTCAGTTACAGTTTTAGACAACTTTCTATATCATGTAAATCTACCTTTTTAAAAAATCTATATAGTAATGTCATTGAATAAAAATAGCAAACTTTTAAAATCAATCCCCATTGATGAATCCTTGGATTGTTTCCACTTTTGCTCCTATAAACACCTTTGCAAAAAATGTTTTTATACATGTATAAAACATGTGTACATGTACATATTGATACTTGTGCAAGTTTTACTGTAAGACAGATCCTAGTAGTGGAAATGCTGAGTCAAAAAATGTACTGTGTAGCCCTGGCCAGTGTGGCTTAGCTGGTTGGATCATTGTCCCATAAACCAAAAGGTCGTGGGTTTGACTCCCAGTCAGGGCATGTGCGAGAGGTAGCTTGTGGATGTTTCTTTCTTACATCGATGTTTTGCTCCCTCTATCTCTCCCTCGATTCCCCGCTCTCTAAAACCAATAAGCATGTCCTCAGGTGAGGATTTAAAAAATCACTGTCTAAAAACTTGTTTAGATTCTGTCAATCTACCCTCCAAAACGTTTGCCCATTAGCTTTTTCAAAATGAATTTATTTGGATCAACCTTATTGAAAATTAGTGGTATTAGTAGAAAGTGAACATATATAACCATTATTCTTATGTCAATATTTTTACAATATATTGCAAGGTCAAAATTATATCCCAGGTTGACTTTTAGATTTCGTATGAGTGACGGCATATTCCCTGTGCAAAATCTCTCTTCCACAGAACACGGTCAGATTGCCCTTGATGTCCGAATACGTAGGTACCCACTTTCCAATAAGAAAAGCTGCATGCCCTGGTGACTCTGCAGTCGGACATCTGACTCCTACCTCTTCTAATTATTAGCTGTGTGTCCTTGGAGAAATTATATAACCACTCTGCATCTAAGTTTTATTTTATGCAAAATTGAAAAAAATAACAGGAAAGACTACTTTGTAGAAAGGTTCAAAGGATTAAATTAATGCTCTTTCTACAGTGCCTTGCCAACAATAGGCATTAGTTGGTTCATTTCAGGGAAGTGATGGATGTGGCTCAAGCAAGAATGAAGCCTGTTCCTGAATATGATCTGGCAGAGATGCCCGGCCAACAGTCCTATTTCCACATCAGACAGGGTGCTGCTGTTGGCTCTGGCTAATTCTAGGAGACTTCCAACTCATCCCTGTCATTCAGTTTCCCTGATAGCTGCAAATAAAAACCAAGGGGAAAGTGAGAACCCTGCATCCCCCAGCCCTGCAGTGTGCTGGGTTGCCTTGGCTGACAGGGTTATAAATCAGCACCTTTAGGATGAACCACACAAGGAACATTCCACAGGATTAAGGCAGCAAGGAAATGTCATCTTCCTTGGGTGAGGAAAGTCTGTTTTTCCACTGTGACCAGTAACCAGCGCTCTGCAGCAGCATACCAGTTCTGGACCCCCCAGGACACCCCAGTGCTCACACATGTCATGAAAAAGTAAAGGCAAGAAATCCTGCAAAGGAATGAGTGACAGTAATTGGAAATAATTTGAGTAGAAGAGATATGAAAAAGTAGCTTTTATTATTAATTCTCTTTTTATAATATAAATGATCATTTGTAATACATTTATTTTGACAGTAGTCCAAGACTTTAAAAATACCCCTACAAATCAGTTATAAACTGTGATAATCAATTCCTTGGAGATTACACTGATTAAAGAAACTATTCATCTACTATATTTTTTATCTCAGATATTTTTCAAATGTCACTTAAGCCTCTTAAATGTAAAAAAAAAAAACCCTCACTATTAGCCAGTATGCATGGTAAATGTAAAACTGATGGCATAAATATTATGAATAGTATCTCTTAGGACAGAATTTGATCTGTTTGAGGGCAGATGACATTGTAAAGGATAGTCAAGATGTCAGGGGAAGGAGTTGGTGTGCTACTTGATTTACTTAGCATCTTTGTCACTTTATAGATTGAGATATGATTGATAGTAACATTAATATAGAAAGTATGTTAATATTAGAACAGGTTTTAAGATCCGCTAACTAGAAAATTCTCCGTCCTCAAACTGGTATAATTTGGAATAAAGTTCCCTAAGGATATAATGCTTCTTAGACCGCAAGGTTTTGATGTAAGGGTTCTTTCTTCCTTTCTTTAAAGTTAAATCAACTTTATTGAGGTGTATGTTATACAATAAAATGTACCTATGATAAGCAGACATTTTAATACATGTTGACAAATTTATACACAGATGTGACCACCACCCCAGTCAAGGCATATAGGACATTTTCATCAGCCCCAAAAGTTCTCCTTTCTTTTGTGTCTCTTCCTAGTCAACCCCCTTCCTCCTCAGCCATAGGTACCTGCTGAACTTTTTTCTGTCCCTGTTGATTGGATTTGTCTTTTGTAGAGCTTTATATATATCCAGCTTTACAGAGTGTGGTGTGTTGGGTCTGACTTCTTTCACTCAGCATAATGCTTTTGAAATTTATCTACATTGTTGCATGCATCAATCGTTTATTCCTTTTTTTTTTCCTTATTAGGATTCCATTACATGAAGACAGTGTGTGTGTTTATCCTTTCACTTGATGGTGGACATTTAGTTTGTTTCCCTTTATGGCTATGATAAATATAGCTGCTTTATACATTCATGAATAAGTTTTCCTGTGAACATATGTTTTTATTTCTCTTGGATAAATATTCATCAATTGTATGGTAGGACACATGGTAAGTGTAATTTATAAGAAGCTGTCAACATTTATTGGAAAAGGGTTGAACAGTTTTACATTCCCTCCACCAGTTATTTCCTGTATTTGCCAACACTTGGTATTTTCACCTCTTTTTAACCTTCGTCGTTGTATTGGGTGTGCAGCGGTATCTACGTGTGGCGGATGACTGCTGATGCTGCACCTCACTCGTAGGCTTACTAGCCATGCAGAGGTCTTCTCCAGTGAAGGGTCCATTCATATCTTCAGCTCATTTCAAGCACTTTGGTTGTTCATCTTATTACGGAGCTGTAAAAGTTTTTTATGTTTTCTAGATGTAGTTCTTTGTCAGGCAGATAAACAGAGAGAGAGAGAGAGAAATAGATAGATAGATAGATAGATAGATAGATAGATAGATAGACAGATAGATAGATTCCGTATTTTTGGATGATAAGACGCACTTTCCCCCACCCCCAAATTTGGGAGGAATAATGGTTGTTAATGCTGCTGTTGAGTTCTGTTTACATTTACATTGGTAAAACATTATGTTATTTATGTTATTAAATATTTTACCACATTTTTTTGCTTCAAAATTTTCCCCCTATTTTCCTCCTCTAAAATCTAGGTGTGTCTTATGGTCTGAAAAATACATGGATGGATAGGTAAACAGAGAGTTAGGTAGATACAGTGCTGTGCCCCATAACAATGTTTCAGTCGATGGCAGACTGCATATACAATGGTGGTCCCATAAGATTATAATGGAGCGGAACAATTCTTATTGCCTAGTGACAGCATAGCTGTATAACACCGTAGTTCATTACTTATGTGTTTGCAGTGATGCTGGTGTAAACAAACCTGTGCTGCCAGTTGTATAAAAGTATAGCACATGCAATTATGTACGGTATAGAACACTTGGTAATGATAATATGTACAAGGTGTAATACTTGATTATGATAATGACAAGTTATGTTAATGGTTTATGCATTTACTATGCTTTCTACTGTTATTTTAGAGTGTCCTCTCTTTACTCGTAAAAACAAGTTTGCTGTAACTTAGTGTGCTGTGTCAGCCTCATGTGCCTCGGGTTTCCACGTCTCTTGACAGCATCATTTTCTCTCGTGCTTCATTTAACCTTCTGCTGCAGTTTACCATAAACTAACTGATAAAGACTAGAGTTAGATTTCTACTATATCTCATCAATGGTAAAACAAAATGTACTGCATGAAATGACATTATTTGAGGATGTGCTGTATAATATTTTCTCCAATCAGTTTCTTGCCTTTTCATTTTCTTAACCTTGTCATTTGAAGACCAGAAGTTTTGAATTTTGAGGAAAAGGGACTCTTTAACACCCACTTCTCGTCTCCTCCACAGCTTTGAACTTTGAATAGAGCTCTTTGAATACAGAAATAGACCCTTAGTCAATTTTTGTTTATTGACAAACTAGGAAAAGCAAAACCATTAGCTCCTAGTTGACAATTCTGTTTTAAATGTTGACATTCTGGCTTCCTTCAGGTAAATTATGCAGATTTTTTAAAGCAGTGAGGTAGAAGAAGTATCTATGCTCCCATTTTCTAGGAAAATCATCTCGGGTGAGAAACTGAAAGGCAAAGTAGGTGACCTGAGGTGATGAGGTGATGCGAAGTGGCTGAGGGAGCAGGCGCAGCAGGGGGACTAATTGGTCGCAGCGACGGTTCTCAGCCAAGCCCTCCGGGGTCTACCCAGACCCACTGAGCTAAGTAATTACAGCGAGGCCAGGGCCTGAAGGTCTGCTGGTATTGATTCTTTTCATTTTGTTTTGTCGCTTTTCTTTCTCTACCCTCCCTCCCTCTTTTCCTTTTTTTCTCTTTCTTCTGTTTTTGCCCTCAGAGCCCTTACGGGCTTCACTCAACTCTGCTTAGTTTGCAGTTCCTTCTGTCTCTCCTTCTTTCCACCTCTTCTCCTCCCTCCCTTTCTCCCTCTCCCTGCGTGTCTACATGAGGCTCTCACTTTCTATAACTAATCAACCCAGGTTTCCACATTGTTCAGGAAAGCACGCGTTAGTCCAGGTAATCCCCTGGTGGTAGAGGCAAAAGCGAAGACCAGAGGCCCTCCAGCGCCGCGACGCCAGCTCCGGCAAAGTGCTGACTGCTAGAGCAGTGGTGTGGCGCTGAAAAAAGTCACCTCATTTCAGGAGAAAACCCTGGTATGTTTTTCTTTTAAATTAAGTTTACTAGAAATGATTTCTCTCCTGTATTACTAAGCTTCTGTAATGTAGCAGCCATCTAGGCAGATTTTTAAAGCAGTGATCTTTTTATTATATAAATCTCACCCTATTTCCCCGTTTCAAACTGGGATGAAGTCCTCAATCCTTAAAGCAACCTGCCAGGCCCTGCATGCTTCGGGACACTCTCTCAGTGCTCACCTCACTCCGGCGCCTCCCTCACACCCCTGTGTGTGTGCTTCTTTGTTCGCGTGGTTGTGTGCTTGTTCGCTCTCACGCCACGTGCCCCACTGCAGACGGCTCCCTGCAGTCCTCTCGGTGCATCGCACGCTGCGCCTCCTGTTCCACCCGCCCTCCTCCTACCCTTCTCCTCACCCTCCTTTTGTCTCGTAATAACGAAACTGTGTTTATTTATGGGAAAATGCGTGCTTGAAATAAACCTAACCAATACAAAGAAGTTCATAATATATTTCTTAAAAATTATTTCACCACTAAGAAATAGCTATCATTCACATTTAACATTCTTTCTAGCCCTGTATGTGTATGCGTGTGTGTGTAGAAATAAAATGTACTTTGTGTGTATTTGTGTATATTTTTATGAGAGTGACAGATAAGGATAAGTGAATAAAATTTTATTACAATAACAATGTATAATACATAGATTTTAAAAGTTTTTATTTATTTGAACTTACAAAATAATAAAAAAAACTACGGGGAAACTGAAAGATTAAGGTTTCTTCACCATAAATAATATGACTTCTTAGAAAAGCCCTCTAAAGTTAACAAAACCACAAATTATTAATAGGACAATTCTGTTTTATAACAGCTTTATTAAGATACAGCTTTATTTTATACCCATGTGGCTCAGTGGGTTGGGCATCATCCCACAAAGCGAAAGGTCCCTGGTTCCGTTTCCAGTGAAGGCACAGGGCTGGGTTGTGGTTCTGTCCCCAGATGGGGCTCGTAGGAGAGGCAACTGGTCAATGTTTCTCTCTCACATCAAACTTTCTATCCCTTTCTCTCTCCTTTCCCCTCTCTCTAAAACTAAATACAATCTTTTAAAATATATATAGAATTGGCATGCAATACCACATAAAATGTACAATTGTACATAAAATGTATAAATAGTACAATTAAAATGTCCAATTTGGTAAGTTTTGTGTGTGTACACACCCATGAAATTATGACCACAAACTCAAGACAGTGAGCACACCTTCCTCCTCAGAAGTCCATGCCCCTTGTGGATCCCTTCCTTTCACCCTCGCTGCCGGCCTTGCCCCATCACAGGGATCTGCTTTCCATCATGCAGATCAGTTTTCTGGATTTTTATGTAAATGGAATCATATAGGACATACTCTTGTTTGCCTGGCTTTTTTTCACTCAGCATAATTATTTTGTGACTCCTCTGTATTGTTGTATGCATCAGTAGTTTATTCCTTTTTATTGCTACACAGTATTCCATTGTATGTAATACAATAATTTGTCACTACCTGTTGATGGATTTTAGGTTGTTTACACCTTGAGGCTATTCCAGTGATAGGTTGGACTTCATCAAATGTGAAACATCTCTACTTTGAAAAAAATTATTGAAAGCATGACAAGACAAGCCACAGGCTAGGACTAAATATTAGCAAAGCATGTATCTGCTAAAGGATTGCGTCCAGGATGTAGACTGACCTCCGAAAGTTAAGAAAACCCATTGTAAATTTTTTAAGTACATATTTTGATTTCAACAGAATCTGCTAATTCCTTGCTATAAAAAATAAGGATATTAGCAAAACACGTTCCTTCTACAATTTCTCCCTCTCTTCCTATTTTGTGGTTATATTTTATTTTTTATATTGTCAAGGTTTAGAACATTTTCACTGTGGTCCATAGCCATAATTGTCACTATATTTATTCTTAGTTCTTTATCTAAATAGATTCAGTGCTTACAGCTGGTTCTTCATCGTATTTTCTTTCTTCCTAAAGGTTTACTTTTCACTAATTTGTGACTGGCTGGGCATTGGCAGCAAACAGCTGTGTTCTGGAGGGCTGCCTGTGCTCCCTATGTGCTAGCATGCTCGGTTACAGCCTCCGGTTGCTGCTGTTCTTGATTTGGTTGTGTCTGCTCACCTCTCAGCCTAAAGAGCAGTGTCTTCCTTGGCTTTAAAATTAATACCCCTGTACTTTTCCTTCCAATCAAACAAAATTGTAATTAATTAATTAGTTGTATAATTTTTGTTTAATGGCTTTTCTAGATGATATAAATTTTAAAGGTAAAAATCATGTCTGTTTTATGATGGTGATGACATAATCCTAGCACAATATATGGCTCAAGATAGGTGCTTGATACATTTGTTCACTTATTTAACAAGTATGTATTGTTTGAGGAACTACAGATACAACAGCAAATAAAGTAGACAAAAAAAAAAAATCCCTGCCCTCATGGATCTTACATTCAGTGGGGTTGGTGGGAAGGGTGGAGTCAGAAAATGAACAAATAATCATATACAGTATTTGGTGTATTTTAGAGAAAAATATATTAATTTTATATATAAAATAGAGAGAGAGTTTTAGAAAAAAATTTAAAGGGCAGAGATTGTGGTGATTTGAAATAAGGACTGCATAAATGTGGTGGCCAAAGGAAGCCTTACCAGCAAAGTGATCTTTAAAGATCCAAGGGAGGCAGAATTCACTCAGGACCAGAATGAGGATGGTAAAGGGCAAAGAAAAACTGTAACTGATACAGATATGAGGAGGAAGAAGGCAGTTTTAGAATAGATTACTAATCCTTTTCTCATCACCCAAGCCCTCATTCAACCAGGAATTTATACTAAACTAAGCAGCAGAAATGTCATTTGGATTTTCTGATTCATTTATTTTCCTTCAATCATCCCTGTTCTTGACCAAGGAGGGGGAAAGTTTCAGAAGGTACCCTTCAGCTTCCGTTAGGATTGCCAGATCTCGGTCACAAATTGGGAACAAAAAGTAACAAGAAACTCTAAAACAAGGAATTTTAATAAAATAACTCCCAAAAGGTGATAAACTCCTGTTTTCCCTTTATTCTGGAATAGGGGAGACAGAGAGGACTTGCTCATCCTTTAAGTGTCTTAGGAACACGCCCCTTGTGCCATGAACAAACTCCCGGGGATGCAGTAGCAGTACACTCAGCACATGAGGTTGTCTTGCTCTCACTGAGCTTCCAGTTAGTGTAAGAAACACTTGAGGATTACATTGAGTTACACTGGAGAAACTGGCAGGAACTACACATCTGAGGTGGTTTTACTGATTATCAGGATTTAAGATTAAGTGAAGAATATGATAGAAGCCGTTTGAAGAGAGCATTGTGTGAATTGGAATGTGGGTGGGGCTGGAAACCCCTTTGTTACTTGATTTGTTCATCTCTCAAATGAGAATAATAATGGTATCAGGTTCATAAGGTTATTGTGGAGATTCAATGTTTTGATACCTATAAAGATCTTGGAATGCTTTCTGGTTTATAATAACTGCTCAATAAGTGTTGGTTACTACTAAAAAGATTAAGTGATGTGGAAAATGTTAACTATGCAAATGAAATTTAAAATTCCATAGTAGTTGTGGCTACTATAGTGTGAATAGCACAAAAAGTAAATCATATTCTAGTATTCAAAATTGTTACCTGATTCAGCAGAGAAGTTACTTGCGTCATTGGTAAATGAGTGAAATTCTAACATATGTCTTCTTTTTTGTTTCACTTTCCTCTTACTCATTAACGTAAACGAAAATGTCAAGCAACATCCATGTCAGAGCTAAGCTCATTTATCATTTGCAGCCAAAGCATGCCTACAGATATAAGAATGCATCAAAAGTCAACAAAAACATGCTGTAGAGTCAGTCGGCTCATGTTTGAATCCATTGTTGTTGTTTTTCTGTCCACAGCATCATTGTGAGTTCAAAATCAAAGGTCAGAGGGCAAATGCTCTGTATTGCCTGCTGATTTATAGCCAAACATCTCCTGTGGGCAATCTCTCGTGGCCCACGGTGGGTCATAGCAGAGGCTGATTGACACTGCAGTGTTAACGATTCTCCCTGCAACACCGGGTAGGCCAGCCAGTATCAAATTAAACTGTCATATGAGGCATTTGCTATACTGATCCTCTACTGTGAGTTAGATCACACTAAGTCATTCTTTCCTTCTGTCTGCCTAATGCGACTACAGGCTACTGATAAGTGGGACATCTGGTAGGTCTGGTGATTGGGTCAGCATTCGTGAAACAGCTTTATAAATGCTAAATAAAGCAGAGGTACAGCTGTGTCACTTTTGTTGGGTTACTGAGACTTTGCATCTGCGTGTCCCTTCCTCCTCACATTTTCGTTTTGTAAATTTAAGCCATATATAGCATGTGATAAAAGGGCAAGAAAGTTGAAATTTTGTAAGAGTCTAGGAATTTACCCCTTTGAGGATGTGTCTCTGCTTCACAGGAGAATTTGGCAGCATGATCAAATAAGTAGGTTTCTGAGATGTCTTATCTTACCATGGACAAAATATGTTATTGAATAACCAGGACACCTTGCGAATCTTTGCTTCCAGTTCTTGCTAATTCTGAACTTTGTGGATTTAGGCCAGTGATTCAAGTCAATACTGAAGACATGAGAAGATGGTGGGGAAGGAGGAGAAGGTAGAATTTTCTTCAGACACACTGGAACTGCCTCAGTTTCTAGTACAGAGGACTAAAGACATCCAAAGAGTGGTGATGTCAGAGACTGGATGGCAGGGCTAGACTTGGGATTTCCATTAGAACAAACTGGAAAGCTTTCAAGATGTTGTTTTGCCAAATGCAAATAACTGTATTCTTTTAGAAATTTATTACCAACCTGAAAGCGTTCTGGAAGTGGTGGCAGCCCACTGAATCTGGTTTGGCTCATTCTTTTATTAAAATATTTCATGTCTACACATATGTAGATCGATAGATTAGATAGATAGATAGACAGACAGACAGACAGATGGACAGGTGTACCTCATGGGATGTTCTGTCAGTCAGGGTCTAACCAGGAATCAGAAATCATTTGAGTTGTTTAAAAATAAGAACCTTAATGGGAGTGAGTTAACCAAGTATGTAACAAATGAGAAGCTAAACCTGAAGCAGTGAGGTGAGCCTGATATTGGTGACATCAGGGGACAGGAAGGACAGTGAGAAGAGGTAGAATTACTGGAGCCTGCAGAGGGGAGAAGGGTGATGAGCTTCTTCTCCATTTCCCCTTCCCTATTTGTCTACTCCTTTTCTCCACATTGTTGTTGTTGTTTTTGAGTTTTTTAATTGTATTTTTTCCCATTACCATTTAGTCCTCTTATACTCCCCACCCCACCCCCCACAATCCCCACACTGTTGTCTGTGTTCATGAGTCCTTTTTCCTCAATCCCTCCAACCTCTTAACCTCCCCCCCGCACTAGTTATCACCCTGCTCTCCATCTATGAGTCTGTCTCTATTTTGTTAGTTCAGTTCATTCATTGGATTCCTCATATGAGTGAAATCATGTGGTATTTGTCTTTCTCTGACTGGCTTATTTTACTTAGTGTAATGTTCTCCAGGTCCATCCATGCTATCACAAAGGGTAAAATTTTCTTCTTTTTATGGCTTAATAATATTCCATTGTGTAAATGTCCCATAGTTGTTCTCACCAGGCAAGGGAAATAAAAGAAAAAATAAACAAATGGGAATACATCAAATTAAATTTTTTTGCACAGCAAAGAAAAACATCAAAATAAAAGGAACCCACAGAATGGGAAAACATTCACCGTAACAGCTGGTAAGGGGTTAATATCCAACATTTATCAAGAACTTACAAAATTCAACACCACAAAAAAAAATTTTTAAATGGCAGCAGACCTGAATAGATACTTCTCCAAAGAAGACATATAGATGGCTGATAGACATATGAAAAGATGCTCAAAGTCACTAATCATCAGAGAAATGCAAATTAAAACCACAATGATATATCATTTCACACATATCATCAATAAATCAACAAACAAGTGCTGGTGAGGATGTGGAGAAAGGGTAAACCTTTTGCACTGTTGGTGGGAATGCAGATTGGTGCAGCTGCTGTGGAAAACAGTATGGAGATACCTCAAAAAATTAAACATGGATCTACCTTTTGACTCAGTAATCCCACTTCTGGAAATATATCCAAAGAAACTCAAAATACTAATTCAAAAGAACATAAGCACCCCATGTTCATTGCAGTGTTACTAACAATCACCAAGATATAGACGCACCCAAGTGTCCTTCAGCCTACAGCAGTTTTCGATGTCCCTAAACATTAGAAGGGGAAGAAGGAAGGGAGGCAGTAGGAGGACAGTTCTTACCTCGTGGCAGCTGGAACTGCCATGGAAACACAGCGACTGTCCCAGAGGCTATCTGCAGCAGAGAGAGAGGAAAAATGCTCTGGTTCCCCACCCCCCAACACCTCCATTTTTCTGCACTACTTCCTACTGACTGGATCCAGCTTGAGCCCAGCTAACATAGGAGCCTAAAAAAGCAGCCTCCAGAGTTAACTTTCCTGGGTTAGTTTTCTATACCTGTGAAACTGGCTATCGCAAACTTAGAGGCTTCAAACAACACATATTTATTGTTTCATACTTTCCCAGGGTCTGAGTCTAGGCATGGGTTAGGAGGGTCTTTTATTCAGGGTCACACATGTTGTAATCAAGCTTTTGGCCAGGCTTGAGGTCTTATATGAGGCTCTAGTCCTCCTCCTCACTCATTCAGGCCGTTGACAGAGTTAAACTGCTTGTGGTTGTAGGCCTGAGTTTTGTTGCTGGCTATGAAGTCTAGAGAGCCTCCTTGAGGTCACACTCATGTCCTAGCCACCTGGCTCTCTCACAACATGGTAGCTTCCCTCTCTTAAGCCAGCAGGAGAGTCTCCCTCTCCAGTCTGCTAAGTCAGAGTCTTACACAACATGACCTCATCAAGAGGCAACTAGCCCTTTATTTTCACAAGTTTTTCCCTCATGAATGAGTGTATATATCAGCAGTTGGGTACTTGAGGGTCATTTCAGAATTCTGCTACCACAGCCCTGAGGTACTGAAGATACTGGAGGAGGGCAAAAATGGGTTTGGGGCAACTAGATTCAGGACCAGTACAAATGCCAAATCAAAGCAAACTTATTTCCCTTTTGCTGAAGTAGCCCAGGTGAGGTTCCCTAATTGCTTACCTTTGATGACCATGTCAGCAGACCTCATGACGTCTCTGATCATTGTTAGGTCATAACACACTGAACCAATTTAGTGATGCTCAGTGTGTTATGACCTAACAATGATCAGAGTTGTACAGTTGCTCAAAGTTGTTCAAAGTTGATGCTTTTCCTTTTTCCATCGGGAGTCCAGGTGCTGTTATTTGAGAAGGTGGTGCGATTAGTTTTTGCTCTGTTTCCTTACTTTGCTTTTCTTCTCCTCTTCTCCTGTTGCTAAATGCAGGTTCTGACACCCCCACCATTAGAACAAAGAAAGGGTGGGGCTTCATAGTGAGGGTAGAAGGTGGGCAGGAGAGTTCTTATTTGACCAAGAGAGTTAAAGGTTGATTTCAGGCTTCCTAGCCTGGCAGATGTGGAGCATTGTATTTTATGGATGCTTCTGTGCGTTCTTTGGCAGCATCTTCAGGGCTGTCCTACCTACCGTCCCTGGATGCAGGAGAATAAACCTCTTTTCCCTGTAGTCTCTAATGGGTATTTACTCAGCCTCTGTGAATCTAGATTCACCCACATCCTCTTTCCACCAAAGTCCCTTCATCTGCTAGGTGGCCATCTCAGACTTAATTAAAACTATCACTATTCAGCTCTCTCCCACACGACCCAGTTCCAGTCTACAAGAGGCACTGGTGGATCTCTTTGCTCTAACAAATTCCCATAGGCAGGATGATGCCCAGCTCAGCCATCCTTCCTTGAGCTAGGCAACCTGCTCTCTACCCTTTGGGATAGGAGTTAGGTACCAGTCCACTGAGCCTACCATGTCATTCTAACTGTGGGGTTCCTGATGGCCCCCCATAGGATGGAAGTGCAAGGTGTAGTCTCTCCACCCTTCTCTGTTCCATTGGGTGAGTGTGGGGAAGTGGGGCTCAACAAACCCTAACAGCTCATTTTTATACCTGTTTATTCCTTAGATGTGGGTAATGGCTTAAAAATCATACAATAGCTTTTGATTTTCTCTTTTGAGAAAATGTGCACCTTGGCCTGGCACCTGACTTAGGAATATCATTTAATGAACTTGATGTTTCAGTGAAACTTTATTTTTTCCAGATGGAGACCCTTAAGATCAAGGGAATCCCAATTACATAGAGAGGACATACCCTTGTTTCGAGGGAAACGGATTTATCTTTCAGCCCCACTCTTTTCTCCCAAATGGAGTTGCACACCATTGTGAGAAGCTGCCCCCACACATACTCCTGGGAAGATCATTTGATTTTCCAGACTACAACCCAACACAATATGCAATAGCTTTCAGACCTATGCAGTCATTCTAATAAACTTAATAGCTTGGACATGTGTCTGTGAATGCCATAAATCATGTTTCATCAGCAAGGTGTCATAAGCAACTTGAGCTGACGTACAGCTCAAGAAAAAGAATGGAATCAACGTTGTCTCCCTGCAGCATTCTTGTAATGCTGCTGGTGTTTCAAAGATTTCTCATGTCGCGGCACTAAAACATCCATCTTGACTAATGGCAAAATTACACCCACAGGGTTTCACAAAAGACAAAAATTTGTCCTCATCTTTATCTAAGTATGTCTTAGAATGTTACTGCCCAGCATCTCTGGATTACCATGGTTCTTTTTTTACCATTTTATCCATGTGTACATGGTAGGCCCTCTGTCATTTTTCTTCCTCCTGGTTTGGTGATAAAATGGCACACGAAGACATTTTCCATGCTACGAATTAAGAGGAAAATATCAAAGTTGTATCAGAGGAGGACAAGTTGTTCACACAGGAAAACAAAAAGCCCACCTAACAGTATAAAATAAGCTGCACTTCGAAGGGAGACAGATCAGAGTAAAGTATTTGTCAGTATAGGCACACATCCTCCTGTCCGAACTTGTTTCCTGCCATTGTCTGATGCATCTTCTTGTCACTCTAAATTTCACATTTTTCCAAATACCCAATTTTAATCAGATGTCCCCAGTTCTCAAACATGTTTCTGTCTGCTCAGAATGTCTTTCTCCTTCTTTGTTGCCTGATAGCTAAGGCTTAATTCAAATGTCTACCCCTTACCTGTAGGCAGACCTAGTGCTCCATTCCTTGTAATCCCCTAACACAGGGCACAGAGGTTAGCAAACTACAGTCCTGTTGGCCTGTTTTAGTCAATAAAGTTTTATTGGAATACAGCCACCTCATTTGTTTGCATATTGTCTACGGCTCTTTTCTTGCTACTATGCTGGAGCTGAGTACTTGCCACAGGGACCCTATGACCTACAAAGCCTAAATATTCATTATCTGGCCCTTAACAGAAAAACTTTGCTGACCCCTGCCCCCCAAATTTGTATATGTACAATAGGGCCCTTGACATCTTGGGCTGAAATTATTTACTTAGGTACCATTTTGCCCACTGCATCATCATAGTCTTAGTTCTTCAAGGTACAGACTATGAAGAACAGGGGCTCTGGAGGTAGACCACCTGCTTTCAAGTTGTAGCTCTGCCACTTATGAGCTCTGTGACCTTGAGAAAATTACCTTATCTTTCTAGGTCTCAGGTTTCTAATAGGGAAACGGGGGTGATAATAATAACCTCACAGGGTTGCTTTGAGAATTAAATGAGAGATTCAAAAGTGCTTCAAATAATGTCTGGAACAAAAAATGTTAGCCATAAGGCATCTCAGTAACCCACATGCCATTAATGTACCCCACACTGTGAGAGTGCCTAAAATCTATTGCATTCTCCATGATGGTATCTTGCATTTGTTAAAAGAGTGAATGAAGAGAAAAAGACATAAATGTTCCTGGGAGGTTAAAATAATGGAAAACACCTAAAGTTGTAGACTAATTCCATGCACAAAGCAGAAGTTTGACTCAACATACTTAAAAGTGGGCTAATAAGGGCTTGGTGATGATAAACTTCTTTAACTTGACTTTATCTGGGAAGCACTTTACCTGCCCTTCCATTCTAAATGATAGCTTTGCTGGATAGAGTAATCTTGGATGTCCTTGCCTTTCATTACTTGGAATACTTCTTTCCAGCCCATTCTTAACTACAAGGTTTCTTTTGAGAAATCAGCTGATAGCCTTATGGGAACTCCTTTGTAGGTAACTCTCTGCTTTTCTTTTGCTGCTTTTAAGATTCTCTCCTTATCTTTAATCTTGGGTGATGTAATTATGATGTGCCTTGGTGTGTGCTTCCTTGGGTCCAACTTCTTTGGGACTCTGAGCTTCCTGGACTTCCTGGATGTCTATTTCCTTTGCCAGATTGGGGAAGTTCTTCTTCATTATTTTTTCAAATAAGTTTTCAATTTCTTGGTCTTCCTCTTTTTCTTCTGGCACCCCTATGATTCAGATGTTGGGACATTTAAAGATGTCCTGGAGGTTCCTAAGCCTCTTGGATTCTCCATTTCCCATATTAGGAATAATATTGCCTTCTCCATTTCCTATATTACTCTTAATATGGGAAATGGAGAAGCCAAAGAACTTATATGTACAACCCATGGATATGAACTAAGGTGGGGGAATGCTAGGAGGAGGGGCAGTGCAGAGCAGAGGGGAATAAAGGGGAGAAAAAAATGCAACAACTGTAATAGCATAATCAATAAAATATGTATTTTTTAAAAATGGGGCAATAAAGCAAGGACATGAAAGTCTTCATAGAAGAAAGGAAAGGGGCCCTGGCCAGATGTCTCAGTTGGTTAGAGCATCATCCCCAACCCACCAAGGTTGCAGGTTTGATCCCCAGTCAGGGCACATACTAGAATCAACAAATGAATACATAAATAAGTGGAACAACAAATTGACATTTTTCTCTTTCTCTCTCTCTCTCCCCCACGGCCAAAAGAGAAATCAGTGAATAAACTTTTTTTAGAAAAGGAAAAATTGGAAAACTTTTGTAAAGTAATAGAAATCCTTCTCCAGTGACATGGTTAATTTTAAAAAGGAGAAGAAAAATAGAGCAATGTTATAGGAAACCTTGCTTTCCATCATCCTCCCATATTCCTTTGAGTTTGAAAGGCAGGAAGCTATAACACCAACATAACCTTCATCTGCAGTACATACTGAGGGAGGAGCTTCTGTAAATCTTTATTATCATGATTACTACGTGAATCCAATGTGTACCTACAAGAAATACCTTCACCCTGGTCCCAATTGGCACTTGATCCTTCTCTATGTTGTGTCTGTCCAGGGCTTCAGTTAGCTGTCTCTGCCCTGGGCCAGTGCTGCCTAGGCCCTTTAATCCCGCAGCCTCTTAGCAGAAGCCAAAGCCACAGCACCCTAGCTCTGTAGCTGCTAAGGGAACCTGTGCTAAATTGCCGTGATTAGAAGATCTTTGAAGGTCTTTGCCAGTTTTTGTCAAAGCGTAAAAACCAATTATTACAATTAACGCAATCTACCATGTGTCACTCTTTCAGAGAAGCTATTTCAGGGTAGGTCTGCCATCTGTCCCTTTCAGAGTTATAAACCTCATCGTTTAACTCTGTCCCAAATCCCAGGTTTTGTGTGTAAAACCTCAGGGTCCGCAGAGGGATCCACCCCAGCATGTGCAGGTCGGGCTGTCCCAGGTCTCAGGTTCATTGACTCTCTTCACCTCGGTTGTGAAAAAGGCTTTCTTGGCTGGGCAGGAGGGTGGAAGAATCCAGCCTCTAAATGGATATCTGTGCACTTATTTCTGCAGAGGGAGCCCACAGCCGGCAGAGGGAGCTTACTTTTTGCCGTCAACAACCCTTTTCCTTAACTATGATGCTTGAAGATGCAGTCTACCAACATCGCTCTTGACAACCGGGAAATGTGGGAAAAACACCCTACTTGGCATATGTTGCCGCCCAAGCCAAGGGAAATAGAAAAATGCTTGCCAGAGGGATCCAGGCTGAACAGGGAAGAACGGAGGTGGCAGAAACATGACTGCTAATTTATGTCAGGTGGTTTTTTTTTCAAAAAATTAAAAATTGACATCTAAGATCAAAGTTTAGATACCAACGATCAAATTAAAATGTAAAACAAGTACTTGCTATTGTTATCCTTTTTGAAAAATTATAACACTTGACTTCTGTCTTTATCTTCCTCTCTTTTTAAATAGATGATTTGAGGTCTCAGGAACTTTGAAGTGATATAATCCATTTTTGAAAGCGCGGTGCCAACCAAATTGCTGGAAAATTCATACTTTGATTCTCACTAGTCTCCCTCATTCCTCTGAAAGAAATCTGGCCGCAAAGCTGCCAAGTGTACAGCGAAAAGAGAAATAGGATAGCCTTATCCCAGTAAAAACAGGGATTGTAAAGACGGGGAGAAACACATCGGTGTTTCTCCCTGTTTATGCCTTTGGTGGAAGCTGCCACTTCTCAGATTTGGCTCCTCTTTTCTTCCCAATCATCAAGCAAAGTTTATATAAGACATTTAGACATCTCTAAAGTACTATCTACTTGTGTTTCTAATGACTAAATGTTCCTAAAGTTATTTTTTAATCCCAATGCTTTGGTTCATACACTATCTTTTTTAATTTTATTAAATTTATTGGGTGACATTGGTTAATAGGGTCATATAAGTTTTAAGTGTACATTTCTATGATACACAATTTGTATATTGCATCATGTGCCTACCACCCCAAATAAATTTATCTTCTACCACCATATATTTAACCCCCTTTACCCTTTACTAACCCCCACCCCCTCCCTCTGATAACCACCATGCTGTTGTCTGTGTCTATGAGTTTCAGTTTCATATCCCACATGTGAGTGAAATCATATGGTTCTTAGCTTTTTCTGTTTGAATTATTTCACTTAGTATAACACTGTCAAGGTGCATCCATGTAGTTGCAAATGTCAGTATTTCATTGTATATAGGTACCACGTCCTGATCCAGTCATCCACTGAAGGACACTTTGGTTGTCTCCATGTCTTGGCCACTGTGAGTAGAGCTGCAGTGAGCATAGGGGTGCATAAATTTTGCAAATAAATGTTTTTGAGTTTTTCAGGTAGATACCCAGAAGAAGTATTGCTGGGTCATATGGTAATTCTTTTTTTAGTTTCTAGAGGAACCACCATATTGTTTTCCATGGTGACTACCTTTTTTTTTTACTGAGATCCTTTGGAGCCCTTGGGTTCACAAGTGGTTGCTGAAACAAGGTTCTTTGAGATGATCTTTGGAACCGTCAGAATGTGTGTTTTGGGAGACAGACTTTTTCTTCTGTGCCTACCTTCAGATGAAGCTAGGGACTGGAACGAGGGCGTTTGTCTGAGGTGAAATGACAGTGTGTCCTTCTTCAGTCCAAAAGGCTGTGAAGGGGCAGAGTTGCACTTACGGTTGCTGGGAACTTTCCATTTCCTTCATATCACGTGAGCCAACATTGTGCTCTCACATATGTGGCAAGGGGGATGCAGACTTCATTCTTCTTTGTCAGCTTCTTAAAATGTCGTTTTTCTGACACTGTTTTAAGCATGTATGTACTATCACATTTAATATTTGCCATCAGGCTTTTGTTTACCAGTGACAATATATATTTAAAAATTATTATCAAGCTGTTGCATTCATCTTAAGATATATTTAAAGGTTTTACACAAGAGTGGGTTTTGTATATAGTAGCTTATGTGCAAATAAAGTATAAGTTTCAATGTAAATTAAGTCAAGTTAACAGATATGAAAATAACAAATGGAGAGATCATCATTGTTGTCTTAAGCCTATTGCCAACCCTTATAAACCATTTCAGACTGTGAGTCTTGTCTTAAAGTAGATCTTAGGTGCCACTGAGATTGAGATGAGTAGGATGTGAAAGCAAGGCATCCCGGAAATGCCTGTCATGTCACAGGCACTCCCACTATTCCTTCTGACAGACTGGGCTCTAACCGGACAAGCAGTGTGCGTGTGACCCACGGCCAGCCCTGGAGTCACCTCGCACAGCCGCACACCCAGCCCCGTGAGATGGCCCGGGCAGCCAGGCTGTAAGTCTGTCCAGTGACCTGAGATGGCCTCCTACAAAGGACTCTTCCCAGAGTTACTAGATTAATGAACAAAGCAAAAAAGACAAAGTCTCTCCAGAATCTGAGAACACCTGAAGGAATGACCAGTTAAGACCTAGAGGAGAGCTGAACCTACACACAGAGAAAGGTAAACAAGAAGAAGTACGTAAGAGAGACTATAGATATGAAAATCAAGCCAATCCTTGAAAACGTCTTACTCCCTCACGGGTTTCTCCAGCCTGTGTATGTTTTCGTGATGTACACCCTTTTCTTAGCTGTGAAGTGAGCCTCTGTTCCTTCTTTCAGCATACTCCTAAGACCTGTAGACACGACTACTATGGACTACTATAAATAGCCTTACTTAATCCGTGGAAAAATATTATTATACTTAGTTATGTATTCTTGTTGTCTTTAAAATCTCATGCATATGCTGTTAAACCAATGTGAAACAAAGATGACCACTTTCCCTTTTCACCTGGTACCATGTAGACCTGAGCTCCAGGAACAGAGTGTCTCTGCCAGCCCAGCACTCCGCAGGCTGGTACTCTGCACTCCCAGCACAGCTCCCCGGAGAACGCAGTGCCCAGCACCTGGTGCCCTGGGGACTTCCCTGGTCAGGGTGATGAGAGAACGCGGATGTCTGTTTTCTCATGGATCTTCCTTTTGTTTTGGTGTTTTGAAATACACAACATTGTAGAAAATGTAAATGGAAAGATTGTAAAGGTTAGAGGAAAAGGAAACATCAAGGAGCATGTGGCATTTTTCAATGGTGTGGAAGATACAGGCATGAACATAGGACAGGTTGAGGATGGCGCTGACCCCCATGCCCTGTGACTTCTTTATAGCAGACGAGGGAAAGCTGTGAGGTAATGCTCACCTTAAGTGAGGTCGAGTGGTAACCAAGATTTGTAAAGGGACCCCAGGGAGTGAACATGGGCAGATATATGTAGATGGAACAACATGAAGCCCCAGGCTTAGTTCATTTACTCAGCAAATATTGAATTCCATGCATGACTGCAGGGGCTGAAAGTATAGCAGTCATGAGAACAAAGTCCCCTCTCTTCTGGAACTTACATTCAAGTTCAGTGTGTCCCAAAGTGTGACTTACAGAGTACTAGCCTGTGGAGGGTCAGTAGTAGCAAAAAAAGGGAGCCCTCTAATTTTAAATCTTGGAAAATATTTGATTGAATGAAATTCAGTAGCTTTTCGAATAGCAGATCTTCGCAGCCGTATAAGTTTGCTAGGTCTGCCAAAACAAAGTACATAGACTGGGAAGCTTAAACAACAGACATGCATTGTCTGGAGGTTAGAAGTTCGAGATCAAGGTGTTGGCAGGGTTGGTTCTTCTGAGGTCTTTCTCCTTAGCTTATAGATGACCTTCTTCTCCCATGTCCTTACATGGTCTTCCCTCTGTGTGTGTCTGTGTCCTAATGTCTTCTTATAAGAACACTACCTAGAGAGGGTTAGAGCCCACACCCAAAGACTTCATTTTACGTTAATTACCTCTGTAAAGATCCTATCTCCAGACTCAGTCACATTCTGAGGTACTGGGAGTTAGGACTTTGACATGTAAATTTTGGTGGGGTGAAACAATTCAATAACAACAGCTTTGTGAACCTGAGTCTTGCATAATTGTAAATCCATTCCATTTCCCTGCCTATGCTAAGGCCTCTTTAATGAAAGAGTGAGCCCTAATGTAAACTGTGGACTTTCGTAATAATCTACCAATACTGGCTGATCTTTTATAACAAATGTACCACAGCAATGCAAAGGCATTGATAATAGGGAAAACTGTGTGGAGGGCAAAGAGGCTATATATGAACTCTGTACTTTCTGCTCTGTTTATCTTACACCCAAAGGTGCTCTAAAAAATAAAGTCTATTAATGTTTTAAAAGACAAATCCTATATAAACAGGAAAAAAAGACCTCTTGAATTACCAGAGATGTTGCATTACCAGAGATCTTGAGAAGCCGTCCCGCCTTCCTGACCTCCTCTCCCCTCCACTCTGTTCCAGCCACACTGACCTTCCCCTGGTTCTCCAGCACGTCAGTCTTGTTCATTTCGTGGGGTCCTTTGCCACGTGTTTCCTCAGACTGGATTCTTTTTCCTCCCCAGAGTTTTCAGGTCTCAACTTACATATCACTTCCTCAGAAGGTCCTCTCTGCTTACTTAACCCAAGGAGGCCCACCGGCCACTGTCCCATCACCCTGCTTTTATTTTCTTCTCAGAATTCCTCATTGCTTGGTATGTTTTGTTTTTGTGCCTATGATCAACTTCCTTTTCTGCCTCCTGGTTCTTGTGCTCACTGAGCCCTCACCGACCACTTATCACCGTATCCTCTGAGACCTCCTGCTCCTCGATGCCATCTGCCCTGATCTATTGCAGCAGCCTTCTAACTGGCTATCAATAAGATATAAATGAAGATGGGTGGGAGTCCTTGAAGATGATTCCAACAATTTGGTTCTTTCGGTCCAATTTGGATTTCATTTTATACACAAGGATTTTCCGCACCACCCCCAACCTTTTTCCTTTGAACGGTGTAGCTGTAGACACAAGGAGAAAAAATGAACACCCTTCTCTCATAACGATCTTTGTTTAGCATTTCGGGTTGAACACCTTGGAACTGTTAGGGTAACCACCTGAGTTGATCTCAGCTGGTATGGCTGAGAAAGGTGAGCCTGAGAACAGCAAGAATTTATGAGGCAATTTAGAAAAAGATGGATTTAAAAGCATTGAGTGTTCCTGGTGGATTCGGGAGCACAGGTGTACTTTCTCTATTTGGAAAGAACTGCAAAGAGAGGCTGTCCAACCCTGGCATTAGCTGATGCATGCCAAAGGCTCCTCAATTACCTCAAAGGAAATGGGCTTTGATGTGCAGGTTGAGAGAGAGGGGCTGGGGCCAGGGATTTTTATGCTTCCTTTTCAGAGGAAAATGACCCCTGTTTCTCAAAAAACTATCATGGGGTGAGTGAATTAATGGTTTTGCTTTATTTTTTTGTCTTTTTTGTTTCATATTTGTGTGTGTGTGTTTGCAAACAACAGACACAAATTCAAACAGTTGAAGCAACGATGGTGGGGGTTGGGGGGACTCGCTGACAGGGACACAGGGGTGTATCATGGAAATGATGGCAGAAGTAGATTGGCACCAGGAAGCTCCTGGCAAGCTCTCAGGGCTCCTGTTACTGTGCTGTCTGCCTGACTGTAGACTCCTCCACTATCTCTGTGAGTTGCTTTTCCTTCTCTGTGCCCTAAGGTGGACATACATTGCCCTCCTTACATTGTCCGAGAATATAAAAATTAAGTCTTGCAGCCAGAAGAGGACATCATGAATCTCTTGGTCTCAATCCAAGTTCCTGGGGAAAGTCACCTTACTGCCAGAGTATCCACCTCTGGTCCAGTGTCCGTGGCCAAGGGGAAGCGAACAGAAACTCATAGTATAAACTCACCCACTCCACCTCTGTGCTCTGCACATTCTGGAGGAGAGATAAGAGTAGGGAACCAAGAATATTGTCAGAGGAGGGGACTTGTTGGGAGCTGGACAAGTGTTCCCCTAGGGCTCTACCGAGTGCGCATCCTGGTCACTTGGTCATTCAAGATTTAATTAGCTGCTACTACAAGAGGGCAGAAAGGCAGGCACTGAGGACAATCTCTGCCCTCTAGAAACTGGAAATTAAAATATACATGTGTGGAAATTTTCAGGAAACATGTAAATAGGACGTTTTGGGAAATATTCCCTGAAGAATGTTATGGAGTGAGGGCACTAATAACTAGCACTCCTCCTTGCCCAAGTTCTTAACCAACTGAGAAAGAATAGAAAGCAAACAGAGACCAAAGTACAGCCTTTGTTACCAATAAAGACTAGGTTGGGGGATAGAGTTTTTATCTGCAGGCAAATGGGCTTCCTTTCTAAATCCCAGAATCAGGCAGAGGTGGCTGGGGACAGACATGTAGAATGTTACTCCAAACTCCATTTATTGAACAACAACTACATGCCAAGCACTACTCTAGATATGCAGATAGATAGGTGAGCAAAATTAACTTTCTGCCCCTTTTAACTTAACTTTCTAGCAGGGGAAAGAAATAAAAAAAGTTAGGTAACGATATATACACTGACATTAGTTTGCTAGGGCTGCCATTGCAATATGATGGGTTGGGTGGCTTTAATAGCAGAAATGACTTTCTTTTTTCTTTTTTTAATTGTATTTTTTTGCATTTAAAAATTTTTTTATTGTTGTTCAAGTACAGTTGTCTCCATTCCCCCACATGGCCGCCCCTCCAACCATCCCCACCAACCACCTCGGATCCCACCCCTCCTTGGTTTTGTCCATTTCTCCTTTATAGTTGTTTCTGAAAACTCTTCTCTCCTTTCCCTCCATTATCCCCTCCTAAACAATGGTATCTCATCAAAAAGAAAGGAGTTTTTTCACAGTTCTGGAGGCTGGATGTCTGAGACTAAGGTGTCCAGGCGGGTAGTTTTCTTCTGGGAGTCCCAAAGGGGAGAATCTGCTCCAGGCCTCTCTCCTCCGCTTGTAGGTGACCATCTTCTCTCTGCGTCTTCACTGGGTCTCCCCTCCCCTCTGTGTGTCCTAGTCTCTTCCTGTGAGGTCACCAGTCACACTGCATTAGGACCCACCCTCATGACTTCATTTTAATGTAATCATATCTCTAAAGACCCAATCTTCAGATGGGAGAAAATTTAACCCATAACAGTGCCACAAAGAAAAACAAAGCAGGGTTAAAGGGTTTCAGCAGAGAATGGTACACTATTTCAGACAGGATGGTCATGGAAGACACTTCTGAGGAGGTAAATTTGAATAAAAGTTTTCTTTGAATGAATAGTAAGTCCCTTAAGAGCTGGAGTCTTTGAAGATTTTCTGAATGGGGTAAAATAAGCAAGGACGTGGTCCTGGAAATGTGTGAGAGATGTGAACAGAAGGTGAGGATAGATCTTAGTGGGGAGTGTGACTCAGAGGACCTTTTTTTTTGTGGTAATAGAAATTAAAGTCATAAGCATGGTATAGGGAAGTGATAAAGCACACTTAGTGTGAAGTTAGGAAGGTGGGATTTATCCCGAGACAGCTGGGCTGAGAACCCTTTGAAGATTCCAGAAAATGGGAGGAACCATGAACATGGTCTCTTGGGAAGAAAAATGAGTGAGAATGAATGTGGAATGAATGAGAACTGGGACAGGCTGGGGCCCAGGAGATCGTGCAGGAAGCTGTTATGAGGGTCCTGGTGTGTGCTCATGAAGACCTACCATGGAGCGCACTTTCAGGAAGAGAAATTCATAATTGAAGATTTTTTTAAGGGAAGAATCAACTAAGTCAAAATTAGCATTCAAATCTCTTAATTACAAGAAATGAGTCAGATTCATTAAACTCCCTGGAAATGGTAACCCAGGGTAGAGCTATGCCCAAGTCTGTGGTTTATCTGTTGCTTCATTTAAAATGCATAAAATGCAGCCAAACTTGAGTTGCAAATGTTGAGCAGGTCTCCAGTCTCAGATGATGACAAGTTCCTGGTGGTGCTAATGATCAGAATTCCCACTGTTCTTCTGTCTCTCAGGCATGCCTATATCGAAGCCATTAGATATGGGCTGGATGATATCCCCTCCCCACATTCATATATTGAAGTCCTAGCCCCCAGTACCTCAGAATGTGACTGGATTGGAGATTTGGACCTTTAAATAGGTAATTAAGGTAAAATGAAGCCATTTGGGAGGGCCCTAATCCAAAGTGACTGGTGTCCTTACTAGAAGAGATTAGGGCACAGACACATGCAGAGGGGAGACCATGTGAGATACAGGGAGAGGACAGCCATGCCTAAGCTGAGGGGAGAGGCCTCAGAAGAAACAGCACTGCCAGCACCTTGATCTTGGATTTCCAGCCTCTGGAATGGTGAGAAAATAAATGTCAGTTGTTTAAGCCCCCGGTCTGTGGTACTTTGTTATGGCAGCTGGGAAACAACTACACCTTTCCATTCTGATGGCCACTTCTGAGCATGCCAGAGAGTTCCAGGAAGCTTTCTTGATCATCTTTTTCTCAGGCTTTGCTCACAGCCAGTGTATATATACCTCATTGCTTCAATTTAAGTCCATTTCTTTTGCTTTGTCCTTTAGTAGAGGAAAAGAATTCTGGGCATCCTCATCATCCTCATCCTGCCCTGTCCAATACATAGCTACCAGTCACTTGTAGGTGTTTAAATTTAACTTAATTAAAATTAAACAGCATTAAAAATTCATTCTCTCTGTAGCACTTGCCACATTCCAAGTGCTTAGTACTACATGAGACTAGTGACTGCCTTCTTGGGCAGCATGTGGATAGGACTTTTTCATCCTCACAGAAAGATCCATGGACAGGGCTGCTATAGAAGAGAGCTTATGCTTTCCTGAATGCCCCAACCTGGTGGTATTTGTTAAGGTTATCTCCATGGTAAGCAACATTAACCCACCCTAGTTAGAATAAGTTTAAAAAAGTTGGGGGGTATATAGCAAAATGGAGATGGGCTTCACTGGGGGATATAAAATATCCCCCAAAGATCAGAATGACGTGTGGAAGAACCATGGGCAGTGGGAAGGACTTTGGCTTTTCTGGGGCTTCCTCCTGTGGAGCCGTGAATTTCCACATCTTTCTATTCTACATATCCAGAGTCATGGAAAAGAATCTGAATGGCCTGTTTTGAGACAAAGGTTTCAAATGTGACTGGTAAAGAGATGGCAATAGGGTCCTAGGGAACAAAATGGCCACAGGATGTCTCCCTGTGCTTCTCAATGATCCTTGAGAACAGGAATCACTGCGGATGGGGTTGCCACCTCAATCGGGATCCATTACTCTGGGGAACATTATCTCTCTAGTGGTTGATCCAGAACCTTCCATTGCACATTGCATATGCTCTGACCTTTACTTTTAGTAGTGCAGAAGCAGCAAACAGATTGTTCTCTTTATCTATTTTGACAAACATTAATTGAGGACTTATTTGGTGCCCATGTGCTGGTATAGATTTTATAGGAGATATTAGAAAAGGAATAAGGTATGTTTTGTTAAAATATATCTAGTCCCTCAACCTCAGTAGAAACTTGTTCTATACAAAACTAAATTATTTGAGACTGACAGGAGGCTGGTTTCATTGGATTCTTTGCCCCTTAATTTCACAATGTTAACAAATATTTTGATTCTTTTGCTGCTTGATCACTATGAAATATTATACAAAACAAATGAATAAACAGCCCTCAAGTCTAAGGTCCTTCTTTCCAACAATCTCATTTGCTTTAACTAATTGTTATTGCCAAGATCAGCCATAACGACATCTTGCCAAATTCCAGTTTTATGTCAGTGAGAAAAATCCTATGATTTGCCCCTTTCATGACTAGTTCCCCCCAAAGAGTTTTCCAACTTCAATTTTGTACATTTTATTGAAGTCAGTGCACAGCACCCCAATCATCCCATAACACTGAGCTCTATGATTGCAGCCAAGTTCCACACAGAGACTTCAGAGCCCTTTAAAATATGCTCTCTGCCATAAAGAGGCCACTTCATTGCACAGAACTCAGTTCAGATGGAACTCTCTCCTACCTTAAATTAAAAAATGATACACAAATGGACCATTAAAATAATTGCATTTGAGATTAAAAAATTAAATCACTAATGATTCCAAAATTAATAATCAGGAAATAATACAAGGGGGAGGGTTCTGAGTGCATGACAGCAAAAATGAATCTCCTGGCCAGCACAACCGTGGAGATTTTAATTTGGAATTGCCCCACTCCCAGCTATCCATTCACACACACATCCATCAAGGTCTGATGACTGTGAAGGACCTCGGTTTATCATGCCACCAGAGCACTGACTGAGGGCGTCAGTACCTTCTGAGCTGGTCAAAGGAAATGGCCAGCACTGTATGGCTAATCTTCTCCATTCTCTCATTCCTCCCTATTGCTTATTTCCAATGGCACTGGTAAATGTTGTGATTGTCATTTCAAAGGGATTCCAGTTCTTTCAATATGTTCACTTTGCTTCAAAGTCTTTCGATGACTATGATGAAATTTAACCTCTAAGCTTTAATGTGCTGCCATACACGACACTTGAGACTTGAGTTATTTAAGAAAGCTGGAAAAGCGCTCAGAGAAAGAAAATGAGCAAGTCCTTTTCCCCTTTCGTTCAGACTCTCCTTTACTTGTTTAAACCACCTATTCTTGCATTTTTATCTCCCTGGCTCTATTCCCTTTTGTGTCCTGAAGGAATATTTATTTTTCTCCTTTTGTATTATGTCCTGTTGATCACTTTGTAAGAGCAGTTTGCCTTTTATTTTTTGCTGGTGGGAGAGTATTACTTTTTCAACGGTTTCTAGCCCTGGGTATTAATGTACCCATCACAGGGATGGCATTACCATTCACTGAACCCAGTTCATGTTCATTTGCATTGCACAGTACTTATTATTACATTGGTGTGCAGATCGAAAAGGAACTGAAAATCATAAAATTCATGTTCAAACATCTTTAGAAAATTCGTTGACTTTCTCAGTAGTACTGGTTGCTTTCACCATGCATATATTTGCCTATATTTTAGAGATTGTGAGTAAATATCCAATGACCTATTATAGGCTATAAGGAGTTACTGGAGTTGAAATAAGTACTCTTAATTATAAGTAGTCAAATGGGAAGGGAGAAAAGTGATGTTTATATTTACAGTAAGTAGATTGGTCCTTGCAATTCACAGAGGTACAGATAGTTAATTTTTATATGAGTGGTTCCTGGTATTTATGAATATTGTTATTAAATAGCATCTGCAATAATTTTCTCTTTTCAAAATTGGAGATTTATGTGTGACTTAGTTAACTTCCTATTTGTTCAAGGTTGTTTTTATTATATTAGCAGTAATGCTTTTCTATGAAGTATTTCACTGGTCAAAATATTATAGGCAGGACTTGGGAACAAATCTGCCAAATGGTTTTACTTTTTTGTCTGTAGCCAGTCACATTTGACTGAAAATGACATACTCAAAAGCAATGGAAATGTGGAATTTAGTTGCATTTACTCTTGCTGAGCTTTGTTCCCGCTCTGACACCCCTTACTGAAATTCTAATTTTTATTTGGAAGTGAGTTGAGTTGTCACCTTTTCTGGCTTAAACCCTGCCCTCTGGTTTTTGGTTTTTTGTTTCATCTCATTCATTTTGTTCTTGCTAATTGTACAGCAGTGGTATTTACCTCTTATTCTTATGCTTTCTTTGAATGAATTTCAAGGTGTACTAGGGTTGGTAAGCTGAATTAGATTGGGGCTACTTTAGTTCCTCACTGAGGACACTTTCTTCATTTTTTGTGAAGCTGCCTTTGACGGTTAGCTGTGAGGTTGTTCACTACCCTGCACATGATAAGCTCTTCTTGGAGTTCTGTGATCGGAGAAATTCTTTCTCCTAAAAGATTGACGTGATCGTTCGTTCTTTATCTCTATCTTTCTTATCGCTTAGGAAATGCCCATGGATTTAGGAACTCTATGCCAGAAACCTGGATGCTGACAAGTTTCTCCTATGAAGTCAGGAGATAAAGGGACTTTGTGGTGTTTCCCTTTTGCCTTGGCTGTTGGGGAACCCAGGAGCCAAGTCCTTGGCAGCTCCAGTCCTTGAGGTGATGTTTCTGAGGCAGTTCTTTCTCCCTTGTCCCCGGCCTTTTTTTCAGTTCCATATCTCCAGTTCCCTTATTTTTATTTTAAAGGAATGATTTTGTATGTCTTTTTTTTCTTGTCAGAAACTGCAACTACTTCTTTGGAAATAGGGGAAGTTAAAAAGAATTAACGTGATCATTTTGTACTTTAGGAAAAATATATTGTCTCTATTTCTTGAGAGCAAATAGGGTATAGGCAGAATACTTTCCCTTGAACCTTAAAGAAATGGGGGAAGAACCGCAGAGGAGATCCACTGGGGCAGACAGTGTGGGTGGTGTGCGCGGCCATCCTCTTGGGCACAGGCCTCTGGAGAACTCTCGTTCCCCTGCAGCAGTCACAGGCAAATTTCTGCTCCCCACCCTAGGGTAAGGCATTCTGAAAATGCAATGGTTAAACAAATCTGATAGTATTTTTAAACTACTGGAACTTGTCCTAAATATAGCTTCTAAGCATCCCTTCTCACATAGTAAACGCATACCAGGTGCAACATCTACGTCCCTAATACATTTCAAACGCCATCTCTTGCGCAGGTTGTTTCTCCGTCCTCATCTTTATTTCTCTGAAGAATTGATACTAATCTGGTCTTTACCTAACATTTTGGTCAGTTTAAGGAGTTTTCAGTCCTTGGAAATGTCTAACTTCCAGTCCAGGCTTGTACACTACATCTAGATGCCTTACATCTTAAGAAGTTCTTTTGAAAATGATGCTGTTATTCTCAATTCAACAATTCAAATCAAGAAACATGTATTTAGCTCTAGTGAACATATCTTTAGTGCCCGTGGGTGGGAGTGAGGGTAGGGTGGAAGGCAATGATGAAAAGACCAGGTATCCCTCTCAGTTACAGGATAAAGGACAGGGAGCACTGCCCAAGCAGGGGAAAGTGAGTGCTGAAAGCAGAGCGGAACACATTGTGTTCCTGTTGGGGAAGCACAGAGAAGATGCAAGGGAGGGACGTCATTGGGGGAGGGGACGAAGGTGGCAGGGAGCTGTGGGGAGGAGGGATGAAAAGGGCAGTACTGAAAGAGGGCTATATATGGAGACTAGAAGAGGAAGGAAGTAGGGTGAAAGCAGAGAAAAGGCAAGAGCAAAATGGGACAAGACAACACAGTTTCAGGCATGATTCATTGATAATAGGATAATGGAGTAAATAGGTGATCATTTATGAAAACTAATACTGGGGAGTTAAAGAGGCCTTGTGGCAATTTATGCAGAGCCTGGCATTCCACGCGTAAGTAATTGTACTTTCTGGTCATGTGGACAGTGAGGAAATTATTGTTTCTGAACAGAGTGGTGACATGCTGGGAGCAGGGGCTGAAGGAAGATGATTTAAATGCCAGTGAATGAGATCTTTTGGAATTGGGAGGGACTGGAGGAAGAGGAAATGGACAGCAAATCCAGTTCTCTTCTTGAGTGTTTTAAATTAAATGAAATTGAATTAAATTGAACACATTAATGAGAAGATAGTAGAAGCAACTTATCCAGAGAATTCATTCTAACTAGTTCAGTCAAACAGTAGATAAAACAATAGATTAGGGCCTTCTCAGCTTATTCTGAATTTCTGAAAGAAAAGTTAATTATGTAGTTTAGACCTAATGCATGATTTTTCTCTGAGAACCACACTTCTTCTAAAATTCCTTTTAATTAGCTCCATTTTTTTCTGTCTTCTGTTCAAAGCCTTTAAAAAAGACCATATGGATGCCACCCTCAGTCCTGGGTGAAATGGGCAAAGAGGGCCAAGCAGTGGTCTGTGTGATTCTAGAACAAATGTTCCTATGTCCTGGGATGCCAAAATCATGTCTTGGGACTTTCGACAAAGAGAAATCACCATGAGTAGTCCCTATCTGGTTCTCATCATCTGGCTACTAAGACCTTCTGCTCACCCATAAAAACAAACACATCCTTAAGAGACAATGTAACAGAAATTGGAGAGGGAGAGAGAGAGAGAAGGAAGGAAGGAAGGAAGGAAGGAAGGAAGGAAGGAAGGAAGGAAGGAAGGAAGGAAGGAAGGAAGGAAGGAAGGAAGGAAAGGAAGGTAAGAAGAAGAAAGACGGACATCAATAGATTATTTCGGAATATGCACACAAATATAAATACATGATAGCAGTTATTGGATATTAGAAAGGTATTCCTCTAACTCAGCCAATAGTTTCAATTTTTTTAATGAAAACTTACCAAAAATTCACCAACACAGCTGCTGGTGATATAATGAATAGTTTAGCTTCTGTTCCTGCCCTGTGAGGTTGCGGGCTTGCTGGAATGGTCCCAACAAGGTAGCAGCAGGCAATGAAAGGCTGGAATGCCAGAATGATTCTCGTCTGTGGAGAGGCTCACACCCAGATTCCTCCTGTCTGCTGGAGACTGTTAGGCTGGCCTGAATGAAAACAGAGCTACTTGGTGGATATTGACAAGTGGAAGGATGACCGCTTGTATCTCAAGCTATACAGGAAAAAGAAAATCAGAAAACCTGCCTTTTTTCAATTTCCAGAACCCAAAATAAAGTAATTAATTAAATTATAAATTGTTACCACTTTCAATGGAAAACATTAACATACACAATTACTTACATTGAACATACAACTACCTACCCTTGTCCCCATACCTTATTACAAATATAAAATACCTCCAAATTTATTTTTAGGATTACAGTTTCAAGTTATATCTAATTACATAGTTTAAGACTATTCCTGAGAGATTGCCTGTATTAGGTAAAAGCTGATATGTCTGTTCACCCACAAAAACCCGAGGGACACAGCATTTATTCACAGGACATACAGTTCATAACTAAAGGTGGGTTGCTCCATGGTTACACTCCCACAGGGGTGGGGCAGAGTGCGCCCTCCCTCACGTGGTGTTCATTCATGCCTCTCCCAGCCTGATTATTCTTAGAGGCAGATTTTGAAATATCATCTGCTCTTTGTCAGGGTCTGGCTCTGTCGGTGGCTTTCTGTAACATCTCCTCTCAGATGCATGATGATTTAAAATTTTAAGACAAAACAATAAGACTAACGCAGTCCTTATCACTGCCGGCACAGCTGATGTGTCTGTTGCACCGCTTCTCAGCTGTGTTTTCACGACGCATTTTCTGCCTGAAACTTCCCTATAGTCTAATGGCAGTTGCTTTTAGTTTTTTGGATTCACCCATCCACATTGTGTGACTGAATCATCGTGACCATATAGATATCTGCAGGGAATATATTCCCAGACCTCCAGTGGATGTCTCAAACCACAGAGAGTACCAAAACCTACAATTACTATGTTATTAGGCACAGGAAGAGATTAACCCCAATAACTAATAAAAACAATAATGATAACAATATACCATAATAAAGTTATGTGAACGTGGCCTCACTCTCAAAATATCTTATTGTACTGAACTCACCCTTCTTCTTGTGATGATGTGAGATGATCCATTGCCTACGTGATGAGATGCAGGAGGTGAGTGACATAGGTGTTACGACATATAGTAGCATTCGGCTACTCTCAGGGTGCCTTGAACATAAGCTCTGTGATTCCATGACAGTCAGTCTGGTGACTGAGATGGCTACTAAGTGACTAACGATCAGGGAGTGTGCACAGCACAGATATTCTGGACAAGGGGATGACTCATGTCCAGGGTTGGACAGCAGGTTGGTGGGAGATTTCATCCTGCTACCCAGAATGGTGTGCAATTTAAAACTTGAGTTGTTTATTTTTGGAATTTTCCATTTAGTACTTTCAAACTACAGTTGACCTCAGGTAAGTGAAACCTTGGATGAAGGAAGGCTACTGCAGCTTGGAGGACTTGCAGGTCTCTTAGATCTCACTCTTTGTAAATTTCCCCTCATTTCTACACTAAGTAGGGTCAAAGGACTGAACATTCAACCCATGGCAAAGCAAGTATCTACTATCATATCCATACTAGAGATTTCATCTTTCCGTTGATCGGTATAGTGAGAATTTGAGACCAACTTGAAGCCATGTATTGTAACCAACTCTTATGTAATGTACTAGTTACCATCTCCATCTGGCTATTTGATAAATTTTCTGACAACAGACCTGCCAAGTTAGCTTTTCCAACTCACTATCTTCTATGGAGAATGTTGTGTTGAAAATTCTCCAGAGAGCGTGCTTGTGACTTAGGTCTCCTTCAGAATGACTGCTCTTCTGTCTGGCTGACTGCACAAAGATTTCTGGGATGTTTTTTTGGTTGAAAGTCATCACCCACAGAAACAGTTCTTGAATACCTACTTCAGTGATTTTTAAACAGGCTTCCAACTTGTCGACTCGGGGGACTTTCCAGAGGACAAAAAGCAAGTTTTAATGCTAGCTATTAGGTTGTGAATCCAAAAACTGTGTCTGTCAACCTGTAGTGAATTGACATAGCCTTTCTATGAAACGGTTCTCTTACTTTAGAGGACAGTAAAGTGATCCAGGTTTTGAGTTTTCCGTGGCCTTGCTTTATACTGTAGAAGAGTGCGCATAGGCAACTCTCCTGGAGAACTTTTGTGTTCTTTCTAGTTTTGTCTAAGTCTATCATACTTATTGTCCACTTGATGCCCTTTTGTCTTAAGCCTGACCATTTAGACTTAGCTTCCTTTAATAAGACTTAGTCATACCATCCAAATCAGAAACACACACCACTCCGCTGTCCAACAGCGTGCTAAGATGAACGTTGACATCTCCTGGGCTCTCATTGTGTGTTGTCATTGTAATAATGCACCTTAACTCAGTCACCACAGCAACCCTGCAGTTTAGGCATTAGTGTCATTCCCACTTTATAAGAAAGGAAGTCAAGTCTCAGGGATATTAAGTAATTTTCATAGCTACTAAAGGATTCAAGTTCAGACCCATCTGATTCCAAAGCTGCATGTCATGATTCCATACCTTTAAGTAAACCATTTCTGGCTGGAAATCTACAATTCTGTAGTCAAAGGCAGTGTTGGTTCTGAAATATAATTTGGAGACCCAGAAATTAAAGGGCAATAACTGCACCAGTCCCATTTTTATATTATTTGTCTGTTTATATTCGTTGTCTCTAGAGATCTCTTGAGTTTGTTAATTACTTATTTCCTGGTATAAGAAGTGCTATTTCTGTGTAAGCGCTGCTGGATTTGGAAATAATTCTCATGACGAAATAATTGTGTGCCTAGGAAAAGCCTGGTGCAGACCTCTGCTGCCAGAGGGCGCTCAGCCAAGATTGACGGGTGGCCTGCACATCTGTGTGGACTCACGTCCTCAGGATCCACTTCACAGTTCTCCAAAGGAGACAGAAATGATGGGGGGAAGGTGGCAATCACAGCTTTGTCACCCAACCCAGATCCTGGGTCTTGGTATTCGGCTTCACCATTTAAGGGTCCTAAAGGCCCAGGTACAGAAGCAATGAGAATATGGGGCCAGTGTTTCCTTGAGAAATGACTGGGCAGAGCTGTGAAGAAAATTAGATTCTAAGGCCTGCTTCCAAAATTAATATTGAATATGAGAGAGAACTTGGTTCTCCGATGAGGACTGAAGAAAATCAAATATTTTTTTAATCGACACATTTTCTATTATTATATACATGTAAAGATGATGAGTAATATGCCATATCAGATGGTTTATTCAAACTGTCAGAATCAGGGCTGAAGCGTGAGTAACTTTCCAGAGAACCTCCTGAGAAATTCAAGCAGTGGAAAGTGGCAGCACCCAGCCATAAATTTATCTACTACCCCGTCATCCCTGAAAATCTTGGGAGGAGGAAGAAATTTCCTCCCAAAGTACATACGTGGTGGGACATTTCTAGAGTAAAAGAAGGATACCAGTAATTTAAACCTCACCAAACAAAACCAAATGTCCATGTGCTGCCCGGGTGTGTGCAGTTGAAAGACTGGGCTCAGCCTTGTGACCTGGGAGGTGATGTCTTCGCTATGAGTGACGGCTACTGGGCACCTTTCCAAATCTCAGCAGAACTTTGAGATGTTAGAACCCTCGCTTGCAAAATCAAGCTTTGCTTTGGCATTAGAAAAAATGGAAAGACGGAAGCCTCAATTACAGGGACTAGTACCTCAGGTCTGGGGCTGGACTGGCATATGTTGAGATTTTGACTCGGAGGAAGGTGCACAGGCATACCTTGGAAATACTGTGGGTTTGGTTTCCGGCCCCTCAATAAAGTGAGCATCGTAATAAAGTGAGTCGCAACAATTTCTTGGTTTCCCAGTGCATATAAAAGTTATGTTTATACTATGCTGTAGTCTATTAAGTCTCCCATAGCATTAGGTCTAAAAAACAATGTACACACCTTAATTAAAACTACTTTATTGCTAAAGCATGCTAACCATTATCTAAGCCTTCAGCGAGTCATCATCTGTTCACTGGTGGTTGCTGAAAACCTTCAGTTTGTACAAACTGTGGTCCCCGTGAAGTGCAATAAAATGAGGCATGCTGTACTCACATCGGAGGGCCCGATTCTGCTCTGAGCTCGGTGTCTCATCTCACTGTTTGCAAAGTGAGCAGGTGGAGACTGGCTTTCTAGGGTCCATTCCAACTCTACAATTTTATGTTACCCTTGTTGGGTTTCTTTATGAGATGAGCATTCTTCAAAGAGGAACTCCATGTATCTTAAGCTTTCGATAAGGATTTGTTTATATAATTCTGCATTTAGAAAACTCCAAGTTTTTATCCCCCACTGAACTCTCTTTAGCAATAAAAGGCCTTGTGAAGTTTGATAATTTGGTGTTATCAGAGAAGAGTTCATTTCATCAACTCACTAGTCTGTATTGCTGACACCACAGCTTTTACCATTTTGTCCTTCAAAAGAAAGGTGACTTTTGCGAAGCAACCCAGAAGATATATTAGGAAAATAGGTATTATGTCCAGGACAGAACTTAACCATGTGTCTGCAGCTTAAACATATGAAAATAAGGTAGCTCACATGAATATACTGAAATATATGTATAATTATGCTCAAGACATAGACACACATTTATAAATAATAAGAATGAAATGTTTGAGAAGTAGGAAGGAGTGTTTCCCAGCAGCAGGAGTATCTCAGCAGCCAAGCTAAGAGACACTGTGGAGACCTGGGCCAGACTTAGCCCCACTGCCCGACACACGGTGCTGATTCTCCCAGGAAAGCCCTGAAGGAGCCGCTGATACTTCTCTTATAAGGATCAATGAATCTTTGTTTCCTTCTGCCTGCTCATTTGACCTTATTTAGTTTTGAAGGAAGGAAAGAAAGAATGACACAAACAGGGTGGGGTCAGGGTAGGCAGAAGGAACAGAGAAGGAGAAGTCCACTCTCGGGGGCCCACAGGCAAGCTGTCATCCAGGTGTCATTGTTTTGTTTGCTTGCTGTAGTCTTATTTGTTCTTGCTTCTCATTTCACATTCTTGCCCCGATGTAATAAGTCTCTGTCTTTCCAGCCATCATCCCTGTATTGACAAGCAAATGTCACCCATGTTTGATTGACACCCATTGCTCCTGAATGCGAAAGTATCATTTACGAATCAATTCTGCTTATTTATTTCAAGCCATTCTTGTGTGTCTTATGTATGTGTTGGTGGGATAACTTGCCTAATATCTACTCTGAGGGCTTTCCATTAATATTGTAAGTCTAGGCTGCTCCTTCTTCCGCTCTCCCAAAGTAAATGGGGCTCTTCTTTCTCATATTTTTCTACCCCCCCCCATCCCCCAGGGTACAGGCAGGAAATGTGCTAGGAGCTTATAGGACCCTTTCCATAGCTTAGGAAAAGATCTTGGCCAGTACTTGGTAAATGCTGCTTGCTCTATCTCAAGACTTTTGAAGTCATTTTGACAAATGATAATATCTTATACATTTACCACCCTTACGTAAATTCAATGTCAGGGTCTCCTGAAAGGTTGCTATAATTGTAAGCCCATAAGTGGAGTATATATGTAGACACTCACCATTTGCAACATTTGTAAAAAGAGCCAACCCTCCCCCCTTTATGTGATGGGCATGTTCATCGAAAATCATTGAGAAATGTCCTTTGGCTTTTCAACACACCTTACTGTTCCCTGGGTAACAACTCATTTCATTTTAGAAGGGTGGTGAGGAAAACCGTAAGGTTAAAAAAAAAAAAAAAACCACATCTACCATCTGGAAAATTCTAAAGGGCCCTCGTTATGTTAAAAGTGGCATTTTGAAAAAAACACCTGAAGCACTGATTGTGGGTGAGCCTGTAGACAAATATTGTCAGCCAAGCCACACTCCTTTCAACCTTCTCTTCCTCCCTCCAACTGGGGCTGCTGGCAGCGGTGACACAGAGGCTGAGGTGTGACCCTTGAGTTCTGAAGGCTATTGCACATCTGTCTCCACCCCCCTGCCACCATGTCCAGCGAGAGCCCTGCCATCATCTGGGTTAGCAAGGGAATATTCAGGATCTCACTGTTCATCCATGTGCAGAAGGGGTGGGGGGAGCGAAAAAAAAAATCCCACATTGTCAGAGTAATGCCAAACTCTCCCTGAGTGGGATGAGCAGAGCAGATGCTGCAATGAGATGCCAAAGCGGCTCCCCTTCCTCTGTGCCTTGGGTGCCTATAAATTGCTCCGGCGCGCGTTTTCAGCCTCCTCTTCTGCTGGCAGGTGGTACCCAGGCTGAATTCTACGTTCAGTCTCTCTCTCGTTCAGCTCCCGGCGTTGAGGCGCTCACCGCCGCTGCTCTTTAGCTTCTCTTTAGCTCCTCTGCTCCAGTCCCGAGCCTCGCCGAGCGACCGTGCCCGCCCCTCTGCGCACCCTGGGAGCCGCTGGCCCCAGCTCGCGCGCCCAGCGCAGTGGGTGCCTGTCTATTAGAGTTGTGGTTGTTGCAAAGGAGGAAGGAAAAAAGGCAGGGGAAGGGTGAACAGAGCGAGCGAAAGAAGAGGAGACAGAAAAAGGCAACTTCAGAGGGAAAGTTGGTGCGAACTGGCTCAGTCTGCAAAAACGGAAAAGTCGATCGCTGGCAGTGGCATAAAAGTGTGAGCGGGCCCCGGCAAGAGCGAGAGGCAGCGGCTGGCTCTGCCCTCCTAGTGGCGGGTGCCCTCCCGGAGCGTCGGCAGCCACAGGTGCGAAGGGGCTCGGAGGAGGCGAGAGGGCGCACTACGCACCCATCCCCCAGCCCCCACCCCCACCTCGGGACTTCAGCTCAAGTCACTAGGCGTCCGAGCTCCCTCCCCAGCCGCAGCCTCAGCGGGGGGAGCGGGAGCAGCCTAGGAGCGGCCGGCGCCCGCCCGCTCAGGGGAGTTGGGGATCGCAGGGGCTTGTTTTCGGCTCTGAGGAGGTCCCCGCCCAACCTTCAAAATTTTGTCCAAAAGCAGACAGGAGGATCGCCCCGCGCTGAGCCGGCTGGTGGGCAGCAGGAGGCGCCTGATCGCCGCCGGGGCGCTGGGGGTGGTGATGGTGCTGCTGCTGGTCATCCTCATCCCGGTGCTGGTGAGCTCGGCCGGCACGTCGGCGCACTACGAGATGCTAGGCACCTGCCGCATGGTCTGCGACCCCTACGGGGGCACCAAGGCACCCAGCACGGCCGCCACGCCCGACCGCGGCCTCATGCAGTCCCTGCCCACCTTCATCCAGGGCCCCAAAGGCGAGGCCGGCAGGCCCGGGAAGGCAGGCCCGCGTGGGCCCCCCGGTGAGCCTGGGCCACCGGGTCCCGTGGGCCCGCCGGGCGAGAAGGGCGAGCCCGGCCGCCAAGGCCTGCCGGGTCCGCCCGGGGCACCCGGTCTGAACGCGGCCGGGGCCATCAGCGCGGCCACCTACAGCACGGTGCCCAAGATCGCCTTCTACGCTGGCCTCAAGCGGCAGCACGAAGGCTACGAGGTGCTCAAGTTCGACGACGTAGTCACCAACCTCGGTAACCACTACGATCCCACCACGGGCAAGTTCACCTGCTCTATCCCGGGCATCTACTTCTTCACCTACCACGTCCTGATGCGCGGTGGGGACGGCACCAGCATGTGGGCTGATCTCTGCAAAAACAACCAGGTGAGTGCGGACAGGCCGCGGGGAGGGCAGGGAAGGAGCGCTGCAAGGTGCGAGCGAGAGGGAGGAGACCCCGGAAATGGGGTGGGAGTCCGCGGAGAAAGGGCGCTTCAGCTGGGGCTCTCTGGAGCAATGCGAGGGAGTACGCTATTCCACTCTGGGGATTCGGGGGTCGTAAGCTAAAGAGGTCTTTCGCGCCCCAAGAGGGCGGTTCTGAGCCCAGGACCTGCGCTCGGTGCTTACGCATTTGTGTGCGACCCTCGAGGGGCGGGAAGTCGGGAACTCGGTTCCCAGAACAGCTTGTGTACTGGGGAGTCCGGGAGCAGCAGTGAGTGACTCTGGCTGTGGGATTCTCAGATCCCGCAGGCTTTGGCGGGAATAGAAGGGTTGGGGGAGTCCAGAATGAGCGTGCCAGAATGACAAGCCCAAACCCGGGGGAGAAAGACAAGGGCCCAAGGGAGAAAGAAGTGTCCTGAAGGAGCAAGTTCCAGCGCGTCCCAGACCGGGAAACTCGCGTGGTCTAGTTCTAGACACAAACTCCGATGTAGTTATCAGCCGAGGAGAAGAAGAGGGAGAGGTAATGAGTGCTGATAACGGAAGGGAAAGTTGAAATTCATGAGTTTACACTGTAAAATAGACTCCCAAACACAGAATCCAAACTCCACCTCCTGGAGTTGGTGCTAGGACGCACAGGCAGGTGGAAAGGAGGGCGAGAGCCTAGTTCAGCCTGGAGCTCTGATCCTCACTGCCAGAAAGCCCCAGAGCACCTGCGTGATGGTTCTTCCAACCCCGGCTTTCTAGTTCACATAGGAAGCGGCCTTGGCCTTGACTGTGAAATAGCCTCAGATTAGCCCTGAGCTAGGAGGACTCTTGAGCTGGTTGGCGCTGCCACAAGGGCCACATGGCTGCAATTTTATACTGGGCCAACTTTCCAGTTTGTTTGAGAAATTAGCAGTAATTGCAAAACCAAAGTGTATCTTATCTCTTAGTCACAAGAGGAAAGTAATAATTGTGACTGTCTGAAAGTGTAATTATAGACCCTCTGCACATGCCGAATCAGTGGCCACAGGAGGCAGGGCCTTGCAGCCTGCCATCCGGACTGAGTTCTTGGGTTGTAACTTGGTTTATGAGGTGGCGCAGTGAATGGTCTGAGCCCCAGCCATGACCAACTTTGGTTTCACAAAGTCTGTGAGACTTGGTGACTCAGCCCCAGAATTCAGGCCTTTTAAGATATAACCCAGGTTTCCATTAAGCAGCATTGAAGCTGGATTTCTTCAAAAAACCTAATTCAGTGCCTGAATTGTTCCAAAAACGAAAGAAAAATATCCTAAATGTATAAGGGATGGAAAGGACAAAAAAACAACAAAAATCCCACCCCTTCCCTTTCCTACCACCCCTCACCTCTGAAGGAATTTAGAAGTAAATTGCTTAAGGGCCCATCGGGATTTGTTAGGACTCTGTAGAACAAAAAGAGAAGTAATGTCCTCCAGGAGGCACTGAAAGGGCTATTTATTATAGTTTGGCACAAAAATAATAGTAAGATAAATAAAAATTGTTTGCAGAACGATAGGTAAATGGCTGTAAAAGGGCATGACTCACGGTGCCAGTATGGAGCTATGATGTCCCCCTTCTACAAGGGTTCAGGAACAGCTCCTCCTCGGGCAGGCCAGGCACCATTTGTTTACAAACTGGCTATCTTCTGACTCAAAGGTTAAGTCTGGAAATTACTATCGTACTGAAAAGATTGTTTTTGGAGGTATTCATTAAAATGGAGTAAAATTCAAGTTTAATTAGCCAGTGTATAAAAGTGCTCACCTCTTTAAATATCTGGAAATTGCAATTACATGAAAATCCAGGGAACAAGATATTTAAATTACTTTAAATGTTGATATCTAGACTGCTGAGCCCAGATGTTACACTGATTCCAAGAAAACTGTTCTGCATAGGTATTCTACATGCATTTTGTTCTTAAAATTTTTCATTGTTTTGGGTGTGGACTGCTTCTTTGTATCACCCTAGTGTGTACATTCTTAAGGGTGAGGAAAAAAGAACAAGGCAAAACAGCTGACCTTAAGTGTATAAGGCTTTTTATTGGCATCATTAATCTGCTACTCTAAAAGTGTGCAACAAGTAATTCAGAAAAATAAACACAGTAACAAACAACACATTTTTGAGTTCAGCATGGGCTATTTTGGAAAATGGTTATTACAATATTACTTTTAAGGACCTTTATCTCTAGAATAAAACTATTTAGCAAAGTCTGGTCTGCACACAGTTGTAGATGAGAAATCTTATATATGGAAATCTTATATATTCATATGGAATAAGTAGTTTCCTTGCTTTTCAATTATGCTCTTGTCCGATTACTTTGTAGAATGGCAGTTTCCCGCTCTGAACTGACCTAATTTGTTTTCACAAAACAGCAGCTCAGAGACCCATGTCAGTGTCATGTTCTGTGTATTAAGTGGGTTAGAGAAACACAAAAATTGCACTAAAATTCAGTTCACTCTAGGATAGAGAAATGCCTCTGGACCTTTACCAGAAGAGAAACATTTTATTTATGCTTTGTGTTAATGCAGGATCACAGATGGAAACATCAAAGGCCAGTAAATTAACCTGATGCACCACTTAACCTTTTGTTTATGATTCCACAGAAGTACAATGAAAATGAAATTATGAGAACATCAGTAGCAATTAATTAAATTAGCAAATGTTACCATAAATATTGTCTCTAATGATAAACCCTCACTAATGTGATAATGCTGAAGCTACCCAACCCATTATATTCTCACAAACACACCCACTTCTCATATTCCCAGTGAAACCACCAACCTAAATTTAACCTTATCATTTGCTGCGAGCCCATGACAATGCATATTAAAGGTAAAATTGGACTCACATAATTTACATAGAAACAGAAAATATTTTTAATATGTTTCTATACTGTTAGCAGAAAACCTGAATAAAAATATTGCTATTTGAGTGCAGTCATTATAATACTACTATAATAAGCCACAATGATAAAAATTTAAACAGGCTCAAGATTAGAACTATAAGATAATTAAAGACCAATTTTTGCTTTAACAATTTATTAGTTATGGCACCAGTGAACAAGAGGTATATTGGGAACAGTGAATAGTTTGTGGGTTGATATTCATTTATTATCGAGATCAATAAAATGTCAAATTATCTTTTTAGGGGCCATGAAACGTGCACTAAAGATCAAGCTGAATCTAAATACTTAACTTATAACATGAAAAGATATTAGAGCACATTTAGATGGAAATGGATATGGAGAGCCAAAGAAAGGATGCATCACATTCCCAGGAAAAATGCTGAAATCAGTGTACATTTAGGAAGCCGAAAATAGCCTCCAGGGTGGATGCATTACCTTCCTCAATAGTTTGATGGCTTAAAGGAGGAATTGTTGGAAGTCACTGAGATAGAGACTAGAGCTTGAAGTTTTAAGTGCCATTATACCTTTAGAGTATGATCAGGTGAGTAGGAATGCTGAGATCATGCAGAGTACCCTTGAACATGGCAGTTATTTAATTGGCAAAGTCTCACGGTACAGTGCAGGTTAGAATCTTAGAGGATCACTGTCATTAAAAAGCAATCGCACTGGCTTTTTTTCACAAAGGAAGTGAAACCATAGGGTAACTTCCAGTCTGTGAGACGACACTTTGTTGTGGTTATCCCTACTGAATAAAAATGGTAATAATTACATGGGTTTGTGATTCTACCCTATAAATAAAAACTGCCTTACAGTATTTTTAAGATTAATGCCTCTGAATCAAGTGATTTTAATGAGTCCTGGTTCCCAAATGCCTTGATATGGAAAAGTGATACGTAGTAAATGCCTAAACAGTGGATAAAATGTGTCAGGTTATCAATAACAGCTGAGAAGTATACTATGGATTGGTAATTAATGAATATATTACTAATATGGCTAGTTACTATTTTGTATTTTACTTTTTCTCACACGTTAAAAATCCACACATAAGAAAGATCAGGTCATAATAGTGCTATCCTCCTAGTAGATTTTTTCCCTGGGAATTAATGACTAGATGAAATTAATAAATCAAAGCACTCAACTCCTACAAACTTATGATGAATTCCTAGGAAATATTATGACACTCAGTTGTATTATAACTTAATGGTCAAAACAGATCATTCACTAAATTGGGGTGTACATTTCAGCCAGTGCTTCAGAGCATAACTGCGTGGCATGTCGCTGTCATTGCATTAGTGCCAGTCAGCAAGGTGTTAAAGAATTCTAAATCCTGTAAGCCCTTTTCTCCTTTTGCTATATGATATTCAGAAAGAAAATTTTAAAATACTACTTAAATTACTTTACAAGTTCAGCAGTGTCAAAGAGCCTTCTTTTTTTTAACATTTCAGCATTAATGTGAGAACATATCACATAAAAATTTAATTTGAAAACCTATCATTTACATTTTGAAAGACATGCATGGAAATTCTTGACTTATGTCTCATTTTCCTCATTTTACCAAGTGATAAAATCTTGTATATTATACCCCAAGTCATGCATTATTACATAGTGCAGGTTTACAAAACCTCTAAATCACTTGCTGTGTTTTTCAGGGAAATATCATTATACTGGAATAGAAACAAGCCACAAAGTAGATGTTTTACTGAAATAAATCAAATACAAGCCTGTCTATTGAAATTTTTTTTCCCAAGGCAGTATCGAAATCTAGCTAAGTGGACATGAAGCCTAATCTGAGTTTAGGATGTGACAGAATGTCCATGTTATTTGATATGATAGGCAATTTGACTGTTTGCAAATGTCTGTCAACTCACTAATGAGATCGCAGAGTAGATTTATAAGCGAGCTCCATCTTCAAAGCAAACCATACATTTAATGAGATCATTCAAAAATCCTAGCAATTTGAAAGACTTCAAATCATGGAAATTTAGTTCCTTCTATAAGTTTAGATGTTGAAATTTATTTATTTGCAGATGTCACAATTCAGTGATAAAAAGGTACAAATAGAAAAAAAAGCCCTGAAAAGTTGGGGGATATAGTTACAGATGTTTGAGTTAAACTTCTGGTAAAGGGGGCTTTACTTGAATTAAATTTTGAAAGCCCCAAATCAAATGGCTTTCTTCCTTTTTTCTTCCTATATTGTAGAGTTAGAGTAGTGGTGTTTCTCTGAGTTATCACTTACTGTGTACTTCAATGTTTTAATAATTGTGAGGACCAGCTGAAGTTTGGACTAAATTTCTGTGCTCCTCAACAGCTGATTACAATATTGTGATTTGCATAAATTAAAATGCAAGATGTTACTGTATTATTCCCACTTCAAGAAGTGATTGGACACAGAGGTTCCAAGATTTAGAAAAAGTAGTGATTTAGGAAGAGAATAAATTGGCTTGTACTTTTTACCAAATATAGTAAGGAAAGACTGCTGGTATGACACAAAAACACTGTTCTCCTTTTCATTCCTCCTTTCCAATAACATGGCTGAAACGATGCTAAAATATCCTCATAGAGCTCCAAAGGCCAAGGTGGACATTTCTGTGTCAGTTCTGTGCTATGGCAGCACATCGCTTGTAAATGGCCTAAAAGAAAACTCGAAGATCCTCTTTGACAAATTCTAACTCTTGTCTGTTTCACATAGGTGCGTGCTAGTGCGATCGCCCAGGATGCTGATCAGAATTACGACTATGCCAGTAACAGTGTGGTCCTTCATTTGGAGCCAGGAGATGAAGTCTACATCAAATTAGATGGTGGGAAAGCCCATGGAGGAAACAACAACAAATACAGCACATTTTCTGGATTTATCATCTACGCTGACTGATCATGTAGAAACTGAGCTTACTGTTCTGAGTTTGGACACTGGATTCGTACGGCTTACATCAGTGAATCAAGGATCCCAGGGGAATGCCAGTTGTGGGGCCCCTCAGATGTATTTAAATGGGGGACTCAAATGCTACCTGACTCACATCTGTATTCTCAGAAACATTATGTAAAAAAATATTAAAAGCAAGATAAGCAGATGTGTGATCCACTACCGCCAAAGCAAATACTCCTTATTGTTAGTGTCCATGTGAATGAAGTCCTATATAGATAACAAATTTTTATAGAAAAATCTAAGACACGAATTATTTCTTCAATATATATGATACTTTGGTGTACCGTGATCCTGCTGCTCTTACCCATGTCAGCTTTGGTTCTTGTGAGTGTACCTGCTTATTATGATTCTCGGAGCCCATTCCTAGTGTGGGGAGGAATGATTTTACCCTGCAGGAGAAGGTCTAATTGAAACAATGCTGCTTGTCCCCAAAGAAATTGTTTGCCTTGTACTCATGTGAACTTTAGAGCTAGACCTGGGAATGATTCAACTTCAAGCCTTAACCTGGAATTTTCTGGATTTGAGCAAATTCCCAAGCCTATGGTCATTTTCCCATTTTCTTTTTCTTATGGATTTTCTTTTCTCTTTTCTGGTGATAGTCTTTAAAAATAGAGATTGAAATTGTATCATAGGTTGACCCTGTAAGTGTGAAAATGTGTAATATGTATGGTATTAGAAAATCCCCTAAATGTCCATTTTGTCAATAGAATGTGTTTAGATTTACTAGGAAAGTCAGAGAAATGTATTCTTTGGTGTTAAATCAGACTGAGGTTTTTGCCTTCTTTGGAACAAAAGATTATTCATAACCCAATACACGAAATTTTAATTTGAGCTACTGCATGCATCACTGAGGGGACACTAAGGAAAGCCTTCAAAGAGTTACTGTAAGTTGTGGCCTGAGGTTATTTCAAAATGAACAATTTCACATATAACCAGTATGACAACAGAGTGTATATATTTTATAGAAATACCTGCCACGTGTGTGTGTATATATGTGTATACATATATACACACACACATATATATAGATGAATAGATATATATATATGGCTTCAGACCATAGGCACAGTGGCTGGTATAGCCTCAAATTTTTAATTAAAAAAATATATGTGTATGCATACACACACAAACATATAAATTATCTGACTTATTTTGGATTGAAATGTATTTTGGATGACAAAAATATATGGAATAGCAAAATAATTTAAATGACTTCTCTTTTAAGAGTTATCCAGAAAATTGAATTGTATGAGGTCCTATGCATCACATGTCTGTAAATTAAGCCTATGGCTGCTCTGTTATCCCCTGCCAATCGATACTTTTCACTGCGTTCTGTGGCAGACTGTTAACATTAGGATTGCTGAAACAAAGTGGCTCTCCTTTGTAGTGTTTATGAATTATACGCATTTGAATTATCAATTTTTCTTTTTTTTTCTCAGGTGGATTGAAGCTGACAGTAAAGTAGATTTTGAAAGTGGTGCAAATCCTTTCTCTCTACTTAAAACACACTGCCAAAAGCCATCTCCTTAAAACTAAGAAAAAGATCAGCAATGTGTGTTGATAGATCCTGACTATCAGACAACTTCCACTGTCACAATGAAAAATCCGTTCCCCTCTCAGCTGCCTTTGAAGACTCTTTAACAAGTAGACTTCAAAAACAGATTTAAAAATCTACTTGTTTTTCTGGTAAAGGACATTTGCATTTTTTTCATTTAAAGGAATTAATTTGTTCTTCTGGCTCTTTCCTCTTGGGTACTTTATGTTCTAACACAGAAAACTTGATCATCTTTGATCCACAGAAATATCTTTTATTTAGTAAACCTCACCTCTCTCCAAGAGTTATGCATGGTGTTCCCATCTGTAGGTGCTGCGTGCTCGGTTTAAATGCCTTAGTCTGGGTAACTGTCATGGTTATATGATTTAAAGCACTTAGCCCATTCTTCAAGAATAATGACTAATTCTATCTGGCCTTCCTAATATATAAGATAACTTATAAAAGAGTTGCAATGGATTTTATTTCAATTTAACAATATATACTATTAAAGAGGAATTGGCAACAGGGTTTGGGGAATTCTTTTTCTTCTTATTTTCTTTTTTTTAGGTAACAGATAGCATACTGAGGATTCAACCAAAAGATTAATTTATAAACACTGCACATCAACTAAGAGTTTTAACTGGAAGTTTTAAAAAAGACTTTATTTACATAATTCATCAGGGCTGGGAACCTTTTAGAGTAGGCTGTAGAATCAGACTGTCATTTCTAGTAGACCTGACCTTTTCTTCAGATAAAATAAGCATTATTTTCTCTATTTAAGCCCAAGGCACACAAAGAAAAGATAAAGGAAATAAAGGGAATACGTATATATATATGGCAAACATTTTTTGCATTATACATTATTAATTACTTAAATTGTGGCCTTTGTTATTATAAATGTAATGATTCATTAAACTATATTATGTAATATATTCTGACTTTTATGATCGAATTTTTATAATTCATTATTATGTTATGAGTTCATGCCCCCTTATACACATTTTTCAAAATGTAACAAAATGTATAGCAAAACTGTATTTCAGAAAGCCACATGCAACACAATTGATTTATTATAAGTATGTATAGGTAGGTGGACAGCACATAATTAACCTTCCACATTATTTTTACCATTGTAAATTGGTAATTGTCTTACAGTATCTATTGAAAAAAATCTCAGAATTCAACTTCCCTTGCTGCAGAAGCTATTTTAAAGTGCCATATCATTCATTAAGCATTAATTAAAGAACAGCAGGATAATTAGTTGGATCATCAATATTACGAGAAACATTGGACTGCTCCAGAAGGGGCTGATTTAACTAACAACATTTTAAATTCTCAAGTAGGGCGACTGATAAATTAAGAAAACAAAACAAAACTTCGATAAAGGGATTCAAACTGTAAGTCATTGTTTGGAAGTTGGTAGTTCTGTGCTTATTTGCTAAGGCCAAGCAGCAGGGCTCCATGAGGCACAATAGCTCCCTGAAGGTGCAGATGTGAGAGCCAGTCTCTGAGAAGGCAAAATGCTTCTAATTCTTAGAAAAAGGAAATGACCCATCACTACTCCTATGTAGCTCTGATTAATTAATATCTCACAGCGGGTTTGAAATCACTGAGTGTTCTCTGCAAGCTTTATTTTCAAGGTGTGAATTTATAACCATCCTATTTGAAAGTTAGCCATCGCTGAGGGTTGTCTATCAGTATCTTATCAAGTGCATTCTCAGCTATACCTCTAAGCAACATTTTAGGAACAACATTGGTGAGTATGTGAGAATAGCCGTGACCTCCATATTTCATCAGCCGATGCTTTGTGTGTATGTCATGTGCCATCAGAATTCGATCTCCATAGCCCTCATCCACCAGAAGACGCACCCTGTGAAAAAATGTTAACTCATTATATGGCATTTATCTCACATTTAAAGCACATTTCCAGGGTGCTTTAAACTTTTTACTTTAAACCTATTGTGCTTGTTGTAGAGATCCCACCTTCCACCGTGGCATGTATACTGGGAGACCCTTAATAAATACTGCGTGGTGATGATAAAGGTACTGCTGCATTTTGGTAGCAACAGGATCCTTATTCTATGAACACCGAAATTTCTAGCCTGTGGTATTTATGACGATGCCTGACAATACTGCATTAAAGATAGCTCCTGACAGGAGATGGCAGTTCGAATGAATGGCCACTTTAGCATTTTACTAAATAGCTTGGTTCTGCATTAGTAGCCGGTCCCCACTCCAAAAATGCCTCTCTTAGTGGGCCTGCTCTTCAGATCTCAGTCCCTCTCCTTTTATTTTCTAGCAAATAACATCAATGTCTATTTGTGATTAAAATAGGGAAACAAAGGGAATCTCCATACAAATAAAACATTCTGAGAGTCACATCGGTTGGTTTGGCAGTGCAGGGCGTATGATATAGCTAGAGCGTCATTTTGAGAAGGTCAGCAATGGTATGTCTGTCTTATGAGCATTTGTCCCTTTGAAGTCCATGGGAGTTTTGACTTAGTCTTGGAGCACTGGCTGAAGTTGACCAATAAAAATTTACTCTACTTTCCTTCCCTTTCCTCACGATTGCTATAGATAATAAACTGTTCCTTTAAATTTATAGTCAGTCATCTAAAGAAGGGCTTCCTGGCTATTGTCTAAATACCTAATCCTCTTTGCTTTGTTAAATGCTGTCATCCTGCAGTGTAAGTCACCTCCTGACAGCCACCATCTGTGTGTTTGGACTCTGGGCAGTGTCTGCAGTGACTTTCATAGGTCTCAGATGACAGGAGATGCAACTTGGAGATAGTGGCTCTTTTCTGGCATTTGCTATATAGTCTCATCAGTCTCTAGATGCCCACATGGATCTAGGTTTTCTTTTTGTTTCAATAACATTTCTTGGCATTCTAGTGCAGCGATTTTCAACTGTTGTGCCGTGGCACACTGAAGCAAGAATTTTTAAAACCTGACTGTTCAGTCAGTCACTGACCTCTTTTCCCCTAGATCGCTGGTCCCCAAACAATTTTATGGAAATGGAGCTCAGCAGATAATGTGAGCAATGGGGAGCAGGATGAAGCTTCACTAGCTCATCTGTCGCTCACTGACCGACACAGGTCTATGGCCCAGGGGTTGGGGACCCCTGCCTTAGATTGTCAAGTAAAAAAATGACAATGGCCAACACAACAATAGCCATCTGGTGTGAATGAATGAAAATTATATCTTTTTTGTCAGATCGGCAAAAAATGCAATACATTAGTTGGTGTGCTGCAGAATTTTAGTAATTATTTTATGTGTGCCATGAGATGAAAGAGGTTGAAAATCACTGTTTTAGTGCATGAGTCATATTAAATAATTACTACAGTAAGCAAAACATGGGACACTACATGGAAAACTTAAGTACAAAGCCCTGCCCTCTGAGAACATACATTTTAAAATAAATTAGCCATAGCCAAGTAGCTCAGTTGGTTGGAGTATCACCCCAATATGCCAAGGTTGTGGGTTTGATCCCCAGTCAGGGGACATGTAAGAATCAACCAATGTCTGCATAAATAAGTAGAACAACAAATCTCTTACTCTTTCTTAGTCTCTCTAAAAATCAATAAAAATAAAAATAAAATCAACTGATAAATTACAATTGAAGATTAGATCTTGTGTTTGCAGGTCACAGGGAGCCCACGTGGACATGTTGTTTAGAACCCTGCATCCATGTCATGCATCCCCGTCATGAATGTCCCACAAGTGCATGGAACGCTCATTGTGCCACCACAGTTCTTTGCCTCTTTCAAATCTGTGTAATGTTCAAAAGTTCTCAAGTCACTTTTGGCAAAAACTCTCTTTAAAGGAATTATCTAAGAGAGTATTGATTATTTATGAAAAAGAAAAAGATTTGACAGAAACAATACACAATACTGAAACGTAGTGTGACGAACTTTGATCCACAACTAAAAAGAAGTATGACAGCACAAGAAATTTTTTTAGGGTATACTTCCTCCCTTATATTATCTGAGCATTTCCCCACATTTTTGTGCCTTTTCTTTGAGAAAAAAAGTGGTATCTCATTATTACAGAGGCATATTGTATGGATAAACAAATTCCTATAAGAGGCCTTGTGTGATACCTTGAAATGCAGACTTACTGAATTGTGAAGTAGTAAGGTAAGAACATAGTGGATAAGATACACATTAGAAGATGGGAACCCTTAGAACTCATTAAGTCAAGATTCTGGAGACTTTATCTCATGAGAAAGATAATGTTATGGCACTAGAAACATAATTACATCCCATCAAGAAAACTGCCTGGTCACTGCATAAAACGAGATCATCTCTCACACTGTGCATTGTATGGAAGAGCAGTAGTTCTAGAGATGCTGCCAGAAGGAATGAACCACTACAGATGAGAAGACAAAAAATCACAGTAATTATGGAATTACAAATGAGTTAGTGTTTTGCAAACAAATATTAGAGAGAGACTACAAAGTGTGAAAAGGCAGAGATATAATAAGATTTGGGAAATGGAGCACAAGATTGGAAACAGGTGTTAGACACAGAATTTCTGGTGCTGAAAGCCAGAGGTAGGCAGAAGCGTGCTTCTCCGTCTTGCATTTCAGAGCTGTTGACTACTAAGGCTCAGAAAAGGCCTGCAAATGAATGATGAAAATCAAGAGCCCAGGAGGTAGGGGCAAGGGTACTGGGGCTCACACAATCCAAATTTCATTCAGTAATCATTGAGGGCTGTGCTCGAGTCAGTGACCTGGTGCATGGTTTTAATTTAAGGAAGATTAAGTGTACATACATACACATATACATAGAGGTGCATAAACAAACACACACATAATTTTTTGTGTGTGTTCATACATCTAGAATGTTTGCATTAGCATGATGAAAGCTGACCAAATCAAGTTCTTGTTCTTGATTTAATAGCTGAAATTCAGGAGCTAAGAAGGCGTACTGGGAGAGTTGGCCATCATCCTTCCCCTCTGTCTCCTTCATAGATTCCCTCTGCAGATCTCCTGTCTCTTATTGCTGAAGGTCTAGGAAACTCATGGAAGGCAAAGGGGTGCAAAAGATACACCTCACTGCCACAAGGGATGCAAGTCCTAGGAGCTAACTTCCTATTTCCAAGATGAATTGTAAAATATGGGTTGACAATATTCATCAAGAAACCATGTTTTTGAGATCATGAAAGATGGTAAAGACCTACCATATGACCCCATTTTAAATTCCAGACAATATTCACCTCTGACTATGGCACAAGCTAGTAGGGCCCTAGAGACACCTGTTCACCAGTCCTGAATGACGCTCCTTGGCAGTAAATTAAAAGCATAAAACAAAAAACCTTCCCTTGATCCTGCCTTGTCTTCTAGCATTAGCCCCACATCCCTGCTTCCATTTACTACTGAACTTCTTGAAAGAATAACCTCCACATTGTCTCTCTCACTCACCTCCTTCTCATTCCTCAAGCCTTTTCTACCAAGACTGTACTTACTAATTGTGAAATGAGAACCTTCTGACTAAAATCCAATGGATACTTTTCAGACTTTACTTCAGTTGATATCTGCCACCTATTACACATGTGCAAGCCTTTCTGCTTTCAGCATTCTTCTCCACCAGCTTCCAAAATAATGTGTTTTCCTGATATTATTATCACTTTGAAAACTTCTCAAGCTGTCCTTGAGTGACTGTTCCTGAGTCTATCCCTTAAATGTGTGTGTTGCCTGGGGCTCTGTCCTCATTCTCTTCTCTGAGTGGTCTTACTCATCCCCAACTATCACATACAAACCAATGGCATCTCTATTTATGTCTCAGTTCAGACTTCTAGCCTGAGCTTCACACTGTTAGCCAAGGACCCCACTGGATAGCAACACTTAGATATTCCCAAGCAAAAGCCATCCTTTTCAATCTCAAATCTTTTTCTTCTCCCAGGTTCCCTACTTGCTGCATTCAGCATTCATATCACCATGTAACCAAGATAAACCAGGTAGCCACTTATCCTTGACTCCAGAATTTTCCACTTGGTGGCTTAGAATGACTCACACAGTTATTTGCTTTCACCGCATATTAGACAATTTTGAAAAGTTAGAGTTTATGTGATGTTTGGTCTTTAGACATTATACTTAGCATTTAAGTTGCAGTCAATATTTAGTGAATAATTTTAATAAAGCATTTCAAAAATATATCATATGAAATTATTACTTGAGCGTGTTCAACCTAGGAAAGAAACATCTCACTTCATGAGAGATAGAAAGAGGAAAACATGGTTTGTTCTCTTATTGTCATGATGGGAGGAGTGTTATTTATGTTTCTTGTCAGCTGCCCATCTGTACTGAACTTCTAAGGCTCTGCTAAGCTTCTGCCTACTTAGGATGACTCATTCTCTTCTTGCAATAATATATAGAGATTTTCTCCCTGAAACAGGATTGATATATTTTTCTTTGCAATTCTCTGGTTCCTCCTCCTTCCTGTTTTCTGAGTTTTTGCTAATACCTACCCAGATATGAAAATCAAAAGGGCTGGTAAAAGGGAACACTCTAGGAGATTTAATCATATTTACCTTCTGATTCTTTTATTATCATCAGGCATGTCAATATCTGGGTTGAATTGGTAATGAAGGAGTTCAGTGCCAAAGAGATCATATTCCAAGTAACAGCCAAGTTGAGCAAACTCCAGTAGTTCCTTCTTATCAAGTATAGTCCTAAAGAAAATAAGACAGACTTATTGTTATTATCGAGAGCCTATTTTCTACACAGAGTAAAAGTTTTAAGCATATTATGTACTGGAACATAGTTTAAGTAAAGTAACAGAGCTTTTGAATTGGCTCTTATGATGTGACTATAAAACAATAAGTTCACTTTGTTACCAGAAATAAGAATTTACCCATCTAAAAGGGACTTTTTCCTTTTAAAGTAGTTTGAAACTATGGATGTTTTAATTCCATTGCCAATACTCAAAAACAATTTTGTAATTCTCCTACAGAATTGTCTTCAGAATAAGGTCCATGTGTGCTTGAAAATCCTCAGTGGGAGAGCTGTAGACTGTGGAAACGTCAAAGGAAATTTGGCATCAGGTGCCATGAGCTAGGGGAGTAAATCAAACCTTGGTAAAGCTTGAAGCTAAGGTAAAATAATAGGATCAGTTTCTTATGAAGACCATGACATGGTTCTAAAATTAATTTCAAACCTTATGTGGCCCTGGCTGGGTGTCTCAGTTGGTTGGAGCATTGTTCTGTACACCAAGAAGTCGTGGGTTTGATCCCTGGTCAGGGCACATAAAGGAGGCAACTGATGGGTGTTTCCCTCTCACATTGATGTTTCTCTCTGTCTCTCCCCCACATTCCTCTCTCTTTAAAATCAATAAAAACATATCCTCAGGTACAGATTAAAAAATTATGTGAATATCACTGCAACTTTTTAAAAAGGGGCAATACTATATATATTTATGTTTTGGTGTGCTTATTTTTAAATACAATTTATAATTTTATGCAGATTTTTGTGAATATCTTCTCATTCAATACATATCTTAGTAAGAATATTACTGCTTTATGTTGCAAGACTATGCAAATGAGTGGGAAAGGAGAAAAATGTAAACAGTGCAGAGGAGTGGAGTCTGGAGCAAGAATAGATGATCTCAAGAAATTCACATTTTAACAAGTAAAAAGAGATGCATTAAGTTAGACCCAAAAATACCATGGTAGAAATTCAAACACTTAGAGAAAAGAAAGAAAGAAAGAAAGAAAGAAAGAAAGAAAGAAAGAAAGAAAGAAAGCAAGAAAGCAAGAAAGCAAGAAAGCAAGAAAGCAAGAAAGCAAGAAAGAAAGAAAGAAAGAAAGAAAGAAAGAAAGAAAGAAAGAAAGAATATTTTTTCCAAAAGACAATGAATATGGAAAAAAATGAGAGGGAAAATGCACCCCATTAGACATCGTGTAAAGGTAATTATGGACCTAGAAAAAGGATGATTGCTTGGGATCCAAGACTGGCCTGGAGAAGAGCTGGAATGTCAGACCATCATTGTATCATTAGGCTTTGATCTACTCTAATATATACTATTACTTTGGCAACTCCAGTATGCAAGGATTAAAGCACTATTATATGTCTATAAATCTCCTTTTAAGAGGTCAGAAGTATTTTCAAAGCCTTCCTTCCTTCTAAAGTATAGGAGGACCAATTAAGCCTCAGTGTGTCACGAGAGCGGGAGGTTTCTGCTGCGCAGAGATGCTGAGATGCTTTCTGGGAGTTCACTATTGACTTTCACTCTAAGCAATCACATTGGAGCTGCCTTCTCTTTATCTTATTCACCCGTTTAGTGTAACTTAGAGTTCACATGTTGTTTTAGGCAGGGAGACTAAAATATCCTCCTTTCATACTGTAAAATGTGCATTAGTTCTGTGCTATTTTCTATGAATACCACTCCTTTTCCATCTTCTTACCATGGAGACCATCTTTTGCTTTCAAAATTACTGCGTTAAAAGAATATGTGTTTTGGTGGAGTAAACATATTCTGTTTTCCTCCCCAAAGAACCATGCCTAAAAACAAAGTATGCACAATTAAATAACATAAGGGGAAGAGATAAGTTTAGTATTTTTCCTTTTTGGTCAATTCATTCAGTTCATTAATTACCAATATAAACAAGTTACTGGGGTGGGGAGGGGTCAGGGGAGAGGTCGTTTGGAGTCAAAAAGGAGAATGGAAGTACCAATAACAGGTTGGATCAGACTCTGATTTCTACTCCTAGTATCTTTTACCTTTTATTGGCATAATGCCTTGAGAGTAAGTTTTCTAAAATTTAAGTGGTATATTGAGAAATATATTCAATGAAAAGTCCATAGTAAATAACAAGCCATAGAAAAATCTTTAGTCTTAGATCCAATTGAAAACTAAAATAAAGTTGATTATCATCATCATCATAGCTATGAGTTAGAAGAGCTTACTGTATCTAGCATTGTGCATAGTGTTTTATATTTATTATATCATTCAATATGCTCCACAATCCTATCAGGTCTCAGTTTTACAGATGAGAAGATGGGGACTTGAGCTATTAAATATTCAAGGTGATATGCTAAAGTATAAATTTACTTCAAGGCTAGAATCTACTCTCTTAACTATCACACTTGCTGTATGAACTCTCCTGTGGCTGAGTAGTCTGTACTCAAAGAACTTGTTCCAAAATTGCATTGACTATGCACATCATGTGTTTTAATTTTTATTTTGAAATTTAATTCCCTCCCCACAGTGTCCTCAAACTCTACTTGAAAATGGAGACTCTGTCATCAAAGGGAGTGATAAACCTCCCAAAGTAAGAAAGCATTACTTTCTGGAGGCACTTAATTGCTAATTCAGAGAGTAACTGCATATAATAGATAGGACTTGACCACTGCAGTTACTTTAAATATTTGAATGGCATGGTCAAAGGAGTAGGAACTGTACTAATCATGACCACTGCTTACTTTCATTCTTGGAGACTGACAGTGCTCTAAGCCTCTTATGAATATTAAAGGCCACATATTAGGGGCCCATCTTTCTCCTGATGTCCAGAGTTTTGGGTCTTATTGTCTGCTTGTCATATCCATTTAGATGTCTAATAGACATCTCAAGTTTAACATGTCTCGAACCAAACCCCTGGTCTACCACCCTAAACAAGCTGCTCTAACACCCTTCCCTATCTCAGTTGATGGCAACTCCATTCATCCAGTTGCTCAGGCCAAAAATCTTGTGATTATCCTTGACTGGTTTGTCCACATCTAGCCCATTAGGGTAGACTTTTGGCTCAACTTTCAAAATATGACTGGAATCCAGACAGGTCACCACCTCCCTGCTACCCTCCTAGTCCAATCCCATCATCTCTTGCAGGATCTCTGCAATAGGTTATCAACTGCTCTCTTCAGTTCTGCCTTTGTTCTACTACAGTCTATTCAAATACAGCAAAAAAAGTCTATGTCCACGCCTAAGTCAGATCAGGTCTCTCCTCCACTCAGAAGCCACCAGTGCCTTGCCATTTCCCTCAGAGAAAAAGCCAGGGCCTTTCAGTGGCCATGAGGCCCTGCGTGATCTCTTTGGATGTGGTCTTACAATAGCCTCATCCAAGAGAGGAATGGGGAATGGAAGTATCCAGATCTCCAGATGTCAATTAGATGTAAATGCTACTTATATTATCAGTGTTGTCTGAAGCATATAACCATAGGTAGAGATACCTTTCTAGAGGAAGACTAACATGTTCAATTAGATTCATATAAACATGTAAGCTGCAAGAATAACCCTTGGCAATTATTATCCTGTAGAGCAGCATATAGAAAAGAGTGGCGCTTTGAAGCAAGTGGTCTCGTAGTAAAACACTTAAATATTACAGCCACGTGTAAGGGAGATTTCCTCAGAAGAGAAGCAATTATGCTGATGTTTTGGGCATTAGGAAAATGCAGTCAAAAAAAGAGGCAGACAAATTTGCTGTCATTAAAAATCTGGTATATACAAGCTCATATATGTAAATATATTAATTATTTTTACTAACATTTAATGATAAGACACCCTCTAGATAACTGAACATTAGTGTGTAAAAATTAAGAAATTAATTCATTTAAATTCTCCTCACTGAGGTTCAAAAACCCACAGTGTTGGGGTGGGGGGCATATTGTGTCAGTGATCATGCATATTTTTCATAGGAAAAGTCCTGAAAAAAAAACAGAATTTGGAATTATATGGTAATTAGGGCTAAAATGGATAACTAGGTAATACAAGATTAATAAACACTTAATCATCATCAGGTATTCAAAGCAGCCCTGTTTTATTTAATCTTTACAAACACTGTATAAGGAAGGTATGATGGTCCCATTTTATTGATGAGGAAACTAAGTCTCAGAAAAGTTAAGTAACTCAGGAGTGTGAATAAATCCAGATTGTGTTTGTCTTCCAAAGCCATGTTCTTAGACCACACTGCTACTTCTGTGATGAGTGCATCCACCCATCCACAGAAGCTCCCTTCCTTCTCACCAGCACTCACCTGTGGAGAAATCCACCCCATCACAAAGATGACTCAGAGCATCCCACACCAGGAATTTCTAACAGGGTGACTTAACCACATTAAATTGACGCTCAGTTGGATGACTTTCAGGGACTGTCAAGGTGCTATTGAAGTTGCATTTATACAAGTGTCTTTTTTTCACTTGAAGAAAGGATCAACCCCAGATGTCCGAATGGTATCATGGGAAAACGCATCCTGCTGGACGTCTTTTAGATAAGGATTAAACAGAGGTCCTGCCCCTCTCAGGCATCAATGATCTCAAAGCTCTTCTCGTATAAGTGTAGGTGTCAACCTCAGCCAGTCCTGCTCATTCCATATTCTCTACCTGTGAATAATGATGTTTCTTATTCCAGTCCTCCCCAGTTATTAAGGTAAGTACTTTCCACCTCTTGCCCTAAACAGTCAGTGAGGTGGTTTGTGAGATGCAGAACTGCTGCATTTCTCCCTTCTTCAAGGTGCATGCAGTGATTGCATCTCGTTCCATATCATGGGATTTCCCAGGAGGCAGATGAGATTTTTGTATCAAATGTTTGTTCTTGTCATTCATATTGTATTATTTCTTCTGTTGCATGTTTTACACTTTTGCTCTTCAACTAATAAACACATTCTGTCTATATAAGGAACCAGGCATACATTTACATCATATTGCTGTTAGCTAAGAAAATGGCAACTAAAGTGATTTGGCTATCTTTGTTTTCAGAATCTTGTCATCATTTATTAGTGGTGTATAGTTGGTACTAAAATGCAGGACAGTTGATTCTCTTTTTCATAAGATCTATATTCTAGATCTTATCCAAGTGCTGAGGGGTTTAGGTGTCAACAGGTACTCTGAGTGGGAGCAAGGAAGTCTGTGTGAAATGATAATTTAGACCAGGGTTTGTGGGCCATCTAGGTAGAAAGAACTAAGGAGCAGAAGAAGGATGTAATGCGTGGGTGTGATCAAAATGACACTAATGCCTAACATTTGTCTTGGGCTTTATAGTTTCAAAGAACTCTCATACATACACACGCACCTTCCTGAATTAATTCACCAAACATCTGCTAGCCTGTACCATCACCTACTTTGTGCTAGCCTCTGTACTGGGAATATAGGTATGAATAAGAAATTTAAGCTGCTGTCTTAAGGAACTGGAAGTCTAAGAAAAGAGAGAGATATTTAAACTAATAATTACAATTAAGTGTATTGAAAGTTTTTTATAGTACAAATAAGTACAAAGTATTATGAGAGAATAGCTAAAGGAGTGACTCACTTGAGTTGCATCTTGAAGAAGACTATTCAGATAAAAGTTGGTGGGATTCAGGTGTTGGATGAGGGATGGATGATTTAGAGGAAAACTGTTGGGGGTGGGGGAAGTTTGATGTTCCTGAAGATAAGGATGTAATTATCAGAGCTAAAGTACACGAGAGAAGAAGCATCCATCCATTCCTCCATACAAGAAGAAATTGTTGATCATCTACTTACTATGAGATACGAACTAGTAAAACAATGACAACACACAGTTCCATCCTTTAAGAAGTTCAGTGTCTATAGGGAAGAGACATGGAACCAAATAATTGCTTTACAGACCATACTGAATTTAAGAATAAAATTCCTTCTAGGAAGTGGGAGGGCATAGCAAACACTGCTTGGTTTGTTGAGGGAAAGCTTTGTAGAGAAGGAAACCTCTGATGAGCTTCATTTTGAAGAAAGATTGCTGAGTGGATAAGGAGAATGGTATATTCACAGCCAAGAGACTAACTAGCTTATGTGAGAAGCATGTAAGAACAGTCAGTGCAGCAAAGTCAAGGTCATTGTCAGTGTGGCTGTAGCCCAAACTCTGTATCTCCACTAGACACAATGGGAGATGAGGTGGAGAGATGGGCGGGGACCAGGTGACCAAGACATTTGGATATTGTGCTGAAGGTGAATAGGAAGCATTAAAGAGTTTTAAGTCAGAGTGGAGGACAGTAATCAGATTTGCGTTTGAACAAGTTAGAATGGTGGCAGGCTGGGTCAGGGAGCAAGGCTAAGGATATGGTTCCCTTTTGAAGAGGTCCCTGTTCAGGTGACAAACAAGGGCCTGAATTAAATTAACAACAGAGGATGGACAGGAGGTTGTATATTTTCAGATCTGAGTGAGATAGACAGGTCTTATCACATGGAGGTACAGGGCAGGGAGGAATCTCAGCTGACATCTGGGTGAATAATGCTGTCATTAACTAGAATAGGGCAGGCAAGAGGAAGAGGAAGTGATGAAGCACTGTCCCCATTGTGACAGCACTGGAGAAGGAGAATCAAGGGCATGTCTTGGGCAGTAGATGAGATACTAGCATCCTTAAATGGCACCAAGAATACAGGACCATATTCTGAAACTTGTAATGAACTGGTGAAATAATTATGCCACATATTAGCATTATTGTATAAACAAAGAAACTGAAGCTTGAATCTTTTCAGTGATCAAGAACTCAGGTATTCCGGCTCCTGGTCTAGTGCACTCTCCCTCACTGCGTTGTGACTGTGTTGTCATTTTGTCATTCATCAGCCATACCAATCTGTGAATTCCTGAGCCCAGAGGGCAAGTCCCAGGAGGGCAGTTCCACTGGAGACCAGACTAGCTCAGGACCTGACACAGGTAGAAGCACAGAACACATGTGATGCTAAAAGTTATGAACTTGATCAAATAGTTTTTTAAAATTGGTATACAAATACAATAATAAATGAATGCTTATATACAACTGATCTATTAAACACACCATTGAATTATAATGACTTATATAAAATGACTTATATAATGAATTATATAAAAAAATATTTGCCACCTCTCCCCAGTCAATTCTTCAATGATTTTTTAATCCTTGCCCAAGGATGTTTTCACTGTTTTTTAGAGAGAGAAAATCATGGATGTGATAGAGAAGCAATGCCGTATGTGCTGCAACTAGGGATCGAACCTGCAACATTTTGGTGTACTAGGCAACACTCCAACCAAATGAGCCACCCAGCTGGGGCTGAAATCCTCCATTTAAAACCAGTGGATATGTGTACACATAGTGTTATAAGGGATTCTTTGTTATGTTAAGAGTTTTTCAACAACTACTCAAAAGCATTACTAAACTCACCTAATACTATTCATGTAAAAATCTAAAATGAATTTTAAAATATTTATAATGCAATGTCTAAAAGAAATTAATATATAACTTATTATAATCTAATAAATTAAATGTTAATATAATTCTAAAACACTCCTCATGTATATTCTTATATTGCAAATGGCAGTTCCATCTTTATTATAAAATGTGAAAAATTCTTAATTGATAAATTATAATGTATTTTGTCAAAATAAAAACTACTATATAGAATGATATACATGTTTAATGATGACCTAAACATTGACTATGGTTAAAAGTATAATTTGCTACTTCATTGAAATATTTACCAGAAACTTGAGTTTCACACACACTCAAAACGCTTAGTTAAGGAGGTGCATTCACATTATACACTAATTTATCCCCATTTCTGTAGGTACTTTAAAGATTCATTTATCTTTTTGTGCCAAGGTGTTACTTCTATAGAGCAGTCTTTGCAATATTAGAGAATAACTGGGAATGAAAAACTATAGAAAAATAATTCAGATTGCCATGCCTTTATTTCCTTTTATCTCTATTTGAACAAGCATACTTCCCTCCCTGCCCCTCCCCATCATTCAGTTCTCTGGCTGCTTGGGTCTGTACCATATAGAGATGTTTAATGACATCATAGCAAGGAATGATGTCACACTCAATATTATGACTCCAGTGCAGGCTTGTGCTAAAGGAACAGATGGCTGCAAGAAAGAGAAAAACCTTTGTTTGAATTAGACTAAAAGTCAGCTCTGAATTAGAAGTCGGCTCCGAATTGTGAAATGTAATTAAAACTTTATATCAAAACGCATTTTGTGGTTTATACACCCCAGGAAGACCTTTTTACCATATGAACTTTCCAACTGCCACACAGCACAAAAGAGACTGCGTTTTTCATGTAAGGCGACACACACAGTTCAAGGAACGATGGTATTGAGGAGAGTGAAGATAAATCTCATAGACACGGCAATCCTATTTGTTAAAATGTCACATTTCATGGGAATGGTGTCAGAGTCATGAAATATTGCCTTAGAAGAAAAAAATTGCTAGGGAAGAATATGGTGGGTATAATGTGCCGGAGAGAGCACACGGCCAGTGCCTGTGCTGGCCCGGGCACAGAGATGGCCTGCCCAACCGTCTCTGTTAGAGAGTACAGTTTGGGATAGTCAACAAATGTCGATTACAAGCATGACTTAATTGTCTTTAATCAGCACTTTCATAGACATTTCGGAGCTTTGCTGCATTTAAGTTTGTCAAACATTTGTCTGGATTTTCTTTTTAAATAGGTCCTGTCTTGAAAGGGAGTCCAAGATTAATAATCATGGGGAGAAATGTGCATAGCACTTAAACGGTTAAAATTAATGTTTCTAAACTGTGTTGACAGATGAGCAAAAGACTGGGAGGACTGAGTGACCTGCTCAAGGTCACGCAGCAAGTAAGAGCTAGAATTAGGCATCGTGACCCTAACACCCCTGTTTCTCACTGTCCCCTGCCGACACAGACTAGCCATTGCATTGACGAAAGCATAGCTGCTGCCCATGTCATCACATGCTTTCAACTGCAATGCATTCGGGGTTCGCGTTTCTGTGTGAGTGAGTGCTCTGCACACCAGTGCAGATTTTTGTGTGAAATGTAGCCATAGTCATACCCAACTACATATACAAATAGCCACAATTACATGTTTAAAAGAATCCATTTTTAATATTTTCTAATCATCTGCCATCATGATAAAAGAAGAAATGCCAGTGGACATTAGTACATGGGAAAAGGGAAAGGCTATTAGTAAATATTTTCTTTGAAAAAAATTCACTTTCTTCTCAGGTCCTTCCCTGCTTTGTTGCCTGAGTTAATTTCTTTAGTTTCTCATTCTGTGATTGGATCTGAGTGGATATGACTAGATAAGTTGTCTTTACTGTACTTATTGTGCACAATGTGCATACTGTACAATGCACATCACTTCTTTCACTGTATACTATACACTATGCACATAATGTATGCATATCCACAGTCCCAATAATAAACTGCTAAGAAATACAGCACCATACACACAGAATTCTAAATGTTTAAACCATGTCACGTGTATAATATTCCAATTGTTTTTAGTGCTACCATACTATTTAGATATAGAAAGATGTTTTGCTCGATTTAAGTTTGTCAAATATTTGCCTAGAATTGTTTTTTAAGTATTTCATGTTATTTTACTAGTACTCATAAGAATTAAAAGTGTACAATTCCAAGGATACCAGATAATCATTTTTTGTGACTTTTCAAAGACGAACTTAAGGTTAAGAGTCACCATAATTATAATTAAATGATCATTTGGAAGGCAGAGAATGGGTCTTGCTCCCTGCTAACTCCCATTGTCTGGTTTACAGTGATTAGGCATTCAATAAATATTTGTGGAAGGAAGGAAGGAAGGAAGGAAGGAAGGAAGGAAGGAAGGAAGGAAGGAAGGAAGGGATATCCCACTGACTTCATCTAACTGAGAGCATGAAAAATGTATCAAAATTGTATACTTTAAGGAGCTGGGTGGATTTGGCATGGATAATCAAATGTAAAGAGAATAAAATGTGTTATTAGGCCATCATCTGTGTCTCCCCTTCTCTTTTATCAAGAAACCCTTGGGTCAAATTCCACAGGGAGCAACTTTCAAAGACAAAAGATGTGGTATATTCCCGAAGTTCATTATCATTGTGTCCCTCCTCAAATGCTAGACCCTAGACTTCCATTGAAGCCCTTTAGTTTATTAAGTAGGTAACCAAGTAGAAAACAGATTTAGGCATACCACCTGCCTGGTGCCTTCTGAGGGGCTCAATGTGTAACCAATAAATAGTTAGTAACCAAATACTTCCCAGCCTTGTTGTTTTACCCAACTTTCCTCAGTAATGAAAGAATTGTGTTGTGATACAATACCTACAGCTACTTGATAGAATATTAAGGATAAAACTTCCTTGGAGATGAATCACAAAAAGACTATCTCTGGGGTGTATTCTTAGATCACAGAGAGCCCATATTAGGCCAGGGGAGAGGCCCTGCTGTGATCCTATGCCACCTGGAAATGTGGATAGGGTTTTAACAGGTAGTAAAATTATAATAAAGGATTAAAAGGCATAAAGCCTTTGTGGATTAAAAGCCCAAACAGGAATAGAAATGCTGGTGTTATTTTCCGATAAATGTCGACTTTGGGTGGCTATACCTGTCAAGGGCAGCCCCCTCTGAGGTTCCCTAGGGTTAAATCCACAGCAGTCCCCGGGCACTGCCACAGGCCCATATTTCTTACTGAGAACAGATGGCGAGGGGAGGGCCCAGACGCAGAAGCCGATTTATCTTGTCAGGCTGTTATCTCCAGGTAAATGACCTTAAGCAGGTCACACGTGGTCACATGACAACAGTGTGGTTCAGAGGTGTCCTAAGGGAAGTTAACTCTTCCCTCTCGAGGCCCCAAGTGCTCCTTTCCGACAGGCATAGGGCAGTTTGTTGTTGTTGCTCTTGTGTGTGTGTTGCGGGGGTGGGGGGGAGCATGTCTGTGCATGTATTTTAAGGCAAAATGCCTTATGCATGAAGGCTAGGGAAGATTTATGTATTTTCAAAAACATTTAATTGCTTCAATGTGATGTGGACATCCCAGAATATTTTATTTCGTATTCTCAAATGACAGAAATCCGACCTGTAGGGGGATAAATGAACAATTTTACAGGTAGTCAAGGCCGAGCGTCAGCCCTGCTGGAAAGCCCGGTGTTAGAAAGGGGCTGCAGGGCAGAGCCAGCGCCTGGACTTCTACGTCACAGTAACAATCGCCGTGGCTCCAGAGCCTTCTCCTTTGTGCCTGAATAAACATGGTGGGAGGAACAAAATGATTTTTTTTCTGGGGGCCTTGTTTTCAAGATGCTTTTCTTTTTGTGTGTCATCTGTGCGTTTTGCTGCATGAAATACATGCCCTTTTGTGATTTGTCACCATTGTAAAGCTGAAGCCCTTGCCCTTTCAGTAAAGATCAGATTGTGTGTGCAGCCCGCAGACCTCGGCGCGTCTGTGAAAGGCTGACCTAGTCCAGCTTCAGCCCAGCAACTGTCTTGCTGTGAACAGTCACATCAAAAGGCTAAAGTTGCCAGCATCTGCCTCCCTGATTAGTTTTTTCTGTTACGTTATTTAATTTGTTTTTCCAAATGTGCTACTTTTTCTAAAGCCATTTTCACCAGTTGCCTCTCCTCTGAAATGTTCATCCTTCCTATATATTTCTTTGCCAGACACTGGAACCCTGAACAATCCCTACTATAGACACAGAATGAGTGGCTGTTCTAGAAATGTTCTCAGGGTTTTCTAGGATGCTCAGAGCTTGTCTGATGTCAGATTGACTTCTCCATCCCATCCTGAGTATTGTTTAAAAGAAAATGCATGTACATGTATATGTGCATATATGTATACATATATGTGTTGTTTGATTTTATGAGCAAGGAATAAACATATATTGTTTGATTCTATGAGTAAGGACGCTCTTCTCTGCTAGGAGCTAAGGTTGTTTCACAATTTCCAGTGGAAACTTATTTTCTCTTAGTGCTAAGCATGATTCTCTAACTTACCTACCTGTCTAACTGAACAGATAGGCTAGAAAGACTCTTCCTTAAGAATCACTGTGAACCAGTTTCAGGCAGCATGGCAGACTAAACATTCACAGAAAAGCTTCCATGATAGTATAAGTAAAATACTCAACAATGAAAGGGGAGAAAAACATACTTTTAAATGCTTGGTTCAGCTAGGGGGAAAGAAAAGAACTTGCTCAGGGGCAGAAACAAGAGAGCAGACAAAATGAGAAGTGAGGGGAGCCCAGAGCTCCCATTGTCTGGGGAGTTTAATGGGCTCAGCAATAGAGAGCTAGGGCGGGAGACTGCAGGAGACAAATTGGAGACACAGCCTCCGTGGCCAGCACAGACAGGAAGTGTTCCTCTCATCTAAACCACCCAAGTGGAAGGACTAGTTAAAAACTGGCCCACAGAGGGAGTCTTTTGAGGTTATGTCTTTCTTAATCTTCAGGTGCAAGGGAGGCAGGTTGAGAAAAAAGTCTCCTCTGAGAATCTATAGCAACAAGCATGCACTCACTGAGTTTAGGGGCCAGAATTCATAGCATCTGTGTGGTTCTAAACTCTCCAAGCTGAAAGTTTAGTTTTAAAAGCCACAGAGGAGACAAATACCACCTCATTCTACTGGATGGGTACCTACAGTAGTCGAACTCATAAAGACAGATGGGAGAATAGCGGTTGCCCTGGGCCTGGGGCAGAGGGACAAGGGTGCTGTTGTGTACTGGGCGCAGGGTTTCGGTTTTGCAAGATAAAGAGTCCTGGAGATTGGCGGCACCATAGCGTGAATGTGCACAGCACTACCAAGCTTCATACTTCAAAATGGCAAAGGGGGTAGATTTTGTTACGTGTATTTGACCACACTTTATACATTAAAAAAAATTTAAAGTAATACCAGGTTAGTAGAGCCCCCTAACTACCTATAATCAACTCTGGACTCAAAATAATTTCCAAGGACCCTAAAAATCACAATAAATTGTTTTAAATACAGGAAAATAACTTCACATGAATAAGAGCCAGAAGAATCAACAACCTATAAAATTAGAGTTAAAAAAAAGAAAATAGAATTTAGGTTTATTAATTATAAGGTAAACATTCTATGCATAATATTTTTAACACACATTGAAAATATATTAAAGGAAAAAATCTCAAAATTAACAAAGCAGATTTGAAAAGAAAGAGAATGTAGAGAAATAAAAAAAAATCATAGATCTTAGTATTGTAAACCAAACTGAAAGCAACAGATTGCTTTCACTGGAGAGAGAAGTATTAAATAGGAAGATAGAATTGAATAAATTACAGTTCAAAGATGAAAGTGGATGGAAATACAAAGAAGATGTTATGAGACAGGGAGGACAGCTAATGAGACCCTACATATAGCAAGTGGGTGTTTATGATACAAATATACAGGAAAATGTGGATGAAGCAGTATTTGAAGAGACAAGGACTGAGGTATTCCAGAAACAATGAAAGACATGTCCTCATACTCAGGAATCCTAATTTGGAAGTAACTGCAGTGTATTATTAGCCACACTGTGACTGTGCTAATTCCTTAATCAATTCAATCTAGGTAAAGCCTCATGTGTAGCCTTTGCAGCATTGTTAGGCTTCTTATAACATTAACTCCAGACAACATCTGTTTGTAGAGTCAGCAACAGATGTTTTCTGCTGTCCCCCACACATCTAATCATGCATAATTATCTGGTGCTTTGCTCTCATTTGTACATAATCTGCTTACCTATCAAGGTGCGACATAACTGTTTTGGAGATGTCTATACCTGCTTCTTGCAATATTCGGGTAATCTGAAAGGGTGCACTTGGATTCCTTCCAGGATGAATGATAACAGGACAGCCAAGCTGAGCCTGGGCTTGGGCTGTTGCCTGGAGAACCTTTCTTTCACTCTCAGTCAGAGGCCAGGAGCAACCGATTTCCCCAATAACACCGCACTTGATGCTGGTTCCATCAGCCCCGTGGAGAATTTCGTTAACGAGGACATCAGTGAGCTAAGGAAGGGTGGGAATGAAAATACGTCAGAGACTGTGGAATTCCTCAGTGTAGTGTCACCACAGGTGTAAATGAACTTATCCATTCAGTCATTCATTCTTTGAGAATGTATTCGTCATTCATTCAATATTAGTCAAGGAAAAAGGCATTTCCTGGCTAAGTCTCAAATTCAACAAGTTTTTCTAAACAAAGATTCGGTAATATCTTACTGTGACTATTTAACAAGAAATTTATGGCTTTAGGAAGCTAAAGAGGAAAAAACATGAATTAATGAAAGTACATTCAGATAAGAAAAATATTTATAATTTAATTTGAGGAGCATTTAGACACAAAAAGATTGTCCTCGAATCTACATCAACTGTACCAAGTAATTCTTTAATTCCCCCTTTTTATGCATTACTTTATCCTATACAGCATAGAAAATTCACAGCACGTAATATGAATATTACATTTTCTGGTCAGATATATATTTACTGCTAAGAGTGGTTAGAAAACTGTGTAGTAGTTGATATCATGATAGTCCTCAAATAATATAAATATATAAAAAAGGAAAGGCCTTACTGGAAAATAATGCAGATAAAGTTTTGAAATACAAAGTATTTTAAAGATTAACTCATTCTTTGCAAAAACTCTAGCTGACATGCTAGGCCTATCAAGCAGGCAATGGAAGATACAAATGAATGTATACATATACATGTAAACATGTATAAACACATACATGCATGTCTAGAAAGAGAGCACATACACATGCCCCAAAGTCTTGCTGCTTATTTGTTCTTTGTGTCCCTGAAAGATTTACTTCCTTCTGCTCATTCTTGCTTAAGATCTTATGATAACAACAAGGGAATGGATTTTCTCCCCCCCTCCTATTTGGTAAAAGGAGAAGGAAACATATTTCTGAATGTGCCCATCTCTGACTGCCAAATTTCACCCTGCAGCGAATTGCTATGGCTAGTTATTTGGTTATTATAAAATGTACCAACAGGCCACATAACTGAAGCTTATCTTGAAAAACTGAGGTTTGCAAACAGCCTGGGACACCACTACGGAGTGTGGAAACAGTATGTATGAATGTAAGTACTAACACGTTGGATTCTGTAGTGACCAGTGATGCTTTTTCTTTATGAAATGAAATGTTCCCAGTTTGGGTCTCAATTGGAAGATGTCTTTGGTAGCTAGCGAATTTCCATAGAATTTCCAGCTACCTGTGAGCCAATGACATTTCCAAGTGTAGATGACACATGGGAATAATCCAACGTCTGAATTTTGGCTATTCAGATGTACATACAAATATTGTCAGAAAACCTAGGGCTTTTTTACCTGCTCCACTGACATGGCTTTGGTCTCTGAAGAGTGAGTTGCATCCACATAAAACCCGGCTCCTGATATGATATGGACGCCAGTCTCTTCTGCCAGCCACTTCAAAGTCTGCACATCGCGGCTGATCCCAGTGGTCGTGTTCTCCACCAAAGCCCCCCCACCTTTAGCTTTAAAATACAACAATTCTTCTTTGATTGCTTCTGTCTCCTGATTCAACTGAAGATTCTCTTTATGGGAATAAGGGTTTTTCTGAATCCAAAACAAATTTTTCATCATAATAGGTTCCTTAGAGGTAGCTTCATGAGAAGGAGGAGGTGGATGGTAACAGAAATCAAAGGTCATTGTCAAATGTTCATGGGTCAGGGTGCGGCCCAGTTTGCTTGGCTCCACTAGGCCCAAAACGGTTTGGACTTTGCCACTTAAGGAAGACATTTCCGAGGGCACCAGGAGATGCTCTAAAAAGAGTGTTTTCTGGAAAGAAAGGAAGAAAGAAAGAAAGAAAGAAAGAAAGAAAGCTATAATCAGAAAGTTTAATTTCACACATAGACAAATTATTTTCATAGGGGATGGGAGGCTGTGAATGTATACCTGTGTAAGAATCAGTGAAACTAGAAATATGATCTCACTCATCATCCTGCCAAAGTCAGGGTCTGTCCCTTGTAAATTGTGTAAGTTCACTACAGCTCTAAGTGACATGCATGGTGTTAAATGTCCCCTGACCACTTCCACTGGGACCCTTCTGCTTGATTAAATCCTGACCTCATCTACTGGAAATATTTCATGATATTCAATTCACATTTTTCTTTTGTTTAATTTTATCTTGTTAGTCATAGCTCTGCTTGCTTGGATAATTTAATGATAATCTCCATTTAAAAAATCTTCATAATCAATACGTTATATCAAAACTAGCCATCATGTATCAGAACTGTTTCATTTGTCATTTTTCAGCTAAATTAAATATCCTGGGGCTACTGATCATTCCATTATTCATTCACTGTCCAGCTGAGCAAACTCGTGTTGAAGGTCCACCACATGCCAGAAACTGAAGCCAGAAAGAGGAATAAGACAAAATCCCTGATGTTGTCCATTTCACAGATTATTCCCCCAAAAACAATGGGGGGGCACACCGAGGTTTAATAATGAAAAAAAAAAAGGAAAACCAAACAAAGTTCTTCACTCTTGATGTTTCCTTTCGTCTAAGGCACACAGTCAGAAACACACTTCTAAAATAAAACTAAAAATCCTTAGTCATAATGAAAGTCACTATGATTTACTGAAACTGAAATGTGCTCTCTCTAGAAAGAGTAAATGCCTCTTCATTTATCCTCTATTTACTTATTTGTAACATAAATCAAGTTTTCACCAAGTTTCTATCAGCGACAGCAGGGACCTCTATCCCAGCACTTCCACTTGAAGGTACCTTTCCTAAAAGGAGGGATTTCACTGGGAAAGGAAAAGGCAGTACCGAAGGTGTAGGCCAAGAGATAAGCCACTGCCAGACACGGTGCTCCTTGCACACGGACACCAACCAGACACATTCAGAGGACAGTGAAAATGCCAACTGGGAACTGGGGCAAAGACAGTGCCTTTGGAAGCTCTCAAACTTTATATTTAAAAGACATTCTGAAATCACTTTCGCCACATCCTTGTGAAGGCCTTCTCTGACTTTCTGAGCATCAGTTTTCTCATCTGTAAATGAGAAGAACAATACACATTTCAGAGGCTTTCCTAAGAATTAAATTAGAGCCCTGACCAGTGTGGCTCAGTTGGTTGGGCATCACCCCACAAAGCAAAAGGTAGCCAGGCACACACCTGGGCTGTGGGTTTGGTCACGGTTGGGGTTGGGGCACATACGAGAGGCAACTGATCGATGTTTCTCTCCCTCTTTTTCTACCTTCCTTCCCCTCTCCCTAAAAATAAATAAATAAGGTCTTTTTAAAAAAGGATTAAATTTAATACCACAGATAGAAAGGCCTGTAAGTGTTTGGCAGATAGCAAGCATTTGACAAAGAATAACTTTGTTTTGCTAGTTCTAGGAACAATTATAGGTCTCCTAGGTTGTTTCTTTTCAGAGAGTGACTGATTAGAGAGGGGAACATTTAGGGGCGCAATGAGTATAGGATAAATTTGTAATAGTCACAGTGCATACATAAGGCAAGGTGAAAACAAGTCAGGGTTGGAGAAAAGGGAGGACTGAGTTAAAGGTCAATTTACATCAAGCCTCTGCAATTATCTGGAACCCAGGTGCTTGGTACGTATCGGTCCACAATGTGTAACTAATTGATTTAGACCATTTGACAGAGAATTTTAGAACTTGTGGGCAGCATGGCCATTAGTTTTTGGTTGACACTGGTATTCAGCAAGCCGAGCTTCCAATATCTAAATAATTCTCATGGGACCATGATGAAAGATGATGGCATTCTGTTTAGGGAATCACTGGGTAGCTGTCCGTCACCGCACCAGATGTATGGTCCATTGATGGTGTCTAGGAACTTGCTGTTCAGTAATGTTTTACTCCCTGTGCCTGAGAGCAAGGACTATTAGTTCATTCACTTAGCTACACGGTACCATTAATAATCAATTCAGTCTTCCATGGAGGTTCATTTACTTCCATCTGGGTGACAGTCTTACACATGTGTTCCTAGAGAGTAACAGGGGGCCAGAAACTTGGACAAATTGATGAAACACCACCACTTTTACTAGAAGAGTACCAAACTGCATGTTTAATCGATACAAATTTGAAAGATTAATTTTGGTAAGTTTCACACTCACAAGCTGTGAGTCTTCATGAGAAAAAAAAAATCACTTAAGTGACTCAGCCCGCAGTGTCCGCGGTGTTATGGATGAGATGAAATAAATTCACATGGACTATGGAGTCCTGTGGAGGGAAAGGGATGGCGCAACTTCTCTCTCAAGAAGAGAGTGCTCAGACCCTTGCCTTGAGAGACTTTTATTGGGTTCAATTTGCATAAGAATACAGGGTGTATACATAAAGCTCATTAATCATTATCAGGCAGTAAGGATCAAACAATAGATAACATACAAAGAACTCTGAGGGCCTATTTTGAGTCAGGGTCAGATAGTCAAATGGACCATAAAACTTTGGGGAACAAACTCACTTCCTGCTTGGACCCTTATCATTTAATTGAGAACATTCTAAATAAAGCAGGTTTCACAGGATTTTACATATTCTTTCTTAGGCGTGATCACCCTAGGGAACCCGCCCTTTCCAGCTCAGGGCAGCACCCACCACTGGCATTGTTTCAGGCTTAAGTCATTGTCTCAGGCTTAAGCCAGGTAGGGGAAGTAAGGCAGGCAAGAGGTTAGGAGGCTTCTCAAAGACAGAATGAGGACTCAGGCTATGTCAAGGCCAAGGGGTGAGTGTCCATCACCTCTTTCCTGTAGCCCCCAAGTCCTTCTCTGGGGGCCCCTGTGATCATGCCTGTCTTAGGTCATCCCTCCCTTGAGGAATCTTACCCGTCATTGGCTAACCGATCAAGCACTGAGGGCCAGGCAGGGTGAAGTAAAAGGGGCAGAGGTGGCGCCCCTGCCAGGGAGATAAGCTTTGTCTCCTTAGTGGCTTATGGTCTGAAGGTCACTCACTCAGCCTTAGCCATGGGTGGATTACAGCTCCTGAAACCAGGCAGGGCAGTGTCCAACACTCAAGAAATGTCATCTCTTCTGGGAAGTTCCTCCAAACAATCTCAGGCAGGACAAGTTGGTGCTCTATGATAAGACACAATGTAACCTATACTTAAAGGATAGGAAAAGATTAGAAAACAAACTGTAGGCACCACAGCTCTAAGCTGGAATATGTCTTTTAATGGGATATGTTTGTAGAATTCCTGGCTACTGTGCAGCTAGGAAGCACCCTTCACACTACATCCAGCCTGGAAACAGTTCTCTTCTCAGTTCATATGCCAGGGGCTGCTGATGGTCTCTGGTTGCAGGGATGGAGCTCACAGAACAGGAACAGTAATGGTCGATGAGAGCTGCAGTGTGCAGCTGTGCAGACAGGAGTGACCCCCAGCTAAAAAGGCAGGCTTCGGGCATTCTGTGGAAAATCCATGGGAAGCTTTGTTGAGCATTAGCACACAAAGAAGGTGGTGGAAAAGGGGTAACTGGAGGTATAAACATGTTTGCCACGGTTGTACTTCAAATATGAAATCTCAGCAGATGGAGAGACTGAGGATAGGCTGCAATTACCAGTAGGGCCTGGTCAAATGAAATAGCCTTTCTAATTCAAGTGGGAATACAATTGAAAAAGAACATAGAACTTTAAAGAAAAAAAAGAACAACAAAAAAGAAGAGAATCAGAAAACAGTACAACAGCATGGAGCTGAAAACCAGAGACAATATGTAGGATCTGTTATTTTTGAGACTATGTGCTTGAATTCACTTTTATAAAATACAGAGCCAATTTGCCAAATTTTGGAGATTTGCTGGTGGGTGGGTAGCTTGGGGCAACTTTAGTTTTACTGAGATGTCATCCTGGCCATTATGCTGAAGATTTTTATGTCTATTTGGATTGAATATCCATTTCAATTACATTTTACATTTTTGGAGGGGGTGTAGGAAGGACTTCCTGAATATTTCACATTGGAATGAGTGGGATTTCTCTTCATGCAGTCTGCTGCCCTCCCTGTGTCACCGACATATGCTCTTTTCCTGCCCCCGCCTCTGCTGCATCCAGCCCGAGACTTGGTTAGAGGGCGCTACTTCACAGTTTCAGATGCAGTGGTCAAATTGGCAAGTTGATGTTTGGTAAATTGGTTTTGTTACTGAACTAAAGGGGTCTGGTTGCCTGACAGCATCAACTCAATAAGACAGGAACAGGAGTTCGCAGCAAAAAAAATAAGGGTTTATTTTTATGAAGTGGCCCACCCTGGAGACACAGGTGAGCTACTGCCTAAAAGCCTGGGTCCCCGATGGCTTCCAGTAGATGGGCTCTATAGGGGAAAATCATTAATCGTGGCAACTAGGGAATTAGGGTCACAGTCCGTACTGATCGGTCAGCACTAGGGTAGAGGTAGTTGATCAGTGCATATGGTCCTAATGTCAGCCATGGCGCTGTTTGTCTGCTTTCGCAGCTTCTCTGGGCCTGGAGCTGAAACACCACTGGGGCCTAGATGTCATCTCTTGTTTGACAGAACTCTGTCTCTGGAGTCAACAGACCTGAGGCTTTGTCCCTAAGACACAAATAGCTGATCAGAACCTCATTGTCCTGAGGGCTTAATGATTATGAAGGAGGGCACATGGAAGGGAGAAGGAAGTAGGTGAGCCAGGGTGCTGAGGCCAGTTAAAATCAAAAGGAGAGAAAGGAGAAATGATCATATTAAAGAAAGGAAGTTTCTACGCAGTGACAGTTTTCAGCTCTCTTCCACAGCAACTGTGCAAGCTCTAATCCCATAACAAATCCCTCAGTCCGTTTCACTTGTTGTTTTCCTTCCCTGATCAAACCCTAACTGATGAAAAAAAAAGCATTCCAGAGTTTTATGCAGAAAGTATGAGCTGATTAATCTGGCAGCTGTGGGGAGAATGGGAGGAAGGGGTTTCAGTGGGCATTGCTAGAATGTGGAAGGAACAGGGGAGGCTTGGTCTGAGATGACATCAGTGCAGATGGTAGGGATGCAGCAGCAGTGAGAGGTAAGCAGATGGAAATTTCCAACTGGACTTGCTGGTGCTATAACAGTTCCCCCAAATAAGTGGACTCCTACAAAAATAAGTGCCGGCTGGTGCAAATGTGTGGGCACTTCTATTTTGTTGTATGGGTTACATCACCAGGAGTGGCAAGTCCTCTATGAACACTGCACTTAAAGTAGACATTTGATTGTTGACCAAGATCTTTTTAAAACCACAAACTATTTTTTTAAAGCTTGTTCGAATACATGGCGTGCAGGTTCAAACCTGCAACCTGTCTTCTCTCAAACAGCGATGGTCTGGTGGCTGAGCCACAGTGACACAAGGACTTCCTCTTCACGTCCACCACCACATGTCCACTTCTGAGGTATTTATGGTAGATGTATGGAGATCTATAACTTTTCATATTAAACATTGTCTAGAAATAACCATGCCTGAATAAAGAGAAAGAAATCCAACCACTTCTGGACACAGAGCAGTAATGGGACCCAGCAAATTCTTCAAACTTAGACATAAATAAAGCAAAACCACAGTGAGATACAAATGAGCAGCTTTATCTTGTATTCAGAGGGAAGTGGTAGGTTTTATTCGTAAGTTTCTTTTTTCTATTTGATGAAAGAAGTAGGAGAGAAAACCTAGGCATATTTCCAAATTCCAGATAACAGATATAAAGATGGTGGCAGAGGTGTACCCAGGAAATAACACACCGGGAAAAAGACATTCACAGGACCCCTGTCCTGCACTCCTTAGGATAAACAATCAGTTGTGATTATTAAAGTCAGAAATCACATCAGGTTGCTCAACAGAAGGCATTGGGCTTGTGGCTCAGTAGTCTCTCTAGTCAATAGCATGCCAACTGGCAGCCCTCTGCCTCACACGCACTTTGACTTTGGAAAACAGCACTGCCGTCATGTGCCGCGTAACAACGTGTCATCAGTGACGGGCGGCATGCTCCACGGTGGCCCTGCAGTGGAACTGAGCCATCCCTATCGCCTAATGTCAGCAGAGCTGTCCTAATGTGGTTGTGCAACACGTTACCCGAGTGTAAGCAAACTTACTGCACTGCCAGTTGTGGAAAAGTACAGCACACACAATTGTATACAGTAAGCAATACTTTATAATGATAACAGATGACAATGTTACTGGATTATATATTTGCTCTACTATAGTTCTGTAGCTTTAATCAATAATTTAGAGTCTACTATTTCTACTTATATTTAAAAAATGTTGCCATAACCCAATATACCATTATGCTGGCAGCAGTCTCATGCATTTTGTGGTTACCAAGTTTTTTGATTGCATCATTTTCTCTTGTGCCTGATTTAATCTCCTGAATATTTGCACAGTAACACACTGCATGGGCTTATAGCCTAGGAGCAGTAGGCTCAACCACATAACCTGGGTGTGTGTCAGCTACACCATCTAGTGTTCTGTAAGTGTGCCCAACAATGTCCCCAGGACACAGTCACCTAAGGATGCATTTCTCAGGATGTGTCCTTCTCACTTAGTGGTACATGACTGTACTGGGTTCTCAAATTTGTTATCTGTTTGGTCAACAAATTGAAACTATTTTCTCTTTAATAAAAGAAATGGTGAGAGGGAGGGGGAGGAAGAAAAGGAGGAGGGAGAGCAGATCAGGGGAAGGGGAGGGAGGAAAACCCACTATTTCGACTCAGGTCAAAATGCAGCATTCCTCACTACTTTACCATCGTAGCATCCACGAGTTGGAAGAAATGCAACATTGCCAAATCACTGTCTGAAGGACTGACCTTTATGTTTTCTTCATTTGGAAAACAGATCTAGCACATCTAAGCTTTTCTCGTTCTCAGAAGAAGGTTCCACACTCAGTGCTGTGAAGACATTTGATGTAAATTTCTTAATTTTGCTATTCACATATAATAACCCTGGGAGTGAAACATTGTACCAAGTTACTCAATACAACAGTTACCATTTCTTTTCCTCCATAAAGAACTCTTCACATTAAACTTAATTCTCAGCTTTTTATAGAAGGAATTTTTTCTTCCATTGATTCCTTGCAATGGGTTGGTTGTCTCCTATTTTGAGCAAACTGCACAGCTAGTCCTTAACTGTATTTAGTTATTAAAGAGCTGTTACTTTTAATTCCTGGCAAATCACAAATTAATGTTTTAAACATAAAATATCTGTATTTCTCACACAGTTTCATTTGAAAGGCTATTTTTAACGTGGCTTTGTTTGGTTGGAAGAATGGTAGATTCAGAGTCAGGAGCTCTTGGCTCTTCCACTCAATAGCTGTGTGACTTTGGGGAAGTTACTTAACCACTCTGAGTCTGTTTTCCCATTTTGAGAAATGAAGGGGTTGGACCAAATGACATCCATGCATCCATGCTTCTGTGATATCCTTTCATTTGAAAGGGATAGTATTGACTTTCTATAAATCATTGACTATCAATGAAAGCTATATTTTAAGTATAGTTTTAAACATGTATATTTTACATACATATATATCCATGTAATGAGAGAGAGAAAGAGTGAATTTCATTAATCAGCTATAAGTCTCAATGAAGGCTGCACTTTAAGAATGGTTTTTTAAACCATTCTTAAATATACATATTTATATGCCTGTGGATACATACATATATGTACATGGAGAGAGAGAGAAAGAGAGATTACATGAATGAACTTAAGTTGCAGATCCTTCTAAGTTTAAAAGAAAACTCTAGGAGGAATAGGTAACCCTGAATTTGGAGTCCTGACTCCAAAGTTTTCTAGCTGTGTGACTGTAGAAAATTTAAAAGCTTATGATGAATTAGTTTCCTTACCTAAACTGGAATAATGTCTACTGCATAAGATTTGGAATGAAAAACAAGTTAAGATTTTATGTAGAAGCACTACCTAAATGATAAATGTTAAGAATTACTATACTCCAAACTTTGAATTATTTTCCAAATATGTTCTGGGTATCTATAGGCAAATGAACCTAAACTAGTTCTTTTAAAAAAACTATAAATAAGTGACTGAAGTTTATGAATCGAACTGAGGCTCTAATTTTGCTTAGAAATGAATTCCTTCACTTGAGGCCTGGGATTATTAAAAGCAGATAGACTGTTGCGATTGACATCAGAACCCATTAGGCCTTTGGACGTGACCTACCCAAGTGATTAAAGCTATAGGAGGTCCTTGTTATCCATGGATGATTGATAGTGGAAATGCCTTTTGAAATGAATGTGGTTAATACAGTGTGCTAGCTGGTCTCCACTGACGTTTTCAGCGAACTCTACCTCCCAATATTCAAATCCTTATGCAGTCCCCTTCCACGCTGAGCCTGGGCTGGCCTGTGACTCGCTTTATTCAATAGAATATGTAGCAGAAGTGAAGCTATATGTCAGTTTGTAACCCAAATCTTTTGCGTTTGTGCTTTGGAAAAACCTGAGCTGCAATGTAGGTAGTCTGGCTACCCTCCCAGGTGGAAAAGGAGGGACCCTGAGACCACACGAAGAGACAGAGCCCTCAGTCACTCCAGGGTCCCCACTGAGCTCAGCCTGTGGCTAGCCCTATGATGATATCAGAAAACTGAATGAGTTATCCTGAACATTGTAACCCAGCCGAAATTTCACATGACTGCAGGCTCAGCTGCAGTCAACCCAACAGAGTCTGGCCAGCCCACAGAATTATGGGAGATACCGTATTTTCGGACTATAAGACGCATCTCCCAAATTTGGGAGGAAAAGGCGAGTGCGTCTTATACTCTGAATGTAGCTTGCCTGACTTGCTGTGGAGGGGAGGTGGTGGTGGAGCAGGTTATTAAATATTTTACCATATTTTTTTCTTCAAATTTTTTTTCCTCCTCTAAAACCTAGGTGCGTCTTACAGTCTGGTGCGTCTTATAGTCCTAAAAATACGGTCATAAACTATCAATAGTTGTTGTCTGAAACTAGTGTTTTGGGGATGGTTTGTTACACAGCAAGAGATGACCAAAAGATATGGAGAGCAACATTGAATATTAATAGTCAGTCACATTTAAAGGACTTGATTAAGATTTCAAATTAGAAAAACAAGATGAACATGATAAATATAAGTCATAGTTAAACATATGTCCTGATTGTTAGAACAAAAGATTAACTGAATGTTGGATTTGAGTGGGACAGAATTATATGATATGACACCCTTTACTTGACTTTTATACCTCAGTGATGAAAAAGGTTATTGAAAAAATAACACACACATATATATTTTTACCAAGGTCCTCTATTAACCAGTTGTTACACAGCTTACTCTCTTTGGATGCACATATTCTGATACTTTCCATGCCAATATCTCCTCTTGGGTTATGAGGGTTTAACTCTGTCACATTCTCACTGGGCTTTCTTTGTGGTTTAGATTTCTCCAATATCAGTTTCACCAACTTCATGACAAACTGTGCTTCTTTAAAAAAAAGTTTCAATTTTACTTAACAATCTATTTGCATCCTATTACTTGATATTTATGAATATCTGTAGCAGTTGGCCAGAGGTGCTACAAAGAGATGCTGAGATGCTAGGCCGGAATGGAAATTAGTATTAAGGAAATAGGAATGCTTGAATGGCAATTCACTTTTGAGTGGTCAGTTTATTAGTGCATAGATTTGGTTTATCTAAGGAACCTGTTAACTGGCGCTGTGGGCACTCATATTGAAGATCATGTACCGAGATTGAACAGTATGTCACAGCACATGTCACTTTGTACCTAACTGATAACCTATTAAAGAATTTGTTTCTGACTATGTGCTGTGCATGTGTATAGGAGGGGAATGGGGTCTCTCTTTTATCCTCTAAACTTATATAGTGTCTAGTATTTGGTTTTCAACTGAACTAAACCGAGTAGAGAGAAAGTATAATTTACCTTTCAACAATGTGAGGGTTAAGGGTGCAGATTCCCACACAGTTGAAAATCCACATAAACTTTTGACTCCCCCCAATGTAACTAAGTTGTCCCTGGGTATCACAGGGGGTTGCTTTCATGACCCCCACAGATGCCAAAATTCCCAATGCTCCAGTCCCTCACATGAAATGATGTAGAACAATGTGTACAGTCAACCCTCCACATCCTCAGATTCAACCAACCGGGAACAAAAACAGTATTTTGGACCCAGAGTTGGGAACATGAGGATTCAAAACTGGATACACAGGGCTGACTGTATATTTATGGAAAACAGATCCTCGTGTGAGTGGATCCACACACTTCAAAACTGGTGCTGTTCAAGGGTCAACCGTATTTGGTTTATGCCTTAATTAAAGAATGAGTGAAAGTGCCATAAGTTTTGTTCTAAAATGAATAAAGTAAAATGTACTGTAAAAATGAAATTACAATAATATTTAAATTTTTCTTTTTTTGTTGAAGTTTGCACATAAAACAGGGACATAATATGTAGAAAAAGGCTCCAAATCCCATTGGATTAAAATATCCACAAACAATTACTTTCTCTTTTATATATAAACAAATGTCACTGTCTGGTTGAAATTACATGTTCTCAGTGATAAATGATGGGAGCGGTGGCCACATACACAAAATTCTCAAGCCTACAAATAAAACTTGAATCATGATGTATTTTTTAAAAATAATTTCCAGAGGATACAACATAATGGAATACTGTCCAAATGCCTACATATCAAATAACTAAGATATTTATTTGGAATTACTACTGCCGCATAAACCCCAAACATGGGGGAGAGGGACACTGATTTGAGTTTCGTGTAACAGTGCTAAGCAGTAAAAACATTTACAATGTATAACATATTTAAGGTTACACTTGAAACACAGGAAACATCAACTAACCATTTGGCATTTTTCATGAATACAAATCTAGCTTCACATTCAAGAAGAAGGCTGTCCATTTAAATGGCAACTTAGTCCCCAAAGTTAACAACAGCTGTGGTTATGCTGTAGGTATCCAACAGAAAGCATCAAAGCATCATGTGGGAGACACTTCAAACTAATGTAATATTGTTAATTATACCTAAAACAACCTGGTTTCATGACTGGTTTGAGAAAGATGAGCAAGACCACAGAGTGTGGTGATATGATGCCCTTCCTACACATAGTACTGGCAAAATGCAAGTTTGCCCAACTTTTCTGAAAAGCAGTTTAGCAATATGCATCTGAAGTCCTGAAATATTATTTTGCCACTGGGAATCCATCTTAAGGAAACATTTAGATGCATGTAAAAATTATTTATGCACAAAGATTTCATTATGACATTATTTAGAGTAGAGACCAAAATATTCTACAATATGGGACTGTTTACATATATGATGGAGTATTATGCAAACATTCAAGTTATATTTCCAAAGACTATTTAATGATGGAGGAAAATGCCTTTATTATAAAATGTAAAAAGTCAAAATACAAAACTATTTAAAGCATTATAAAGTTATGTAGAGCTTAAGTAGAAATACTAAAATGTTACTTGTACCTTTTGGTGGTAGAAGGAGCAAAGATGGATACATTTTTCTTTCATTACAATTTAATGTATTTACCAGTTTTTTATGTTTATCTATTTCATCTATCATTAATAAAAGAGAATAAAGTGGGAAAAGATCTGTTTTACCACTGCAAACCTACCTGATGCTTATGCTAATGCCACATGTAAAATAATAGAATATAGATTTTGAATTCTCTAAGACACACAGGCAGGCAAAGATGTATGAACTCAAGAGCTACTTCAAATTCTTTTCTATTATCACAGAATTGCTAATTTGCCAGTCATGCCCGAGATTTTATATTGTTCCTGTGCAAATATTTCTCTTCAAATTACATGCCTTTGCAGTGGCTGTGGTTCACTTTGATTAAATTCAAGCCGTTTGGCCGAGTCCTTCATGGATTGATCCAGACTCAGTGGAAATCCTTGCGCCCAGTAAGAATTCTGGCAAAGGTTCAGCAGCCTGAGTAATTTTTATCACAGTCAAGCCACACAAGGATCAAGTTTCCGCTATTAGGTACAGTCCTGTGTGGGGTAGGCATGCAGATGGGGGTTGTCAAGGAGACGTTTCACAGGAAAGTATCAGAGATTATAAAGTATGGGTCATTTTTTTATAAGGGAAAGAAAGAGGAATCAAACAAATTAAATTTTAAGTAAAGATAAACCATATAAGGACAAAATATAAAAAGAATCCTCTTTTTAAGGAAGGTTAACAGTCTTTGGCAGGTTAGCAGAAAAACAATAAGAAAACTAAATAAAACCAGTTATCATAGATTCCACAAATATTTTGGGGGCATCCCTCAGGTGTAAAACCCAGTACTAGGCAGGTAGAGCCTATGGGAGATGCAAAGAGAAAGAAGAGAGAACCCCCACCCTCATTTCGAGGGTGGGAACCAACAATAATGCCTTTTATTCATTTACTAAGCTACCACCTACTGAGCTCCTGCTCTGTATCAGCTGCTACAAAAGTGCTTTATATTTCTTATCTCAATTTCTCCCTAAAATGCTGCGGGGTTGATATTATATAAAGAAATTGAGGCCAAGAAAAATGGAGAAACTTGTCTACCATCACAGAGCTGGAAGGTTGCAATTTGAACCTGGGTCTGCTCAGAGAATGCTAAATATTGATTATGATCAGCACTTCATAGAGAGTACTGTTAGGATTAATCAGACCAGTTTAGCCTATGATTACGACCTCAATAGAAACCTTATTGGATAATCACTTCGTGCCAAGCACAGCCTGTGGCAATTTACATGAGTCACCATATTTAGTCCTCAGACAGAATTTAGATGTCTTCATTCTCCTTTTCTCTGATACTACCTCTACCCAATGGCCCATGTTAAAAAACAAACAAACAAACAAAATCCCCAAATTTCACTGAAGACTCCTGCCTCACTCACAATACTTGATTTCTAAAAGGCCTAAATCCCACCATGTTTGCAACTCTTCAGTTCATCTTTCTCTCTTCACCCTCACAGTCACTACCTTAGTTGGAACCACCATCATCTCGTACATGGATTGCAGTAAGAGCTTCTAAACTCGTCCCCTGCCTTTCTGATCTGCCTTCATCATGCCTACAGAGAGCTCCTTCTAAAACAGAGATCCAGATGTGTCTCTCTGTGGTTCTCCTGCCAACATTAAGAAATAAATCTGAACCTGGAGCTTGGTGGTACCCACTCTGGATGCACTCTGGGCTCTGGCCATGTTGAAGTGCCTGTTCTTCTCTGGACTCAACACGTCTGCACTGATCTCATGTTGTCAAATGTGTTTCTGACTCTTTTTTTTCTGCGCTTTACAAACCCAACCCACTCCCACTCTGCTTCTCTAACCCTGTTCGTCTCTCTGTTGACTTCTACTGGACCTTCAGGGTAGGGCTTTGGCACCATTTCTAATTAGATTATTTTCCTGATGTTCTTCCTTACTGTTCCAGCAATCTGGGTAAGATGCTAACTCTATGTTCCCTCTTAGCACTCCAAGTTTAACCTTGAAACTCACCTCTTATGCTAATGTCTCTCTCCACCAGATACTGAGGTCCTCAAGGGCAGAGCCCATGTATCTTCCCTCAGTCCTCAGCCCCTGCAGTGCCTGGCATGCAGTCAGTACTTAATTAACATTTCTATGTTTGCTTGTTTTCATCCAGCCTGTTCCACTAAGGATTTGAGGTATCTCATAGGAAAGATACATAACAGTGAAGAAAACAAATATTAAAGCAAGAGCAAGGAAATTAGTGATATAAATGGAAGTAGAATCAAGACCAGAAAGGAAATTGCTAGCAAATGGCTAAAAAGTTGTCCTGGAATATTTATTCTATATATTTATTTTTTAAAAGATTTTATTTATTCATTTTTAGAGCGAGAGAGAGGGAGGGAGAAAGAAAGGGAGAGAAACATCAATGTGTGGTTGCCTCTCACGCACCCCCTACTGGTGACCTGGCCTGGAACCCAGGCATGTGCCCTGACTGGGAATTGAACTGGTGACCCTTTACGTTCATAAGCTGGCACTCAATCCACTGAGCCATGCCAGCCACAGCTATTCAATATATTTTTGACAATGCATAATTCTGAAATCATGGCATACTCCTTTTATAGCTTATCACAGTATTTATCAAAGTCAAAACAGCCGAAAATTATTAAAAGCCATGGACATTTTTTTCTTGAAAGTTTCTGGGCTATGAATTTTGAAGTCATGTTTGTTTTTGACTTTACTGTATTTTCACACTCCAAGTTTTCCAGTGATGGTGGACATGCCATTTTAGATTATAATTCTGTACCCAACACCATACCACACAGGAATACCCATGATTTTTACTTTACTTTTTAAACTTTCCTTAAATAAGAGCAAGGCTCCTGCGCATATGAAAACAACAGTACGTGACTATCTTCAAGGACATTTCCTATCTGAATTGGTAGAAGCCAATTATAAATCAGAAAACTAAAAATACTTAGGAAAATTACTGCAGGTGATTTGTGTTTGGAGTCATGCCTTTATAGGAATAACACTAGATAATAGATCTTAGATTAATTTTACAAATGTAGGGACATTCACTCTAATTTCTTTTTAAGGCAGTTTCACTTTTAAACCATCTTCCCTGAAATCACAGAGAACTTTCAGTTGCATGGATAACTACCTATCTGAAGGTATTTCCCGCAAACTCATCTCAGGGTCCTTATTTTGAAGACCACATGACTCTCTTGGAAACATCCTGACTTTAACTACCCTGCTTAACTAATTCAGGTAAAAAGATTCAGTGCCACATGCATACTTCTGGATTCTCAGGCCACCTTTTTTGGTGTGAAAATGGTAATAACACAGAAAAAAGGCTGGCAGTCACTGTGATGAGACCTCTTCCAGCCTGATTCTAGCTCTCCTTGTCGCCTTCTAGTGACTTCCAGGTATGACGGCTGCCACTCGGACACCTGAAGGAGAAATGCCACCCATGCTCTCCTTTGAGAGCCTCAGTGTATAACTAGCTTTTGTTCTGATATCCACTTTAATTCCATTCCACTCACGGAGAAATGGGTACCAACTCTGAGCTATGTGAGCCATCAGTGAGGAAGCACATCTTCAATAGTGACCGGGTCGACCAAGGAACAATTTTTATTCTACTCACCCTTCAGTTCCACACTGATGAAATGTACTTCCAGCCAAGAGCAATCTGGGGTTTCCATGAGCCTCGTGGCCTCTTTCTAGGCTTGTGACCAGCCATTGTTATTCTACTTGAAAAGCTGCTTTGATTTATAAGTTTGAGGGGATAGTGTGAGCCTTACATTCTCAGAGCATAGTAGGACAACATGAAGAACTCTGCTTTCCAGGCACCCACAGTTTTCACCTGAATACATTTCAATTCAGTGTGGTGAATGTTTGCTGGGGATCTACTGTGTTCAAAGATGGAAAAGAAAGTCTTGCCATAGGAACCCCCCAACACACTGCTTGGCACGTGGTGAGCATTCGATGCAAGATTGATGTTTTTTATGCATTAGTGGAACACCTATGATATAAAACAGAGTGCAGGAAATGTCAGAAAAGAGTTAAAGCAAGTGCTCGGGAGAATTGTATCTGAACAAGATTCACCAGTACTGGAGGGACTGGGAAGGCTTCCTGGAAAAGAGCGTTCAGGCGAGGCCACCAAATATTCAGAGGATTTTTATAAGGAGGCATTGTGGTGGCATGAACAATGAAGGGCATGTTTCAGAATTTGTGGTCTGTAGAGGCTCATACACAGATTGTACTGTACACCTATAGCAGAAAATACGGATGCATGGGCAGGCCCCAGAGGATGGAGGAGCTCGGAATTAGGATGATAGTAGTTAAATGGGTAGCATGAGTCCAGGCTGAATACTGGAGACAGGAGGCCAGGAGATGAGGTAGGAAATTAAAGCGCTTTTCATTGTTCTTCAGGGATTTAAAGACCACATTTCAGGGCAACGGAAGACTGAGACATGCTCTCTCTTTTTGTCTCCCCAAACTTACAAAAGTATTGCAATGATAGCTCTGGAAAGTATTTTCATAGTCATAGTTTGAAAATAAAAGGAAAGGTCTTAAAAGTTGACTAAAATCGGCTTAACTGTAATACCTATTGATCTCTTAAATGTGTTATTTATTGATGTAAATCAAAATATTTACAATTAAGAAAGTTCACAGTAATTGAACTCTGCCCACAGTGATGACTGCTATTATGACATCGAGTGAATGTGTCTTCATTAAATGCTAGCTCTGCCGAGGCCCTAGCTTCCTATATTGCTGGTTTCATTACCTTCAAGAGATTATGGAATTGAAAAGTATTATCTACACTAAGAATGCTGTGTATTTCTCTGACGAGCTTAAGGCATTCTACATACTTTAATTAAATCTCCTAAAGTCCCTTTGAAGTAAGCAAGGGATCAGCAGTGGGTGAGTCACCAAAAAGTATCCAAGTAGAAGATTGGCTGCAGGACACAGGATGAAATCCACTTTTATTATTATTGTTTTCATTTCACCAATGAGGACATGGTGTTATTATTCAGACAAGGATGATGGGCTATCTTCCATTTCCACTGAAAGCAGAATACACTGCTATAAACTGTGTAAGTCTCTGCTATGTAAGCAGAGACTGTAAAAAAAATGGTATAAAATCCATAGGTTTCTCTATTGAGAGTCAACACTTATTTATTTTCTTTAATCTCACCCAAGGATATGTTTCTATTGATTTTTAGAGAGAAAGGAAGGGAGAGAGGAACATCAATGTGAGAGAGAAGCAATCCCATGTGGGCCTCCGACCAAGGATTGAACCCACAATCTAGGTGTGTGCCCTGATCAGGGATCAAACCCACAACGTTTTGGTGTACATGGGACAATGCTCCAACCAACTGAGCTACGTGGCCAAGGCTCGACCAATGCTTATTAATTAGCACCTAAAATACGCAACAGAGAAAATAGCCATCACTCTTTTCTTGGGAAAGAACACAGAACAAGAATCCCAGTTTGTATGATGCACAATCTATTATTCTGATTAATTCCTCAGGTCACAGCTGATCTCTCTCCACAGCTTCCTTCCCTATATCCCCCTGCTTCCCTCTGCTCAAGGGCATGAGTAGGCACTGGTCTAAGAAGGTCATCTTGGGGGTAGAGTTGGTTATGTTGAAGACACAGTACAAATTGCAGGGTGAGACAAAATGCAAAAAAGTAGGAAACTGAACCTGTCTTGACCCTTGGTTTTACACTGAGGATAGTGGTATAGACTCTAAAGTCAACCTCTGAAAAACAAACATATATGCAGTTATCATATATGATCCAGTTGATAAACCCACTCCATTTCTTATAAAGAAAATGAAAGGGCCCAAACCACTTCACGGGACCATGACACCACTGTCTCAATCCAAACGCCTCCCAACAGCTTGGAAAATACACTCTCAGCTCCCAGGGAAACAGAGATCCCAGTATGAAAAAAATCATAAAAAAAGAGAAATGCTGTTATTTTAAGTAATGATTTTGTGTCACTGAGGCCTGAGAAAAATTAATATAGAAATAATGAAATCCTACGGCAATATTTGATTGTCAGATGGTCACAGAGATGCGAAATATGCTTAAAATTGTTTAGATAATCATAAAAATTAAAACACAAAATCCAAAATTGTGTTGATATTTTGTGGATCCTCAGGTTTGAGAAAATTTGTTTTAGATCACCTTTATTACTGGGTCTAGAAAAGAAGGCAAGATAAGTTTTGCCTAGTCCTTAGAGAGTGGGGCACCTGACACAGGGCCTCTTCTTGGGAATGCTAAGAAGTGATGTACTAAGAATAAAGTAGCAAACAGCTACTCCTAAAAACTGATTTACTACAGTGGGATCAAGGGGAAATTTGTAATAACTACTTGTGGCATGGAGTAATCATCACTCTTTCCCTGTCTGAAATGGCCAAAAAAATAAATAAATAAAAACATTCTAATGGAATTCTAAATTCTCTAGATTAAAAAGCCTTACAAAATTGGGAAAATTCCCTATGGCCAAATACATTTTTAACTAATACTTTGTCACATATATGCATTTAAATATAAAGGAGGTCTGATTGCTTATATGTTTGTTTCCCCATGAAAAATAAGGTGCCGTAAAAGATTTAGAAAGATTCGTCTGGCACTATACTTTAATTTGCTATCTTAATCATTGCTACCCCCTGCTTCTTAAGAATTCACAGAAAGCACATATTTTAAATATTATTCAACATAACTATTGATCTGTATACTTGTATAATTATGCGAAAGTTTCTTTTCATTGTAGTTCTAACTGTATTTTAACAATATGCAGGTACGCAAAAGGACTATAATATGTATATTTTGAATTGTTACCCAACGTTATGTTCATTGATATTAGGGAAGCAGGAAGTGAGAGAGAGAGAGACAGAGAAAAATCAATGTGAGAGAGAAACATCAATTGGTTGCCTCTCGTATATGCCCCAACTGGGGGACTGAACCCACAACCTTTTGGTGTACAGGATGATGTTCCAACCAGTTGAGCCACCCGGCCAGGGGAGGACTACAGTTTTAATCTTTTCTTTGGATTAGATTTACATCTGCAACTTTAATAATTTCAATAAATTCCCTAAATAAAAAAGGGCATTTTTAAATCAAATTACAAATCTGCTATAACACATCAAAACTAGATACATTTAAATAAGATAGGATTTTGAATTTAAATGAATGGTTTTAAAGTAGGTGAAATAAATGTATTTATTAAGTATTAAAATGATCAATAATGTATCATTAAAATATGTAAGTTTCAATAAATGTTAAGTGCTATTTGATCTCAGAATTTTTGAGCTGAAAGAGACTATGGAGATAGATCATATAATTCCGTAACTTCGTTTTTAGATGTAAATGCTGAGCCCCTGATCCTGTGAGGTCCAGAGAACCCAGATTACAACCCAGACTACATCCCAGCCCCCCAACTTGTCAGGCAAATTGAGATATTTAATGTAAAATAATGGAGATGTTTACTGTGAACATCACATAAGCTATCCTGCTGTCGATTAATGTGGAGCTACTAGTCAGAGGTGTCACCACTTATTGGCCCGAGAAAGAAGCTACAATTCTCTAGGACCAAAAAAGCTTGTGCCAGCTCCACTGTCGACTGGGCAAATGAAGCAAGCCACTTAATTGCACTGTGGTTTCCTTTTCCTAATTGCAAAAATAAGGACTCGAGTAATTGCAAAAATAAGGACTCGAGTAATTGCAAAAATAAGGACTCAAGTAATTGAGACTTCTCTACTTAAATTGGCTGTTGCAAGAAGAGGATAAAAATAACTCTAAAGCACACAGCATATCTAAGTAAGAACTAAATACTTAATAACAAAAAGCTGATCTTCACCATATTTAAAAAAAGGAGTAATAGCCACTCCGACTCATAATTAGGAGGGAGCATATGTTAGCTATTGCGTGTCCTTATATCATCGGAACAAGCTAACGCAGGGGTGTATCTAACAAGCTTAGCCACTTAAATTTTCCTAGTTTTTCATAACCTGTCTTTATGTCCACCTAAACCATATAGTGACCATCAGCTGAGAACAAACTGGAACTCTACAACTTCACAGATCTGCTATTCATTCCTAAACAGAGAGAAGTGATAATGAACTACCTGTGGTGTTGCCAGCAGAATCTGAAAAATATAATACGGAGCCATCTTAAAACTGATATATGCAGGGCATAAACCCTGTCAAACACTATTTGCTAGTAGGAAAATATAATGTCCTGGGTGATATGAAAAAATCTCCCAGTTTGAGCTGACCTTTAAAAAGCAAACAAAAACATATCAACTGGATTCTCTTGAATAAGAGATAGGCATTGCAATGGGGAGAGATGGGAGAAATTAGTAAGTAAGCTTTAAAAATACTATATAACACAAATCTTTGAAGAAAAAATAATACCTACTACACATAGAGAAGAGTGAAAAAATATCCAGAGATGCTTGCTCATTCAGGTCATTTCTAGGTGATAAAAATTTTTTTTTTAGTTTTTTTTCCTGCTTTGTGCTTATGTTTTGTGTGATTTGGACATGAACTAATTTTGCTATATTTTTGAAAAGGTTACTCTTACCTAAAAGTTTATTTGCCTTAGGGTTGTGGGAGGTAAGATACAATTATGCCCACTTTGAAAATGAAACAAGGAGACTTGAAATGTTAAGTGGTGGTAGTGCTAGAGATGGGATTTGGGTCCAAGGGTCTGTGTCCTGCTCCTGGCTTCGGTTACACAGAGGGCTAGCAGAGAGGGGCAAAGCCTAGGGAGGCCACTGTGACTAAGCTTTCACACCCAGTACTAACGGGCACAGTGGTAAATGGTTTCTACCCGTTCCTGAGCTTACATTTGGCACGAATTCTTTCCCCACAGTTTTCATTTCTGGGTTCCGTCTTAAATTTAACCAAGTATTGCTTTCAGTGTTTAATTACAATTTAATAGTAACACTACTTGCATTCCAATTAGCTTTTAGTTTTCACATCACGAAAGTGCATCCAAGTTATTGTGTCATTATAATCTCATGTTATAATGGTTTCATAATGCAAGTCCCTGCAGGGTTGAATTAGTAGTTTCCTATGGTAATCGCCCATCACTATAATATCATAATCACATAGCACCGTCCCCACATGCTTCCATTGCAATCATTTTGACATTGTAAGAGCATTTTAATAGTATTAGCATAGATTCTCCAGAGAAATCATCTCATTGTCACTGCATTACCATATAAGATTAATTGTGATGGAGCTGTGATTTTATGATATGAAAGCTTTAAAAAAAGTGGTACTCAGCAATAAAGCATTTCACTTCTAAAAAGCAGGTTCACCACAACCCCTAATTGAATAGATGTCCTTTCACATGATGTTAAGTTTTTTGTTTTGGTTGGTTTTCCTTTTCGTTTGTTGGTTTAGGACTTGCAACGTGGATAAATTAGGTTAGGCCCAATGTGGTGTCAAAACAAAAAGCAGACTTGGCCCCTGTCTGCAAGGAGTTTGCAATTTAATCAAGATTACAGTAAATGATATACATCATATACATAAACACAACTAAGGCTTTTAGGGTACACCCTGGCCTAGTAGCTCTGTTGGTCAGAGTACCATCCTGATAAACCAAGGTTGTAGGTTTGATCCCCGGTCAGCGAATGCACAAATAGGTGAACAGCAAATCGGTGTTTCTCTCTTTCTCCCTTCCTCTCCCTTTCTAACAATCAATTACAAAACAAACTCAGGACAAACAAAGTCCTATGAAGGAATATTTCATAGATGTATGAGTAAGCAAATAAGCTTTTCCTGAAGACAGAATGATGTCTTCATTGATGACCAACTAAAGCATTAAACATATTAAACATAAAGACTGAGCAGCAGAAATGCAGTGTGTGTTATCAGGGTTCATTCACTGACTCTGGGAAGAAGGAAGGCCACCAAAGACACTGGTAGTGGACACCGCCGCAGCCCACCCCGCGGACAAAGCAAGAAGATAGGCTATGGCAGGACACCTCTCTGCATGGTCTCCACTGCTTTCGGTGCAGAATGGGAGCTGCACCTGGCTCCTCATTGCTCAGAGAAGAATGAGCTGGGGTGTTCTCTGGAAGCATCTGACTGAGAGCCAGGAAAAAGGAAACTCCAGCTCAGAAAAGCACTGGCTGGACCTTAAAACCCTCTCTGGTTTGTCACCACAGTGTAAAATGACTATGTTGTGTCCATGACAAATGATGCACACTGCAGAGACTGATGGGGTATTGTGTTCATTGCAGGGCCTCTAATCCTCTGGTTCTCTCTGGAGACACCACAGGAGAATTGCAAAGGGATTATCCTAACTCTCAAGGCACTAACAACAGATGGATTAACAATGGGCAAGTCTCTGGAATCATTCAAGACTCGCTTGCCTTCTTGGTTGTGGCAAATCATAATGGCTGCTAAACCTCCCTTTCTCGACTTGTGGGTGTCTGGAGATCTCCGAACTGCTCCGTGGCTCAGTTTCCTAAAAGAAGTAATAACACTTTTTAAAGTGGAATAGAATGAGGAGAAAGATATGCCCTCTAAGTGCTCAAAGCTACTCTTACCAACAAGCTGTGGAGCAATACAAACTTATTACATGAAACAAGCTATCCTTCCTGTAGAAGTTATTATTAATTTTACAGGTAAAATCTGCAGCACTCGCTATCCTCTTCTTCCTTGATTTCTTGTTTAGAGGTCGCATGAAATTAAACTCTCACTTCTTAGCCTATTCTTCGCAGTAACTCATTTCATGTGTTTTTCATTATGAATTCATATTGAAACTTACTTTTATTACATGTGATTATTAGTTTTATTATTATTTTCTCTTTTATTAAATGTACAGGTTAAAAATAAAAAAGTTGGGATGTTTGAATCCAAGTGTACTAACCATATGAGCAGAAATTTTATTTATTATGTAAAATATATCTTGACACTGCTTAAAAAATAGTAGTTTTCCTCTTTTAGTAAAATACATTAAAGGCAACAGACATCATTCCTAATAATATTCAATATGTTAATATTTTGTTTGCTACAAACAAGTTAGTAGCTATAAAATATCTGAGTGCCACCAAAAATCAATGTTAACTTACCACATTTCAAAAATTAAAGAATGCACACAGCTGGGGCAACCTAAAGCTCTTATGAACATATCATTATTTTCCCAAGAGAAGGAAAAACTAGGACTTTAAATATATCTCCAAAAAGTTGATTTGCTAAAAGTGTGTCTTTGGGCACATCACCTATTCTGTGGGCCTGTTTTCTCACTAATAAAACAAAGGATTTAAACAAAGTGATATCTCTTAAGTTCCTTCCAGATGCAAAATCTGTGATTCCATCTGAAGAGGCATTAAATGACCACCACCAAATCCACCTCAGCAGCAGGTCCACCACTAATTAGTTCACCACATTTAGATGTTAAATGAATGGGGACATGTACAACATCTGTCCAGAAAGTATCCAGCCATGTAGTCTGAAAAGTAGACCTTTATTGAAGAAGATACAAGACACAAGAAACATTGTACATAGGACCATGACATCTCAGTCCCCTTCAAGGCATGCACCTTGGGACCTCACACAGTTCTCCCAATCGCCATCAGCTGCCCTGTTGTATTTTCTTGAATCTCATCGATGGTCTGAAATCTCTTCCCTTTCAAAGGTGATTTTGCTTTTGGGAAAAGCCAGAAGTCGCAGGGTGCCAAATCTGGGCTGTAGAGGGGCTGAGTCACCTGGGTGATTTGATGTTTCACAAAAAAACTCTGCAGGCCTTCCAGAATATGGATCACTTTCAACAGGTTCTCAACCACCTTTGAAGCATTTGTGCCACACTTACTAGCACTACAGTCATTGTATTGCCCCCAAAAGCCTTTTGAATCATCTGAATAGTTTCCCCAGAGAAATGTTCAAGTGTTATGCAAAAATTGTTTTTAATATATAATCTTTATTATATTTTTTCCGTTACCATTTAATCCATTTATATCCCCCTCCCCCAGCAATCACCACACTGTTCTCCATGCCCGTGAGTCCTTTTTCCTTTTTGATCAATCCCTCTACCCCTTAAACTCCCCCTTAGCTGTCATCTACTCTCCAACTATGAGTCCGTCTCTGTTTTCCTTGTTAGTGCACTTTGTTCCTTAGATTCCACATATGATTGAAAACATAGGGTATTTGTCTTTCTCTCACTGGCTTATTTCACTCAGCATAATGTTCTCCAGGTCCATCCATACTATTGCAAAGGGTAAAATTTTCTTTTTTTATAGCCAAGTAGCCTTCCATTGTGTAAATGTCCCATAGTTGTTTTATCTACTCATCTATTGATGGACACTTGGGCTGCTTCTATATCTTGGCGATTATAAATAATGCTGCAATGAACATAGGGGTGCTTATGTTATTTTGAATTAGGTTTTTGTGTTTCTTTGGATATATTCCCAGAAGTGGGATCACTGGATCAAAAGGTAGATCCACTGTTAATTTTTTGAGGTATCTCCATATGACTTTCCACAGTGGCTGTACCAGTCTGCATTCCCACCAACACTACAAAAGGGTTCCCCGTTCTCCACATCCTCACCAGCACTTGTTGTTATTGATTTATTGATGGTAGCCACTCTAAGAGGTGTGAGACAGTATCTTGTGGTTTTTATTTGCATTTCTCTGATGATTAGTTATGTTGAGCATCTTTTCATGTGTCTATTGGCCATCCGTATGTCTTCTTTGGAGAAGTATCCGTTCAGGTCCTTTGCCCATTTTTTAATTAGATTGTTTATTTTTTTGGTGTTGAGTTTTGTAAGTACTTTGTAAATTTTGAATATTAACCCCTTATCAGATGTATCAGCAAATATGTTCTCCCATTCTGTGGGTTGTCTTTTTATTTTGTTGATGATTTCCTTTGGCGTGCAAAAACTTTGTAGTTTGATGAAGTCCCATTTGTTTATGTTTTTCTTTTGTTTTCATTTCCTGGGATGATATGTCTGATAAAAAAATTCTATGAGCAATGTCTGAGATTTTGCTGCCTATGTTTTCTTCTAGGCCTTCTGTGGTTTCAGGTCTAACATATAAGTCTTTTATCCATTTTGAATTTATTCTCATATGAAGTATAAGAAGGTGTTCTAGTTTAATTTTTCTGCACCTATCTGTCCAATTTTCCCAATACCATTTACTCAATAAACTACCTTTAGCCCATTTTATGTGCTTGTTTTCTCTATCAAATATTTTTTTAATTTTAAAGTTTTTATTTTAAAATTTCGCTTTGCTAATTCATTGTAAATAATGGAGCATGCATATACTTTTATCTTACTATTTCGTTCCTACCCATTAAATGTCTTTTAATATTTTATTGATTATGCCATTACAGTTGTCCCATTTCCCCCCCTTCATTCCCCTCCACC
>CM052538.1:58341733-58434720 GCA_028533065.1 Trachops cirrhosus
CTGCACACCCTCTCCCACCCACATTACCCCCCGTTATTTCATGTCCATGTACCATACTTATAAGTTCTTTGGCTTCTACATTTCCCATAGTATTCTTACCCTCCCCCTGTATATTTTCTACCTACCATCTATGCTACTTATTCTCTGTACCTTTTTCCCCCTCCACCCCCACTCCCCTGTTGCTAACCCTCCATGTGAACTCCATTTCTGTGGTTCTGTTCCTGTTCTAGTTGTTTGCTTAGTTTGCTTTTGCTTTTGTTTTGGGTGTGGTTGTTAATAATTGTGAGTTTGCTGTCATTTAACTGTACATGTTTTTCATCTTCTTTTTCTCAGATAAAGAAGTCCCTTTAACATTTCATATAATAGGGGCTTGGTGATGATGAACTCCTTTAACTTGACCTTATCTGAGAAGCACTTTATCTGCCCTTCCATTCTAAATGAAAGCTTTGCTGGATAGAGCAATCTTGGATGTAGATCCTTGCCTTTCATGACTTGGAGTACTTCTTTCCAGCTCCTTCTTGCCTGTAAGGTCTCTTTTGAGAAATCAGCTGACAGTCTGATGGGAACTCCTTTGTAGGTAACTCTCTCCTTTTGACTTGCTGCTTTTAAGATTCTCTCCTTATCCTTAATCTTGGGTAATGTAATTATGATGTGCCTTGGTGTGTTCCTCCTTGGGTCCAACTTCTTTGGGACTCTCTGAGCTTCCTGGACTTCCTGGAAGTCTATGGAAGTCTATTTCCTTTGCCAGATTGGGGAAGTTCTCCTTTATTATTTGTTCAAATAACTTTTCCACTTGTTGCTCTTCCTCTTCTCCTTCTGGTACCCCTATAATTCTAATTTTGGAACATTTAAAGATGTTCTGGAGGTTCCTAAGCCTCTCCTCATTTTCTTGAATTCTTATTTCTTCATTCTTTTCTGATTGGATGTTTCTTTCTTCCTTCTGGTCTACTCCATTGATTTGAGTCTTATTTTCCTTCCCATCACTATTGGTTCCCTGTACATTTTCCTTTATTTCACTCATTGTAGCCTTCATTATTTCATCTAATTTGTGACCAAATTCAACCAATTCTGTGAGCATCCTGATCACCAGTGCTTTGAACTGTGCATCTGATAGGTTGGCTACCTCTTCACCTCTTCATCACTTAGTTGTATTTTTTTCTGGAGGTTTGATCTGTTCTTTCGTTTAGGACATTTTTTTGCCTTGACATGCCTGTTGTATAGTGAAGGGTGGAGCCTTAGGTGTTCACTGGGGTGGAGCAACCAAGTCGCTGTGTTATGATGCTGTATGTGGGGTGGGGTCCAAGAGGGAACAATGGCTCTTGCTCCACTCTCTATCTGATTTCAGTCCTTTCCGCCACTTCCCACAAGTTGACAGGGCCCTTCTGGTGCTGATTCCTGGGTATGTGGGTTTGTGTACATTCTAGAACCCTGTTGGTCTCTCCAACGAACTCCCCTGTTAGGCTGGGAGTCTCTCCCAGAATCTCAACCCCCTACAGGTGTCTTCAATCAGTGTTTTGAGGCTTTATTTCCTTGCGCTGAGACCCTGGGTTACGCAGTCTGTCTTGCTCCCCAGTTTCGCCTGGTTTTTCTGCATGGAAATGTGGGACCACCTGGTCCACCAGCCGCCTTGTGCGCTGGAACCCCTCCACAATCCACTGCCTCACTGGGTCTGTCAGCCACTACTTTGCCACAAGCCCTCTCCGCCCTGGCTTCCTGACTCTGCCCCTCCTACAGGTCTGGATGAATGTGTCTTCTTTGACCCCTTGGGTGTTGGACTTCCATAAAGTTTAATTTTCTGTCAGTTCTGGTTGTTTTTTATTTTTAAATTGTTGTTGTTCTTATTTTGTTTGTGCAAGGAGGTGCAGTGTGTCTACCTACACCTCCATGTTGGCTGGAAGTCTCCTCTGTCAAGTATTAATTGACTATAAAGGTGTGGGTTTATTTCTGGTCTCTCTGTTCTGTCCCATTGATTTATGTGTCTGTTTTTATGCTAGTATCATGCTGTTTTGATTACAGTGGCCTTATAGTATAGTTTGATATTAGGCAATGTGATTTCTCCAACTTTGTTCTTCTTTCTCAGGATTGCTGTTGCTATGCAGGGCCTTTTGTGTTTCTATATAAATTTTTGAAATATTTGCTCTAGTTCTGTGAAGTACATTATTGGAATCTTGATAGGAATTGCACCGAATCTCTAGATTGCTTCGTGTAGGTAATGCAAAATCTGATGCAGATTCATTGCTCTACTCACTCAGTCATCTTGAATGTGATGCCACACAGTACACCTGCTCACTCAACAACCTCTACCGCTCCCACTGACTAGTACAGTGAAGTCATCATTGTTCACATATGTGCATTCCAGTCCACTCTCCTTAACTGCCAGGTTACATCAATGACGTGCAGTTCTCTTTATGTTAACAATGGCTGGAGTTTTTCTGGACATACCTAGTTATGTCATAGAAAATCAGGCAGAACATTTCTCTATAAGAATTGTGAAGCCTATTGATATCTTTCTCTATACTAATTCTTCTTCTAATTTCCCATTAGGACAAATCAAACTCCAACAAACCATATTGCAGTATTTAAACTTCTGATTATTAATAACAGATGAATGAAATAAAAATACCAGAAGTTCCAGATTTTTACTTATTTATTATCACTCTTTATACTACTTATGAGTAAGAGTAAAATAGCATGAAATAAGGGTGACTTGATTAACCCTCAAATAAATGATGTTGACAGTGTGAAGAACTGAAAAGTCTTGGTTATGTCCCAAGTAACAGCTAAAATAATCTATCGTCTACCTATGTGTATGTGTGTGCACATTTACACACACATAGGAAGTTTTAACAGCTCCTAGTCATCACAGTGCAAGTACAGAAACTATTCTTAAAATTGTTTTGTTCGAATTTTACAACCAAGAATTATTTTGTTCTTTTGTGGAAGGTGAGACGTGTAAAAAAGTCAATAATCTGCTTGGTTTTTGTCTGTTTTCAGAAGGTGTGCTATAACAGCCCACTGGTGAGTCATGCTGATTTTAAGTGATATATAGACATTTAAAAATACTTTAAACAAGTATTTGTTTGTTTTAATGTATTTTATGAAAAAATTAAAAACTATTGTAAGAATGTGATTTCATGGATATTATTGCTTAGGATCAGGCTGAGGTAAAACAATGGGTAGCTTTGAAGAAAATATTAAGTGATTAGTAGTTATAATGGTAGCACATAGCATAGTGAAAGCTCTTAAAGATGATATGAGAATGAGTCAAATTTGACCAGTTTGATGACTACTGATAATAATGAAGTTATTCATTCATTCTGAATATACTGAGCTTATGAAAATTAAAGGACATTTCATGTCTCTATAATGTCCTAAAACACATTTATTTATTTATGGCTAGTTAAAGGACTAACTCCTATTCTGGGTATAATACCCCCCGGTACATCAGAAATATCATCTTGACTTCTAATTAGTCAGAGAACGCTATTATCCAATTTTATCTCTCAGACCTTTTTATTGATTGTATAATTGATGTAGATTTTAAATGATATAGATTTAAATAAATATAAGCTGTAAAGAAAATGTTCATACATGGAATGACCACTAAGTATACTTTTTAGTTTTTCTAGAATAAAACTCTAAAGTTTAATACATCATTCTCCATATAGAAACAACATATAAAGAAACTCTCCTTTAATATTAATGTTGTAAAACCACTACATTAAACACAATAATTACTGACAGCATATTTCAGTTATGGTATTACACAAAAATAAAAATGAAGGAGTGGGAACAGGTTCACAAAAAAACTATGTATCTCTATACAACACGCTGTGAAAATTCCACGTAGAAATCTTTTACTATACTGATTTGTCTATCAAAAAGCAAAGCAATTTAGAAATTAATCCTTCAACCTCACTGTAGCAAAAATAAGTAGCAGCAAAGGTCCATGAAGTAGCCTGAATGCTAGAAACTATCTGTTCTTGTATGTATTTTACATCTAACAATTAAATGAAATTCAATAGACAAGAATATATAGAACTATAGTGAATCTTCATGGAGATCATTTTTAACTTGGATCTCTTAACTTAAAATATTTTGATCTTCGTATACTCATAGAAAAGTGAAACCACAGGGCCTGGGAGGAATGAAGAAGGTCAGAAAGGGCCCTGTGACTCAATTTTCAAGAACCTTCTTCCTCTCCAGGTGAAATGTGGCTGTAAAGTCAAAGTCTCAGTAATGTCAGTACTGAAAAATACTGATTATTGACTACTTATTCACAGAGCTGCTCCAAAATATTTAGTTACACGGGAGCAAGAAGGCCACCTTCAAGATGTACTTTTCTGAAAGATAATGGGGCAAGTTCAAAGCAACACAAGCTTAAGGGAATAGATGCAGAAATGTGAGACTCACAGGTGAGGCCCAGGGCAGTTCCTAATCCTACATGGGAAGTTGGGAGAACTTGGATAGGCGCTGGCGGTGACAGGCAGGGACAGGGCTTTCAGTAACCTTCCTCTAAGGTATAATCAGTGATCTTTTCTTGATAAGTGTTCGCCTGTAAAGATCTGTTTGAGACAGTGGAGAATATTTGTGTAGAAAGTATTGGGCAGGAGGTATGAGCCAGGCATGGTGCCTTGGCCTCTTCATGAATTCCTGTGTTAAATGGATTTCTGCAGTGGCAAAAGGAAAAATCTCTGAGGCTCAACACTGAACATGGAGAAAATGCAGCCTGGGAAGCTCAGGAACTGGTACAAAGGCACTGACTCATGAAGTGCCATACGCCAGGGAGAGATAAAAGCATGCCAGATAATCTAGGTCAAAACTAGCAAAGATGCTCTTATAGCCTTTCCTGGATGAGAGCTTCCACAAAACTTTTCTGTAGAGCGACTGATAGTGAAAACCTCATTCTACATACATGTGTCTTCTCTAATATATGCATGGAAGGAGGCTAAGTATTTCACTCATTTCTTATTTTTTAAATTTTATTTTATTAAACTTTCTAATATGGGTATTTTCAAAAGTTCACAAATGTAAAGAGAGTAGTGTAGTGAACCCCTGTCTCCATCACCTGCTTCAGCAACAAATTCCAGCTAAAAACTTCTGCAAGGGGCCCTGGCTGGTGTAGCTCAGTGGATTAAGTGGGAGCTTGTGAACCAAAGGGTTTCCAGTTTGATTCCCAGTCAAGGCACATGCCTGGGTTTTAGACCATGCCCCCAACTGGGGGCACATGAGAGGCAACCACACATTGATGTTTCTCTCCCTCTCTTTCTTCTTCCCTTCCCATCTCTCTAAAAAATAAACAAATAAAAACTTTAAAAAAAGTTTTGCAAGGGAAAAATAATGTTTTGTAGCTCATTCCAAACTGTCAACCAATTATCCAAATATTACTAACCTATTCTTTATATATCCACATGACAATCCTTTAAGGATTTCTGCCTATTAACTTACTATGAAAGACATTTTTAAAAGATATTATTTATTTATTTTTAGAGAGAAAAAAGGGAGAGAGAAAGAAAGAAATATCAATGTGTGGTTGCCTCTTGCGAACCCCCTACTGGGGACCTGGCCTGCAACCCAGGCATGTGCCCTGAGTGGGAATTGAACCAGTGACCCTTTGGTTCACAGGCTGTTGCTCAATCCAATGAGGCACAGCAGCCATGGCCGTATGAAAGACATTTTTGACTCTTAAAAAAATACTATGCTTCTAGTCTGAAGGAACACCGAATGCTTTATAGAATCAACTATAGTGTGATGATAAATGTAGACAGGTGATGGTCAAATTGAAGTCTTTGATGCTTTCATTCCCAATATGTCTTTAAATGTAAGAGTTTTTCTAGTTCCTTAGGTTTCTCATCTCCAGAGATTCTTCTGTGCTTTTTTTTTTTGACACTTTGATAATGAGGAGGCAATAATGCAACAACACATTTAAACACCATGAGATAAGATGTCACCCTCTAGAGACATCAGAGATAGGACCATAGTATACTCTATCCTGTTGCCCTTTTTGATGACCCAGTATGTGGATGAGTCGTAGCAGGTTTTTGATTCAGAGCAGAAATTTTGATTCAGAGCAGGGTAAAGATATTTGTGAGTTGTTATAACAATATTTGGATAGTTGTTCAGATGGAAAGGTATACTTGATTACGGATGTTTTATGATTAACAGCTTAATAAACTATATAGAATTCATTTAATAGAGTTTCTTCAATTTTTATATAATTATGCCAGTGTTTTAAGTCACAAACATACAGCTCTCATCTAAGTAATGTTAAGTTCCTAAAATGATTAGACCCTTCAAAGATCTGTGGTTATCCCTTGCTTGCTCAAATTTGATAATTAAAGAAAATAACTCTTTAAAATGGTACTTTCCTGAGGCTATTATTAAGGGCTGAAATGTGACGCCCCCACAAATTCATGTGTTGAAGCTCTAACACCCAGTACCTCAGAATGTGACTGTATTTGGAGATTCAGTCTTTAAAGAGGTTATTACATTAAAATGGGGTTGTTATGGTAGATCCTAATGCAATAGGGCTATCTTGTGCAGTTATGGAAAGGAATTAGGACACAGACAAACAGGCAGAGAGACCATGTGAGGACACAGGGAGGAGGAGGTCATCTGCAAGCCAAAAAGAGGGGCTGTAGTAGAAACCAAATCTACTAGCATCTTGATCTTGGACTTCTAGCCTCCAGAATTATGAAAAATTAATTTCTGTTGTTACCCAGCCTACGACATTTTGTTATGATAGTCCTAACAAACTTGTATGGTCAATAATAGAGGTTGTCTAATTCAAGCCACAGAGTGACCTTTAATTACACCTGGAAGCTCTGGGTTCATAAAATGAGTGCAAAACTTGTCAAAAGGACTGGCCAGGCAAGTGCAATATAATATAACCTTTTCTGATGAACTTTGATGACAATGAGGTGGTAGCTCAGGATATGGACTCAGAGTAAATAAATCACCATTGCTGTTTTTTGTCAGGGCCTAATAGGAAAGCTTGCTGAACAGTTGAGCAGATTCCACAAAGGACATATGTGAAGCTGAGTAATGTGAGGTACTCCTGAATTGGGGCTCCCACTTTATATTTCCTCCAAACTTTCAGAGACTAAGACATAACATTTAACTTTTCAGGTATATAAGGGAGGCAGTAGTAATGGGACACACAGGTGTGACTCTTGAGGGTTTATGAACATCATGACCTTCAGGGTTTATGAAAATATTTTAAATATTACAGAAATCAATACATATATAATTTTGAAAATAATAAGCTATATTAAGAAAGAAATTGTTGTTGGTATACAAGAATACTGAGGATTTTGTGCTTGCAGTGGACATTCATTTATACAAAGGAGCCTTAAATTAACAACAGTATTTACCAATATTCTCTTTTAAATGCCTTTCAAACACTAAATAAATATCCAATTAAGATAAACTATTATTACTCTAGGTTTAATGAAAAGGACTAATAATTACTACTTTAGCAGTTTCCGTGAAAAAAGACTCAGTGTTTACTGATCACAACTGTGAGAACACCATACCTTTTTGGTGAGTAAGGAACAGAAAAAAACAAAAGGTTGTTTAACTAAGTGAATTCAAGGGAAGACAGAGGATGATTAAGAACTAAGAACCATGATGGGTGAAAACAGAGAATTTAATATGCATAGTGGAGACCACAATTGGCAGAAGGCTATTTATGAATACTGCCAATACTCAGGGGTGCAGACTAACAATGGAGAACCTTTGTCCATGCCCTGAACAACATAATTCATCACACTAGTGCTTGGAGAAGTTATGTCCAAACAATTTATCATCATCATATCACTCATGTGAGTAAGAGACAGGGAGAACTTTGATTGCGAACCTCTAGGGAGAGTGGATTTTTAGCTAACATCCTTAAGGCAGCACAGCTCTGCCCACAGCTAAAAGCTCCCTGCTTCACTTCTGTTTAAGTCAGGCTAAAAGAGTGAATGCATTGCCACCAGGACATTGAGAGCAAAACCTAAGTCTGATACTCTTAGATCAGAAATTAGACAGCCAGGAAATTGCATTTAAAAATACTTTTTGCAGCTGCTTTAAAAAAATTAGCCAATGGTAACTATGGATGATTCATTTCAAATGCCTTTGATGACAAAACAATTTCTGAAATTCATCCATTGATAACTACATCTGGGAAGAATTGTCTCTCACAATGAGCCTGTGAATATTCCCCTCCATATTGGAAAACTTGGAAGGATGCTGAAGATTAAATATATATGTATATATACATACAGTCAAAGTTCGGTTCTCAAACAATTTGGTTGTTGACCAAGTTGTTATACAAAAATGTCTCAATTGTCTAACAAAACTTTGGGTCTTGACTCCATACCCAACAACCCTTTCATGCTGATACCTGTATGATCAGTCATGAATCTCTCAGGCAACAAACAAAAAAGATTCAGTTTTCAAACAAATCACTTTTCAAACAGTTTTCTGGAACAAACTAAGTCCGAGAACCAAGGATCCACTATATATACAAACACACACTCATATATCTATATATCTATTTATATATATATTATCTAGATTTTTATATATCTATATATATATATATACACAGAGATATAGATATAGATATCTAGAGATAGATCTATAGCTATATAGATATGGTTTCTCAAAATAAAAATCAGAACCTTAATTCCTATCCTATTGCTTCTGGGCATTGAACCTTTATGTATTTTCACTTTAACATTAGCTGCCCTTGCAGAATGTATTAAACAACTAAATGTCATTTTTGCCACCTTTGATTAAAATCTTGAAGCTGACTTGAGCATTACAGAAACAAGTGCACCTGCTAGCTTACCAACCGTAAGAGGAATAGTAGTCATAAGAGCAATCCTCATACAACATCTTCCCTCTTAGGCTCCAGAGGTGATTGGCAAACTGGAGAGACCAAAAATCCTTGCAGGCATCTGGCTCAGACCTCACCTGAGTGTATTAGTCAGTATAGGATAGGGTATGCTGTAGTAACAAGCAAATCTCCACATCGCAGGAACTAAAGACAATAAAAGCTTATTTCTAGCTCACACTGTGTGTCTAACATAGAATGACAAGGGGACTCTACTCATTGTCTTCATCCCATGACCCAAGCTGTTAGAACAGCCTCAATCTAGAAATTGGTGGTTATTCTTGCAGAAGGGAAGAGTGTGTAACAAATCTCTCACTGGCTCTTAAAGCTTCTGCCTACAAGTAACACATATCACTCCTCTTGTATTTTACTGACCAAAGCAAGACACATGGCCATACCTAATTGGGAGGGGACAGAGAAATGTTTCACAGTCATGACTCCCATTCTGAGTAGACAGAGGCATTTCTACTCAGACTGATATTGTTTTCATGAAATAGATAGTCAGAACCACAGAGCCAGTTTGTGCCAGGTGGCCAGGAAGAGGTATTTTATTTTTATTCTTTTTTTTTAATGAGGGAGGAATATCTATGAATGAGAATTTTTTTTTTAAATGAAAGTCTTTAGAAAAACATGGACCATTGAAAATACCCTCCAAGGAGCACCTAAAGAAAACAGAGAAAGGAAGCCACATTTGGTGTATGAAAAACATATTCAACAACCATCTCAGGTCTTCTTATTACCAGTGAAGTTCATGGGACCACTGAGCAGGACACAACATAATCAGGAATTCCCAGCATTGTTACTGTATAGTTTCTAGGGCATTTCAGGTGTTTGGAGAGAAAGGCTTCTCCTATAATAGCACTTAAAGCATATGGTAACAAGGATGGGTATTTTCCAAGATCAGTTGCTCCTCCTATGCTATAAAGTTCATTATTTTTGTCTTTAAGCTTAATTTCTAAGAGCAACCTCTAAAAGTCTTATGTGGGGATTTTCTACTACTACTACAATCTCAGGGAGTTAGGGCCAAACCTTAGGCCAAGGGGTCACTAAACACATGGACATAGGCTTTCCAAGACTTTGTATGTTCTATCTGTGTATTTGTTCTATTGTTCTTTGCTCCTATCTGGGTCAAAATTTAACTATTCACACTTCAAGTTACATTAAATTGCACTTTTTTCAGAAAAATCTTTTCGGTTCAGCCATACTCCATGTATTTCTTGCCCCTCATGGGGAAGAGAAACTTGTCCAGTGAAACCTGTCTTCCAGTTAAGTCACCCCAGAATATACACTGTCCTGGTCCCCCACTCTCCTCCCTGGCCATCTTCCTTTGCTAGCTTCTCCTCTATTGACTGCTAAACATCGGGCTTGTCCAGAGTGGTCCCGGGTCCTCTTCCCTTCTTTATTTCTCTCCTTGGGTCCTCTAATACATTTCCAAAAGCTTCATATAGCATGATGTTTGACTTTGAAATAATTACCCATAGCCCACATCTCTCCTGGGAGCTACAGCTGATTATACCCAACAGCCTACATGACATTTTCCCTCAGACATCTCATGCACCTTGTGCAGCCTCTGCAGTAGCCCCGAACAACTCCACCCCTCCTGGAACACACACCCTCCCACAGCGCATCAGGGTGGTCTGTGTGACCAAAGCCCACAGATCTGACTGGATGCCACATCTGGAGATGAGGCTCTAAACAAAATGGTGGCTTCTACCTTGGCTTCTCTTTCTTGGGGGAAGCAGTTCTATGGAGATGTTCATATGGCAAGGAACTAAAGTCTCTGGCCAACAGCCAGCTGGTCTGTCCATAGCCACACAAAAAAGTCAAAAGCAGAGCTTACAGCCCCAGTCAAGCCTTGAGATGACTGCAGGTTTGGCCGACAGCTTGACTGTCACCTCATGAGAGATGCTGAGCCAGAAGCATCCAACCACCCTGCACCCAGATTTCAGACCTACAGAAACTGAGATAATACACGTTTGTTGTTTTAATCTGCTAAATTGCAGGGTGGTTGTTTTAATGGAGTAATACATAACTAATCTGCATCACAACTTAATGCTATGTACTAAGTAGAACTTTCCATCTCTCCTACCCCAAATCCTAGCCTTCCTCTTCTTAATTGATATCAACATCTACCCAATTTCAGAATCATCCTTGTTTTCTCCTCTTCTTTCACCAGCACATCCAATTCGTCAGCCAGTTCTAAGGAATCCAAACCCAAGCCATTGATTAAATCCATTCACGCAACAAAATGCCTGAAGAGCCCACATCAGTTGCTGGAGAAACAACAGAACACAAAGCATGAAACCCTGCCCCCCTGTGTAGTTGCCATTCTAGTGGGAGGGAGTAAATAACAACCTACAAACAAAATACATATTGTGTCCTATGGAAATAAGTATGGACAGGAAAGCTACAGTGAATAAAAGGACTGGGAATGTCAGCATATGTGAGGAGTGTTAGAATGTGATTTTAAGTAGGGTTGTCAGGAAGGCCCCACTGATAAAGTGACACTTAAAAACTCCACATTCTGTCTCCACTGCCACTACCCTAGCTGAGCCACCATCACCTTTTGTTTGGGCTTCATCACAGCCATCTTCATGTCACTCCCCTGCCTACCACCCTTCAGTGGCTTCCCATTGCTATTAGATGAAAATCTAGAAGCTTTACTAGGCACCTCCCACCCCCGCCATTAACCCTGCTTGACATGGTTCTACCCTGTGTCTCCAACTTTATCTGGAACAAATCACACAAGCTTTACCCACAAAGACCTTCTGGCAATTTCTAGAACATGTCCCCTTCTTTCATGCCTCCTTTGCCCTTGCAGGTCCCAGTGCAGGAAGAAACATCACTAGGTCCATCTCATCCTTCTAAATCAGAAGGTCCCAGTGAGGTCTCCTTCTTACCACTATAACCAGTGTGCCCCCCCCCATTCTTGTTTATCACACCTTTTGTTTGCAATTTGCACCTAGTTGTTAATTAACTTGTTTGTTGTTTCCTTCTTTGTTTGCTCAGGCCTCTCTGCCTCCAGCCAGAATATCAACCCTCACTTGCCCCATTCTCTATTGAAGGCCCAGTGCTACCTTACCGATGCATAATCATTGAATGGATCAACAGCTTGAATGGATCAACAGCGTGGTATGACCACTTTGTAACTTCAACACCAAATGTCACCAGCAGTATCAGCAGTTGCTAAACACAGGTTCTTGTTTGCATGAATCTGCAGCTTTTTAGATCTAGGAGATATCTAGACATCAATCACCTTTGTGTACTTAAGAAAGATAAATAATTTGTACAAAGTCGAGATCTGGAATGAGAACTAGGTTGGGTTAGGCTGCACACACGGGTCCAGAGTCCTTTTAATGAACAACTTCTTTTACTGCCCTACCTACTTGTGAAAAAGGAAGTACAGGTGGCTGAGGGGTAAGAGCACAGGTTTTAGAGTTAGAGAGACGTAGATTTTTTTCTCTACACTTTCTAGCAGTGTGGCTGCACTTGTCTGTGCCTTACCTTCCCCCCTAACATGAGGCTACTCATGGGGCTGTGGGGAGGATTAAATCAGAGCACACAGAGCTCACAGAGAACCTCGGTGATTAGCTTTCACTAACTGTCAAAAATATAGGCCTGGGTATCTGTATCATGATTCTAAGGTCAAGGGAGGACAATACGAGGTATTTTGCTATTTTATTCCAAAGATCTGCATTACACATGTTTAGTAAATTGTATAAGAATAAAGCAACCTCAAGTTTCCACAAATACTAACATAATTTCATAAAGTAGCATGTTGTGAATTTTGCATTCAAATTATCTTTTGTATAATTAAGTTGCTGCCTTGCTATCTGCAGTCAGCAAGTTGTCTGAACATTGCAGTGTGCAGGGGGTTTCTTTTGGAAGGGAGCTGCTTATTTCTGGAATTACATTGGGCCTATGGGATAACTGCTGTGCCCCGCTCCTGGCTATGTAACATAAAATGTAACTGGACAAGTAGGTGCCATAAGTCTTACGGCTCTTACTGACGTTCCTTCTGCATGACGATGAATGCCATTATCCTTTAGGATAGGAGTAAATGCTTGTCAGTTTCCTCCCCTGTAGCGGTGACATAAGGACAAATGGATTCGTGTTTCTACACAAGGCAGACGTTTTTATCTGTAAACAAGCTTAGAGGTGTCACTACACCTGAGGCGTCCTCACAAATATCTCAACGAAGCGCACCCAAGAGTTTGGAATACTTTATGATACAAAAACCACAATACCACGGTAAAACACAGGGCGACGCTAAGGCCCAGGGTTTAGAGGTATGATTTCGAAGCTCGTTAAAGGAGAAGGAGAATGGAAGAAGAGCCCCTTGCCCCTGCACAGCTGCCTGAGAGCGACCAGAAGCGTTTCTGGGGAGCAACCGTGATTGCACACCATGTGGGGTCCTTGGGCCTGACTCTGCGCCTCTGGGCCTCGGGTTTCAGGCCAGGCTTCGCGGGCAAACCTTAGACTTTGGGGCAAACAGACACCTCCAAGCCAAGACCAGCCTCCTAAGCCTCCCTCAGCTTCACGACCCCCGGACCTTGGGCTTTGCAGCTTCCGGGGAGCTTTGGGGCAAAGGCAGCAGCACGCCCTGGCGCGGCCTGTTTTTAAAAGTAAGAGTCCTTCCTCAGATCTGGGAAGTGACCCCACCGCAGGGACTCCCGGCATGAGACACCCCCATTCCTACCAGGCCCGCAGCTCCTGCGCCCGCTCTGGCTCCTGGAGCCTTCCCTCCTCACCACGAGCACGGCCTTTTCCTCCAGTACCCTCAGAAGAACCAAGTTCCCGGACCTGGACCCTGTCCCTATTCCCTCCCACTTCCCTCTCCCTTCTAGTGTATCCCCGCCCCTAGGTGCTGGGTATTAGGCCAGGCCACGCCCTCCAGCCCTAGCCCCTGCCCTGTGGTCCAAGTCACACCCCAATCTGACCCTAGGCCACGCCCAGAGGGCTGTCAGTGTGACCTAACCTAGAAGGGAACAGCTAGCTTGTCGCTGCATAATCCTCTAAGTGGCTGAGCTGAGAAGCCACTTTCAGTGCACACGAGTCTGTTGCAGATAGTCCTCAAGCATCCTGGAAGGGGATGTTTCTCACCTCTGTCTAATTCTGCTGAGTCGAATCGGGATAGACCCCCAAGGGGAAAAGAAGCAGCTACATTTCCCCCAGATCCCAATTCTCTGTAGAAAAGCTTGGAACGTGGAGGTTTTAGTAGCTACAAAAACCCTTTGAGTTTTCTCCAAGGATAACAAATCAGAGGGGCTGCCCTGGCAATTCGATGTCAGGAAGGAATTCGGATCGCCATTCTGAATACAGACAGCTTTGGGTTTATCCGTCCATTGTCTCTCGTCTCTGGGCCTGAGGTTTCTCAGGTGTGGAGTCTGTAGCAGAGCACTGGAACTGGCCCCAGCACGTCATGCAACTGAAGTAGGCTTAGTGAATATGGGTGAGTCTGTCTACAAAACGTAGTACTAGGAGCATTTACCACAATGTAGGGTAATAGTTTTTAAGGCTCACAGTGTATTCAATTAATTTTATCCTGAATCCCGAAAAACAAGTGGATGAGTACTTAACATGGGAAGAAACTTCCGTTGTCATTTGAAAGGTTGGTGGAATAATAATAATAATAATAAATAGATGGTGTTTCCTTAGGCCAACTCTGCCAGGCTTTATAAACGGCACTTTTTTATGTGGTATCTTGCTTAATCTTTAGAACAACCTGCATGTAGTAGGATCTCTGTTTCCTCCAATTACAGTCAAGAAAACAGTCTTAGAGAGAGACTAGCCTGGGCAAGGCCAGGGCTAGAGCCCAGGTCAGTTGCTGTCACTCCACCACACTTTTCTTAGTAGAATGGGCACTTCGATAGGAGGCTGGGAAATAAATTAATATATTTAAGTCAGAAAAGGACATAAAAGAACATAAATGTTTTGTTGAGGTTTTAATTTTTTTTTTAAGGAAGGTAAAAATATGGGAAGTTATTAAGAAGTTGGCTGGTAAGGGCTAGGCAGGGAGAAAATATTGAGGGAGAGCAATCGTCCTTAAGGATGGTGGCTGCTTAAATCGCAGGGACAGGGAAAGGGATAAAAATAGGGCCCAGAGGTGGGAGAGACAAGAAAAAATGTAGAGGTTAAGAACTCCAGAGGGATGAGCATTGAGGAGTCGAGTATTACTAGGAATGACCGAGGCTCATACTTAGATTGTGTAATGAATAGATGGATTGAGAAAGCCTTCTAGAGTGATTTCGGTGCTGGCTACCACTCAGATTACATGCACCGCAGCCATGAAGCCAGACGAATGTGTACCTGACAGTGGTTGTTAAGAGAGGCCTAAAAGTCCATTATTTATAATGAGATATATTTTACTAGTCCTTGCTGCCAGCCATGAAATTATACACAAGATTCGTGTTAAAAATGACTTCAGTTTTTTTTAAAATGGAAGTTACTAAATTCTACACTGCCCGCATCACACCCATTGTGCGAGATTTGTGATGGATTTCTCATTCGGGCTCTTATTTTTGTAGCTTTTGCTCCTTAAAAACATAGTGCTAAAGAGGAACTAGTCTAGCTTTCATTTCTCTTTGACAGAAGTAGCTTCAAAAAAACATCAAATTAATATGCAGAAATTTCATTTCAGGAAGTATTGTGAACCTGTGTTTTCAAACAAGGGGAGAGCAATTTATGCAAATCTAATGCACAACAGTGAAAAAATTTGGTAGCATATAGCATTTGAGTACATACTACAATTCCATTTCATGTCTTAAGTGATTTAAGCACTACTGTTAGCTAAGCATCAAATGCTATCCTACTTAAAAATAATTAAAAAAATATTCTGCCATGGCCAGAGTAGCTCAGTAGGTTGGGCATCATCCCGTATACCGAAGAGTCCCAGGTTTGATTCCTGGTCAGGGCACATGCCTAGGTTTCAGGTTCGAGCCCTTGTCAGGGCACATGTGAAAGGCAACCAATCAATATTTCTCTGTCACATCAATGTTTCTTTCCCTCTCTTTCTCCCTCCCTTCCTCTCTTTCTCTAAAAACAATAAAAATAAATATTCTGTAGTACTGGCCCCCCATCTACTAGCCCTGAGGATGGGTAGACAAGAACAGATAAAAGTGTTCCTTTATGATGTTCTGCTGTCAGAAATGATAATCCGGCATCAAGCCTTGTACCCAACTTCATTTTTCAGCCTTTCTCCCTGGAAAAACTTTACTTGGAGATATTTTTGAACCCTAAAATATCAATGTCTGATGAAATAGCCAAGTTAAAAATCACGTTATTAAGGAACCAAAGGTTTCCAAATGAATCTCTCAGTTAAGGGTTCAGTTCAAATGCACTCTCGTTTCCACAGCACCTGCTTTTTATTTTCATCTTGTCTTTGAATCCTGATAGTACCTGTACTCAGAAACACTAAATTGGCAGAAAGAAGGAAATCAAAACCAAACTTCCAAAACCCCTCACCGTTTGGGTTAAACTTTGGGAAAGCATCAGGTTTTCATCACCTAGTTAGTTGTTTTAAATGTCTACACAGGAAGAGCTGTACAAAAAACCTGGAGAGGGCAAAGCATAAAGTAATCCAGATAATTTGTCACAGAAACAGCAGGAAAAAAAGCATGATGGTGCTATTGTTTCCCTGTCAGGTTTTAATTGTTCATTGGCAGTTAAAATTTGCGGTGCTATAGACAGTTTCCTGCTTTAATTTTCAGTCGGGTGTGATAAACCCATTATTTCTAGGAAATTGATTAGATACTAATGTCACAAGAGGTCCAGCATGGAGCTTTCAACACACCTTTTTTTTTCTATTAAATTTCTATTTTTTTATACTGCCCAGAGAATACTAGTACCTACTCAATATATTTTATTACTTCACTAAGAGGCAAAGGAAAAATTAAATTAAACTATTCTAGTTCTTAAAGAGCGATATTGAAACACATAATCCCCCAATTCAAGGAACCCTTTAGTGGGGGTTATAGTGTTACAGGTGAGTCACTACAAGCTTTCATAGAAGCCGGTTACAAGTATGTCTCTGAGACTATTCTGATTCTACAGCTGCTGTGGAAAACAATACAGCAGTTCCTAAAAAACTAAACATAGAATTACCAAATGAACCAGCAACACTGCTTCTGAGTATATATATGTATCCAAAAGAAGTAAAAGCAGGGACTCAGACTGATATTTGTGCACCCTCATTCACAGAAGCATTATTAACAACAGCTGAAAGGTGGAAACAGTCTAAGTGTCCACTGATGGATGAGTGGGTAAATAGATATAGTCGATTCATACAATGGAATATCATTTAGCCTTAAAAAGGAATGGAGTTCTGATAATGCTACAACTTAAATAAACCTTAAAGACATTATGCTAAGTGAAATAAGCCAGACACAAAAGGACAAATATTATATTTTTTTCACTTAGGTGAGGTGCCTAGATTAGTCCAATTCACTGATCCAGAAAACAGAGTAGTGGTTACCAGAGGCTGGAGGTGAGGGTAGGGAGTTAGTGTTTAATGGGTACTGAGTTTTAATTTGGGAAGGTGAAAAAATTGTGAAGTGGTGATGGTGGTGACACTTGCCCAACAACATGAGAGTCCTTAGTGCCACTGAACTGTACACTTAAAAATGATTAAAATGGTAAATTTTAGGTTATGTATATTTTATCACAATAAAAATATTTTGACTTTAGATAGCTGTCTGTAAATAACTTGTAAAGTTATTTCTCTCACTAGATTTGCTAGTATAAATCATAAGTCATCATTTTAAATTATTTTATCATTAATTTTTAATTTTGAATTGTATCAGTATTAATTTTAAAGACTTTTAAATTAAATTGCCCTTTTTTCATGACCAAGCAATTTCTTTTGGTATTGTGACAGAATCGACGGTATTTGATGGCTAGACGCTCACTAAACCCATCTCCTCCTCCTCCCGGCACATAGCTGCACTACAATTTCCAGCCTTCCTTGCAATTAGGTGAGGTCCTGCAAGTGCTAGCCAATGGCACGTGGTAGAAATGACATGCACCTTCCAGAACTGGCCCATTAAAAACCTTCTGCCCATCCAGCATCTTCACTCTTTCTCCGTTCATGGGTACAATGGAGGAAAGTCCTAGAACCTGGAGAATAGAGTCACAAGAGAGAAGGGGGCTGTACTTGAATGGCCATGTAGAGCACAGCCCTCCTACCTATCCTGACTATGAGAAAATGGGAGTGAGAAATTTACTTTTATTGTCTTAAGCCACTGAGATGTGGGGATTATTTGTTCTAGCAGACAGTTTACCCGGAGTGATACAGTACTGTCCCGCTGAGAAAATTGGGTGGCTCTATATGCAAATTGAAAACCACCCTCCTCTAGCCAGTCACTGACAACTAACATTAAATGGCTTCCCCAATGGCTTCCAGATCCTTGAGAGAATTATTGATGTGTTAGATGCATCTATTAGCACATAATAATGTGATTATTGATCTCTAATAAAAACCAGTGTTGAGAGCGAAGTTAAACAGAATAAAATTAAATCCAAAACAGTCAGCTGGGAAGCTATTCATTAACTGTAAGTTCAAGCATGTGCATCTGTGAAGAATACCGAATGGCAGTTTTGTCAGTGTTGAAAAACAAAACAGTGTGGACTCAAAGCAAACATTAAAAGGATGACTTGAATTTAAAATTCGAGTAACTTAATTATTTTTTCTTTAAGTAATATGTATAATTTATTTGTTTTTATTTCAGGATCTTTTAAAATTGTGTGTGTGAAGGGGAGACGTTTGCTGTGGACATTATGCTAAATGAATTAGTTTGAATTCCTATTCAAAAACCTTGTTTAAAATGTCTTTTAAAGTTCCTGTAACAGTGGAAAATTGAAACAGTGGGAAATTGTAACCCACCTGACCATTCTTTTCACGTTGTTTCTGTAAGTGCTGACTCTGACTAATATGTATGTTGTAGATGAAGAGCATGTTTGTATAAGAATCCTAGGAACTAACTTCAAAAGATACAGACTCCGACCTTCAGGCAGCCCAGCTCTGGCAGATTTGCTGACCTCCGTCTATGGAGACAGGATGGGCTGAAGCCGGAGTGACTAAGCCATGATGGCATGCCAGGCCATCACTTGCCTTGTCCAAATAAACTGTGCTCATCTGCACGTAGAGAAGTTTTCAACCCTCTTCCTTGGTCTCTTTGTTCTGTTCCCCTCTCCCTCCTTATAAACATCTCTGCCTCCACTGAGATGTGGACATGGGCTTTGAGACAAGAGTGCCCCATCTTGCAGGTGGCCAGCACCTGAAAATACTTTCCTTTACTTCAGCACCTATCTTTTGAGTATTGGATTTAGTAGCTGCAGGCAGCCAGACCTGCTTTTAGTGACAGTACATACTTAGTTTACTAACCCTCCCGTGAAAAAAATCTGCACAATCACCTCAGATAAAGTCACTGAAGAATCTTTACTCCTCCTTTTCATGAGCACCAACATTGGCCTTTGCAGTCCCCTGACTGTCTTCATTCTGTCCTTGCATTTCTACCTGGTGGTTGTTGTTGTCTGTTTGTTTGTGTGTTGGTTTGTTTTTGAGGCCTTCCTGTTCTCATATAGGCTATGTCTTGCAAGTCTATATTTGGGTTCATTTTTCTTTACAAAATCCAAGGAATCCTAAATCATACCAAAGCCAGCTCCCTTGCTGCCACCAAAATGGGTTCTGAATCCAAACACAAAGATGATGTCCAGTGCAGTCTTACATATTTTGACTAGTTTTTCCTGAATTTCTGTCTTGGGTACTGCTGCCTTTCCAGGACGAGCGACATCAGTGACCATTTATTTCCTCTGAAGTAGTCTCTGGTCTTAAACCTCCTGGTCCAGATAGTCACTGTGTTATTCATGATGACAGTCCATCTAAAACATTTGGTACTATGTAAGGAATACATCGTTTGACACCACAGTCACTAAAGAATTTGCCTGTGTGAATCGTTGGCAAAATTGTGTTGCTCACTTAGTAGATATTGCTAAGAGAAGTAACCATATACTAAAATATATAAATGTTATGTGGTAGCTGAAATAACTGAAGAGTGGGGTTTGCTTCATTCTTCTAGCTAAAATGGGGTGGGGGTGTGGGGTAGGGGTGGGCAGGGACCAGGGTCTTCTATTGTAATAAATCTCCTGACAGGAGCAGCTGCATTCTCAGTGGACATGGGGAATCAGACAATGCTGACCAGAAGTAGCTCCAGCAATAAAAATAAAATTTAAAAAAATCTGAAAAAGAAGAAGAGGAAGAAGAGAGGGAAGAAAAGGAAAAAGAAGAGCTCCTGAGTCTAATAGACTTGATGACAATTCCTGGCTCGTCTACTTTATTGGTGTGGGACTGCTTCATTTCCCTTGTGCCACAGTGTCCTCATAGAAAACGACAATACTATTATCACCCTTGGGCAGCTGGCTGGCTGTGCTCCATATCCATTCTCCTCTTCTTTCACACTGTGGTCACCCAGTTAAAGATTACACTTTGCAGCCTCTCTTGCAGCTAGGTACAGCCCTGTGACTTAGCAGATTTGATATAGGCCCCGTCCTTCTGGGAGATGGTGAAAATTAAAGAGACCTCTTTGGGGTTTATATGTTGAGGATGGCAGAGACCTTGTACCTTTGTAGGGTTTGTGTGTGGATTAAGCATTATGCTATGTAAAATTGTCTTATCCAAAGTCTTCAGAGCAATACTGGGAGGTTGGCTAGACAGGAGGGGTAATTAGAATTTAAGTATAGGGAAATCAGAAACAGCAAATAGAGTGAGGTAAATAGTGTGCTTTTAGACAAGAGAGTAGGTGGGCCTCAGGGTGCAGCACTCTAAGAGATCACTCATACAAGGGGCATCAGACAGAAAAGCCCAGGAGTCAGGGGGTCAGGAGTAGGGACTTGACACCCAGGCTGGGGCAGCAGAATCAAATTTGAGAGTTTTAGGGAAGAGTGTAGGAGTAAGGGTTTGGAAATATTGACCCATATAGTGGCACTGGCAACAATGCTAATAATAGTAACAAAGTAACTATCATTTAGTGATGGTCTGTGTGCCTGTCCCTATTCTAATAGCCCCTTGTAAACATTTTTAAGATTTTTATACTTACATCACCCCCATTTTACAGATGTGGAAACTGAGACTCATAGATGTGTAGTCTTTTTGCTCAAGGTCTCATAGCTGAGATTCAAATCTAGGACAAGCTGACTCCAAAACCCAAAGGCTAAAAACTGACTACCCAGCAATTCAAGTTCTTAGCATAGTCAATAGCAAAGGGATCAATAACTGTTCGCTGTTGCTATCTAGATAAGGGAACGAGTGTCTGGCACAGATCAGCAGAAGCAAGATTAGATCTAAACTACCTGTGAGGCCAGGCTTCCTACACGCTGTGTGTGTGCCTGTGCGTATGTGTGTATGTGTGTGGGGGGCACTGGGGAGGAGTAAGGACAGTGAGTAAGGAAAGCTGACTCGCATTAGAGAGCAAAGAAGTGAGGAGTCAGGGAGCAGTCGTTCCTAATTCCACACGTTCTTTTTTCTTCAGTTGTTTGAAGGAGGAACTGGATGCTTTGAGAACAGGGAAGCTGGGAAGGCAAGCTAACCCTTTCCTTGATTGTCACAAAATCAGAGACTTTTAGAACCAAAAGATCTGAAAAACAATCTAGTGTCTAACCCTCTCCTCTTGGAAGGAGGTAAAGGACAGTCACAGGGATTTTTTTAAAAGCACCCACTGCTGAGAAATAAGCCAACTCAAAAAGGCTTTTAACTCAAAGCACCTGAAGTCCCAGAGAAAGGTTTGAACTGTACAGAAGCAGAGTGAGTCAGAAAGCTCTCCATCGTCATGGAACATGTGTGAGGTTAAGGACAGAACATGTCCCCAATAGTAAATGGTGAGACAGGAAAACTTCTGTGTTAGGCATTGGCATTCTTTGTCTTAAGATATCTCAAAATAGTTTATATCATTATTTTGGTATTTAGATGGTAATAAGATGTAGGATGGTGGGGCCATTTTAATAAAGAACTATCTTTTCTAACAAAAGGAGCATAAATGTGTAATGCTTCAATAGACAGTTTTATTTGAGCATCAGGCACATGTGTTTTAATTGATGCAGAAGAATGTATGTAATGAATATCATGCAAGATATAAAGCCTAGTAATAAAATAAACATCTGTGAACTCACAAGCTAACATTACTAATATCACAGATGCCCCTGGCACACTCTTTTCTAGTTATTACCTCTCTACTTACCCAGCCCTCCCCACCCCACACAGGGCAGACACTCTCCTAAATTTTATGTTAATTATTTCCTTACTAATCTTAGACACACCCCATATTTCAGGCATCTCCGCCACCTCCATATACTGGATGTTGTATTCCAGAGGAGGCAATGGTGTTAAATAACTTGTTTCATTATTTTGACTGGAGAAGTATTTTGACATCAGTGGCCGAAATGGGAATACTGGTTGTGTCTTATTTTGCAGCCAGTTTTGGTGCATTTCTCTGTGCCTTTGGTTGTGTCTCTGGAAATGATGTTCCAGCGATGACACTGGCAAAGCTTTTGATTTGGAGATGCTGGTGGTTCACATGCACCCACTCTGAGACAGACATTTATGCTGTGCTCTGTTTCTAGGAAGCCATGTGCCACTGAGAATGTGCCATAAAATTCCTCTGTCTGATCCACAGATTGGATAGAAGTCCCTTTGCCTTGGTTGGAAGTCCTCTCTTGCTGACAAATTGCACAAAAACCCAGCCTGGTTCTTCACTGCTCACACCTGCCCTTGCGGATGCACCTGCCCTGAGCGATTCCTGCAGTTCTGCTCTGATTCACGATCTGAAGATGGCTTTCTAACCAATGGGGACAAACAGAAAGGCAAAGAGGAAAAAAGGTAAAAAGGCAGAATTTGAGATTAATCAGGGACCTATTTAAAAGAAAAGCTACTCCTCATCATTGATATAGAAAACAAAGCAAGCTTTCAAACCTTTGGGAAATACAATATTTTAAAATAAATCACATAGGAACAAGATATCACTTAGACCTCTCAAAGATGGAATTCTTGCTTTCCTTCTGGCATGGGTGAAGTCATAGAAATGTTTACTTAGGAAAACTTTGTGCTTGCCTTCTTTCCTCTTTTAAGTAACAGGACATCCTGGCTTATCAGCATCAAACATATTTCTGTCAGCATCCAAAGAACACGGAGGAAGTGTTAAAGGAGAGTGGTTATGTCAGCCTACACTCTTAACCTAAGCCTAGACACCAAGAGCGGCACTCAACTGAAGAATTAAAAAAAAAAAAAGCTGCAGGCTGTCATGCTAATTAACAGTTGATAGGGTACAAATATCTCAGCATATCATATAACAGGCAGATTGCACCTCTTGACAGGCTGTAGAAGCTCCACATGAAAAGAGTTCATCGAATGTGTGTATTAAGGTAGAAGACCTGACTTTAGTTGGGAAGAAGAAGAAAAAAACCTCTTGCTGTGGCAAGACAGATTTTATCTCCAGTCGAAAAAGGACACAGTCCAGAGTCCACACATGCATCCTGTCTCCACTGCGTGATGGTGCCAACGTGGTGGGCTCATCTCCCGAAATAAAACCTCTGGCACCACTTTCTTCCGAACTGTGTTTAGTTATAAGGACAGGCAATGTACAAAAGTCACTTTTAAATTCAAGTGAATCCCTAATTATTTAAAATATTTGAGAACTTTGATTTTCCAATTAGAATGGTGACTGCGTGTTAGTTCTGAGTCTTGACTAAAACCTCAGCATACAGTAGAAATTAATATCCCACGCAAAACTATTATGGTGATTTTCCTAGGAAGTGAAACTTAAACCCTTGTCATAATGCGTTCAAAATACAGAAGTTAAAATTTGTGTTGTTTTGAGTACTCGAATAATGTTGTTTCTTTCAAAGTTGTTTTGTTATAATGTTGATGTGGGGGAAAAAAACCCATTGCTGGCTGAGCCACTGTCTGTGTGGAGTCGGCCTGCCCTCCCTGTGCCTGGTGCAGGTTTTCTCAGGGGACTCCGGTTTCCTTCCTCTCCCCAAAGGTGTGCATGTGGGGGTAACCGGGGCGTCTGTGTTGCCCCAGTTGGAGTGGGGGGTGGGGGTTAGGGTTAGGGTTAAGCCACGGTGGGTCCTGCCTCCTTCCCTAAGCTGCTGGGACAGGCTCTAGCCACCCATGACCCTGGATCAAAATAAGTGAATTAGAATATCATTCTTACTTTTTAAAATTAATCTGTAAATGTATGGATAATTCACATTTATTTCAATGTTTTAATATTTAAAGTGTTTTGGATTTTTAAAAGATTTTATTGATTATGCTATTACAGCTGTCCCATTGCCCCCCTCCATCCCCCTCCACCCTGCATACCCTCCCCCACCCACATTCCCCCCTCTAATTCATGTCCATATGTCATAAGTTCTTTAGCTTCTACATTTCCCATACTATTCTTGCCCTCCCCCTGTCTATTTTCTACCTACCATCCATGCTACTTATTCTGTATACCTTTTCCCCCTCTCTCCTCCTCCCACTCCCCTGTTGCTACCCCTCCATGTGATCTCCGTTTCTGCGGTTCTGTTCCTGTTCTAGTTGTTTGCTTAGTTTCCTTTTGTTTTTGTTTTAGGTATGGTTGTTAATAATTGTGAGTTTGCTGTCATTTTACTACACATGTTTTTTATCTTCTTTTTCTCAGATAAGTCCCTTTAACATTTCATATAATAGGGGCTTGGTGATGATGAACTCCTTTAACTTGACCTTATCTGAGAAGCACTTTATCTGCCCTTCCATTCTAAATGAAAGCTTTGCTGGATAGAGCAATCTTGGATGGACGTCCTTGCCTTTCATGACTTGGAATACTTCTTTCCAGCCCCTTCAAGCCTGTAAGGTCTCTTTTGAGAAATCAGCTGACAGTCTGATGGGAACTCCTTTGTAGGTTACCATCTCCTTGTCTCTTGCTGCTTCTAGGATTCTCTCCTTCATTTTTCCCTTGGGTAATGTAATTATGATGTGCCTTGGTGTGTTCTTCCTTGGGTCCAACTTCTTTGGGACTCTCTGAGCTTCCTGGACTTCCTGGAAGTCCATTTCCTTTGCCAGACTGGGGAAGTTAACCTTTATTATTTGTTCAAATAACTTTTCCACTTGTTGTTTTTCCTCTTCTCCTTCTGGTACCCCTATAATTTGGATGTTGTAACATTTAAAGATGTCCTGGAGGTTCCTAAGCCTCTCCTAATTTTTTTTAATTCTTATTTCTTCATTCTTTTCTGTTTGGTTGTTTCTTTCATCTTTCTGGTCCACTCCATTGATGTGAGACCCAGCTTTCTTTCCATCACTATTGGTTCCCTGTGTGTTTTTCTTCATTTCACTTATTGTAGCCTTTATTTTGTCATCTAATTTATGACCAAAATTAACCAATTCTGTGAGCTTCCTGATCACCAGTGTTTTGAATTGTGCATCTGATAGGTTGGCTATCTCTCAGTCGCTTAAAAGGATGAGTTCTGGGGCTTTCAGTTGGTCTTCTGTTTGAGCCATCTCTTTGGTTTTTTTTTTTTTTTTTTTTTGGTCTTGTCGAGCCTGTTACATCTGAGGGGCGGAGCCTTAGGTGTTCACCAGGGTGGGGCAACCTAGTCACTGGGGTGTGACGCTATATGTGGGGCAGGGGGCCTAGAGGGAACAATGGCGCTTGCTCCACTCTCTGCAGATTTCAGTCCCTTCCACTGCTTCCCCCAAGCAAACTGGGCCTTTCTGGTGCTGATTCCCATGTGGGCTTGTGCACCCTGTGGGTCTTTCCAACAACCTCTCCTGTGAGGCTGGGAGTCTCTCCCTGTGTCTCAACCCCCACAGGTGTTTTCAATCAGTGCCCCAAGGCTCTATTTCCCAGCGCTGGGACCCTGGGTTTCGCGCAGTGTCTTGCTTCACAATCGCCGCCTCGCTGGGTCTTCCGGTTGCCACCCCTCGGCCGGGGTCTGCCAGCCACTGCTTGTACGCCCAGTGTCCACCCGTTGTGGTCTTAGGTGCCTGGTCCCAATGCTCATAGTACTATTCAACCCCTCTCCTCCCGGCTGCCTGACTCAGCCCTTCCTACTGTCTTGATGAACGTGTCTATCTTAATTCCTTGGTTGTCTGACTTCCATACAGTTCAATTTCCTGTCAGTTCTGGTTGTTATTCTGTTTCTAAATTGTTGTTGTCCCTATGTTGGTTGTTCGAGGAAGCACAGCCTGTCTACCTAGGCCTCCATCTTGGCTGGAAGTCCCTCCTGTTTTGGATTCTTTATTTAGAACTTGGGTGCTGTTTTCATGACCAGAAATATGCCCTAGAAGTTTAACTCTTGTTTTTATTAATTAGTCTAAGTTAAAATTGGTTTCATTATATGTCGCTTCATTTAAGTAGCAGTTTCCAAGAACCTATGGACAATGTTAAGTAAGGACTTACTGCAATAGTTTTAAAATAATGAAATGAACCCATTTTTTCATAGAAATGAGAAGTTCAAATGTGATTGATGTTAAACCTCAGAGCATTGGAGAATCACAGTATATCGAATATTAGGCATTAACAGTGTATTCCTGAAAGTCTCCACTATTTTGCACACTGTAATTTACTCATTGGAATTTGACTGCAGAAAGAATTACATTCAGAAGACTTAGACACAGGGAGTGCTATAACGGTTGGCTGCCTCTGGAAATATGAAATAGTGAATTTCTTCCCCAGTAAGGGTAGTCTTAGGCAAAGATTGCCATGATCAAAAACTGCCCATAATGCCTCCCACCATTTTCCCTGTTCTCTTCCATCTTAGGATGTTTGGGGATTGGCACCCATGCTCTCTGCCCCCTGGTGCCCTCTGTTTGGGCTCTGAGATCTGCAGGAGTCCCCACTAGGCAGTGCAGCACCGAGATGACCTGCCCGTCCCACTCCCCACCCGCCACTAGCACCACCCCCCACCGGCACTTCCCACTGTCTTTCAGTCCCACCAAAATGTGAGTCCTTTTTTCCTGCAAGTTTCTCTTCTCTGAAGCTCATTATTTTGACAGAAAAGAAGGCCATGCTCAAGTATTTATGTATGGTAATGGGCTCATGAGTTGTCCATCCAGTTATGACATTTGTATACTATTAAGGGTCTTCTGGGAAAGACAAATTTTCTGATTTGAGACAAACCAGTCTAATAAGGTGCATTATAAAAAAAGAAAGAAAAGTATCCCATGGTCACCCACATTTGGAGGATACTGCCTATTTATGTCCATTATTGGAGATTTATAACACATGGTAGTTTTCTTAAGCATGGTAAGTTCTACGGTGAAGACAACTATTTGTTTAAACCTGAGATTTTTCTAAAATTTATGAACATTAATGAACATTATCTGTGTGTATGTTTTTTTCTTAATATAACACCTATTAATGCTCAATGACAAGCACACATAAAAGTATATTTCTTTAATCCAAACTAGGGATTCATCTGATGGTGTGAATTTTAGATACCATGGCAACACCTTGGATAAGCATGTTGGAGTTAGAGAGTTTTTCAGTGCTTCTAAAGTCACACTGTGTGACTGTCTTCTCAATCTATGAGCAGTCTATTTTCTTATACAGTTTACTTTAATAGATGATCAATTCTAGTCTTACGAATAGCCAACACATGGAAACTAAGTGTTCACAGATGAATGAATGCATAAGTTATATATATATATGTATGTATGTATATATATATTCCATATATATAGATATATGGAAATCTTGCCATTTGCAACAACATGGATAGACCTTGAGGGCATTATTCTAAATAAAATAAGAATGACAAATACTATGTAATCTCACATATGTGGAATCTAAAAACAAAACAAACAAAACCCCATAAAACCCAAGCTGACATATACAGAGGACAGATTGGTGGTTGCTGGAGGTGTGGGGGAGGAGGTGGGCAAAATGGGTGAAAGGGGTCAAAAGGTACAAATTTTTAGTTATAAAATAAATAAGCCATGGGGATATAATGTATAGTATATTTACTATAGGTAACAATATACTGTATTATATATTTCAAGATTGCTAAGAGAGTAGATATTAACAGGTCTCATCACAAGAAAAAATATTTTGTAACATGTAGTGTAGATGAATGTTAATGAGACCTATTGTGGCTATTATTTTTCAATACATACAAATATTGAATCAATACATTATACAACTAATATAAGATTATATGTCAGTTAGACCTCAATAAAAAAGGAAATAATAGCTTTTACATTGTTGCTACTCTCTACCTCCTCATACATTTGCTGAAATATAATTGCTCCTATTTTTTTTTTGTTTTTTGCTTTTCTTTTCAAAAAAGAAGTCCTATGTTTCCCAATACAATGTACAAGCTCATTTCCTTTACATATTTTCTCAAGGAGGTTACTGGATGACTGTGTCAGTCATCTGGGGGCTTGTTAAAGGGGAAGATTCCTGGACTCCTTCACAGCCCTTCTTTATCTGAGTGTTTCTCAGAGTGTGACCTCCAAAACCGAGTATACAGGAAATTCTCATGCATACTGAAGTTTCAGATACTTAATTTTTTAAAGCATACTTTTCTCACTAGTTTCTTATGTTGTGAATGGGAAAAGAAAACTTTGCAACCTACAAAGAGCTTATTTTCTAGATGACAGAGAATGAAACAAGTACAGTGTTCTCCCTTATCATGGGGGATACACTCCAAGACCCCCAGTAGATGCCTGAAACCACGGATAGTACTGAACCCTATACATCTGTACTATGCTTTTTCCCTATACAGACATGCTAAGATAAATTTCATTTATAAATTAGTCACAGTAAGACATTAACAAGGAAAAATAATAGAATAATTATGACAATATACTGTAATTAATGTTATGTGAGTGTGACCCCTCTCTCCCCCCATCACACACACACACACACACACACACACACACACACACACACAGAACTGAGATAGCTGCTAAGTGACTAATGGACAAGAGATTGTCTACTGGGTGCGGACATGGGGCGAAGGGATGATTCAGGTCCTGGCTGAGTCAGAGTGAGATGGCTCTAGATTTCATCACGCTCCTCAGAAGGGTGCGCTATTTAAAACTTATGAACTGTTTATTTCTGGAATTTTCCATTTAATATTTTGGACTGTGGTTGATCATGGGTAACTGAAACCAGGAAAAGAGAAATCACAGATAAGTGGGGGCTAATGTAGTTAAGAATATGAATATGCATTACACAATCAAGTCCTTGCATTTTTCTTAAAAATTAAGATGTCTGAAGACAGGAATTCTCCTAAACAACCAATACTGAAGATATATGCCTTTTTATAGCCAAGTCTTCTTCTTATGGTTTTTTAAAAATAATGAAACAATATTATACAGCAGCAGAAAAGAATAAAATAGAGCTACATGCATCAAACCGGATGCATCTCAGAAAATAATATTGAAAGCATCAGGTTGCAGAAGAATTCAGACAGTGATTTTGTTTATATCAACTCAAAACATTCAAAACTAAACTATAGATTGAAGATGCCAACATAGGCAGCAAGCTACATGGAAGAGCATGGGAATGGTAACACACAATTTAGGGCCGAAGTGCCCTCCAGGAGGAAGCAGATGACATCACGGAGTGCTACCTAGGAGACCTCACAGGTGCCACCCAGGGTTTCTTATCCTGGGTGGAGGGCACCCGGCTGTCAGTTCCATTGTAATTCATCATACCTTATACGTGGTATAATTATTCTTTTGTATCTGTTTAATTTACAATAAGTAAAAACTAAAAATAAGTTGAGAACATACATACCTTGATATACAGTCAGTGAATTTTTCTCCGGTATTGTATGTGTTGCCCCACTCTTTCTCTATTTCTTTACAGATTTGCGTGTTTAAGTAAATAGATGTTTTATGAGGAACATGAAGCAGAACCTTGTACTTTGGTAGTTCTTCATATACAAACAACACAGCATCAACAACACAAGGTAAGAGAACATCAACAAATATGTAACAGGTACCTTTGCTAAAGTAAACCAGAACTGTGCAAACACAGACTGTGAGTTGTGCATCTCTGCAAACAGAGAAGTGTGATGCCAGATTTCCAAAGCATCCGCCTCTAGAGCCGTTATTGGCTCCTTACCTTTGAATAACACAAATTCCTCCTGTCTCCTTGATCACAAGTGTAATTATACATTTTTGAATATCATTATCCAGGCACCACTATTCTTCAATGCCAGGTTGTATGACTGTTGAGTCTGTACTTCCTGGCTACACTGTTGAATCCAGGAGTCTCCCACTAGTAGATGAGTGACTTTCGAGGCTTTAGAAAATGTTAAATGAGTCATCATGCCCCCTTACTGAAGTTGGCCAGGCTTCTCAGCTCATAGGAGATAAATGTTTAGTGGGATAGGGAAAACAACAGTGAGATCTGAGATTTTAGAATTCATGAAATTTTCCTCAGTCTAAAGACTGTAATTGCTACCATGTTCCCCAGCATACAAACACACTCCTCCTCACTCCTTCCTTCACCAAATCCCAGCCACAGTTGAGATCCTGGAGGTCATATGGCTGTGTGTGTGTGTGTGTGTGTGTGAGAAAGAGAGTGAGAGAGGTATCAGCTTTCTTAAAGGTTTTATTTATTTTTTTAGAGAGAGGGGAAAGGAGAAGAGAAGGGAGGGAGAAAGAGAAGGAGAGAAACATCAATGTGTGGTTGTCTCTCATGTGCCCCCACCTGGGGCCCTGGCCTGCAACCCAGGCATGTGCCCTGACTGGGAGTTGAACCAGTAACCCTTTGGTTCACAGGCCCATGCTCAGTCCACTGAACTACACCAGCCAGGGCGGTATCAGCTTTCTTAAGCACAAATCTAACTTCTCTATCCCCCAGATTCCAAATTCTATAAAAAGAAAATAATCTTATATCTTACATGAGTACTTAGTACAGGAATTTTACTTCCCTGAAATTCTGTATAGAATGCTGGTCATAATTAAACATAGAGCTAGAAAATAGAAATGATTAACTCAGTTGGTTTTGAGGCACACACAATAAATTTAGGGGCCAGTCCTATCTGTGAATGTTGCTGGAATGCATTTAAAAGGCGAAAATCAAAATAGTTCACAGCCATTCATCCTAGAAAATGCAAAAGAAAGCCATCTCCCTTCCTCTATCGTGTTGCTATGGAAAGTTTCACAGTCTGGATATGCACCCTGAACTATTTTCGAAAATGAAACAGACAATGTAATAAAAGTGAAATTCATCGTTTTAACATTTAAAATAGAGGTAGCATTTGATCATAAAATTTATAGGATTTCTCTTCTATTAAGATGGAAAACAAGTTGTCTCCATTTGTAATTTTTATAGAGGCAAGATCTCTTTGGTTGTTCAGAAACAGAGTGATGAAACAGGGTAGAACAGAGATAACATATGTGACACCTAAAAATGGATGCGGGGAGGGCTGTGCACAGCGGCCGAAGGCAGGGCTGGAAAGAGGTGCGCAGGGTGCCGACTCGAGGAACCTCACAGTTCGGTGGGTTATTACCAGATGCACATTTGTTTCAACTAAAATGAAAGCAGAGAAACATTTAAGTGTGTAGAGATATAAGATAATTTCTTGCAGGAGCCCAACCTTCTGTACAAGTCAAATTAAAAGCCCCTGTGACCAATATGATCAAAAGCAGCTGACATTTCTAGTAGAAGTAAGATCTGAAAATGTGGGTGGAACTGCTTGTACCCCATTCAGAGTCTCAGAGAAAGAGCCTATTAAGACCAACTAAATTGTACCAAGTGCCTTAAAGAGGTGCCTGTCTGTTTTAATTTTCCTGACTCTCCTCACTGAGACTTGGTCTAATCATGATTGCATAGAGCTATTAGAATTGCTTCTGATAGAAAAATTCATTTGCCAGTTACTGCTCTATTATTTTGATGCTATACAATAATTTCTCTCCTGACTGTTGTTACATAAAAGGAAATATTGGCCTACCAGCTCAAGCCCCTCATTAAGCAACAGTAAAATTTTATACAAATATTAGAATTAAAGGGAAGACTAAAAATGCATTTGTTTTTAAACCTTACCTAATTATTGTTTGTGTAGTATTCTAGACATAAATCTACTTTACAAATGGATTTAACAATGCAATGCATTTTATATTTTTCTGAAATCCTAATTCTCTAAACTTGTTGGGTTTTTAATACTTACCTTCCCATTAAAAATATAGACAACCACAGGGGTGTCAAACTCATTTTCACCGGGAGCCACATCAGTCTCGAGGTTGCCTTCAAAGGGTCCAATGTAACTTTAGGACTGTATAAATGGAACTACTCCTTAACTGTTAAGCGAGAGCTTGGCGCTGCTGCGGGGTAGAAACAAGGTGCCGGGCCAGATAAAACAAGGTGGAGAGCTGGATTCACCCCATGGGCCCTGTGTTTGCCACCTGTGGACTAGAGGATCTTTATATGTGACTAAGACATTTTCAGGCACCGTATTTTTGCATTGTTACAAAAATAGGTGCTATAGAAATGTTACATTTCATTAAGACTTTGTGTTGATGTTGAACTGATGGACCAATCAGAGAAACACTGATCAGGTAAAAATTAACTTTAGGGAAATAGTTCTTTTACAAACAGGTGACCACTTCCACATTAGCTAGAAAACCACTGAGATGAAAATAGTTGGCTAGTGAAACACAAGAAAACAAAAAAAGGATCGATCACCATTATATCCCTTGATTCTCTCAACACTGGCTACTTTTATTTCCATCTTTGTTCACCATGCCTTATACTTCCTGGCCCCGATCATCATAGCCACAGAGCTGCCTACAAATGCCCAGGTGATCTGTACCCACTGAGTTCCCGCCTGTCTCCCCTCACCATGCCTTCTCCCTGCTGATGATCAAATACTACTTCAGCTCCACTGGCTTCCATGTTACACCCTCAAATGGTTTCTTCCATATTTCTTCTAAATTATTCCATATTTCTAAGCAATATGTTTCTAATTTTGTAAGTTATCATAATGTATGTGCCTCCAGATGCTGGTAGGGATTTTACATATAATATCATTTAATGAGCAACATTGTTATAGGGTAGCTATAGTTGTTCTCCTTTTTATATACATATATAAAAGTAAACATCCAGAAAAAAATGACTTGCCTAAACATCTTGCAGCATCTAAGTGTCGGAGCAGGATTTGAACCTAGATCTTAGCAACTTTGTTATATTCATCAGAGGCCTTAAAGCAATGTGGTGGAGTTGTCAGCTTAGAGTCTAAGAAAGCAAAATGGTCTGTGTAAGAATCATCTAAGAAGAAATGAAGGAAGGTCTATAAGAATAGGATGGATTAGCACATTTGAAGGCAAGGCCCGAGATAAGCTGAGAAGTTGGTGATGATGTCAGATGAGTCTTACTGGGTGTCCGAAGGGAAAGCAGGCTACGGACCCATGAAAAGCAGGACAGGGTTTAGGGCTGTGGTTTTCGACTTGGGCTGATTTGGGATTTCCCCCTCCCCCCTCTCTGGGAACATTTGGCAATGTCTAGAGACATTTTTGGTTGTTATGACTTTGTGGGGAGGGGTTGGTGCTACTGGCATCTAGTGGTCAGAGGCCAGGTAAGCTGCTAAACATCCTACAATACCTAGGGCAGCACCCCCCGCCCCAGAGAATTATTGGGATGAAAATGTCAATAGTGAGGAACCCTGGACTAGGGTGATTTAAAGGTGTTAGAGTAGGAGAATATTGCTCCATATGGTCCTGTTCACTCCACTGATTTTTCTTTGTGGGGCCAACTATTTTTACTTAATTATTTCCAATGAGTTGGATTTAAATTATTTTAAAATGAATGAAGCAATTTTCAGCTGTTCGTTTCTGACAGGTTGATAGCTGATTCTCTGTTACACTACAGATGCAAAGTCTTCAGTAATCTATCTTCTCCAAATGTTCTTTGACCCTAACGACTTTGAAGTTACTATTAACCTAAAAATAGCACCTCACTTTGTCTGTGATAGAAGGAACCTCTCACTCTTTCCATTGTTTTTAAACCAGAGGTAAAAAAAAAAAGTGCTTCTTCTGCAACCCCATCTTCGGTTTGTGTCGAATCCTATAGATATCTGGGATGCTATTATGGCTGGTGACAGAAAACAACTTCTCAGAATGTGATATCACATCTCCAGTCTTTAAGTGGAGACACTTCCTCTTTACTCTTTGTAGGTTTCTTTTCAAAACAACATAATGAAATCATCCCTTTTCCCTCCAAGATGGAATCTTAGATATAGTAACATATTAGCAGCTCATATATTCATCAGACATTTTTATTGAAGATAAGGTTTCTTCTGTGTCGAATATGAAAAGGCATTTTAATGCTATCTCTCTGACATTCTCCCGCGCTCTTCCTTGTATATGCCCACATTATTCACAGCAATACCCACACTTCTTTCTTTTTCAATAGTGTGGCTTTTAAGCAGGGCAGCCCCTGGTGGGAACAATCAGGGAGGATTTCATAGAAATATTGCTTCTCCAGTACAGCTTTCGTTCTCCCTCCTAACAGACCGAATGGGAGCAGTCCTTGCCCTCTCTCGGTTCTACCATGCGGAGAATGTTTATGTTTGCCTTTATCAAAATCCCCTCCTCTGGAGATCTTGAAAGACAAATCAGAAATAAAGTTTTTTTTTTTTCCATTTCCGCCATTGATATGCCATTCAGTGCTAAAGGATATTGATTATCATCTTGGGTAGAGAATAGAGCAGGACAGAGGGGAGCAGTTGGCTGCGTTGCTCATTTTCCTCTGACAAGCTGATGCTTTCACAAAGCAGAGTCACTCAGCCTCATGTCACTGGGGGCCTCACAGTGTCCTCATTTGCTACAAGTAACATGACCTGCTCCTCTGGCCTTCCCCATTCCTAGACAAGATGCTTGGTGCTCCACAGATAGTAGAGGATGATGATCAGGAAGATCAGCTATTCAGCATGTATTTTCACAGCACTCACTTATAACCAGAGCAATGAGGATCGTGCCCAGTTGTTGCCATGCAAAGGATGTGGTCTGCTCCAGACCAACGGCCATTGCTATTGTTGTCATAATTAAGTACAAAAGGCCAGAGGATGGGAACACTATTTTAAGGGTCAAAGGTCAAGAGTAAACACTTAAATTCAAACCTTCTCATTTCCAGGTAACCCCCCTGAGCTGAAACAATATGAGAGAGGCAGGGCCTGCTGGTGAGGTATTGTCTCATTTGCTCTTGTGTAAAAGTCACCTCTCTCTTCATCTCCCTCCTACCCACTTCCCCCAAATGATTTGCTCTAATCCCAGCAGGCACTCTCTTTCCATATAAGACTTTCTTTTTGCTTGACTTTTCTCTAGCAATGTTTTACCTTTTTTATTCTAATATTTTTTGGTATTATTGCATTCTAGGCCTAGGCATTCTGACATTTCCAGGAAGCTACTATTACTAGCTCTCATTTTGGAGGTAAGAGACCATGGTTTGGATAGTCAGCAACTTTCCCAGAGTTGCACAGGGAGTAAGTGGTGGCACTGAACTTTGAACCCCTGTGGTTTTAACTTTAGGCACAGTTATGCCCACACTATATGACAGATGGGCTTGTTCTACCCAACCAGAGAAATGAAGCCATATTAGATGAACAACTTACTCTCTGAGCCACCCTGGTCGTTGTAGTGTGAGCCACGCCCTGACCCTCATAACTACTGAAGATCAGCCTACTTACTTCAGTGAATGGATAATCCTTTCTTTTTCTTTCTTTTTCTTTCTTTCTTTCTTTCTTTCTTTCTTTCTTTCTTTCTTTCTTTCTTTCTTTCTTTCTTTCTTTGTAAAAAGGAGTTGAGGAATTGGAATCAAAATCAAAATTTGGAAGAAATGTTTTATTTCTTCAAAAACAATGTGCACCATAAATAAATCCAGTGTAATTTTATTTATGACAACTTCACACTTAGTGTTGGGTAAAACGGAGACTCAGAGGCTCCTGGCTGCTTGGCCTCCTTGCTCTTCTTGTCTCTAATGGAGAAGAATAGATGGCTTTCTTTTCCACGCCTGAGATGGCTTTCCAGGGGTATCAACACTTTATTTTCTGGAATTTTTTTTGGGGGGGCCTGGTTTACTGTCTGCTGCTTCTTAGACATGTTTGTTTTCCCATGATGCTCAAGTGAAATGACTTTTTTGGCTTCTTTGTTTCCTAGATAAACCTTCATTTTGCTTAGAGAAAATTGAAGGCTCCTCTAGCTAAAAATAAGAGAGATGAATCGATATTTAAATTTATTAAAGAAAAAATTATACTTGGCTGAATGTGAGAATGGCAAAACATAAAAAGTACCATTATAATATATTCCACTTCTCTTAATTTGACACTAAGCTGCTTGCTTTCCTTTATACATAGTCAACATCAGCTCACCAGAAGGCTGGTAGTTAAGAAACAAGCTGTTAAATATTAAAGCTGCATCTATGTAATTGAATGTTTTTGGAATGGCTGTGTTCTAAATATAAGCTATTAAGATACTGTCCTACAAAGATATTTAATTACTGATATCTAATCATGTTACTGCTGTTTCTTTAACCAAGAAAAAATATGAGGTGCTTAAAAGAAAACAGTTTCATTTTGAACAGCAACGTTTTGTTAATCTCAGCAATAAAGCCAAACTCAAATCTCCGAATGAAATCATCCCATTTTTAGAGATAGCACTTCTTGGTTTGGTAATCCTTGTGTATTGCTGAGAAAGATGGCTATGCTTAACGTGTTAAGACATTCCCACAAATAGTGCATGCAGTAAAAGTTAATTTGCCTGTTTATCACATCAAAATAAAATCTAAACTATGAAATTCTCAAGGAGAATTTCATAGTCAACCATGGAGCCTTATTATAGATATTTATGACCATACATTTTTAATACCATGGACAATTTGTGTAGACGTTAAGGCAATAATCAAATGATAGCATCTTTTACTTGTATAGTGTTTGCACAAATCCACAAACATGACCTCGTTTTGTCATGACAGCAGTGCTATGAATTGGGCAAGTAAGATGGAGTTATAATTTTACATATGGGGAAACTGAGGCCACAGAAATTCATGGGACTTGTAGTTCACACAAGTGACAGAACTGAAATTATAGCCCAAGGCTCTTAATTCCTGGGAATTAGGAACTAGGTCAAATGTTAACAGTTTTATAAGTGGTTTCTGAAATTAAATCTTACATTTAAAAAAAATTAAAGGAGTATTTTCTTAAAGTGATATAGCAAAAATGATATGACCAATGACTATTTTCTCTCCAACCAAATATTCTGAAAGTTCTACCTTCATGCAAGCACCAACAATAATGGTTTTAAAAAATAAACTACAAAGCCATCTTTGTTAAAAGGTAATATTTTAGAAAACAACTTTTTTAAATTTCCTGACTTTTGTTCTTATCCTCATTTTATTTCCTCTTACAAAGAGTTTAATTTCTACCAAAGAGAATCAAGTGAATTCTCCCCAGTGTCTGTGAATGCCTTCAGAAGGAAGTAGAAATAATGTTTCCTGAATGCTGCAATAATTTTTTAGGGTGCCACTCTTGAGCACTGACGAGATGCTTCAGTCCACATTCATAAGGTAGGGGTTAAGAAATTTGACGTTTGATCTTTTTTAGAAATTGGATACAACCTTAACTTATCTCAGCACTCATTGATAACTCAAAAGAAATCAACTGAGAAGCTTTATAATTTCATGGCTGGTTTAGAATATCATCCTATTAATCTAATAGGTCAGAGGGAGTCCAGTTATATGGGTAGGCATTCAACTGCCATGATGGTTGAATATAAGAATTCAGCTTTCAGAATGCTTTAATCCCACCTGCCTGGAAAAAAATTCTGGTTTAATCTTTTTTATTTGCAAGTCGAGGAGTCAGCTAAGCGTTTTGTGTAAAGAGCCAAATAGGAAATATTTCACGCTTGCAGGACACACTGTCTCTGTTGTAAGAACTCAACTTTGCCACTGACACACAAAAGCATCCAAAAAAGTAAACAAGTGGACAGAATTGTTCCAATAAAATTTTATTTACAAAAACAGGTGGCCCTGGCCCTGGCTGTGACTCAATTGGTGGGAGCGTTATCCCTGTACACCAAAAGGTTGTGGGTTTGACCAGGGTCAACCGATCCATCGATGTCTCCCTCTCACATCAATGTTTTTTCCCCCTCTCTCCCTTCCTCTCTCTCTAAAATCAGTAAATGTATCCTCTGGTGAGGGTTAAAAAATAACAAAAAATAAAAAAAAACCGGGTGGCCACAGGCTGAAGTGTGTGGATCGCTGATGTAGACCAGGTTTTGCTGTTCTGTAATTAACTGTGAAACATTATGCTAATATGCTGAATTTGATTACAGTTTTCCAACTTTTTGTTCTGATGTCCATGTAGATGCAAAATCCATTTGTTCTATTTTATTGTCAGATAATAGCGTTACCGTTAAGTAGTCCCTACTGTTCTTTTTCTGACTTTGTTTTCCACAAACATTTAATTAGATTTATAGAACTGCAAAGTAAGAAGCAAAACTCCAGGCACTGGAGAAAAAATGTAAAGACCCAAGGCAGCTCCTTCTGGGAGAAAATAGCCTGTTACAAACAAAATGTATCCCAGTGTCCAGCGGCTAACGCGGACCTGTGAAACAGGAGAGTGCGGCTTCGAAATGAGGTGTGGTAGAAGGAACGATGGCCTGAGGAGAGGGGCACAGCCTCATCCTCGGATCCCGTGAGTTGTTACTTTACCTGCAGAAGGGACTTTGTAGATGGGAGTAATTGAAGGAATTTTGAGATGGGGAGAGTAGCTGGATTACCCAGGTGGGCCCAATGTAATCAGAAAGGTCCTAACAAGAGAAGAGGAAGGCGGGAGATTCAATGACTGGGTGCCTGCGGGGGAGGGAGATGTGAGGGAAGCACAGATCTGAGTGCTTGGAGGGAGAGGTCCCGTGCCAGGAAATGCCCTCAGCCCCTAGGAGATGGAAAAGGAGACAGAAGGAATCAGATTTTCCTCTACCACCTGCAGAAGGAACGCAGTCTTACCAGCAGGACCTGAGGACTTCGGCCTCCGGAACTGTAAGATAATAAGTCTGTGTTGTTACAGCCGCAGCAGGAAACCAACTGCGGGAGAGTTCGTTCTTCTGCGGTGAAGTGGGGTGTGGAGAGGATCGTGGGGAGTGGTTCCTGAACTGCTTTTTGAAAGTTGAGTTAGTATCTGGAGTCAGGGAAAGGTTGGGGAAGGAGGCGCCACTCCAGTCAGTGCAAGAACAGACTCGGAGATGCTAAAGAGCTTGGTGTGTTTGGGTAATTTTGAGAAATTTGCTAATGTGCTTGTTAATTCAACATCAGGACTCTGTTCCAGTGGGGCTACAGAGACAGAATGAGGTAGTATGGATATGAAGGAGAAAGGGATACATTTGCAAGTCACTGTGGTGGTAAAGTGCTACTTTTCCTTTCCTCGCTTGCCCCAAAGTCCTCAGTGTCCTGCCTAAAAGAGGGGCACCAACCCAGCACGTATGCTCGCTGTCACTGCAATTTGATTGCCAGAGGCTGTTGCTGTGCCTTTCCATCTCGGTTGTCTGTCAAATGCACCTTGCAGCAGCAGGGATGGGGAGAAATGTTGCAAAAAATGTATTCTGATGTATACTTTACATCATGTATACATGATGTACAAAAACGTATACTTTATTGAATCAACTCTTTTGAACCAGAAACTTTGGGAGCCTACCAGAAAAGGAAAGACAGCCAGGTGGCAGGAAAGTGTGTACACAGCTCAAAGCAGATCACCACCCCTTAGGCAGAAAGAGCAAAAAGGTGTTGGTGTTTTCAAGAAAGTACATTAGCCAGTATTTACAGGCATGCCTCCTTGCTTTGCTTTATTGCACTTCACAAATGTTGCATGTTTTACAAATTGAAGGCCTGACCCTCCACCAGCAAAACGATTATAACTCGCTTTATTGCGGCAGCCTGGAACCAAACCAGCAATGTCTCTAAGGTATGCCTGCACTAAAAATAACTATTTCTTACACTGTACTCATATATGAGATATAACAGGTAAAAAAAAAGCAATCTGGAGTTTTGGTCATGTATGTGGAGACAAGTTTGTTTTCAGAGAGATATGCCTCTCTGACCCTTGGGTATTTCTGTGTCTGTGATAAATGATGTGTTAAAGTTTAATTGATCACTTGAGAAATGACTTTGCTCTGATTATACTACTTAAATGAAAACGGACTTGAATTTTTGCATTTCAAATCATGAACATGATTCCAGGAGAACACACTCCAGTGGGACCAGCTCTGATTTAGGCAGACACCATCAAAAGAGAAGGATTAAAAATAAAAAGATAATTTATTTGTGTCAAGCTCAGACACATGCTCACTTTTCCTCTGTGAAGCTGGAGTTACGCTTCCCTGAGTTTAGTCCAGGGTGCTGTGAGTGAGGATAAAGTACTTGAAGGTGAGAATCCTCTCTCTCCTTCATTGCTGCATCTTCCACCATTCCTAAGGTAGTGTCTTGCCCACTGTCAGCATTCAAAACAGTAAATGAATGAATAAAGAAATGAATTAATAAAGGGATGAAGGCATTTCTCTGCTTTATGCTGGTGGAGTTGGGATGGTGAAGAGAAAGGAAGCAACGATAGCATTTTAGCCCTGTTGCTTATTGCCATTATTTTATCTTTTCCAAATTAGCTTGTCGAATATAGGATTCCTCTTTCTGCTTGCTTACTCCCTTGTTAGAATCCTAGTACTCTCTTTTCTAGGCACTGGTAAAAAGAATGTCACGAGGTTCATACCAGGTTCATAGGGCTTCAAACAATAATTCAGTCCAACCCTAGCAAACTACTGAAATTCAGATCTCTTTCCCAATCCACGTCTGTGCTGCATGGGAGGGTATCATATTGCTGAACTTGCAATAAGAGTCAGTCATTCTGATAAATATAAATTATTTATCACTTACGTCCCATTTTATGGCCTTGATAGTATTTAGAATTATATTACCCTGTGCCATGACGCTCCCATTCCACTTCCCACAGTATTGAGCCCCTCTGAGAAAGGGACAAGTTGGCAAATGCAGCAGAAGAGTGACAGGCTTTCAAACAGACAGATGACGTGATTCTATAATTTAATCCCAGCCATTTATTGCATAGAAGCCTTTATGAAAGAGAGAATCAGATTAGCTATTTTTCCCTCTCAAGGATAGAAGCAAAGGGACATTAATCTTCTATGATTGAGATATTGGTTTGATTGGTCAACAAGAATGCAGCACCCTTCACGAAGAGTGGTGCACATAGCATGAGCTATGTGGGCTGTTAGTCTTCTATAACAGCTTGACGAGGAGCCGTTAGAGAGCTCAAATCAGGGCCTGTCTGGGAAGAGGTCCCCTGGCAGATAGCTGAGCATCTAATTCCAGGGGGAGAAATATGAGTGTACTAGGAGACTAGAGATCAATGTACAGTGGCTTGCTTGCTGGGGTTATTAACTCAAACACCCTCACAGTTGACCTTCAGAGCCCAGCGACTTGATTTCTGGAGGTGAACAGAATTGCACAGAAACCAGAAAGAAAAGCAGAGAGAAAGTAGGCAGCTTATCTAATTATGTCAGACTCTTAGAGCTAGAGCCATTCCCTGCCAGAGGTGCCTGTGGACAAAGAACAGTCCACCTTAAAAGATACAAAAGGAAATTGAAACAATACTAAAACTGGGATCTGGCAGATGTTAGCAGTTCTCCTAAAGCAAGGTAAACAGAGTTAGAGTTCAAGAAAATCATTTAGTCGGAGGTAGGAAACAGCAGCTGCAAGAGATGGGCAGCTGAATATGTGATTCAGGTGGATAGTATGATCTTAGGAACATCAAAGAGGTACACACTGATAGAACCAAGAATACATTAATTAGAAAGGAGGTTCAAGCCAAAAGACAAGAAAAATGAAATAATCAATATGTCAAAGGGAACTTGTTTGCAGTGATGGATGTAACATCTGGTAGGTGGTGACCTCCTGTAAGGAAGTCAATATTGATAGAGTCAGATAGTCATTTGGGAATGTTCAAAAAGGGGATGTGGCCAGAAAATGCATCCTCTCAAAAGGAATAGACTGCAGTGCTTCAGAGAAGCCAGTGAAAGCTTAATATGGGATAGATTTCATTAATATGCAATTAGAGACTTATTTACACTGAAAAATATTCATTCAAAGAAGTCCTCCTTGGCACAATTATGCTTCCCTTTTGCTTCCCATATTTTCTTTACCTTATTCTGCATTCTCATAGCAGGAGGAAATTGACAAACCACCTGACACCATTGTCTCTGCAAGGGGAGGAATTGGATTTGTTTTCTTGCTGTATCCCCAGTGCCTAGAATAGGATCTGGTGCTAACTAAGGGCTCCATACACACTTCCTGAATGTCTATATTTCCCTTTTGGTTTTTTCTTTCCCCTCCTAGTTGCTTTCTGCTCATGGTCCTTCCTCAATTTGCTGCTGAAACCCAGAGCTAGCTAAAATAAAACAAATCATAGAAACCTTTCTATGGAGTTCAAAGTACCACAGATTTATCTACTCTCCTCTCCAGATAGTATTAGTACAGAGAATTCATTTTGTAACAATTCTGGCTGGGCCATCCTTTAGTATGGGCTTGATTACCTTCACAATGGTGAGCTCACGTCCATTGTGGATTTTTCCTTTGCATTTTTGAAGATTTGACTGTTTTATTGTTTTGTGTTTTTTAATAGTTAATTTAATATGCCTTGTTACAGCTATTACATACTCATGGTTTTTTCTAGCACCAGTACATCTACAGACAATTCACTCTTTGAAAAAAGACAAGTCATAGGGAATCATAGGGAATAGACATTAGTTTCTAGCCTCCTCACCACGTTAGCAATCCTCTTTTGGCTGCATGGTAATTTGAGGAGTATCCTCTTAAAATATCAAGCTCAGAAATAAATCTGCTCCAAAAAATATAGTTTGACCATCACAAATAGAGTAGAACTATTCTCTTCCAAGAACTGAAAAAAAAAATACAAGTGTAAGAGTAACAGTGACAGTATTAACAGTATTTTACTATTGCCTCACATAAAACTTGTATCCATGCTACCCACCTGAAACAGCCCTGGTTTCCATCATTGCCAAGAACTTACTTGGTTCTGGTTCTCATCCCAGCCTATTGGAATTCCTTTGTAGCTTGACCTTTACCCTTTTCTGGATATTTATTTCTCCCATAGTTTACATCATCTGCATAATTGTAAGCATGCTTCCTAGGTCTTTGTCTAAATTATTGACCACAAGATTGAATGTGTCAGAACCAGAGAGCAAACAGTTTGACTTTGTGCTAGAAAACTTGTTTCAGGTTTTCATGGCTGGTCATCCACTTTCTTCAGAAGAATTGTATCCTTCTGTTTGGTAACTCCACATTTCAGCCAACATTAAACCAATTTATCCACAGTATGTAAAGAAGTGCCTGATCTTGCTGAAATTGTGAGGCATATCTGAATGGCAGGCTCTTCATCTGCAGTTGCAGTAGACCTGTCAAGATAGAAAATGTACAAACCAGACACTTGCCTCTTACTGTGGAAGAGAAGAGTTATAGTGTCGGCAGAAAACCGGTCATCTTCAGAGCCAGGCAGGAGCATGTACAGGATGAGGCAAAAGCAGGTTTACAGCTTTGAGTACATGAAACACAGAGTTTATTCTGGTATTATTATTTATTAATTATTTTATTAGTTTCCATACTAACAATGCCCACTTTTGCCCCACTCAGTATGGAATCAGTTACTTATTTCAGGTTCAATCTGTAAGCAGGGGTTCTTCAACTAACTGGAATTCAGAATCACCTGGGCGGGTGGCTTGTCTGGAACCCTGGACCCCACCTCCAGAGGTCCTGATGTGGTAGGCTAGGTAGGATATGGGAAGAGTTTGTGTTTTCCTTGAGGTGCTTTAGGTGGTTCAATGTGGATGGATGACAGAATACATGTAGACTAATAGTGTCACACTGAATCCATGGGGAGCATCAGTCATGGCTCTTGTTCATCATCTCCCCACTCCCTCCACAATGAGGTCTCCTCCTGGGACCCTTGCAAATGGCATCACTGTTCTTGACTTTTACCTTTCTCCCTCAACATTTATGTTGACCCATCTTGCAATTCACCTGCAGCCTAACTTCCTGATATACTCAAATATAGTTACACATTGGATATCAAGGTTGAAACCAGATGGGTTACTAGAGGTTGGGTCAGGCATCTCAGCAGGGTTTGGTGTGACATATTTTAGGAATATATTAACCTTGTATAATCTATAAGTAATACCATTAAATGACAGACTTCTCTGCATTTACTTAATGCCAGGCCCAAGATAAAGCCTGTAAGTCTGGTGACAATAATACTGTTTATTTGACAATTGCTATGGGCCAGTTATCTTATATGTATTATCTTGTTTAATTGTCATACAATAGTAGATCCACAATTTGTGGGGCTTGGATTTTATTCAAATTGGGAAGCTCTGTTTCAGAAAAGGAATACACAGTACAAATGCAGGGCTTTGAAGAGACCCAGGAAAGTGAGCAGTGCTGGAGTTAATTAAGCTTCATTAGCTCCACTGAGAATGCACTCGGGTCTTCAATAATGCTAAGAGATAGATGCCTGTAACCTGGGGCACAGTTGAGAAAACTGAGACTTAGCAAGCTTGCTGGGCATCACACAGCCAAGTATGGTAGAAGTGGGATTTGAACCTAGATCTCCCCACACTGGTGATCGCACTCCCCCGAATCACAGTGGGCCTCTTCAAATAAAATGTGCCCATGGCTCCTGGCTGCTCTTGGCTTTGGTGGCCCTGTATGCCTTGGATTGAGGACAAGGAGGAATGAAAAAATTGAAGTGGGAAAGGACATTTAGTTGACTTAGAAGAGAGATATTGCTGATGAGGTTCATAGAAGTTTGTTTTCTGCCTCTGTCCCTCTAACCAATTTCCCAAAGATTCACTAAATTATGGGTCCAAGGATTTAAAAACTACTTTGTTTTGCATTTTATTTTTATGAAATAGCAAATAGAACTAAAATAGAATCATATTATTTAAGAATATTTAACAGAAAGTCTTGACAGAAAGAAAGATGGTTAGTGAACAGGAGAGATAGGTGACTCACACTTTCTGAGAAATGGTGACATGCCCGGCACGTAGGCCTCACAGCAAACCATGGGCCAGAGGCACACATTTCAGTTTCTTCAATGATTGAGGAAACTGAGACTCAGAGATTAAGTAAATAGGACAAATCTATATTAGCATTATATCAAAGAAGAGGCTGCTATTTATTTTAAGTGACTGCTCTTTATTTTAAGCTTAAAATAAAGAGAATTTCTGCAAAACAACATGTCAAATCCACATTTATCTGAACACAAATTCACACAAAATAGTGGCTTTCTGAAAAACATTAGAGTTTTATTTTCACAGATATGAGCTATAATTTATTGTATATGGTATAGCACCGTTGAAATTAATTGCAGTCTATTTAAGGGGTTAGCTTAAAAGAGTTGGAAGGACCTATTAACACCCAGTGCAAAAAAAAGTGACAGAATGGTAAGAGAACAGACAGTCCAGCTTCTAATTGTGAAATCATTCCATGTTTGAGGTCAGCGCGATTTTCAGCAAGCTCATTAAAGTCCTGTGAGGCATCATGTCTCTACCCAGAACTCACTGCATGCTGCAGTCCCCCAAGAAGCAGTCAGGCTGCTGTCACATGGGACTGCATGTCAGCCTCTGACCTCACAGCGGTGGGAATTTCCCATGAGCCCTCAGGAAATATTTCTCTCCCTGGAATCTGTAGAGGACTCTCCCTACATCATTCTCAACACTAAAGGGAAGAAATCGCTGTGAATGCACAGTGTGAAGGCCTTTGAAGGCACAGAGTATTAAGAAAAACAATAGGTAATATGAAAACGGAAACATTAACTTCCTCCTGGAAAAACTTGATCCCAACTTTGTGCAGTATAAACAGGCCGACTTCACACAAAAGTAGGAAAGTAGACTTTTTGGTCTTGTTTGGCCCAATGGGCATTTAAGTTACAACATAGAGTTTATGCAATACAGGTGTATATTTTCTTCTGTATTTCTCCCTCATCCATATTTTAGTTATTCTCTTTTAGGATGTCTCAAACAAAAGTTACAAATCTATTTTGGGGCAATATAGCAGAAAAATATTTACATGGATATAGTTCATCCTTTAGTAGTTATAATCTGTGTCAAATATTATAAAGTCTAACAAAATATAACAATTATAGTAGCATTTCTAGTTAGGCTCACATCACTTTCTTACAATTTCAGAGGATCACATTTCTTGGCTTTCCATCCTACTGTATTGCTAACAAAGTGGTTTAGTGATTTCAGGCCAGTTGTATTTCTGCAAGGATCATCATTAGTACCATTTCCTGGGGCCGAGCAGGTCTTGTTTGTGGAGCACTGACCCAGACCGCCTGAGCAGAGGCAGCTGGCCCAAGTCAGAAGTTGGCATGTTTTCCCCTCTCAGTATCCAACCATATGCCTCCTTCCATGCTCTGGCACAGGGGTGTGTGTGTGTGTACAGCCTAATGGCAACAGCAGCCTGCTCCAAGGAGGCAGCCCTTTGGAGATAATCAGTTATGCTTCCTCCATGATGCTGTGAATTTTACCTTGCCCCTCTATAGGATGAGAGACTCTGATTATTGCCATGGTGATCAATTTGTCCCCCAGGAACCAGCCAGAGACCGTCACACTGCTTCTATGCAGGCCATTAGGTAATGCCGAGAATCTTGGAGAGAATTGCATTTTTGTATGAAAGGAATCCCTGTGGATGACCAGCGCTAGGTTTAATTGGACTGTGTAGTTAATGCTGACTGAGAGGGGACAAAGGGTCTTCAGAAATAGTCACAGAAGCGACCTGACTGATGGATTAGTCATATTCTGCTCCGTTGTCCTTTTCCTCTCTTTTAAGATATTTAACAAGAAGGAGGCAAATCTCAGTGTTTTAGGGCCAAAAGCTATAGGTTACTAGCAAGTAATGGATTTGCAGATAACAAATAGTTGGGGCATTTTTCGAGTACAGTGTGTATTTAGGTCTTCATTGATAGGACACCTGAAAAGTAATTGTTGCTTCTTTGAGACCAATTACTAGACATCAGCCCAGCTGGAGATCACATTGCCTCCCTGCTCAGCTCTGGCTGAGCTCCTGCCATAGAGAACTCACTATTCATGAACACCATTATGAACCTTAGGAACCTCACCCCTATCTTTGCACACATTACCAAATCAACCCTGTTCTGATACCAGAAAGCTCACTGTGGGTTTGAGCTCCACAGCCCTCTGTGAGCTCCTACTGCTGTCTTCAAACACTGATTTCAGGATGAATACTTAAGCTGTTAATGAGAGTTTAGGTGGGTTCATAGGTTTGATGAATTGATTATTTTCTCTACCACTGGTGAATGCTATTCTATGCTCTATCTGTGGGCTCTGAAGGAGTAGTCCTCAGTGACTTACCTTGAGTGGTCATACTGAGGAAGATTAGTAAGGAACTGGGAAAAATTCCCTGGCAAGTGGAATGAGGACACTGAAACAGATGAGTGCACAAAGGGCCAGAATGGCTGAGCAACCAACAGCTAGCTAATAAGTCACAAGATCCTACCCTCCCTAACCAAAGTTTCCTAAGAGCAGATGATTTAAATCACCAAAGTCAGGGAGGTAGACAACAAAAACGAGTTAGAATCAGACTAATCCAAGATGGAGGTGAAACTGACCAGAGAATGACCCCAAGCTCTGTTATACACTCATTTTAATGCATACTAAACAACACGCCCATGTACCATGATTGAATGGAAGATCCGTGAAGAGTCACAAGATGGCTGAGAAGCCTCCACTCCTTTCTGGGAAATCTAATGAACATTCTTTTAAGATCCTCCTCTGAGACATCCCCTAAAAATCCCACCTATAGAAAATAGATAAAAAACATCAGTGTGTACTTTTCTTTGAGCACACCAGTGCCCCTTTCTCAGACACGTACCTTTGCTTCCTCTATCCTAAGCTGTAGGGGTTCCAACAAGACTTGCAACCAGGGGAGCAGTTGACAGTGGTGGCTCATCCCAGGCTTACCTCCAATCCTATCTCCAGGGGTCCTTCCTTTCCCTCACTATTCTCAGCTTCAATACTTACCTTTACTTTTCATCTGGACTCATCCTTGAATTTTTTCCTGCACAAGTCAAGAATCTGGTCCTCCCAGACTGTTCCAGAGCAGGACCCCAATTAGAGGAGGGAGTAAGACTGATATTAAAGTTTTTTGCTTTAAATCAGGTGTCCATGACAGGATTGCACTTGCCCTGGTTGCTATTTTTTTTCTGCTGAGATTCCCAACTTCAATGTGAATTGTGCTAGTAATACACAATTCCAACTCTGCTGGCTCCTGTGTTTAAATGTTTTTCCCCACATTTGACTTTTCATGACCCCCCCCCCGCCCCCCCCCACCGCAAAATAAGATTTTCAGGGAAGAAGAGTACCACACTCTGGAATATTCTAACCCATAGAGCCAAAGCCCCACCCCCCAAGTGGACTTTTGCAGTCATTTTACCTCCATCTTCCCTGACATCTTCCTGTACTTCAGCCATGGCTTCCGCTTATCTCTGACACATATGAGTGTCAGGCATTCACAGCTACTTAAGATGACAGTAGAGGCCCTGCCTAGAGTCTTCTTCTGCCCCAGGACACTGAGCTGTTTCTCTCTCACCCATCACTAGAAATGCTCTTCAATTTCCTCCTCCCCTCATCCCAGAGATGAAAATAGAACTCACCATTTCCTTTCTAGTGAGCATGTTGAACTCAGTGGCTACTTTCCATTTGAATAGCTTCTCAGCGACATATTCTGGACCATGTCTGATAATTTTTTCTTATACTGTATTCCTGTACATGATAACATTTGTCAGCCTAACAAAACAACTAGCAAACTATTGTGCACTTATGTGTACCAGAGTGATGTACTTGGTAAAAAGTAAGAATATACAATTTTCTTGTAAATGAAAAAAAGGAACAAAAGTGAACAGGACATCCCCAGTCATGCACAACTGACATTTACTAGATGCTTCTGGAAGATGTTGGTGATGGTCTATGACATTTGGTAAGCAAATTACACCTGCTCAAATGTGATAGAAAAATTATCTATTTTTATTTGATGGCCTTGACACTCAATAGTGGATACTGCTACTATTATTGCTTCTGTCTACAAGTTTCTGTCATTTTAATTAATGTCTGTAAAGTTTTTAAAAAAGATTTTATTTATTTATTTGTAGAGAGTGGGAACAGAGGGAGAAAGGGAAAGAAACATTCATGGGCAAGAGAAACATCGATTGGTTGCCATATCACATGCCTCCAACTGAGGACCTGGCTCACAACCCAGACATGTGCCCTGATTGGGAATCCATTTGACAGCCCTTCCATTTGCAGGTTGGTGCTCCGTCCAATGAAGCACACCAGCCAAGACTAATGTCTGTAGAGTTTTAATCTTTCTCCTAAAGAGTCAGCTTTCTTGAATTTTTCCTCTTCTTTTGTTTTCTGTTTTTTTCCTAAGACTTAACTTATGTTTCATATTTATTTTTTATAGTTTCAGTACTTCCTGAAAAATGCTTTTGTCATCACCCTGCAGCATCCTTCCATCACTTCTTTATGTTTTGGTTGCCACAGCATTCTGTCTTGGTGCAGACACTATAAGTAGCAGAGGAAGAAAAAAAACATTCTACACTCATTAATCAATTGCTCAGTTTCCAAGTCAACTGAGCCCATAAAGAGGTTAATCATGAAGCAGGTGTCCATCCATATGGAACAGTGCTCATGGACTGTGGTCACCAATGAGTCATTTCTGAATCACGAATTTCTGTAGATGATTATTTACTTTTCAAGCAAAGGTCAACCATTTGGTCTGGGTTAAAACTTTGGTTGAGTCAAGTTGCAGAAAATCATGGGCAGGGTAAAAATGGGTCAGCAATGTAGTAAAAGAGTTTTTTGTAGTCCTGGACCTTTGTGTTCCTCAATAAGTTTTTTCTTTAAATGTACCTTATTTTTCTTTGTCAAAAGATTCTTTGGACTAAGCGTAGTTTCAGATAGTCCTCAAGTTTCACTTCTAAAAATTCATTAAATCACATTTAAGTTTGTTTTAGACCTTATGAGAATCTCCACTTTATGAAAATTTCATCACTTTTTAAAGTTAATTCCATTAATCTTCCAAGTCATTCCTTGATCTTCTTAGGAGATATAGACTATTATTATGAGCTCTTCTCTGTAGAGAAATATGTTTATATCTCTGTTTAAATTCCTTGGTAATTTCCATTGAAATATGCTTAAAATGTTAGGATGTGGAAAAGAGTTTATCATCCTTCTTTTTAACCAGTCTATCAGAGATGAGGCCATACTGGTTTTAATATAAAGGCTTAAATATTTATACTTGAATTAAAATTTACAAAAGGAATAACTTGAATGGACAGAGTTGAAATAGAGATGAGAGGAAGGGAGCTATTTCAGCAGAAAATTGGAAGCACCAGGTAGACTACCAGAGAAAAAGAAAAAGATGAGAATGATCTCTGAAATCTAGCAGACATATTTTTGAGTGTTGGTTAAACTGCATTAGCTGTGTGACCTTGGGCACGTAAGTTAACACTCTGTCCTGTCCTTCTCACTTGTGCAGTGGAGGTGATAGTAATACTTCCTAGTTTTATAGGGTGCTTCTGAGAAATAAATGAATAGAGTGTTCAGCAGTATGCTTGGAATATAATGTTACTAATATTTCATTTTGGGGAGTTATTATTCACTCTATGCTTTGTTTATGTTTAGATAAAAGCTTTCTAATTTGTTTAGAATGCTCATTAGGAGTCAAGGATACAATTTAAGAAAGAGATAGAGATACAACTCAGTCCTTAGTTGTACAGGAAGAACCATTTTCATTGACTCTATGTGAAATTTAACCTAAACTTAACCTGGATTAGTCTCAAAATTTTAGAGTAAATCAGGGTAGGCATTGCCCACCCCCCCACCATGTCTGAAAATATAAGCAGTTCAAAATAAGCAGAAATTGGTATAGAAGTGTGCATGTGTATTCTTTAGCATTTTTTTTCCCCAAGAGACCTATTGAATTCGACAAGAAAACACTACACTCATAATGCAAGCTTGGCAGTTTCACTGAATTGTGTTTTTCAGTTGAGACTGGGAGTTGAGTAGCACCTGTGAGCATTACATCTGTAGGATTATTTGTTATTGTAGAACAAATTAGTTTGTATAATTTTGTAATAGTCTCATTGGATGGGTCTTGCAGTGGTCTCAAACCTGCTGCCAACAGTACTATTTGGCCAAGAAATTACTTTTTCTGGCCATACTAAGATATGATTAACAAATAAAATTATGTATACTTAGGTTGGACAATGTGATTTTTTAACAAGGTGTACAATGTGTTGATTTAATAAATGAACACCACAATTGAGTTCATTACACATCCGTCACCATGCATAGTTACCATTTGTGCGTGCATGGGAAGAATGCTCAAGATTGATTCTAAAGTGTTGACAAATCACTTTTCAGTTTTAAAAACTTTAGGAAGGCATGATCCTTCTCGTTTGTCACAGGTCCCACCATTCCTACTGTGTTACCCTTCAGCCAGTTTCCCTGATCCCCTAATCTCTGATCTACTCATACAAAAAGAAGTTGTGAATTTAGTGAAACACATCAGTTTCAACTTTTGTGGTGGTGGTGGTGGTGGGATTGGTAGAGGAGTGGGGTCCTTTAGTCTAAATTGCATCCCTGAACTTTAGGGTGCCCCATATAATTGCAGATACCCACCACAAATAAATGTTGGTGCTCAATCTCTACAAGGCTAAATCCATAAAATCCTAAACATCTACAATGGTGGCTAACACCCCAGGGAAAATTTATCTACATTTTTCTCACAAATTCCTGATTTCTCACCTTGAAACAAAAGCGGTTGCATTGCATCCCCTGGAGGTTTGTGGATTTTCAACTTTGGAGTGGACTTTGGAGTGGGCTTTGGAGTGCTGCTTCAGAGAAACAGTTGGGGTGTGAAGTCAGCTTTGAATAGTGGAAGCTCTTAATTGAGGGAAAGGCTAATTAAGTTACTAAATCTCTCCTCTAAGGTGCCATGAATACAATAGATTCTTGAATAACAAGTGTAATTTCCAGTAGTACCTATGGTCCAGTTTTCAACTTTCCATCCTTTTACAATCCATGGTTTTGGAGTTACTCACAAAGTTTTGCAATATTCTCAATAGTTACAGGTGTTGGCAGGGGAAAATACTAAATATTTCCTCCCACCCTTAAATTTGTATATATGTAGGTCTAGGTATGTGAAACATAATATCAATTCCTTACAATGGCAATTAGATGACCATTGAACCCTGGATAATGAATACTTTTATTTTTAAATATATTTAATGAGATTTAATTCAATTTTCAAAAAATGTTTAAATAATTTTGCTTAAAAACTTTAGTTAAATTGATCAAATTAAAAATTTGGCTATAATTAAATGTAATTAGTATTTTCTCTTTATTTTAGTTAATACTATAATAGAAACTATCTTTTAAAAAAGCACACAAAATGGTTTTAAATTGTTTACATTTATATTAATTTATATTTTGGATGAAAATATATTTAAATGTTGTCATTTAAAATCTCTACAGTAAATAAAACTTTAGGTGATTACTGATATTTGAACAAAAATTACATACATATCTTCATCATAACAACATAATTATTGACTTTGTAGAAAGAAAAATAAGGAAACTAACTTTTTGGGATTACTTCTATTTTGAGTTATGTGTCTTTATTATAAAAATATCTTGACATATACAAAATAATTAAATTTAGTCATTTGCTGTTTTACTGATTTTTAGTGTTACAGAAGCCATAACTTTACATACATTTTTCCATTTTGTTAATGTGAAGGTATATTTGTTAAGATGGAAGAACCTATTTCAAAGTTTTAGCCTGATTGTTAATGTCTAAATAATTAGACAAATATAACACTTCATGTCTCATTTGTCATCTTAACCCCTAACACCTCAAAGGTTAAGGGCAGAGTGGTGCATCCACAGGGAACAATTACTTTCATTTCCCTCCTGAGTTCGAGAGATGACTATAGCAAGTCCTTAATGGCCACACGACGGACATTGCTTTCTCTGTACTGACCTCACAGAAGTTGACCCATGCACCTCTGTCAGTTCATTGTGGTCTCACTTTCAGATTCCTTGATCTTAGAAATTTCTGTAGCTGCCCCTTTATCTGGAAACACTTGTCCATAGAAACAGAACCTTTGCTAGCAGACTGTCAAATACTGATCTAGAGAACAAAAAGGAATCCGAGGGTGGAATTAATAATACCCACTATTCTAAAAAAGAAAAAGTGGAATTGATGTCATATTGTAGAAGGCATTTAAAACATGTCATTTTATCTAAAACTGTACTTACGTTTTGTGTCATTTTGGGAATGGACATATTTATGTACTATTCCTCCACAAAGATGTGAGGCACTTACCTACTGTGGTATTTAAATGAAAAAAGGAATCATTGAGGATACAGATGCGTTAGTAACTGTCTTCTTGCATGAGATATGCATCATAATGTTACTACACGAATTCAAGATAAAAATGCACTCACAGTGCATTCTTTACAAAATTCATATTATAATTTCAGCTCTATTTTTTTTCCTTTTGAGTACTTTAAAAGTAAAAACAGTGCTTTTGGTACTACAGAAAAAAAATACATCTGTGAAAATGTGGCTGCGTCTGTGCTGATTGTGAGTTTGCTGAATTTTTCTCATTTGACTACTCTGTGTTGTCAGTGAAATTAATCTGGAGAGTCCTAAAGCAGGTCATGTGACTTGCCCTTTGGGAAATGTCTTCAACTTTTCTACCTAGCACCTGAAAGCAAGTTGCCCTTCTCTCTGCTTTTGCATTCCTTGTTCCTTGAAAGTGCTAGGAAAGAAGGGAGCCTTGGAACAACTCGGAAGTGAGTCAATGCCTCCTAGTTATTCCTAGATCCTCCCTCATTCCCCAGCAAAAACAGATAAAGGATGACCCTGAGCAAAACTAATCCTTTAAACCGAATGGCCTCTGCCTTTATTGGGAAGATGTCCCTGCTCCTGACTATCTGATGATTCCATCATTTTATCTCTTGAACAATTGAGTAGCTTGACATTGCTGATTTCTCCTGTTTCTTGTGAACTTTAGGGCTGTTCTCTGGGAAGTTTCAAGGATAAAGAGCTAAGCTCCTTAACTCCCACAGAGGGAGGAGCCTAATTCCACCTTTCTAGGTATCCCAGTTGCAATACTTTAATTTTCTAATAGTCCCCAAAGCACCTTTTGCCTGTGTATTGGTTCCCTTGAACTCTTAGGAAACATGCATTTTAAATACTCATTGACTTTTCACATCCTTAGGTAAATGGAACCTACAAATAAGTATTAAGAAGTAAGTATAATTAGGGATGAAACCTAATGAAATTTGTGTCTCTGTGTCCATATTATACATTTTATGTGTCGATGATCAGTGCCAAGAGTAGCTTTTGCAGTGATCCGAGCACTTACTGGTCATCAAAAACATCTGTATAGCCTTTAAAAATTTAAACTTCTTGGCCCACTGTTGACCTACCAAACAAAAATTGGAGGGCAGAGGAAGGATTTGGAGAGTTGGAAGTCATGCTATAGACATTGCACTTGGCTGTCCTCATTCATGCTTCAATCTTCTCCAATCTGCTTTGTACCCAAGAGGTTGATCTGTACAGACAATACTACTGAACACCCTTGCCTCCTGGCTTCCAGTTGTGTTCAGTAAAGGGGAACCCGAGCAGAAGACAGGAGGAAAGGAAGAGGGTGAGTCTGGGTCTTTATGTCCCTTACCCTCACCACTTCCTGCAGGTTGTCTCTAGCTGGAGACTTTCCTCTTCAAAGTCTTATTAAGGCAAATCTGTCCATGAGATTCCCTTCTACAGCCAGGTACCCACTCCCTTCTTATCCCTGTGCTCCTAGGGTAAAGCACCTTCTCTTAAGTTTTCTTTTTCTTTTCTTAATAATCTGCCCACGTCTTTTCAATAAATTCTTTTATTTAAAAAATTTCTTAAGAAATTCTCCTCAAATTATCTAATTTGAATATGTCTAATCATGAAACAAATATCACACAAACCCCAATTGAGGAAGATTCTATAAAATACCCAAGTAGTCCTCACCAGAACTTTCAAGGTCATCAAAAGCAAGAAAGGTCTGAGAAGCTGTCACAACCACATGGGGTCTATGGAGACCTAACAACTAAATGTGTGCTGAATGGGATCCTAGAACAGAACAAGGACATTGTGGAAAAAGTGAGAAAATCGGCATAAAGTATACACTTTAGTTAATAACAATGTATTAATATTGGCTCACCAGTTGTGACAAATGTACCATACTAATGTAAGATGTTGATAATAGGCAGGTGAACCTGAGCGCCAGGTATATGAGAACTCTTGTACAATCTTCATAATAATTCTGTAAATCTGACTGTTCTGATATAAAAAGTGTGTTAAATGAAAAAAGAAGATATATTATTAAACCAAGTGATTTAAAACTGGGTTAATCCATCTTTCCTGCTAGTGTTTTTTTAAAAAAATATATTGTATTGATTATGCTATTACAGTTGTCCCATTACCCCCCTTCATTCCCCTCCACCCTGAACACCCTCTCCCACCCACATTCCCCCCCTTTTGTTCATGTCCATGACTTCGTTTATCTAGTGTCCTACCACACAGTGTCAACTCTGCTCTGACAGAAAGAGAAGGGATTTGGAGACAGAAGTCTGTTGTTGAGTTCCAGTTCTGCCGTTTCCCAGCTCTTTGTGTGCTTGTCGGTGAGGCCAGTTAATGAATCTGCATCTCAGTTTCCTCTTCCATTCAATGAAAAAAAATCATGTATCTTAAAGTTTAAAGGCATAAGAAATTAGATGGTAAATTGTTACCTTACATAGTCTTTATGTATTTTGTGCTAAAGAACTTTCTATAACCATTTTCAGATTGACTTTAGCTATCCACAAACCAAATCCTATGGAATGACTTTAAAAAATATTTGATTGCACTGTTTTAGAAGCAGGGTGAAGTGGCTGATTCGAAGGACCTCTGAATAAATTAATTAGTCTCACATAGACATGACTTTCCCTGAAATAGAAGCTAACAGGCAATGGCCATTTTGATAGAACACCTACTTGAACTTTATAAAGAGCTCTGCCCTCATGATTAACCTTACATTTAGCTCCAACAGAAATGTATGTCGTTACCAAAAGACCGAATAGGTTCTGCAAGTTATTATTACTATTCAGTCATGTGTTTTTACACCCAAACACAGATGTCAATATAAACAAGGAGAAAAGTGAAATAATACAGGCTAGTGAGTTACTAATTTCCAGAAAAATGCCCTCTAAAATTTCCCTGCTGAAGCTGCATAATGGCTTCTGCTTAAGTAATCTTTTCCTAGTCACGTAGGAGCAGTGATCATTCTTTTCAATAGGACTTATACGGTCTGCTTTCTCTTGCTGTGGCTCTGATTACCAATTCATAAGCGGTGACTGTTTGGGGCTGAATTTTGATTTTCCTTGGACTAAGCTAGATACTTTCTTGTGGCTCATCCTTAATGAAGACATTGAACATGGAAGCTGTAACTGGGTTCAGAGGGTGAAATGTGGTGGGAAAACCTACCGGGAATTAAATAATGGCTAGTAGTCCAGCTGTGACCTTTGCTATCCCACACAAGTGCGCGATGTGCTAATGTTTCCTAACAACTCCACGTGGCTGTATTTTCTCTTCTTCTCTGTGCCTGAAATGACATTATGCAATGTCTTCTTGTATGCAAGTTAGTTAATAGCTAAAATTCAGTCAAAATCAATCTGTGAATAAGTAAATACCTCATAATAAATAACACTCTCAAATTACATGTATTTTCCATTGATCTAACATCATCCAATAAGATCTGTCGATATCATTTTATGTTAACTTCTGTCACGTTTAAATGCTTTTATAGGTTAATGGGGCAGTTTGTAATTTTGTTACACCTATGCTATTTCTCAGATATATGGCACATGACAGATAAATAAGATGTTCGTAAAGGTAGTTATAGTGAATGTTCACTGAGGGCTTCTTCTCTTTCTGCCCTCACACACGGTCGCTACCCCGGGAGATGAATGTGCCAGGATAAGTTATCTGGGGCTCATAAAATCTTTTTCAGAAGATTGAAATAAAGTCAGTGCTTGCAGAAGACAAATCAATTGTGACATTTCTGAATAGAGTGCGATGCATTTAATTAGCACAAGACATACTGGCAAATGCTGAATTACCCAATAAATCACTGGATGCTGGAACCCATACAGAGTGGGGAGTCAGCTGTCTTGTGAGATGTACAGCAAGTGATAATAGGGAGATCTGGCCACTTGTATTGTCACTCTGCCCCATTTTCTGCTAAATATTTTTCTATTTTGACATTTGCACATGGAGCTTCTTTAATTATTCTAAACTGTCTGCAAACTGTGTCCCCACCTACTTTAATAATATTTTGCAAATATTTGCAATTGCAAAGGACATTCACTGCTATTGATGTGATTTCGCAGTTGTGGTATATAGGTTCTCTGTGGATGAGGAGGTAAATGCCTGTAAAAATCTTCAACACAGGCATTCGGAAAACAGCAACTAATAGGGTCACTGTATTGCAGTTCATTGAAACTGTTGAAGGTGTTACTTCACTCATTTTTAAGTTTCACAAGGATATCTACCAGTTCAGGTAGAAAAATGGCTCACTTTAATGTTTGACACCTTTGGTATAAAATTTTTTTAACCTTTAACTGAGATGCTACTTCAGTCTGTCTTTGCAACACTACAGCTCAAGGGCATGGAAGCTTAATCCAACAGTTTGGCTATTGAAAATCTGGGGAAAAAATGGAAAATAAATTCTAAATGAGTCTCACTGGCTCAGGAAGACAAGGCAGAAGAACATTTCCTCCAACTGAGGGATATTTTATACATAAATTAGTGGTTCTTCTTGTGAGCCTTTTATTGGTACCTCTCTCTAATACAGATGTTAAGGTCACTTATCAATAAGCACCAGACCATGTGGAAGACCCCTGCTCCACACACACCCACTTCACTTGGTTTCTCAGTCTCTGAGACCATGTTAAATGGTGACATTTTAACTCCACAATATAGACAGAGGTAATGATGTTGCTGACTAAGGAAATATGAGGGGTGCAATGGAAGAAAGCAAACAGGCCTTGATTTATAAAGAATCTCAGGTCTGCAAAGCTGGAGTCTGTCTTTCCCAGAAAGCAGAAGCTTTAGGAATATGTGCATCCCTTGTCTGAGTCATGGAAGTCTGGCTTATGTTGCAGTTGCTTCTGATCAAATGGCAGAGAGGAGACATCTCAGAATCACCTGGATGGTCTCATTCCTCCCCACCCCAGACATCCTCAAATGCAGATTGGGAAGAGATCCCTTCACCTCAAGGAATCAATAGGGGAGAGGAGATAAGCATCAGCTATAAAATAAAGCCCAGAGGAATCCAACTATATCTACAAGGCAGACACCATCCAAATCCATCAGCACCCTGTGTCTTACCTGTCCTCACTACTGTGCTTAGGGGATATAACTGCCCAGCCCCAGGGGCTGGATCTTAAGCCTGTCGAGTCAGCCCCATTTCCTTTGCCAATGATGAGTTATGGAAAGGGGATGTCCTACTGTTCTGACCAATGGGACACTGGAGAAATCTATTGGACAGGTTCTAAGGTAGTTTATTGGCTCTTGTGTAGAGGCACAAAAAGACAAAAACATTTTCTGTCTGTGAATGCATTAGAACGAGAACTAGAGCTAACATAATCATGTTTAGCAACAAGAGCACATCCTGAGGACTAGAGCTAATTCTCTGAGGGTGGAAGTAGCAATAGGGACCAACCATCCAAGATTGTCTGGGACCAAGGGTGGTTCCAGGTCTTTGAACTTTAAGCACTAAAATCAGGAAAGTCCTGGGCAAACCAGGATGAGTTGGTCACCTCAGGAAAGGAAAGCTGGGTCTTTGGCAAAATCATTAAGCTGTTGAGTTAACCAGCTCTACAAAAGGCCTACATCTGTACCTGAATCATTGTAATAAATGTCGTTATTGTTTATGCCATTCTGAGTTGTGTTGTGTTTCAGGAACCTTGAAGTCCTCTAAATGGCCAATAAGCAAAGGGTTTTTATTCTAAATAAGACCTAACAGAAATGACTGGTACTATAGTAATAGGAAGATTGGGCCTTTTTTTTAAAATAAGGATTTTATTTATTTACTTTTAGAGAGAGGGGAAAGGAGTGAGAAAGAGAGGGAGAGAAACATGTGAGAGATACTTTGATCAGTTGCTTCTTACATGCCCCCAACTGAGGATCTGGCCCACAACACAGGTATGTACCCTAATTGGGAATCAAACCAGCAACCTCTTGATTTGCAGGTGGGTATTCAATCCACTGAGCCACACCAGCCAGGGCAAATAGGGACTTTAAAGTATACTCTTCTCAATTCTAAACCTTTCAGACAGTCATTAACTAATTCATGGGTACTTATTAAAATTCACTTAATGAGAATGAATAATTGATTCATAACCAGTCATATTTTTAATTATCATTTTATAGGGCTACTCTCTGCTCTTATACAATAAATTCTTAGAAATATAAATAACCATAAACCAGACCAGGCATGTTCAAACATCATTTATATCAATAACAGTAAGTATCAAATGAGCAGGAAAGAGTTCAGAAAGAAAAATAAAGTCTTGATTAGCTACTTCAAATGACCAAAACTACAATATAACAACCACTGGTACAAAGGGGACTTCAAAATGATCTGTTTAAATTAATTTTTAATTTTGGATGACTGTAGATTCACTGGCTATTATCTTTTAATTGTCTGGAGGTATATTCCCCATTCTGTGCTTCCAGGGAGAAGGGTAACATTAGCAGTGTGTTTCAAAGCCTGAGCAACGCCTTTGACCAACAGAGTCGAGTACTTTTCAATTTATTCCATCTGACTTCCCCCCAAGATATGATTGAATATTTGTGGAGTGACTGTTGAGTGTTGACCTTACATGTGACCTTAGACAATCAATTCTGTCGTCTCTTTGAATGCAAGGAGAATGATAGAACTTCATGCCAATAGAATTACTTAATCACTTAGGTATCATGACAATAGCAGCTATGGAGAAATTGCCAGAGATGATTGGACATTACAACATTTAGCAATGGAAACTCTGGTCTAGTGGCCTCTATCTCAGTGAGTGCTTTGGGGATCTGTCTCCAGCTGTCTCTCCTGTTAAATGTGCTATGATACCACCCAAGAAATGTGATGTTGTTGGCAATAGACTCATCAGCTCACTGATGACACTCAGCTATTTCTCTGTCTTTGTCAGAGCTGGATGGTGGCAGATGTCAACGTCTGATCAACTGAGGCGCTGAATCAGTGAAGCCCCAAGATGTGTGTGTGACCCACAATCAGTGCAGACAGCCATCTGGGGGAAATCCTCAGCAGACTTTAGGAAGTCTCACACTCAGTGGGGGGATACACAACGGTACTTAGTAATTTGTACAATTTTAACAGATATTCCTCCTCCCTTGAAAAAGGTAAGGATTTTTAAAGAAATCCAAACTAAGCTCCATATTTTGCTTTTTCAGACCAAAGAAAAATGTCTACTAGCAAGAATATCTGATTTTCAAAATAATGTTTTCAAAACTTGCTGCTTTATAGCTTCTTGCAGAGTTTTAATTAATGTCTTTTCTTCACTTCAAGTATTGTAGTTTTTTCTTGCAAAGACTTTCTTTTCTCTGATGCAAAGATATGGTTGTGAATGGTTGATTTTATCAATTCGTCATTACTCACTTAACTTTCTCAAAGAAGCTGCACTCTGCCTCTCTCATTATCCTGAAGGATGGACCAGTCAAGCACTTTGGGTATATCCCATAATAACCAAAGATTCCAATTTCTATAAGAGAATTAAAAGTCAAAAAGTAAACATCAGGTCAAATATCACTTCAAGAAAGATTTAGGGAAAATCATATAAATCATTTTAATATTCTCCAAAGAAAATTAGAAAAATCCTACATTTTCATCTAAACCAATAATCCAGTGCTCCCTCCTCCCCTTCAAAAATGAGACAGTGGGGCATCGAAGCTTGGACTTAGATCACAGATCTTACAATGTACAGACATAGAATTTAAATCCTTGTTGTGCCCTTTGCCTGTGTGATACACATGAAGTTCAACTTTCAGGGCTTCAATTTTTCTCTTTTGAATATCAGGATAATACATACTGCGTAAAGTTGTTTCAAATTTGATGATGCAAAGCAATTAGCAGAGTGCTGGATAGTTTTCAATAAATGGTATCTACATAATCGGTAGCAATTTGGATTTGTATTATTCTAACTACATGTACAATTTCTTGATGTCTTGTTGCCCTTTCTAGCTTGACACATTCATTAACCAGCAAATCTCTTGGTCAGTCTCCTTGACCTAATATTTTGGAATGTTTTCTTATTGTCACATCTTTTGACCAAAGCATTTTGGCCACCTTTAACTCTTGATTGCTTATTTATTTTTGTTAATATAGTTAGACATTTGATTATCCTTTATAGATACATGTTATGACTAAATATATTGGGTTGGCCAAAAAGTTTAGTTTTTTCCATGGGTTGGCTCTAGTAATGCTTAGTTGCCTTTAACATTATTTGATACAATTTTGTATTGTGACAGCTGTCATGTCATTGTGCATTTAAAAAACCTTATCAAAATTGGTGAATTTTTGTGCAGCCATTTTAATATTGAACATGGAAGAACATATGTAACATTTTGGGGTATTATGCTTTACTGTTTCAAGAAAGGTAAAAATGCAACTGAAATACAAAAAAAAAAAGATTTGTGCAGTATAAGGAGAAGGTGCTGTGACTGATTAAATGTGTCAAAAGTGGTTTGTGAAGTTTCTTGATACTATTGACATTTTGGGCAAATAATTCTTTGCTGTGGGGCTGTCTTATGCATTGAAAGATGTTTAGCTGCACCCCTGGCTTCAACCCACTGGAAGCCAATAGCAGAAGATAGCCAACATACTCAAAATATCCAATTCAATAAAGTTATTGGTGAAAATGAAAAATGTGTCTTTTATTTTATGGAAAACTAAACAGACTTTTTGGCCAACCCAATACAAACAAACAAGCAGAAAATCATTTGCCCATGCTGCAAATCATTACTAGTATCAGAGGAAGAGAGAAAGAGATTCCTAAGACCACCTTAACGATTTACCATAACTGGGGGATTAAAACAACAGAAATTTATTCGATTAACAGTTCTAGAGCTTAGGAGTCCAAAATCAAGGATTTGGCAGTGTTGTTTTTTTTTCTGGAGGCCCTGGGAGAGAATCTTACACTGTTAATTAGTCACATAGTGATGTCAAGAATTGCCATTGAACAAAATATGGATATGTAGAGCTAAAAAGAAAAAGTAAAATGAGAAAAATAAAATATTTGTTTAATCTAAAATAAGGCAGAGAAGTTTGAACAATGGCACGGAGAATAGAAGGGACATTAGATAGTAAAGTGGTAGACTTAAAACAAATCCTAATAGTAATTACAGTATGTGCAAAAGGTACTCCATTGCCAGATTTTATTAGACTAACAAAACAGAATCTAACTATGGGCTGTTTATAAGAGACACTCTAAATATAAGGGCACTGGTAGGTTAAAAGTAAAAGAATTAGAAAGATTATACTATGCAAATATCTACTGTATAAGGCTAATGTGATCATATTAATATCAGACAATATACTTCAAGAAAACATCAGAAATAAAGGACATTTCAAAATAAAATGGCAATTTTATTTTAAAAAACCCAACAACACTCTTAAATGTGATGCATCTAGTAACAACTTCCAAATCTTTTATCTGCAGCCCAGACTTCTTCTCTAATTCTAGACTTGTATATCCAAATCCAGACTTGTATATATACGCCTATTCGTATCTCCACTCAGTTATCTTCTCATCATCTTAAAATCCACTTGGCCAAAACTAAACTCTGATTATTCAGCTTCTGCCACAACATTTCCATATTAATTAAAGGCAACTATATTCTTCCAGTTGCTAAGTCCCAAATCCTTAGAATTATTAGTAATGCATTTGTCTCTTTCATACCTCACATTGAGGCCTTAAAGAATTCGTTGGTGCTGCCACCAAAATATATTAGAATCCAACTACTTCTTATCACATCCTTTGCTAGCACTCTGGTCCAATATACCATGAGCTTGAACTGGCTGTCCACAGTAGGGTTCTAGTTGAGGTCAACACTTACATCCACTGCACAGAATTCTTTCCACTATAGCAGCTGGAATGATCCTTCCCCTCAAGACTGAATACTTATATATTTATTTACTTTTAATATTTTAAAATATTGGGATGAAATTAACATAATCTAAAACTAACCATTTTAACCTGCACAATTCAGTGATGTCTAGTGCATTCACAATGTTCTGGAACTACCACTTCTACAAGTTCCAAAACATATCTATCATCCCCAAAGAAACCCCAATACCCATTAAGCAATCACTCTACATTCCCTGCTCATTCCACCCTCTGGCAACCCCCAGTTAGTTTTGTCTCTGGGTTTATCTTCCTATTCTGGACATTTCATAGAAGTGGAATCAAGCAATAAGTGACCTTTTGTGGATGTTTCTTCCACATACCATAATGTCAAAAGGTTCATCCATTTTGTATCATGTATCAGTACTTCCTTTCTGTTTGTGGCTGAACAACATCCCATTGTTTGTATTTATTACATTTTGTTTATCTGTTTATCCACTGATGGACATTTGGTTTGTTTCCAACTTTTACCTATTGTGAAAAGTGCTGATGTACAAGTTTTTATTTGAGTCCATGTTTTTAATTCTTTTTAAAAAAATATATTTTATTGATTAGGCTATTAGAGTTGTCCCATTTTCCCCCATTGTCCCCCTCCACCCAGTACCCCCACTCCCTCCAGCAATCCCCCCGCTTAATTCACATCCTTGGGGCATGCATATAAGTTCTTTGGCTACTCCATTTCCTATACTGTTCTTAACACCCCCTGTCTATTCTGGACCTACAAGTTTTTACTTCTTAATCCCTGTACCTTTTCCCTGATTCCTCCCCTCCCAACTGGTAACCCTCCAAATGATCTCCATATCTATGATTCTGTTTCTGTTCTGCTTGTTTGTTTAGTTATTTTTTAGATTAAATTGCTGATAGTTGTGAATTTATTGCCATTTCAGAGTTCATAGTTTTGATCTTCTTTTTCTTAAATAAGAACCTTTAATATTTCATATAATAACAGCTTGGTGATGATGAATTCCCTTAGCTTTACCTTGTCTGGGAAGCACTTTATCTGTCCTTGGATTCTAAATGATAGCTTTGCTGGATAGAGTAATCCAGGTTATAGGTCCTTGCTTTTCATCACTTGGAATACTTCTTGCCAGTCCCTTCTAGCCTGTAAAGTTTATTTTGAGAAATCAGCTGACAGTATTATGGGAACTCCTTTGTAGGTAACTATCTCCTTTTCTCTTGCTGCTTCTAAGACTCTTTCTTTATCTTTAACCTTTGTCACTTTAATTATGATGTGTTTTGGTATGGTCCTCATGTGTCCATTTTGTTTGGGACTCTGTGCTTCCTGGACTTTTACATCTATTCCCTTCACCAAATTAGGGAAGTTTTCTTTCATTATTTTTTCAAATAAGGTTTCAGTTTCTTGCTCTTTTCTTCTTCTGACACCCCTATGATTCAAATGTTGGTATGTTTGAAGTTGTCCCAGAGGCTGTTTACCCTATCCTCATATTTTTGAATTCTTTTTTCTCCTTGCTCTTCTGATTGAATGTTTTTTTCTTTCTTATGTTCCAAATCATGACTTGGTTCTCAGCTTCATCTACTCCACTGTTGATTCCCTGTATATTTTTCTTTCTTTCACTTAGTGTTACCTTCATTTCTGCCTGGATCTTTTTTATGCTCTTGAAGTACACAGTGAGTTCCTTGAGCATCCTGATAACCAGTATTTTGAACTGTACATTCGATAGATTGCTTATCTTCATTTTGTTTAGTGCTTCCTTTGGAGTTTTGTTCTCTTTACTCATTTGGGCAATGTTTCTTTGTCTCCTCACTTTGGCAGCCTCCCTCTGTTTGTTTCTATGTATTAGGTAGAGCTTCTTTGTCTTAGCAGTGTGGCCTAATGTAGAAAAGCACAATTGTAAGTTGGATGGGACAGAGCCTTAGGTAAGCCCTTGGGCAGGGCACCCCAAGTGAATCAGGTTGATGGAGTCTCAGATATGATCCCACCATTCTGTGGCTGTGGGGCAGGGGGGAGAGATCAGGAAAGGAATGATGGCTGCTGCCTGGCCTCTGGAGTTTTGTTTGAGAGTAAGCTGTTCCCCAGCACTCTCTCTGATGCCAGACACTTCAGTTTCTCCCTGTATGCCACTTGTGCTCTTCAAACTGTTGTCCCAGTGCTGGAGCCCAGAGGGAGTGAATCTGAGTAAGTCCTAAGTCTGTTGAGGGCCCTTTAAGAGGAGACACCTTAGATCCCACAGTTTCTTCCACTGCTCCAACCCCCACTGATTGTTACAGACAGAAGTTATGGGGGCTTATCTTCCTAGCACTAGAACCCTGGGCTGAGTGGTCTGGTGTGGTGCTGGGATCCCTCGCTCCTGAGATATCCTTCCCAATATTTATCCACCACACATGGGAATGGGACCAGCCTGACCATATCTCCACATCTTCACTCCTCCTACCCATCTGAATGAATGTGACTTCTTTAATTTCTTGATTGTCAGAACTTAATTTTCTGATGGTCTGGGTGATAGTTGTTTTATGGCTTACTTGTAATTTTGTCTGTGGTTGTGTGAGGAGGCAAACCATATTTACCTATATCTCCATCTTGACCAGAGTCTCTGAGTCCCTGTTTTTGATTCTTATGTTTAATAATTTAAATTTTCTGGTTGATGTGACTCAGTGGATTGGGTGCCGGCCTGCAAACAAAAGGGTCACCAGTTTGATTCTCAGTCAGGGCACTTACCTGAGTTTCAGGCCAGGTCCCCAGTAGGGGGGGCATGCAAGAGGCAACCACACATTAGTGTTTCTCTCCCTCCCTTCCCCACTCTCTAAAAAATAAGTAAATAAAATAAAATAAATAATTGTTTTAAAAATGATTTTTCAATTTTGATAAAAATTATGAACTTACAGAAAAGTACAAATGGCATTTATTTTTCTGAATCATTTGAGAGTATGCTGTTCTTATGTTCCAATTCTGTCCAATACTTTAGTGTATATTTCTGACAAAGAAGGACATTCTCCTAAGTAACCATAACACAATCATTAGAATCCATATATTACTGTTATTGAGCCCTCAGGCCACATTCAAATTTTGTCAATTGTCCCAATAACATCTCTTATAGCTAACAGATTCAGTGCAGAATCATATGTTGCAATTACTTGTTACATCTTTTTTAGGTTCCTTCAGCCTAAAACAATTCCTTTGTTTTTGACTCATACCATTAACACTTTTAAAGATTATACCAGGAGGTTTTCTACAATGTTCCTCAATTTGGAGCATCTGGTGTTTCTTCATGATGGTCAAGGATACCACAGTGTTGCGTCGTCTCAGATGACACATGGTTTCAGTAGCTGGCCGTGTGCACTCCACTCCCACGTGTAATTAACAAGACCTCTGCAGGGAGGAGGTACTTTGAAAGTGTAAATATCCTGTTTATCATCAAAATTCCCATTTATTCATTATTTATATCTCTATGAACTTACATTTTCTACTTTATTCAGTGAGTTCTAATTCATTCCTATTACTTACTGTGATCCTCAGATTGCCCCGTGTTTGGCCAATGCGAACCCCTTGCTTCTGTGTCCTTTTAACATGTCATTCTTTTAACATTTCTGTGGTTTCTAGTACAAGATATTCCAGGCTCATCTCATACATTCCTTGCACTAGCTTTGGAATCAGCCATTTCTTCAAGGAGGCCTAGTTCCTGATAGTGAAATATGGTATTTGAAGCCATGATCTGGGTGCAAGGAGCGTTCACTGCTTTGGGGGTGTCATGTTCCCAGCCCCCTCAGTGGACAGAATTAGGAAATATGTATATGTGTGTGCATATATGTGTATGTGTGTATATATGTCCATAGATATATACCCAAGTATAGATTATTTTCATAACTATATGTATTGAAAACCAAGCATTTTTAATCAATTATCTTCTAATACCATGGGGTTTATTCTAATTTTCTCTTTTATATTTATAACTTCATTCTGTAACCATGAGAAACTTGGCTCCCATTATCTCTAATATATTTCAGTATTTGTAACCACTTTTCCATCTGTACCACCACTCTCTCCCTTGCAGAGACACCCTGCTCACCCAACTTGTCTCTGAGAGCTGCACCCCACGCCTCCCACACGCAGATGCTCTCCTCACCCAGCTTGGGCTCTGATTCCCCACAGCAGACCACCCCTCTGTAAAGGTGCTTTCTATAGACCCTCAGACTCTGATTCCTCATACGGGGCCACACACTAGGTGGTCCTCCTCATCCTGCTGAGGCTCTGATAACTCCTGTAAAGACAGTGCTGCTCATAATAGCCCTCCTCACTCTGCTTGGTCTCTGACACCCTGTGCTGGGTGGGCTTCTACTCCGATGCCCTCTTCACCTCACTTGGGCTCTAACACCCATTCTGGGTCACCATGGCTCCACTTCTTTATTCTGCTGTCATGAATGCCACCTTGCCTTGTGCTACCTGATGGCTTTTGGACCAAATTGTTCAGGTAGAAAACAAAAGAAGAAGAAGACACACAATCATTTTTTTGAATCCTAAATTATATCAAAATGGTTATATAATTTGCATTGCCATCATCAGTTGATAAGGTATCTCATTTCTTCATAGCCTCCTGAAATGGCTCCCTACCTCAACCAGAGCAAAAGCCTAGGTCCTCACAACAATATTCTAAGTCCTGCTTGAAGGTTGCCTGTTATCCTGTTTCCTCAGCTCTTATGATTTTCTCCCTCGTCTCGTACTCTGACTCTCCTTCAGATGCCTGACGTTCTTGCTGCCCCTCAAAGTGCAATGTAAGCAAAATAAACTGATGAACAAAATAGAAACATAGCCATGGATACATGGAGAAGACTGACAGCTATCAGAGGGGAGGAGGTGACTGGATGAAAGAAGGTGAAGGGATTCGCCAGAGAACGTGTATGCATAGCCCACAGACAGACAACAGTGTGGGGGCGGGGGGTTGAGGGCTGGGTGAAGGTGTGCAAAGGAAGAGGGCGAAATGGGGACATCTATAATAGTGTAAACAATACAAATACAGCCTAAAAAATGATAAAAATATGTATTTCAAGCTCCTGACTCAGGGTTTTTTGTTATAGTTGTGTTCTGTGCTTCAAACATTCTTTCTTCAGATTTCGCTTCAAATATCTGTGCAAATCTCATCTTCCTAGTGAGGCCTAACCTAATGCATTAGTTTGCTCAGGCTGCCATAGCCAAATAAAACAGACTGGGCGTTTTTAACAACAGAAATTTATTTTCTCCCAATTCTAGAGGCCAGACATCAGGATCCAGGAGTCAGCAGGCTTCCTTTTTTCTTGTGGATGGCCACCTTCTCATTGTGCCCTCGCATAGCCTCTTCTCCACGTGGGCACATTCTGGAGGTCTTGCATTCCTGATGTCTCTCCAGGTATGTCCTCTGTGTGACCTCATCTTCTTTCCTTAAAGGACACCAGTCAGAAGAATTTTATTTAATTCACCTCTTTGATGGTTCTATCTGTAAATACAGTCACACTCTGAGATAACTGAGGGTTAAGACTTTAACATATGAACTTTGGGGGGACACAGTTAAGTTTATAACATCTGACCACCCAACATAATATGGAAATTCACACCAACATGGCATTTCCAATCCCTATCTTCTTGTACTACATTTTATTTCTATAGTTCTGATCAACTACCATAGTATAAAATTATATATATCTATTTAATTTATTTATTTATTTATTTATTTATTTATGGTCTTTCTCCCTCCACTGGAATGTATGGGAGGAATGTTCTATTAGGGTCAAGTGCAGTGCTTAGTACAATACCTGGTAAGCACCCCATACATTGTGTTGAATGAATTAATGAAATTAATTTAGCCATTTCCTGTTAATAAACATATGGGTTATTTCCAGTTTGATGCTATTATAAAGCATGTGTCATGAATATTATTTTAAATGTATCTGGCATACATGTGCATTAGTTTATTCTGTAAAGTTTTCCCAAGAAGTGGAATTGCTGGGTCATAGGGTACATGAATTGTATTAGTTTTCTAAGGCTTTTGTAACCAAGTACCACAAACTGGGTGACTTGACAGAAGTGTATCTCTTATGGTATGAAGGCTTAAAGTCTGAAATAAAAATGTCATCAGGACCATGATCCCTCTGAAGACACTGGGGAAGCTTCCTTTCTTGCCTATTCCTAACTTCCAGTGTTTACTGGAAATTCTTGCATTCCTTGGTTTATAGCAGCTTGACTCTAGCCTCTGCTTCTGTCTTCTCATGGCCTTCTTCCCTGCATGTCGGTGTGTCTGCATCTCTTTCTCCATATCTCTCCTTCTCCTCTCTCTTATAAGGATACCAGTCACTGGTTACGGCCTACTCTAATCCTGTATGCCTCATTTTAACTTGATTATCTCTGCAAAGACCCTATTTCCAAGTCAGGTCATACTCACAGATACCTAGGGTTAAGACTTGAACATATATTTTCTCCCAGAACACCATTCAGACCATAATACTTACTCATCTAACATTATTAGGAAGTGCCAAAACATTTTCCCAAATGGTATGCCAGTTAACACTGCCACCAGTGGTTTGAGAGACCCCATTTCCCCATGCCCTCTCCAACACTTAGTATTGTCAGGAATTTTAATTTTACCTAATCTGGTGATTGAGGTAATATCTCATTGGTGGTTTAATTTTAGAATGAGCTTTCAAGTTTTCCAAAATAACTGCTGTATTTGGGTTTTTGTTTTATTTTTATTTACATTTTATAAACTGGCTTATAAACCAACTTGGCAACAACTAATATCTTTATGCTATTGCTTTCTAATATCCATGAATATGGACTAGTACTTATATGCCATTTATTTAGACTTCTCTAATGTCAATCAATAAAGTTTATAAGTTTCCCCATTAAAAACACAATTGAGGTCCATATACTTTATTGTCTAGTTAGATTAGGACACTTAAGTCTGGACTGAGCAGCTCTGAGTAAGCCTGGAGGGCAGCCACGGAAATTAAACAAGGTGGCGTGATGCATTGGACAGAGGGCAGAACTGAACGTTAGCGCTCTCCTGCCTTTTCATAGTTCTTCCACAGCATTTTCCGTGTCTGCCTGTTAAACCCTGGTAAGAAAGCCACGGGCTGCTCCTGGGCTGACCAGGACAGGGAGAAGGGACTGGGCAGCAGGGGTTTTGGGCAGATCACCAGGCAGGTAGAGTGATAGATGGTGTAACTGACATTTGGAAGTCTGCAGCTAGTCAGAGATGATGCTAAGTCAGCTGGAATGTCTTTCTAGTTTGTGAGCAAGCTGAGAGAGATCAGATCACAAGGCACACTAGAGGCAAACATCAGCTGCAAATTTAGCTAGCAAATGACATACAGATGGTAGACAGAAGACTTTGGCGCTGAGATCAGTAGGTGGGGCCAGTGCCCACACAAGGACCAACACAAAGCCCTCCCCCTCTTCTCCAATGCCATGAGGACACATAAATCACCCTCCTTCCTTCATGCATCCCAACATCATCTTAGAAAAGCAGGGGGAGACTGTCTCAAAGACTGAGTGCCACTGTGCAGGAAATACTGAGCAATAGCTGTAAGAACTGTTTAGTAAGAACTGTTCAGATTACTGGATGGGACTATGTTTAAAACAGATTAGGCTTTTAATTTTTCTTTTCTTCACTAACTTGTGGGTGCAGGAGAAAGGCCAAATTAAGTAAGACCAAATTTAGAAGTACATATTCTCTGCATTAATGAGTTATGATGTAAGCTAAAAGATTATAGCTCCACTACTGAATCTTCCCACTTTCTGCCTCTTCTGCTACTACCCCATTCTGCATATTAAATGATTCTTAAAATATTTGATAATACTCTTGTTCCACCCAAGCAACTTGGGTGACTCCCTTTTCTTAATATATGGTGCACCAAAGGCAGGCATTCAGTCCTTACATTCAGTCCTTTGACACTGCCTTAGCCCACGCGTCTCAGTGCCGTCCCCAAACCTCACAACAGCTTTCAACCTGCGTAGTCAGACTCCCCTGCCTCTCAGTCCCAAAATATTCCATGTTGTGTTTTTGTCCAAGTTTGTGGTCATAATGTTCCTTTTGCTAAAGATACTCCTTCTCTCTTGTTAAAAATCTCTGGTCCCAATTGGGGCCAACTTCCTTTCCAACTACTATAATTTGTTCTAAACTCTTGGCACCTTATTGTGGGTACTATTTTTTCTAATAGTTTGTATATCAGCCTTCTCTTTTTGGAGAACTCTATCTTTTATACCATTTGGGATTTCCCAATTACAGTTAGCATGACATCAGAATATAGCATAGATTTTAATTATGTAGCTGGTAGTAGACTAAACCATTTGAAAAGCAGAGAGAAAAAAGGAAACCTACTTCCAATTATAAGTTGCAATTTTAATCTTTCCATTGTTGCTGACTTTTACCTGTAATGATGGAACATATAATTGTTTCACTCACCCAGAAACACCTATAGGTACATGTGCACAGGTAGTAAAAAAATATCTTTGACTTACCCTTCATTATCCCAATAGCATTTAGATCATTTGTACCTGTGTCACTTAGCTAAGAGACATTAATATGGAGTCATCATTTATTAAGTAATCTCTGCACTCCTATGGGGTATTAGCAGCTTCATTTAAGGGATGAGGAAACTCAAGTTTTGATTGGTCATGTGTCTAACATCACTCAACAAATACTTGATGAGAAATAAGAATTTGCATATGGGTTGGTTAACTTTAAAACCTAGGCTATACAGCCCCCTATAGAAATAAACTGGAACCGAGAGCTTAAATATCAGAATGAGGCAGAGACAGCACAGTCAGAACATTCGGAAACTTGAAAGCCTGTGGTGGTGGAGTTGGGGTGGTTTCGCACTTGTCCAGCTGGTGTGCTGTGCTGTCCGCATGGCCGTGGTGTGCCCCTGGGAGGCACAAAGTAGCCCTTTTGAGAAACTTTTCCTTCAGGCTTTGTGGTGGGTCTTCTTAGACTCCCTCTTGTGTTTGTAAAATAGGTAGAAATAACCTTATTTTCATTTGAGAAGTAAGGAGACTGAGATACAAAGGAGTCCAGTGATTTTGTGATACACTATTTCACGGTGACAGGGAAACGAGGAAATCAGAACAAAACCAGAGATCGCTCTTTACCATCCTGAGTCCAAGGAACTCTTCTTTCACCCCCCACCCCTGGTCACAAAGCTGAGGATTCCTACGGGGTTTTACCACAAACAAACAGGATATTATGGTTTTTTACTTATTGATAAAGTTAAAAATCTCTTTCTAATGCAGTGTATATTTATGAAGTAACAATGCAGTTTTGGCCAATGAAGTTACATCAAAAAGAAAGAAACCGTCTGTAGCAAGTGGGTCTCTGTGGCACAAGAGAAAAGGAGAAACACAATGTCTGGGATTAGATAATGATTTTTGTTGTGCTGGGATTCATATTAATTATTCTGCTTGTTCAGTACAAGAGGGTAAAGACTGTGAAGAATTGAAAGCAAATACATTGCTACTAAAATGGTGGAGACGATTTTTTTTTGAAGAGGAGTCGGGTTTTCCGCTGCTTGTGCAGCTCTGGGGACTCCACAGTGCCAGTCTTGCTCACCTGCACACTCATGCAACTGATGCCTCCGCGCTCCCAGAGTCACATATCAGGCAAGAGTCTGCATGGTACTGCCTGCTTCCATGCACTCCCTCACCTGGAGAGGAGGCAGCGCTTAGTAATTCATGGGTCTTAGGATCCCACAGGAACCCAGAGGCTTCACTGTGGATAGCAAACGCATGTAAGATACTAACTGTTTGTATTAATGAGTTGTTAGCTTATATGTGTTCAATTTGACATATGTGTATTTACATATCATACAATATTGCGATTTTATATAAAAGGCTATATACAGTTTATTGTACTATAATAGCCAATGTTATTTTAAAAACAAAAAAACTTTTTATCAAACACTGATCAGTCGTTTTGCTCCCAGTGGTGACTCCCATTCTGAAGCAGATTGCAGGCCCATCACTGAATGGGGTAATACGGGCAAACTCAGGTGACAATTTCAGAAAGTAGGAATCTAAATTTGATAGGAACCTTCAAGAGACAAATAAAAGTTATCTTCTCACTAGCATACACAGGTAGGAGGGTGAAGGGGTACACACACCAACTCATTCACTCACTCATTCACTCATTCATTCATTCATTCATTTGGGCAGTGTACATTCATATGTACACTGTACACCTACTCCATTCCAGATGGTGGCATTACAGAGGTGAGGTGAATGACCTGTCCTTGCTTCCTCCACAGTCACAGTCTAGTGGGGCAATCACTACAGCACAGCAAATAACCGATCAAAGATGTGCAGGCCTCATTCGAGCGACATGCTAAGGAGGTACTGTAGTTACACCCAGAACCGAGGATTGGCTATTCTTAAACTAAACTGTTACCAATTTGAGTATCCCTCCTGCCTTTCACAAACAAAAGAGAGGATTCCTCACTTACCCTCCCCCTTATAGAGACTCTTCTATTTCACATACTGGAGTTCACCATTTTGGGGTTAAAAGTCCTCTCTAATACTGTGTGGTTATGTTGGAGGTTTGGGCGAAAGTCAGGGCCAATGTTCACTTTGCTGTGTTTTGATTTCAGTACTTTGGCAAAGCAAGGGACTTTTGTGGGTGATTTTTCTTCTGAATATGTTATTTTTGGATTCAATATGTCACCTCACCATCCTTTCCTAATCACCACACTCTGCCATTAATTTTTATTTTGAAGCTCCTAACATATATGGATGTGTTTTCTCTATTTAGTTATGGACCTACTTATCATATACCCTCATTATTTATAATAGCATTATATAATATATTCATAGATTAAAAATACTCTTTTCTTTCAAATGTAATTTAAATTTGCTAGTATAAATATTTTGGCATATGGAAAGCATTTTTAACAAGCAGTGACATTTAAACTATTTTATCGAGATGGCATGAGCCCAGAAAGCTTGTTGGAATTTACAAATATAATTTGAATTATATTTTGCTTTGTAAGCCAGGGCCAGGAGAAGTACTAATTAGAACCATGCCTCAAAGCTATAAGGAGTACTTACTGATTCAGATCAGGAAAAGGCTGGAGTGATCAAAAGCAAACATCCATCTCCCTCCTTACCCAGAGTTCAGGGGGTTAAGTGCTGTTTGTCTCAAACTGTTGGCATTAACCCCATCTTGTACCAAAGACAATCAACATCTCTATCCACAGTGAAGATGTAGTATGTTAATTAGCAAAGTCACTCAATTAACAGCACTGAAATATACTACTTGTGTCTCACCTGTCCTCATTAATTTGAACACATAAGCAATTGTCACCTTGAAGAAAATGTTTAAAACTTCTGAAATGCATACTTATTTATGTTTCAACTACGTCAAGAATAGATGTCCTGGTATTTAAAACAAGGACTGGCCTTGTGTGCATACATAGACATGATCCATTCATTCGTTTTTGTTTTATTTAATTACATCACCCAATGGTAAGCTTATACTCATAAATATGCACCCACAGAAATGTCCTCTCCTTTCACACTTTCTGAGGCTCACAAAGGTTAAGTAACTGCCGAAGGACACAGATGTAGCTCCTAGTAAAGGTTGGCTTTTAACTTAGGATGAAGTGTCTTCAGAATCTGGAATTTTTATTTTACCACTATCTGAGAGGACCCCCAGGAATGCAAAAATATCACAGAATAATCAGAGATGTGGTTAAATATTTATATACAAGGTTAGCCAGTTTAGCATTATTTCAAATATGTAGTGAAAGATAGTGCGACAGAGTAAATGTCCAATATCTGAAAAATGGTAAATAATTTATAGTACAATATATTACTCCACCATTAAAAATCATGTTTCAAAAACCAGAGCCATTCAAGTGTACTTACAGTGTAATGCTAAGTAGAGAAGTGAAATCCCATTATAAGCCAATAGAAAAAAATATGACTATGTTTGTAAAGAGAGAAATATATACATCCAAAAATGTATAAAGAAAAAAACAAGACTGGAAATAGACCAACATGTTTTCAGATATTATTTCTATTTTATAATTTGGGATAACATGTGATTTTAAATCTCTTCTGTAAACTTCTGTTTTTTCATTGTCTACAATTATCACAGGTTTTATGACTAGAATATGGTAAATTTTATTTTCTAAAAGAAATGTACAAATGAAACTCTTGAGCCTATTGAAGTCCCTTCTGCAAACATTTCAGCAAATATTTACCAAATGCCCACCATGATGTGCTCAGAACAGAAACAGGATACAAGTTGTGATGCACAGGCTCTGCCTTCAAGGGGCTGCCTGTCTAGTTAAGAAATGCAGAGGGGCATACATATTGAGCATGTAAATGATAGGTACTAAATATATATTCAATGGTCCCTATGTTCTAAGTTTTATGTTAATCATATTCTTTTTTAATCAGGACCCCGGTTTTGTGAGGTTGATGTTATTAGTCTTAGTTTACTTAAGAATGGGGTGCAGAGAAGGTGCCTGGGGTATAAAAGTGGGCAGCATTCAGAGTACTGGTCCCTGGCTCCAAAGTGTCTGCTATTCTGACTGCTCTTGTGGCTTCTCAAGATGAGAAACTGAAGCCCAGAGAGATTTATCTTCTGGTGGAAGTAGACTAGCAGTTTAAATGTAGAGATTGATCAACTTTGACAAGTTTAATAAACTGATTCCCCCCCAACAACCTGGCCCCTGCAGGATGAACTGAGTTGACAGGTTATTTTATTATCACCTAAAAGCCAGAGGTAGATAGGAAACAAGTGAGCGTGTGTATTTCCTCTATGGTGCCCATAGAATGATTGTGGATCATATTCAATCACTTGCTTGCCTATTTATGCATTGATATATGTACTTTCCACCTTGTAGGTAGCAACAATTAGGCTTGGCACTGGGAAGAGGATTATGTAAAGTGGAATTAATGCCCTGTAGATGCTGATGGTGGGGGTGATCTTTTGAACAATTAGTTATAAAATGTGTGTGAGAAGTGCTGTAACAGAAGGGTGCAAATGGGCTGAGACTCTACCAAGAAGGAAGCCACTAACACTTCCTGCGGAAACCGACAGACTGTAAACTAATCCAGGATGGCAGCTCAGTTTATTTATTTTCCCTACTTTCAGAACTACAGTTCCATATCACAACAGAAACTTGGTTTACTTGTGTTAAACTGCTGAAGTGGAGGAATTCAGTAGTAAGAAAGGTCATCATTTACATTTACATAATTAATCTAAGTATTTTTACTTGGTCTTCTACTCAGGACAGTTTCCATTTTTCTCCACTACCATATCTTCTGAAGATAAGATTACTGTTAAGAAAAGCATCAGGGGGCCCTGGCCGGGCAGCTCAGTTGGTTAGAGTGTTGTCCCCATGTGACAATATTGCAGGTTTGATCCCCAGTCAGGGCACCTACAAGAAGCAACCAATGAATGCATAAATAAGTGGAACAACAAATTGATGTTTTCCTTTCTTTCTCTCTCTCTCAAAAATAAAAAATTTAAAAAAGACACCTTAAAAAAAGAAGACATCATCAGGAAATTCAAAAGAATAATTACTTCTTCCCTTCTAATTTCAGGTCAGTCACAGAAGCAGGGAACATGTAAACACTATGGCTATGTACTTTACTCTCTCCAAATTGGTTCCATAGGTGTCAGGACTGTCTCTATGTTCTACGAACCAGTGTGACCTATGTTACCCCTTCTTTGCTCCAGCCCGCCCAGTGTCGGCACAGTCCTGTGCATGTCAATGAGGTTCCCACTTCCTTTGCTCGCATCATATTTGCCAGAGGTGCCCTCCTCTTTCCCTTCTCCCAGTCTTTTCCATAATACCCACTTTACTCTCAAACTTAAAAATGTCCATAGTATTTGACCCATTGCCAATAATTTACCTTATAGATTTACTTTTAGAACTTCGTCAAGATACTTACATGGGAGTATTATAGAAGCATTGTTTTGTAAATTAACCAAATATGAAAACAGCTGAAGTACCATCCATTGAAGACTCTTAAAATAAACTATGGAACATCAACATGATGAAATACTGCATAGCCATCAAGGATTTCCATTTTCTCCCTTTGGGTATTTTGAATTGAATTATTTTATCTCACTGAGATCTGGTTGCACTGTTTAGTTCCTCTCTCTAGCCCTACTGTATCTCCAAATTCTTCCTCCGTCTACCCTCCAACTACATCAGACTTCTTTTTCCTTCTTTGAATATGTCAATTCTATTTCCGTCATGGGGTTTTGTACTGGCATAGTTTCTCCCCACGTCTCTCCATGGCTGACTCTTTCTTGACATTCAGTGCTGTTTGAGCATCTCCTCCACAGAAAGTCCTGTCCTGGCCAGCCATCCGAGCCAGGGGTCTGCAAGCTTTACTGGTAAAGGGCCAGACAGTGAAGAATTTAGACTTTGTAGTCCAAGAGGCAATGTCTTTAATGCTTTGAGCAACTGTTCTCATGAAAAGCTAATGATCCTTTTTACATTTAAAAATGTAGAAATCATTTTTAGCTCATGGGCCATATAAAAACAAGATGGCAGGCAGGATTTGGTATAGACCATAGTTTGCCTGATTTCTGATTTAGTTTTGAAAAGATTCTCTGGTCATTCTTTTTTTTTTTAATTTCAGACTTTAATTTTTGGGGATTATTAATGCCCAAGGACAGCAGGATTAACAGGAAGATTTTGGATTTTCATTTTTTAAATTTCAATTATCACTAGAAAGTTAATAAGAGGGGCTATATATAATTTTTAAATTTATTTTCAGTGGAATTCATTGGAGTGATTTATTAATAAAATTATATAGGTTTCAGGCACATAATTCTATAGCACACCATCTGCATTTTGTATTGTGTATTCTTTACACACAACAGTCATTCTTTATTACAATCCACTGCTACATTTTTTCCATAATACTTATCACTACCAACTGTTTTTATTCATTTGTTTGTTTATTATTTGCCTGCAGTTAAGCAGGAGCATTGCCTACCTTGTGCACTGCTATATTCCCAGTACCTATGGGTGTGGTTGGCACATAGCAGTTGCTCAACAAACATTTGTTGAATGGATGGTTAAATCAGGACAGATTATATGCTTCTTGGGGACAGGAGCCATTAGAGAGTCATCTCTGCATGATTCCTAGTACTGAGAAGATTACCTTGAATTTTTGTTCACTGAATAAAAGGGTTCTTCTAATTTAGCCTGTGTTGATATGATTTTGTGTATACTCGCTTCAAATAAATTGCTGTATTTTCAAAGGAAAGAAGAATAGAATGTTTGTCTTCATGAATTTAACTTTTGTGGTTGTCTCTTTGCCAGTGATACAAACATTCATGACATGAGGTTATTTGTAGTTTTGCTCAGAGATTAATTTGAATCCTAGAGGCTGGTGAACAAGATGCAGACTCTCAGAGACCAATGTAGCCAAGAGCCAGTGCGCAGCCCTGGATTTGTGCATTTAGGGGTGGAACGGGGCTCAACTTATGATCTTGTATGTGTATGAAAAATTTTTTCTTCTGCCAGAAAATAGATAAATGATGCCTGAAATGAAGACAACTTCCATTGTAGAATGATGAGGTAAGTGAAGGAAACTAAAAAGTATTAGTTCTTAGCCAGAAGATCGACCTTTTGGATAAAGATTAAAATTTAAATTCGATGGTGATTAGAATCTATGACATAAACAAGCCAGCCATATGTTCTTTATAAAAATTAGTAAAAACAAAATTCATGAAATGGACTGAATAATTGTCTCAGCCAGGACAGAAGCTGCTCATCAAGTGAGAGTCAGAGCATCTACATGTAATTTTGCAGTGATGTGAAACTACATTGTAAGAGAAAATGATATATTATAATGGCCTTTACAGGATTTTCAAGGGTTTCAGTAATTCTCTTTCATGAATTAAAGAATTTATTGTTATTTACTGAACTCACAAAAATTTAGCATCTTCACAAACAAGAGATGGATATCAACCTGTAAAAAAGAATTAATTAGGTAGGATGTTAACACTGGCAGAATTTAGATGGAGAGGACATCCTGTCCTACTGTTGAAGCACCCATTTCTCTGTTCTTCCCTCAAAAACCTCCTTCACATTTCATTCTCACCACCGTGTACCTTTGGTCCTTTCCTCTCAATTCTCCTGCCAGCCATTTTCCCCTGGAAATGTTCTTCCATTAATAAATGCCTTATTATTTAATGTTCTCTCTGAAAGTTCAGAAAATGACACAATGTCTAATTATTAACTTGCACAGTATGACCAGTGTCAACATTGTTCCAGTTTGCATAATTTTATGGACAGAATGTGTTTTAATTAAATTCCATCCGACTAATTTACTCTGGATCAATGGGCAAGCTGATAACAATTAGAAGATTATTGTGTAGACAAAGCCTATTATAGGGTTCCATCTAAACAATCAAAAAGTAGCAGCATAATATTTGACATATTAACTTGTGCATTTCATTCCTGGCATTCCCTTGCATCTCTTGCCTTTCCCTGGTTCAGTAAGTGCTATGTCTCTGGTTAATAAGTTAAAATATTACCCTGTCACATTTGGGTCAGTTGATCTAAACTCATAGATTAAGAGTATATTTATTACCTTAGGGATTTTAAAAGCATAAAATCTTTGGATTTGGAAGAAGATACAATTAGTCAGTTTTTCTTATTCCTGGAAATAGTCAGTGTTGTCCGGACTGAGGGATGGAAAAGAATAGTTGGAATGGAAGTGAGAGAGCAGACATTTGTCTCTGAGGTGGGGCCATTACTCTAACCTAGGCCAGATTGAACTTCCCTGGATGGGGATGAAATGGGATGAAAGATCATTAGAGTGTTTTAGGGAATTTGTGAGCAAAGAGGAATGTTGTCCTGTGCTTCTTCGTTAGAACCCAAGAAAGCATCAAGACCTCAGGTTGCCTGCCCTGTGGGGGTTGTATTTAGTCATCCATATACTTGTTTGTCTGCTCAGCGTGTCTTTTCTGCCTACATAGTGTCAGGCATTGGGAATATCAATATGTAGAAACATTGGCCTAGGAGCAAAAGTGATAGTTCAATAAACATCTTTGTCCACAGTCTAACTGATGATAGCTCCATTCCTCTAGTGTTCAGGACAAAACCTTGTCACCATCTTCAACTCATATTTTTCTCACAGCCTGTATCCAATCTAACAAGAGAGTTTGTTGGCTCTACCTTCAAAATATATCCAGATTCAAATAATTCACCCCACTTCCACTCTTACCAAAATCGCTCCCAGTGGGTAGCTCCCTGCCCCAGTCTTCCTCCTAGAGTGTGTTCTCAACAAGCAGAGCAGTCCCTTTACAAACTGAGTCAGATTATATCACCACTCTGCTCAAACTCACCATGAATTCCCCATTTCACTGAGTAAAAGCCCAAACCAACCTGACCCTCCCCATTGCCTTTCTGAAAACTTCTCTCATTTTTTAAGATTTTATTTTTTAATTTTATTTTTAATGGAATTTATTGTGCTGAAATTGGTTAATAAAATAGTACAGGTTTCAGTTGTATAAATCTATAACACATCAACTGTATATTGTATTGTGTGTCCACCACTCCAAGTCCAGTCTCCTTCTGTCATCTTTTATCTCCCTTTACCCTCTTCTACCTCTCCCACCCGCCTTCCCCTCTGGTAATCATCATTCTGTTGTCTGTTTCCATGAGGGTTTGTTTTCTTAACCCTCCATCTTTTTCACTTAGCCCATGAACCCGCTCCCCTCCAACAGCTGTCAGTCCATTCTCTATCTATGAGTCTATCTCTATTTTGTTTGTTTATTTTTACTAGACCCCACGTATGAGTGAAATCATATGGCTCTTCCTTTTTTTGATTGGCTTATTTCACTTAGCATAATGCTCTCCAGGTCCATATGCTGTTGCAAAGGGTTGCACAGGGGTTGCATAAGCACCTCTATGTTCATTGCAGTGTTATTTACAATAGCCAACATTTGAAGGCATCTCTTGCTTTTTTTATCCTTGCTCACTCTACTCTGCCTCAGTGATTTCTGCTGCTCCTTAAGCAGGCTCACTCCTGCCCTCAGTCTTTTGCATATGTATGTTGTTTCCTGTGCCTGGAATATCCTTCTCCCAACCACCTATTTGACAAACTTCTTCACTTCTCTAAACTCTGCTCAAATACTATCTTCTCAGTGAGCTCTATTCTGACAAGCCTATTCAAAATTTCAAACCACCACCTCTAGCCTACACTCCTAACTCTCTTTACCCTGCTCTACTTTAGTACATAGCTCTTATAAACGTCTAGCATACTATGTAAGTACTGTATTTTGCCGTGTGTAATACACACCCACATTTTATGCACATTATACACAAGATTATTATACCCATAGTATGTAATCATTATACCCATGTATAATGTGCCTCCTTATTTTTCCTCAAAAATTTGGGCAAAAAGTGCACACTGTACATGGCACAATATAGTAAGCTTATTTTTATGCTTACTTTTTATCATTTATTTCCTCATTCCACAATGCATACTTCATGAAGCCAGGATTTTTGTCAGTTTTTTTCACTGAGGTTTCCCAAGAGTCTAGAAGAGGGCCTGGGATATATTAGGTACATAGAAGATATTTGCTGGTTGAGATTGTTGAATGAATGACTTCATAGTATAGTGTAGGAAGCAGTGCAATGATTTCTCAAGCACTTATAAGTAACAAATGTAGTGGAAGGTCTTAGTCCCATGGAGTTTCCTGACCAGAGTTGGCATGGAGGCAGGCTCAAAAGTGTCTGGAAAAAAGTTCAATCAGAGAGGTCATGAGATCAGAACAAGGGGTACTACAGTAGCAAACACTATGGATGGGTGACTGAGACCTGAGGAATGAGGGTCATTGGGATAAGTGAGTGTAGAGGTGACTGTAGAGCTGGGAGGACCAACAATCAGACAAGCCTACACCATGCCAGCAACTCTGTAAGACCTCAGCTATTGAGATGCAACTTCTGGTAAAAAGGCAGATTAATTTTTCTTCTCCTGGAAGAATATGGGCTACAAATAAAAAGTAATACAATATATAGAAGTCAAAACAACTTGCCCAACCCCTGTGATTCCTCAGTAAACTTGACCCAGTTAATCACATCATAGCAAATTTAAGAAGTGTAGTATGTCATGTGGTTAAAGTCTGACATTGCTCTCCTCTAGCCACAGAATGAAGTACATCTTCCTTTGCATTTTTTTTAGGTTCTACACAATCTGACCCTTCTCTATTTAATCTTGTCAATTTAATCTTCTGCCACTCTCTACTAAGTATACTATATACAATCCATATCAGTTTTGAGTTACTAAATACACCTTACTTTACGAGACCTCTGCAGCTTGAAACATTCTATTTTATGTAACTATAACTGTCATCATTTGCTCCTTGGAAAAATCCTTTTTTGTATAACACTCCACTCACTCAATCAAGTTGGGATTGGGTAAGAGAAGCAAGGCAAAGCTCATTGTCACATCTGAGTCAGAGTGAGTATGAGGATGAGCACATCTGGACAGGACAAGAAAAAGTTTAAAGCTTGGGGTAAGGGAAAAGCAGGCATGGCTCTGGATCTGAGAAACAAGAAGCAAGTCCTGTCTACTGAAGAACAAGTTGTGGTATTATCGAGAAGCAAACTTCAAAGTCAAGAGAGATGTCATAAGCTATCCCCCAGAAACAAAGGCTGGGGAACCAAACAGGATCCAGACCAAGATACTATCTGGAATCTCAAACAAGAGCTGGGAAACTGTACACTTCCACTACACTGAGGTCTGCTAGATGCTTTGTTGGTGCCCCAGTTGGTTTTTGCTTCCACGTGTCCATATGCTGAGCTTCTCAGTCTGGGATGCTCAATGTCAAAGACTCACATATGTTCTGTTCATATATCTCTTTCTCTTATCTTCTTCCTACAGTTTCCTCAGTGTATATGCTTACATATTTTATTAGCTATTAACTCTCTGTATTGTAATTACTTACTTATTGCCATATTTCCCCACTCTGCTAGACTGTGAGCTCCTGGTACAAAACTGTATCTTATTATCTTTATATCCTCAGTGCCTAGCACAATTCATTGGCATACAACTAGCATTTGAACAAATGTTTGTGGAATGAATTAACTAAATATACAACTGCTTATTTAGGACATTCCAGAATAGATTTATAATATCCTTTTTCGTTGTCCTTTCATTTGCTGCATAATTCATTGGAAAATCTTGGGCAATGTCACACAAAGACAGTGATCTGTTGACCTCAAGTTTCCAATTAGCACTTTGCAGGAGAAATGTAATCTATGACTATACTTAACACCATAGTGACCTGTTCTGGGAAAATAAGTCTAAGACTAGATCATATAAGAAATTGAGTTGTCCAGATTATGAAATCAATCTAGTCCAGAGGTCAGCAAACTTTTTCTGAGGTAGTCCAGATAGTAAATATTTTAGAGTTTGGGGGCCATGCAGTCTCTGTTGCAGCCACTAGGCGTTGGTAGTGCAAAAGAAACCAGAGACAATTCATAAATGAATGAGTATGGTAGTATTCCAATAAAACTTTATTTACAAAAACAGGCATTGGGCTTATAGACTATAACTTGTCCATTGCTTATCTAGTCAGTGCTTCTACTTCTTTGTTTTCAGAAGGCATCAGATGAGAACAAGAAAATAGACACTGGTGGTTGTCACATACCCTGAGCTTACTTGAGATTAGTTATCTAATTTACTCCTGTCAGCAGTCTGCAAAATATATAGTATTATCCCATTTTATGGATGAGAAAGTAAACTGTTTAAACTATTTGAATGTTTTTTTAAGATCACGTTAAGTAATAAGTGATGAACCCTTGACTTCAACCAGATTGAGGTGACTACAAAACTCTTACTTCCTTCACTAAAATGCACTGTCTCCAGTTCACTCTAAATTGATTCTTTGTTGTGAGAGATGTAAATTCTGACAAGTTTAAAGTTGCCTTTTTATTCATCACAAGAGGAATGGCTCTGCTGTGGTAATAACCCTAGTTATCTCAAGTATATTAAGTGCCAGTGTAGGCTTATGAAATAGAGCACTTCTGTGGAAGGGCATTTAGATCTTAGGCCATGTCGATATGTTTTTTTTTTTTATGATTCTGAGAAGGGTTTAATCATTCTCTAGAGGGAGCAGAGAGAGCAGGCTGAATGCAGGTAGGGTGGCTCTCACTCACGCTTTGTGTTCACCTCAACCCAGAGGGGCTGTGTTTCATACTGTCTTCACTCCGAGGCTCAGACTGAAAAAGACCTCAACCACTGGAATCTCACTGATACCTATGGCAGGAAGAGGGGAATAAAGCAGGTTATGCATATATTTTATAGGCCTCTACCCAGAATTGATATGCATTATTCTACTCACTCTTCATTGGCAAAAATAAATTAGATGGTTTTATGTGACTTCAAGGAGACATGTAGCATGCTATGTACCCAGGATGAAGAGAGCTATAAATATAAGTGAATAGTACTAACGAATACCAAGACTTTAATAGGAAAATTGAGATTTTTTGCTAAGCAGATTAAATGTCAAAGTTTTTATATCTGAAATTATGCCAATATGTGTGTGGGAGAAAGTGGAGGTCCATGACGCCTTCAGAACATATTAATGTTAATATCAATTTATGTATTTATTACCAGAACACTGTTTTCTGGCATTCATTCCATTGTATATTTAGTTAGTGAGTACCTTCTCCAAACATTTTGGCAGTGGCAAATAGAGGCATTCTACAAAATATTGTATATCACTTAATACTTGTAAAATTGTCAAATCAAGGTTTAAACAAACTTTAGTATGTTTAGAAGTAATATTTATATGACAATAAATATTGTTGGTTCTTCTACATGGGAAGAGAGCATGCAAATTAACATGGCCAATTTGGAGACGAATGGTAATTAGAAGACTGAATATTGGTAAAGTTGGCTCTTTGCATGTATTTCATACAAAGACAAATCCTGTCCTCAATGACCCTTATATAATTTTCACCACTAGTACTGGGTCCTTTGGGTCCTATGTATAAATGCACCTAATGATATATCCTTTCAACCCAGGACATGAGTAATTGCTAGAAAACTGGCTGCAACACACAGGGTCTGGTTATATACTGTGAAACATGGCTTCAGTCATCACCATGTCCATTGGATGATTAAAGACTTCCAAGGGTTCTGGGATCATGCTGAGCTTGAGGCTTCTTCTCGCTGGTGTCTGTTAATACAAAAGCTATGAGGGGATGAGTGGGGGCTTGAAGGCAGCAGAGCTTCCTGCCACCACCCAGGATTGAAAAAAAAAAGGACTACATTTCAGTGTTCATGTTTTAGCATGATGGTGTTATGCACACTGATTTTACATTCCCACGCCTTGAGCTTCTCTTTGTACAGACTAGTAATGCTAACAGGATCCAGTATTTGAGGGGGGCAGAAGTCAAGGTGATTCCAATGTTAGTTTGTCTGGCTCTCTATACTGTGGCACAGTATATAGCCTAAGATGGATGTGACACCAGAAGTGCTGGTCAGAAGTTGTGCAGTCTCTTTAGATCAGTGGTACTTTTGACTAAGAATTTGTCTAAATTAATTTCTTTTAGGAAGGGTAAATGTCTTCTGATCAGCTTAAGACTTCTAGTAAGTGAGTTAAGCTTACTGCTTGGATTTATTTTTGGTCATTAGGTAATTTCATTATCTTTTATTTTCTGTAAATGTAACAGGAATAAGTCCATGGAAATCTGTCTTACTGCACCACTAGAGGCAAAATTTACAAATTTTAGTAGATTTTCAGTTATTTCTTGGCCAAAAAATCATAATCTCATAAATCATATCACCATTAGAAATGTCATTCTAGGTCAGACCAATGGAGCATCCAGCCAGCATCTTGTTTTGGCTGTGACTCTAACCATTATTTTTGTGAGTAGTGCAGGGTAGTGCCCCCTTCTTTAGATCAATCTCAAATGTGCCAACAAATCTTAACTTAGGGGGGTTTAATTACTGCTTATTTTTCTGAAATCATTTTATGAATTTATAAAAGTAGAAATATTTTCTTCATTTACCATCACATTATCTTTCCACTCTATAAGGTAACCAGCAAAGCAATTTGATATGTAACACACTTAGAAAAGTGAAGAAGGGTCTAGTGAGTTGGAAAGTGGGTATTGTATTTTCTCAGTTTTGTTCTCTAGAGTCATGCCTCCCTCTTCTCTCCTTGGTTTTTGCTCAGGGAAGCTTACCTTTGTAGACTACATCAGCCACATTTGCTTGCCCTCTGACTTCCATTAGGTATCAGCCAATCGGAGGGACTGGCAGGAAATTACAGTGTAAGAAGTGAGAAAGGTCAGGGTATTTATTCCCCTGCCTCCCTCTCTCCACTGATTTATGTCAGCAGAGGCTTTATTTCTATATCAAAGTCTGCAGCTCCTGATGGACGGCTCTCTCTACAGCATCAGCATTCACTAAGTTCCAGGAACAGCTCTTCCATTTTGCCCTTTAGTCCTAGCATCAATTTCTCTGTTGCATGTCTCTGGTGCGTTATCAGCCTTTCTTGTTCTTGTTACTCCTGCCTACCTTTTTGCACACAATCACTTTGGAATGCTCTCTTGAACTGCCATGTTTGAATGAGTCATTTGTCCTCTGCTCAGCCACTGACTAATGCAGGATAGGTTTGTAACTTTTGTCTGGGTGCTATGATGCAAAAGGTGGGTACAGAGAGACTGAGTGACTGTGATGGAGCTAGATAGGACTCATATCTTAAGGACTGATTTTGTTGAGCTCTACAGAGAATTTGCTGGTGGGAATAATTGATGGGGGTTTTTCTCTTCTGCGCCTAATAGAAGGAAGCATATTTGTTTCCTTCCTACATGCCAAAGAAGAAATTGAAATGAATATATCTCAGTGACTAAAAAATAATATAAATTTATTATTTTATAGTTCTGGAAGTCAAAAATTCAAAATGTGTCCCACTGGACTAAAACTATCATGACAGCATGTCTGAATTCCTTTGGGGGTTGTAGAAAAAAAACATTTCCCAGGCTGTTCCATCTTTACAGGGGGCTGTACTCTTTGATTAATGGCCCCCTTACATCTTCAAAGCCAGTAACAGCAGGTTGAATCTTTTTCACACTGCATCACTCTCACTCTAGCCCTTCTGCTTCCTTCTTTCACTTACAGGGATGCTTATGGTAACATTGGGCTCACCTAGATAATCCAGGGTAATCTCCCCACCTCAAAGTCAGTTGATGAGCAACCTTAAGTCCATCTACAACTTTCATTTTCCTTTGCCATATAACATAACAGATTTACAGGTTCTGGGGATGAAGATCTTCATATCTTTGGAGGAGGGGGCATTATTCTGCCTGCCAGACAGAGCCTGACTTTAGAAGGGAATGCAATTCTATAAAACCAGCAATTATGCTTCTATCACTACACAAACACACAGGTGGGATGGAAAGTATTCCTAGGAGTCCAGACACTTTAAATTAGAGAGAGCACATGGATACTGAGAGCTACTCTGCCACCAACTAGTCATGAGACCTGGTGAGAACAAGGGAAACTCTAAAGCTTCTTTTAACTCTAACAGTGATCATTTAATATGTAAGGGAAATATTTTAAATTATAGTACTATAAAAGAGGGCAAGAATTGCTGTTATTTAAATATGATTTCAGTAGAAAAGAGTCAAAATTTATGACCAATGTGTACCAATATCTTTTCAACATGACCTGCCACACATTCAAGCCAAGAGTTATGGTGGTTGATTTATTGGATCAGAGGTAATGGTGACATTGACATTGACCTGTGAAACCTACCTGCTAACCTCTATTAACTTCACTAGAAACTTGGTCTGTAATTATTCAGTGAGATCATTCTCTTCGCTTAAAAGCAGAACATGCCATTAAAGTAGGAAATGGCTTATTTGTACTCCAAAATAAAAAGATTTTCCTGAGGCTTAAAAGTCAGTTCTCACCCTCGGCTTTCCCAACAGGAACCAAACAGCAATGTGAAAGTATGAAAATAGTAAAACAAAAACAATCCCAGAGTTTCCCAAGAAGAAGTGGAAAGTATTTTCCAGTTCTCTAAACACATGATACATGGATTAGGTGACATGACCTTGAGGCTGCTGATTCGCACAGAGCCAGGGCCCTTGTTCTAAATGCACTGAAATTCAGAGCCATATATTCTGTGCTGAGATATCAGCCCTATTACCCCAACCATTTATTTTTCCCTTCCAAAAACCATAGTAATAACCAACTACATGAGAACTGCATTTATGCCAACAATTTGCAACAGTGTGTGCTAGGTCAGTGCGGTAGTAATTTCTTGAGTTGATACTGCTTTAGAAATGATGTCAGCCCTGAAACAGGGTTTGAATTTGACCCGCTGAGCCCAGGACTCCATCTCCTGGTCAGTGGTGAACAACATCCCTTTGGAGTATCTCATCAGTCTCAAAAGAAATAAGAGACCACAAAGAACATAGAACATAAGAAGAGACACTCATGTTATAATATAAACATGTTCTGGTATTGTCACACAGACATGTCATGACTGGTAACCAAGTCCTTTGGGATTGGGAGTAGCTGTATGACTCTAATGCAGGTACTCTGACTTTAAGGATGTTGTAGGATGTCCTTTCCTGGATCTCAGAAAGTCAAAGAGATTTTTGCCTTCAAGTATTCTTTGAACTAGGCTAGTCCAACATGGACTTAAAATTCAATCACTCATTACATGCACAGCTCTGTGTGTGATGTGATGTGGGAGTCACACAGAAGAGTAATGCATTATCCCTGAGGCTTTCAAGGAGATGGAGAGATAAGATGTGAGCATGAATAGATAATGAAAAACACAGGTAATACTTAATAAGTGTCTGTTCAGACCAAAAGATCTTGTTTTTCTATCTCTTATTTTGTGCTATTTATTGAAATACCATCCATCTTTGAAAGTCCATCATCCAAAAAGCCTTCTTTGGATCCTGCTGAGGAATGACCTTTTCTCCCTTTTGTAGTTTTATGGCACTATTTATTACTTTTATGGAATTCAAATATTTATTTGTGTGTATATCTTAATTTCTTTACTTAGTGGTCACACTTCTGGAGGGTAACAAGTAATTTTAGGCATCTTGTTTCTTCCTGGTATCTATTTCATTGTTTATCTATAGTAGGAGTCCAGTAAGGATTTATCAAATGAAAAAGTGAATAAAATAATTCTTGGAAAATGAGTAAGTGAGAGTTACAGTAAGAACTTGAGTATGAAGTAATTGCTTCTCCTTGGGGTGATGAGGGAAAGTTTTATGGAAGAAGTAATATTTGATTTCCTTTTGAGATTATTATAAGAATAGAGTCCTTGCCAATATATCAAGTTCATGGCATAGAATTAAGTACAAGATTTATATAGCTCTGAAGGGAAATCCATGGAAACCATGATGTTACCTTCTCCTGCCCTCTCACCTCCCTCGCTTTCCCCACAACACACACACACACAGAGCAAGGACTTTTGACTTATGGGAGTTAGTACAGTGTCTGGCATGAAGATAGTCAATGAAAGTTGAATAAATTATTGAAATGTTTTGATGAAAAAAATTAATCTCAAGTATATACTGCTAGTCAACAATTCATGAATTTAACAAAACTAATATTTATTTAGACTTCTGTTATAGAAAAATTCACATATATTTTCTCATTTCAATCCCTGCAGGAATGCTGTGAGTCTGATACTATTCCCAACATGTTTATAGATAAAATCTTCAGCTCAATGAGATCAAGCAACTTGCAGGTCACACAGTAAGTAAAAAAGGGGTGATTGAAATCCAAGTCTCATGATCTTTCTATTATGCAGAAGATGTAGGTAAAGCAGACAACTTAGATATCTTTCCTTGTTGGTTGGTACTTTAAAATGGTATCATTGTCCTTATTTTTAACCTTCTTTGCCATGCAGTAAAAGTTTCTGAGGCACATCTTAAGAGGCTATCGATACCGTTCTTTTGCAGGCACAGGTGTCTCACATCTCACCCTAAACCCTCTGGGTTTAAAGAAGTATTCATGCAATCTTCCCATCTTTTCCGCTGTGTTATTTCAAACCTTGATTCATTTTTTACATTAACACATCCTCTGGTATTATATATATAAATAAAATAAACTAAATTCAGTGCTTCTTGTGCATCCTGATTGGCCAGACCAGATGGAGTGATTTCTGAACTAGAAATGAAAATCAAAACACAAGTTCTTTTTAAAGAGGTGGAAGTTTAGAAACAACTGTTCGTGGCAGACTTAGCTTTAATTCTAAGCGAGTTTGGGTTGTTTTCAAGCCATGTTTGATGGTGGAATATTGGAATCTTCACCCTTGAGCTATATACATGTGTCACACACCTATATTGACCTTGGCAAGGAGGGGAGCACAGCTAGAGCTGAGCTGGAATTTTGCAGGGCAATGTGGCTGTTGTTATGACAGTCACATTAGTAGTGACAGCTGGTTTTGCCTTTAACTTTTAAGAGCCTGTATACAGAACCAAGTGATGAAAACTCCCTTTGGTGAACAGGTTCTGGGAAGCTCCAGAACAACAAATACTGAAGAGTAAGTAATTCATGCTAATTTTCTAGCTATGAACTAGACTTCTTATACGAGCTACTTCATTTAATCCTCAGGAAATCTAATGAAATCAGCATTACAATTCCTTTTCTACAGAGGATAGTGAGAGCCTCGGGATCATACAAATAATATAGAGAAGGTCTAATTTAAAAAACAGATTTGTGACTCTAAAACCCTTAATTTATTGCAATAACAACTTTGAACTCACTACCATGACTTCAGATTCATTAGAAGACAGGTTTCCTCTGTCACATAGAGAAGGAAGGACCTAGAATACATCTTTAAGTGAGGAGAGTCTCTGGATATGCAATCCTTGTTTTTACTTTTCATCAAGACCAGACAAAGGATGTCATATGACAGGACAGTATAATTATGATGAAAGACATGAGAAGCATGTGGAATAATAGCTTATATTGTCTATAGGAATTGGATCCAGAGAGCTACAGAGGTTGACTTCTACTTGTTTTCCTAGCTATATTACTTTAAGCAAATTATCAATATTTACCCTGTTTACCTCTGTTTCTTCTTCTATAAATGAGGATAATATAGTCAATTCTCATTATTAGTGGATTCTGAATTTCCACATTTATTTACTTTCTGAAATGTAGTTATTTAAAACCATTTTGAGGTATGATTAATATATAAAATTCTGTACATATTTAATGTTTACATCTAGATGAGTTTCAGAATAAGTATACACCTGTGAAACCATCACCACCAAGACCATAAACATATCTATCACTTCCCAAAGTGTCCTTCTCTCCTTATTTTTGTGACTATTTTTCTGTAAGAATGTTTAACATAAGGCCTACCATCTATAGTGTCAGAAAGTAAATTAGTGGTTGGGGGGAGCTTTGAGGAGTGACAGCTAAAAGGTATGGTGTTTCTTCTGGGGATTATAAAAATGTTCAAAAACTAATTGTGATGATGTTTGCACAACTGTATGAGTACACTAAAAACCATTAGAATGTATATTAGTGGGTGAATTGCATAGTACATTAATTGTAGGTCACAGAAGCTTTTACAAAGGAAGTGTACCCTCTTAGCAATTTTAAGTATACAACACAGCATTGTTAGTTCTAGGCACTATGCTTTGCAGACCTCTAAAACTTACCTACTATAACTGAAATCTACTCTTCAACCATCACCTCCCCATTTCCTCATCTCCCCAGCCCCTGGCAACCACAATTTGACTCTCTGTTTTGTGAGTGCCTATTTTAGATTCTATATATAAGTGAGATTATACAGTATTTGTCTTTTTGCCTGGTTTATTTCACTTAATATTATGCCCACCAGGTCCATCCATATTATTATGACTGGCAGACTTTGCACATTTTTAAAGGCTGAATGATATTCCATTTTATGCATATACCACAATTTCTTATCCATTCATCTTTCAATAGACATTTAGGTTGTTTTCATATGTTCACTATTTTAATAATACTGCAATGAGCATAGAAGTGAAGATATCTGAGATTTCAATTTCAATTCCTTTGGCTATATATGCAGAAGTGGGGTTGCTGGATCATAAAGTAGTTTAATTTTCTTTCGAGTAAGCTCCGTATTATTTTCTGTAATGGCTACACTAATTTACATTCTAATCAACAGTGTCCTAGAGTTTTCTTTTCACCATATCCTTGCCAACATTTGTTATCTGTTTATTTCTTTAAATAATAATGGCCATTTTAACAGGTAGGAGGGGATAACTCATTGTAGTTTTGATTTACATTTCCCTGATGATTACTGATGTTGAGCATCTTTTTTTTAAATTATTTTTTTTGTAGATAGATTTTTATTTTTATTATTTTAATTTTTTTAATATATTTTATTGATTATGCTATTACAGTTGTTCCATTTCCCCCCCTTCACCTCCCTCCACCCTGCACACCCTCTCCCACCCACATCCACCCCTTTAATTCATGTCCATGTGTCAAACTTATAAGTTCTTTAGCTTCTACATTTCCCGTACTATTCTTACCCTCCCCCTGTCTATTTTCTACCTACCATCTATGCAACTTATTCTCTGTACCTTTTCCCCCTCTCTCCTCCTCCCACACCCCTGTTGCTAACCCTCCATGTGATCTCCATTTCTGTGGTTCTGTTCCTGTTCTAGTTGTTTGCTTAGTTTCTTTTTGTTTTTGTTTTAGGTGTGGTTGTTAATAATTGTGAGTTCACTGTCATTTTACTATACATTTTTTTATCTTTTTTTTTCTTAGCTAAGTCCCTTTAACATTGCATATAATAGGGGCTTAGTGAT
>CM052538.1:58435220-58509092 GCA_028533065.1 Trachops cirrhosus
CATTTCCCCCACAAATCTGACAATAGCATGGAGTCTTGCATCCTATTCTGGTTCTGATCAGTGAGGTTTGGTGTGGGGGCAGTCTGTCTCAACCTTTTCCTGCAGGTGTCCGTCCTCTGGGTCAGTGCTCCTGGGTCTTAGCATGAGGAAGTCCTGGGTTGACAAGCCCCAGCTCTCATTTTGCCTTACTGTGAAGCCTCTGCTGACCTCGGAAGCCCAGGCCGGGCAAGGTCAAATTGAAATCGCTCTCTTGGGCTCTCCCAGCCTTTTACTGAGGACCAGGAAAGCAGTGCTTCCCTAGGTGGTCCCACTGCCCTCTGTGTGGCATTTCGGAAGTTTGTGAGGAGTTTTTGTTTGTTGAATTATAGCAGGCAGCATTTAGTGAGTGGGAGCCAGTTCTATACAATCAAAAAGTATTCTGTGACCAGTATTTTCACACAATTTTAATTATAGTGAATTTCCTTTTTTTAAATAAATCATTTTATTTCTTTCAAAACCAGTCAGTTTTACATATTTCAATTATTATACTTGTATATTTATTCCTGATGTAATCTACAAATGACTTTTTAAAAAAATATTTTATTATTTATGCTATTATAGTTATCCCTATTTCCCCCACCCATCCCATTCCACCCAGCCTGCCCTTTGCTCCCACAGTCGATCCCTACACCATGGTCCATGTCCATGGGTCCTTCATGTATGTTCTTTGACTAATCCCTTCACCTTCTTTCAATTAGTCCCCACTTCCCCCCTCCCCTCTTACAGCTGTCAGTCTGTTTTATTATTCTATGTCTCTGGTTTTGTTTTCCTCATTAGTTTATTTTGTTCATTAGATTCCTCTTATAAGTGAGATCATATGGTATTTGTCTCTCACCGACTGGCTTATTTCACTTAGCATAATGTTCTCCAGTTCCCTACATGCTGTCGCAAAGGGTAGGAGTTCCTTCTGTCTCTCTGCTGTGTAGTATTCTATTGTGTAAATGTACCACAGTTTTTATATCCACTCATCTACTGCTGGGCACTTAGGCTGTTTCTAGCACTTGGATATTGTAAATAATGCTGCCATGAACATTGGGGTGCATAGGTTCTTCTGAATTGGTGTTTTGGGATGCTTCTACTATATTCCTAGCAGTGGAATCTCTGGGTTAAAAGGAACTTCCAATTTTCGTTTTATGGAGGAAATTCCATAGTGTTTTCTACAGTGGCTGTACCCATCTGCATTCCCACCAACAATGCACTAGAGTTTTCTTTTCTCCACATCCTCACCAGCACTTGTTGTTTGTAAATTTATTAATGATAGCCATTTGACAGGCATGAAGTGGTATGTCACTGTGGTTTTAATTTGCATGTCTCTGATGGCTAGTGATGTTGAGCATTTTTTCATATGTCTATTGGCCATCTGTATGTCCTCCTTGGAGAAATGTCTGTTCAGGTCCTTTGCCCATTTTTTAATCAGATCGTTTGTCTTCCTGATATTAAGTTATATAAGCTATTTATATACAGAGTATGGCAGATGTAATGCCTGCTTAAGTGTGGTTGGTAGGGTAATAATATGGGTGTAATAATTTATAGTTTTAATTTGAACATTTCACCTGGAATGTCATATGGTGTGCTGGAGTGTGATAGTGATGTTACAGAATTACATGCTTATGATTTTGTAATTAAAATTTTTGTAATAAAAGATTTTATAATAAAAGAGGCACTATTTATGCCACACTCTGTATTTTGGAGATTAAACCCTTATCTGATATATCGTTGGCAAATATGTTCTCCCATGCAGTCAGTTCCCTTTTCATTTGATGATGGTTTCTGTAGCTGTGCAGAAGCTTTTTAATTTGATGTAGTCCCATTTATTTTTTTTTCTTTATTTCCCTTGCCCTAAGGAGTAAGTATATCAGCAATATTGCTACATGACATAGCTGAAATTTTACTGCCAATTTCTCTCCACTTATATATGGAAATATATATTCTCCATGAATTTCATTACAAGACAATAAAACAAATATTGAAATTTTTATTATAGAAAAAGAACATTGGGTCTGATAGAGATAGGGTAGAAAGAGCATGAGCTTTGAGGTCCTATCTGGGTTCTAGATTGGTCTCTGCCACTTACCAGTTCTTTGAATTTAGGAAGTTACTTCTATATGTTACCTATTCCTCATCAGCAAAATAGGGAAAATAGCAACTCTTTTATGTAATTTGTGAGTTATGTAAGTTCCTGATACATAGCAATATTTGCTACTTCTTCCTTCCTTCCTAGTTGTTACAAATATATTGATAATAATGGTATAATTTGTGCTGGTCTTTATGTATTTTCTAAAGATATTTTCCATAATACATTTTAATAAAATAATTTTCCTTTTATTTCTGTGATGATTCCATTTTTGATATATGTTCATATTTTAAAATGTATATTTCAATTTTTTTCATGTTATATATAGTATCTAATATTATAGTATATAAGTGTGTGAAAATATTGTATTATCTTTTTCTGCATACATAATTATCATTAATACTTTATAATTTTATATTTTAAGAGGTTATATACTTTTGTTTATTTTAATACATTTGTGTTAGTTCTAGCATAGTATATTAATATATTCAAATTGTTGTACTCAATTATCATTTTTGAAGACCTTTGTCTTAGAATTCATGTTAAAATCTTAGCCATTTAGTGCTATGCATGTCGATTCTTTCATATGAGTTAATATGACTATGAATGAGTATATTAACCCATATGACTCTTCTCTGCCTAGTGCTGTCAAGCTATCATTCAAGGAACAGTTCACATATTACTTCTGTCATAACTTTAATATTCATTCATTCATTCATTCATTCAATAATTCAACAAAATTTATCCAGTGGCTATTTATATTACATGCACTGTTCTAAGTGCTGATGATATAAAGGTGAATAAAACAAGCACTTTATAAATTTTGGACATTAACCCCTTATCCCACATATCTACAAATATGTTCTCCCATTCAGTAGGTTTTCTTTTCATTTTGTTGATGATTTCCTTTGCTGTGCAAAAACTTTTGAGTTTGATGTAGTCCCATTTGCTTATTTTTTCTTTTGTTTCCCGTGACTGAGGAGATATAACCAATAAAAATTTGCTATAAGAAATGTCCAAGATTTTGCTGCCTATGTTTTCTTCTAGGATATTTTACTGTTTTGGGTCTAACATTGAAGTCTTTTATCCATTTCTAACTCATTCTTGTGTATAGTGTAAGAAGGTGGTCTAGTTTCATTTTTGTACATGTATCTGTCCAATTTTCCAAACGCCATTTATTGAATAAACTATCTTCAGCTCATTGTATGTGCTTGCTTCCTTTGTCAAATATTAATTGACTACAAAGGTATGGATTTATTTTTGAGTTCTCTATTCTGCTCCATTGATCTATGTGTCTGTTTTTATGCCAGTACTATGCTGTTTTGATTATTGTGGCTTTATGGTATAGTTTGATATTAGGTAGTATGATTCCTCCAACTTTTTTCTTCTTTCTCAGGATCACTGTTGCCATGAGGGGCTTTTATGGTTCCATATAAATTTTTGAAACATTTGTTCTTGTTCTGTGAAATATGTCATTGGATTCTTGATAGGAATTGTGTTGAATCAATAGATTGCTTTGGGTATTATGGACATTTTAATGATATTAACTCTTCCTATCCATGAACACAGTATGTGCTTCCACTTATTCATATCTTCAGTTTCTTTCTTCAGTGTCTTATAATTTTCAGAGTACAGGTCTTTTACATCCTTGGTTAGGTTTATTCCTAGGTACTTTATTCTTTTGGAAGCAATTATAAATGGGATTTTTTTCTTAATTGCGTTCTATGTTAGTTTGTTATTGGCATATAAAAATACAACTGATTTCTAGATATTAGTTTTATATTCTAAGTACCTACAAAACTCGACATGCCAAAAAACCAAAGAATCCAATTTAAAAATGGGCAAAGGATCTAAATAGCTACTTCTCCAAGGACATATAGATGGCCAATAAACATATAAAAACATGCCCAAAGCCACTAATCCTCACAGAAATGCAAATTAAAACCACAATGAGACACCATCTCATACCTGTCAGAATGGCTATCATCAATAAATCAACAAGTGCTGGTGAGATGTGGAGAAAGGGGAACCCTTGTGCACTGTTCGTGGGAGTGCAGATTGATGCAGCCAGTATGGAAAGCAGTACAGAGATACCTCAAAAAATTAACAATGGATCTGCCTTTCGACCCAGTTATCCCACTTTTGGGAATATATCTGAAGTAACCCAAAACACTAATTTGAAAGAAATAAGCTCCCTGTGTTCATTGTAGCATCATTTACAATTGCCAAGATATGGAAGCAGCTCAAGTGTCCATCAATAGATAAGTGGATAAAACAACTATGGGACATTTTCATAATGGAATACTAGGTGGCTATAGAAAAGAAGAAAATTTTCCCCTCTGCGACAATATGGATGGACCTGGAGAACGTACTTGCCAGTGAAATAAGCCAGTCAGAGAAAGACAAATACCATATGATCTCACTCATATGTGGAATCTAATGAACAAAGTGAAATAACAAGGAAGATGGGGACAGACTCATAGCTGGAGGGCAGGATGACAGCTGGAGGGGGAGGTTGGGGCTGGAGGGATTGAGCAAAAAGGAGAAAAGGACTCATGGACATGGACAAAAGTGTGGTGAATGCTGGGGAAGGGGGGTATAAGTGGGTTAAATGGTAATGAAAAAAATACAATAAAGTTAAAACAAAACAAAACAGAAAAGAAGCAAGCAATCTCTCTTCCTAGGGAGGCAATCACACTTTCCAGTCTATAACTTCAAACTGAGAAAGGAATTCAGAAGAAAATTACTAGGGAAATATGACCTGGACCAGCCCTAGATTCCATAGGTGGGAACAGCACATCAAGCCCATCAGCCTGACAATGAAGGCCAACACACGTCTGATAGAGCACTTGCAAGATGGGTGCGATAACTCCTCCCATTACTGTGCATAAGCCTCTTTGCGCTGTGATTACACTATTCTTCCCATAAAGGGTACAGTCTGTTTCTTCTCTCCTTGAAATGGACCTGGTCTTTTGACTTGTTTTGACCAACTTGTTAATATCAAAATAGTCCCAGTGCTGTAAAGTACAGCATAGGGAATATAGTCAATAATATTGTAATAATCATGTACGGTGCTAGGTGGGTACTTAAAGTATCAGGGAGGGTGGGCCACTTTGCAAAGTATATAATTATCTAACCACCATGCCATACACTTGAAACTAATACAAAATAGTATTAAATATAAACTGTAATTGAAAAATAAAATAAAAATAATTATTTTTTTCTTTTTAATTTTGAAAAATTGTTGAATTTTAAATGAATTAATATATATATCATTTTTAAGCTATGTTTGGTTAAAAATCTTTAATGAATAGAACCATAATTATTAGTAGTATTGTCATTCACTTAATAAACATATGGAGTTCCTACTGCATGAAAGGCACTGCTTTAGAAAGATAAAACCAATTATATTCTTTATTTCCTACTTTATTGAGGTACAACTGACAAGTAAAGATTGTATATGTTTAAGATGTATAACACGATGTTTTGATAGACATATACTTGGTGAAATGACTACCATGATTATGCTAATTAACATGTATCACCTCACAGCTAGTACATTTGTGTTTTTTGTGTGTGTGGTGACAACACTAAAGTTCAAGTCTATCAGCAAATTTCAAATATACAGTTCAGTACTGTTAACTATACTCACCATGTTGTGCATTTGATTTCCACAATTTATTCATTTTTCACAGCTGAAACTGTGCAACCTTCGACCAACATGTCCCCATTTCTCTACTTTGCTGACTCTGGTAGCCACCATTCTAATATCTGCTTTCATGAGTTTGAATATTTTAGATTTCACATATAAATGAGATTATGTGCTATTTGTCTTTCTTCGTGGGACTTGTTACTCAGCTCAGTATCTTCCAGGCTCATCATGTTATGCAAATGGCAGAAATTTCTTCTTCTTTTTTAAAATTAAATGTATTGGGGTGACATTGGTTAATAGGGTCATGTAGGTTTCGAGTGTACATATCCGTGACACATGATTTGTACACTGCATTGTGTGCCAACCACCCAAAGTCATCTTCTGTCATCATATATTTGGAGAATTTCCTTTTTTTTTTTTTTAAAAAAAGGCTGATATATACATAAGAATGTAGATATCTCTTCAAGATCATAATTTCTTTCCCTTTGGGGATATACCCAGAGGAAGGATTGCTAGATTATATGATGCTCCTATTTTTAAGATTTTGAGGAACTTCCATGCTGTATTCCACATGCTGTACCAATTTCCATTCCCACAAACAGTGTGCAAGTGTCCCCTCTTCACATCCTCACTGACTCTTATCCTTTGTCTTTTTGATAATAGCCATTCTAAAAGGTGAGGTGATTATGTCATTGTGGTTTTAATTTGCATTTCATTGATAAGTAATTATATTGAGTACCTTTCATATACCTATTGGCCATTGGTTTGGTTTTTTTGTTTTTTGAGAAGTAGTTATTCAAATCCTTTGTCTCTTCTTTCATTGGGTTATTTTGTTGTTGTTGCTGAGTTCCTTATATGTTTTATATATTAACCTCTTGTCGATGTAGAGTTTGAAAATATTTTCTCCCATTCTGTAGGTTATCTCTTCACTATACTGATTGTTTTCTTTGCTGTGCAGAAGCTTTTACTTTGGTGCAATCCCACTTGTCAATATTTTGCTTTGTTGCCTGTGCTTTTGGGGTTATATCCAAAAAAATCACCGCTGACACCAATGTCAAGAAGCTATTCACCTTTGATTTCTTCCAGTAGGTTTATATTTTTGGGCAGATCTTATGTTTAAGTATTTAATCCATTCTGAATTAATTTTTGAATATGGTATGAGATAAAGGTCCAATCTTATTCTTCATGTGGATATTTTCTCAAAACCATTTATTGAGATTATCATTTCCACATTGTGTGGTTCTAGAAACCTCATAAAAGATCAGTTGACTATAGATGTGTAAATTTTTTTCTGAGCTGACTATTCTGTTCCATGATATATATGTCAGTATTCATGCCAATATCATACTGTTTTGGTTACTTTAGTTTTAAAATCAGGAATGTGATGCCTCTAGCTTTGTTCTTGCTGAAAATTGTTTTGGCTCTTTGGTAGTCAAAGAGGCAAACATAAATAGAGGCAATTTTACTTCTTTCTTTTTTTGTGTGGTTTCATACATTTTAGGATTGTTTCCACTTCTATAAAATATGCCATTGGAATTTTAATAGGATTGCATTGAGTCTGTAGATCACTTTGGGTAATATGAATATCTTAACAATATTAATACTTCCAATCCATGAACATTGGATAGCTTTTCATTCATTTGTATCTTCTTTGATTTCTTTCAATGTTTTATGCTTTTCAGTGTACAGATTTTTCACTTCCATAGTTAAATTTATTCCTAAGTATTTTATTCTTTTTTTGATGATATTATATATGGGATTATATTCTTAATTTATATTTCAGAGTGTTTGTTGTTAGTATATAGAAACACAACTGATCTTGGTATGTTGATTTTGTATCCTACAAATTTACTGAAATTGTTCATTAGTTCCAATAGTTTTTTGGTGGAATCTTTTGGGTTTTCTATATATATGGGATCATGTCATCTGCAAATAGAAGCAATTTTACTTCTTTCTTTCTGACTTGGGTGCATTTTCTTCCTCTTTTTTCCTTTTCTATTCTCTCTTCTCTTTTCTTCCCCTTCCCCTTCCTTCTCCTCTTGTTGTTATTGTAGTTGTTTTTGTTCTTCTTCTTCTTTTCTTCTTCTTCCTCTTCTTCTCTCTTTCTCTGCCTAATTACTTTGGGTGGGACTTCTAGTAACAGGTTGATATAGCAGTGCCAAGAGTGGGTGTCCTTGTCTTATTCCTGATCTTAGAGAAAAACTTTTCAGCTTTTCACCAGTGAGTATAATATTAGCTGTGAGCTTGTCATATATGGCCCTTATTATGTCATTATTCCTTTTATACCTACTTTGTTGAAAGTTTTTATTATGGATGCATGTTGAATTTTTATTAATGATTTTTCTTTATAGAAAAGAATATATTATTGTTATTCTTTATTCTATTAGTGTGGTACATTACATTTATTGATTTGTATATGTTGGACCTTCCTTGAATTAAAAGGATGAATTCTACTTGATTATAGTATATGATTATTTTAATGTGTTGATGAACTCAGTTTAATAATAGTTGAGGATTTTTGTATCTATATTCATTAGGTATATTGGCTTTAAATTTCTTGTCCTGTGATATCCATGTCTGACTTTAGTATCAGGGTATTTCTTCATGATTAAATCTTGGTAGGTTGTATGTTTCTTAAGAATGGATCCACTTAGTCTAGGTTATCCAGTGTGGTGTTACATAATTGTTATAACAGCCTTTTATGATCCCTTGTAGTTCTGTGGTCTCAGTGGTAATGTTTCTTCTTTCACTTATGATTTAAATTTTTTTTCTTAGTCTAGCTAAATATTTGTTAATTTTGTTTATCTTTTAAAAGACCCATTCTTAATTTCACTCATCACTTCTATTGTTTTTCTATTCTCTATTTTATTTATTTCTGCTCTAATATTTACTACTTTTGTCCTTCTGCTAAAGGTGCACTTTATTCTGTTCCTTGAAGTGTAAAGTTAATGTGTTGATTTGGGATCTTTCTTTTTTTCTCAATATAGGCTTTCATCACTATCAACTTTCCTCTTAGAACTGCCTTAGCTGCATTGAATATCTTTTTCATTTCTTTACTTTCAACTTAGGTGTTTCTTTAAAGCTAAAGGAAGTTTCTTGTAGGCAACACATTGCTGAGACTGTTTTTTTAAATTTTTTTAATAAGAGAAAATTATTTGGAAAGTCACAGAGGTACAAGAAGTGAGTGGTAGAAGAAATGGACTCAGAAAATAAGTTACAGAGGCAAAATAAGGGCATCTGGAGCTTAGGAGAAAGGAGGCAAGGAAAATGGCCCAGGGGATAGAAGGGGAGGGGGAAAGGAAAGTTTTGGGCATGCTCCTGGCGGGAGAGCACCTGAATCTGCTTTTGAATCTAGTCAGTCACTCTGTGTCTTTTGATTGGAGAATTTATTCTATGTACATTTAAAGTATTGATTGATATGTGAGGACTTAATATTACCATTTTGATCACAGTTTCCTGACTATTTTGTAGTTCCTTGCTTCCTCTTTTTCTGTCTTCCTTTTTAATATTTTTTTGGTAGTAATCAGTTTAATTCCTTTCTCTTTATCTCTCAGTATTTACTAGAAATTTTTTACTTTGTGTTTACTTAAGGATTATATAAAACATCTTCTAGTTATAATAGTCTAAGCCAACAATTTACCTTCAATCACATACAGAATCTCTATACTTTATTTGAAATATTTGAACCTAGTGATGTCAGAATTTACATTTTTTATTGTGTATCTATTAAAACTATTATAGCTATACTGATTTTTTAAATGATAGTTCTTTAACTTTTATACCAGAGTTAAAGGTGATTAATGCACTACTATTACAGTATTAGAGTATTATGAATTTGACTATATACTTACCTTTACCAATCAATGAGTTTTATAACCTTATTAGTTTTAGCATTACTAATTAGCATTCTCTTGTTTCAACTTGAAGAACTCTCTTTAGCATTTCTTGAGAGGAGGTCTAGTGGTAATGAATTCCCTCAGCTTTTGTTTGTCCGGGAAGACTTCATTTCTCCATTTCTGAAGGGCAGCTTTGCCTGGTAAGTTATTTTTAGTTAGCAGTTTTTCACCCAGTACTTCGAATATATTAATTTACTTTCTCTCGGACTGTGAGAATTTTGCTGAGAAATTTGCTGATTGCCTTATGGGGAAGGGGAAGGGTTCCATTTTTTGTGATGAGTCACTTTTCTCTTGATGCCTTAGAAATTTTTTACCTGTCTTTGACTTTTAAAAATTTGATTATATTGTGTTTCTGTGTAATCTTCTTTGATTTTGTTTGGGGACTGACCTCTCATCTTGGATCTGAATGTACATATTGCTCCCAGAATTTGGGACGTTTTTAGCCATTATTTCTTTAAGTAAGTTTCTGCCTCTTTATTTCTCTCTATTCCTTCTAGAACTCATGTGTATATTGTTCTCTCAATGGTGTGCCACAATCCTACATGCTTTCTTTACTTTTTAATTTGTAGTCCTATGATTGGATAATTTCAAATAATCCATTTTAGAGTTTACTTGATTTCTTTCTGCTTGATTGAGACTGCTGCAGAAGCTCTCTGTCATATTTTTCACTTTGTTCATTGTATTCCTCAGCTCCAGAATTTTTTGATTCTTGTTTATGATTACTACCTCTGTGTTAAACTCATATTATCCATATATTGTTCACCTGATTTTACTGAGTTGTGAATCAGCCACCGGCCAGCAGTGACCGCAAATGCTGCAGATGCTCATGATACGAGAGAAATACACACGGACTACCGAGTCCTGTGGGGGAATAGGAATGGCATGGCCACTCTCTCTAGTGAAGAGCACCCCACCTTCCCACCCAAGCAGGCTTTTATTAAGAATACAGATATAGTTTGTTGATTGCAGCTGGCAGGAAAGATCAAACGAGGAGGTAACTTTCAAAGAACTGAAAAGGCTAATGCTGAGTTTGGGGTTTTATCACCTAAAAGCTAAAGGCTAGTTTCGTTTCCTGCCTGTGCCTTTTAGAAGCATCCTTCAGCAATAGTAGTTTTCACAAGATTTTGCATATGTATGTTTCAAGCCAAATAGCCCAGGGGTCCACTGGCTCTGGTCTGGACTGCACCGCCCCTGCTATTTCCGCCAGCCTGAGTCTGGCGGAGGAGACAAAGGCAGCCGGGAGACTTGGATTTCTCATATCCAGAACAAGGACCCAGCCTTTGTCAAAGCCAAGGGGGCAAGGGTGATGTTGATCACCCCTTCACTTCCACAGCCCCCTGAGTCTCTTCCCTGAAGGCCTTCCCACATGATCGTGTCTGTCTTAGGTTCATTCTCCTCTGAGAATTGTTACCCGTCATTGACTACCAACCAAGCAATGGGAGCCAGACATAGAGCAGGCAGTGCTTATGTGAGGGAAATAAGTTGTCTCCTTAGGTAACCTGGTTTTGGAGGTCTCTCACTCAGCCTTAGCCACGGGGGGTTACAGATCCTGAAACCAGAGAGGGTGGACCCCCACAAGTTGTCCATCAGTATTCTCTTGTATTTCACTGAGTTTCCTTGAAACAATTACTTATTTTTATTTCTTCATGAAGCAATTAATTTATTTCTATTTCTTTGGGGTTGGTTACTGAACAAGTATTGTAATCCTTCGATGGTGTCATTTTTTTCCCATCTTTTTTGAAGTCTTGTGTTGCTGCCTTTACCTTTGAAGAAGCAGTTTCCTCTTGTAATCTTTACTGATTGGTTTCAGTAGAGAAAGACCTTCACTATTTATCCTACTTTGGGATTCTAGGGGTCACTATGGATGTGCCTGCTTCACCTCTCTTGTCTCTTAAGGGGAAAGTTGTGGAATTGTATGTCTTACCTCAATTCTGCAAAACCAGGCAAGATGCTGAGAGCCTATCCTTATTTTCCCTAGGGTATTTCCCTGTACTTTTCAAAGCTGTGTGCTTTTTCCCAGTTCAACAGAGTCAAGCCAGCTCCCTGAATGTTCTTGTGCACAGTCTGCAGAAGTTTTCATATTTCATTTGTGGAGATACGTGCAGGACACCAGCTGGGTAGTAGAGGGGGTGTGCCAAGCACTGAGTGTATGGAGCAGGACTAGTTGGGGGAGGAGTTCACAGATGATATATCTTCTGAGTATTTTGGATGGTCCTCTTGGTGGAGTTCACAAAGTGGTTAGTAGAAACTGTAACCCTTTGTTGAGTTCTGTGCCCTGGCTGATGTGAGCCCCTGTCCCTTTTCCCTGCTCCTTGCTTCACCAACACTATTCAGCCATGCCCATGTTTTCAGTGTCTTGGGTGGGGCAAGAATAAAGTGGGTCTCTTTGGGCTGTGTCCCACACTTCTAGAAAAACTGGGTGCTTACCCACATGCTCTTACTTTCTCTTGTGGGAGAAACTGGAGCCTGAGGTGGTATCTCTGGGCACTGAGCTGTGCTACCTTGGAAGAATGGAGATGTAGGTAAAGTGAAAATGTTATTCTTATTCTCTTTAATTAGTATATTCTCAGATTTTTTTAGCTCCAGTGGGGTACCGGAGCTTCCCCACTGGTCTCCCAGGATCCCATAAGGTACTCTAATCTGTGTGTGGCTGTTAAAATTGATGTTTCTGCTGGAAGATGACAGCTGAAAACTCCTATTCCATCATCTTGCTGATGTCACTTCTAAGCATTCAGTTTTCTAAGTTAGTGTTTATCAAACTACATCTGTAAGGGTGTGCTGCTTTCCTGTGGAACTTAGGTAAAAATGTCCCCCTTGTAATTTGACCTTTGCATATTGATCAGGTTTGAGACTGACACACTGCACTGCAGCATGGTTATGCACGTGTACATCGTATCTCCTTAACTGGACAGCATGTTCCTAACTATAGGGGAATCAGAGAAAAATCATAAATGAGTGGAAGTTTGAGCTAAGCTGAAAATGCATGGATGGTGCTGTGAATAGGAAGGCCACCATTTTGCTGGAGCCTTTACTTCCCCAAGAGTTCTTTTTGTTTTTGTTGCTCTATTACATTTACACAATGGAATACTCCCTAAAGTTCTAAGTATCACATTTTCTTACTTCTAATCCCCACTTCCCTACAACTTTGTGTAGCTGAAATTTCCTGAAGGAAACCTGAAATAGCCATTAACATCCTAACAATCTGTGTGGAGAAGCACTTTCTCACAATAATCTCAATACTTGTCAAACCTGATTGAATCCTGTGTTGTTCTGCTGCTCTAAGAGCAATTGGGGTTGATCCTTAACTAACAACTAACTGCGCAGTGAAAACAGTAACATCAGATGGTCCAGAGCAAAATGAACAGAGGCATCCTCTAGTCCTGAGCTGCCAGAAGTCCAGAAAGCTGAGGCCTAGCCTCAGAGCACCCTGCACAATGCGTGTGCTTGGATCAACAGTTTCCGAGTGTATTTTATGTAACACGAGTCCACTGAAATTCTGTGTGTGCGTGCACTCACACACAAAGTTCTTTCATCAAATCTCCCCTTAATTATAAAAACAATTGGAAAGGGGTCTAAAAACACTGCTATAAGGAAAACTTTGAATTTTAGGTAGCTCATCATTCCATGGATTCATTTGACCATGGTTCTCATAAGACTTGCTATTGAAGCACGGCACTGTGGGAACTGCTGCATCATACCGTGTGTTACACCTGCGTGCACCTGCTTTATTACTTCTCCAGCCTTTGTTTTGTCTTCCCTTGGCAAAAGATTCCTGGAATACATGCCACCCTTCTCCTTTTCTTATTCTCTCTGGCAGGTCGTGTCATACTCTCATTGAGTGAGGCACAGGTAGATTGCCTTATTGTTTTGTGATTCTTCCAATATTCTCCAATGTGCACAAGTCTGTGTCTCCATTTAGACCGTACCCTCACCCAGGACAGTGCCAGTACACTGCTAGTAGTAGGGACTTAATAAATGCTTGATAATCAAAAGAGCTTATTTGTCCATTCAACAGATATTTACTGTGTGACTACTAAGTGTTAGACACTCTTATTAGTACATACAACATAAGATCCCTGCCCTCATAAAGTTTATTTTCTAGTAGTGGAGCCAAATAATAAGTATTGAACATAACATGCAAATTAACAATAATTTATTTACATGCAGTCTATTGAGATATAATTAAATTTAACACTGTATAAGTTTAAGGTATACAATATGTTGGTTGGATATATTTATATATTGTAATATGATGAAACATTTAAGAACTAGTTCCTTAGAAATAGTGAATAGACAGTTTTCCATAGAAGAAATATAAATGGTCAATGGGTACATGAAAAGATGCTCAACATCACTAATCTTTAGGAAATGCAAATCAAAATCACAGTGAGATATCTTCCCTCATCCCTGTTAGAATGGCTATTACCAAGAAGACAAGGGTGAAATGGGTGAAGGGATTAAAAAGTGCAAATTTGAATTTTCAAGATAGTCACAGGGATATAAAGTACAGCATAAGGAATCTAGTCAATAATGTTGTAAAAACAATGTGTGGTGTCAGGGGGTCCAAAACTTATTGTGGGGGATAATTTCATAAGCTGTATAAATGTCTAACCACTATGCTGTAACAATGGAAACTAATATAATATTGATTGTCTACTGTAATTCAAAAACTTCTAAGTAATAAAGAAAGGAAGACAGATAACAAGTGCTGGCAAGGATGCAGAGAAAAGGAAACACTCATGCACCAATGCTGAGAATGTAAATTGGTTCAGGCACTATGGAAAATAGTACAGAGGCTCCTTAAAAAATATAACTGCCATATGATCCAGCAATCCCACTCCTGCTATACTCGTATTTCCAAGGGAAATTAAAACAGGATGTCAAAAAGATTATCTGCACTCCCACATTATCATTATGGCAAGCTTTCACAACAACCAAAATATGGAAAAAACCTAAATGTCTATCAACAAACGAAGGGGTAAGGGTGTGGTATTTGTGTGCAACAGAATATCACTCAGCCATGAGAATGGAGGAAATCCTGACCTTTGCAACAAAATAAAAGGACCTTGAGGGTATTATGCCTAGTACAGAGAAAGACAAATATTTATATGTGAGATCTAAAAAAGAGGATACAAAAGTGATAGGGGCTTGTGGTAGTGGGTAGAATGGGGAGATGTCATTAAAGGGCATGAACTTGCAACTAGAAGACAAGTAAATTCTGGAGACCTAATGTGCCGCAGAGTGATTTTAGCCCACAGTTATACCTTACTGACACTTCCTCTCTTTCCTACCTGTTTCCATTCTAGGTCTTGCCCCTTTGTTCCATGGTCTCCCAGAATGAGCCCTGTCTCTTGTTTTTTGAGCACTTCTCTCAGAGTGTAGTTTTAGACTTGAGAGTGTGAATCGTAGATTTGATCCCCACAGGGAAACACAAAGGTTCAATGGCTTTGCTCACCACCTTACCAGACTTCAGTGCTGTCCTTGAATACAATAGGTGCTAACAAATGTTCTTTGCTTAATTAAATACAAAGAATGATGCGAGTAAATTTATTAAGAAAGAAAAAGGGATAGGACTTCCCTAGAGGTTGGACGTAGCTGACTAGATTGTAAACGTTTGTAAAAGGGAAGTTTTTAAAGAGCCAGTTATAACAGCAGTCACAGGATGTGAAGCACGGCATAGGGATTATAGTCAACAGCATTGTAACAACTATGTGCAGTGCCAGATGGCTGCTGGACTTACTGAGGTGATCACTTTGTCACTTACTTAAGTGTCTAAACATTACTTGTACACCTGAAACCAATATCTGTTACCTATAACTGAAAAATTAAAAATTATTTAAAAGTAAAGAAAAAGAACATAAACCCATGTCGCCCAACATTTGACTCATCAAAGAGTTTTAAGTGTAATTTTAAAAATTATGCAAAGCAACTATGTGCCATCCCAACTAAAGTTACAGTGTTTGCTTTTCTGAAATACGGTAATATGTTTAAAATGTTGAACCATCTGACTGTGCTTAGCTTTGAAAATTAGTCCATAATTTCTCTTTAGAATTACAGTTTCACATTTTGGTTTTCAAAAAGTGAAAGAGAAAAGAAAAGGAGGAGAGAATATTTGATGAAATCTTTACTCAATTTTGTTCAGGCAAAGGCAAAGAATGGGGTCATGGCCAAGGCTATGATTCTGGGATCCAAGGAGCCAAAAAGAGATGGGCTTGGAATCGTGGGTGCAGGGAAAAGACAAGAGAACAATCACAGCAGGAAGACTCATTGGAATAGGAAACGTGTAATAGAGCTATAAGGAAATAATGGATTTCTTATTTTATGCTGGCTTCTGAGAATCTTTTCAATGAAAGTCCTAAAAGAAGGAAGAAATGACATTTGTGAAAAGCATCTCAAGGTTTTTCTGAAGAATGTTGCCAGATAAATGCAGGATGCTATTAGAGATTATACTGACACAGTTTATGAAATAGATTGAAAGCCTAAGATCTAGCTATGCCCATGGAAACAGCCGCTTGGTAGCCTAGGGATACGAGTTCAGCCACATTTCTGAACTGTCACCATCTATTTGCCTGCACATATTATAGCTTAAAGGTTAGATGAGCAGGATCATTCTGTCACAGGACAAGTATAAGCTAAGTTGGTAGCGATGTTCTCTTTGCTCACCCTTATATTTCATAGACTTATGTCATATTTTCATTTTTTTAAACATAAGGGAAATTCTGCATTTCTCATTGTAGTTTGTTGGCTTCAGGTTAAGAAGCAACTGTTAGACTGGAAGCAGCAGAGGCTGTGATGCCCTTAAACTTCTGGAGTTAACAATTAAATAAAGTGAACAGATGCTCCAGTTGTAAAGCTGATAAAGCTGGGTGAAAGGCCCCCTAGAGGACCAGCTTCTGGCTGGAGAGAAGGCAGGAATAGCCACATGATCCTAAGGCACTGGGACCAGGGTCTAAGGTATGGAAACTCTTGACCAGTCTGGTGGGGGCCCTAGGGCCTTGTGACTGACCACCCTGTTGAGCAGTCAAGGGTTTGAAGATCAAAGGCACTCAGGCCCCCCTCTGTGATCTCTTCCATGCTTCCCCCACTCCCAGCTGCAGCTGTGACAATGCAGCACATACCCCTCTCTGTGTATGCTTTCTCAAAGCCATCCTCCCTGCCAGCCTGGCAACATTGCACCCTGTGTTTGCTCCCTCTTCGCCAGTATCCACCCCCAGATACCCTCATTTCTCACCTCCATTCAGCTCAAGGATCAACTCTGCAAATTTTGCTTCTTCTCACCCCTGAAATGACATCTTTGGACCAGGAGGCCACTGTATCTATAGAAGAAAGAAGGCTGTAGTCAATGGTCTAAATCGCTCCAGCATATCCTGACATTCACACCTCTGTGCTTGCAGCCCCTGCCTCAGAGAATGTGACACTGAAAACCAGGAGTTATAAGTCTGGATCGTCCTCTCAGTTGGCTTTGTGAGCACTGAAAAGTCACTAAGTTTATCTCCTGTCCCTTTCAACTAAAAAATTCCTCAATTCCTACTTGTTCCTCAGGTCCAAGTTCTCTGTCTTCCACTCCGCTAGCATTACATTGTTACTTGGCAGACTGGTCACAGAATGAGGACCTGCCTTTGTTCCTGCCAGTCCACCGGCTGGTTTAGTATCTTCCCCTCAGTCACTAGGTGGATTCATTTCTCTTTCCATTCACTCCTCCCTAGATTACTTCAGTCAGTTATTTCCATAATATTTTTTGGGGTGCCATTTATGTGCTAGACCTAACTTCTAGGTATAAATTAATAAGCAAAACATTGTACAAGGTCTGTCCAGAAGGTATCCAGCCATGTAATATGAAAAATAGAGACATTTATTCAAGAAGATACAAGGTACAAAAAACATTGTACACAGGATAATGATTCCTCAGTCCCCTTCAAAGTAGGCACCTTGGGACCTCACATGGTTCTCCCAATCACCATCAGCTGCCCCACTATATTTTCCTGAAACTCATCAATGTCTGAAATCTCTTCCCTTCCAAAAATGATTTTAGATTTGGTAAAAGCCAGAAGTCGCAGGACACCAAATCTGGGCTGTAGGGGGACTGAGTCATCTGGGTGATTTGACGTTTCACCAGAAAACTCTGCATGGGATGTGATGTATGAGTGGTGTGTTGTCCTGATGAAGCTGCCAATCACCAGTTGCCCATAGCTGTGTCCTTCTGAATCTCCTGAATAGTTTCTGTGGAGGAATGTTCAAGTTTGATGCAAAATTTGATGCAGATTCATTGCTCTATTCGCTCAATCATTTCGAATGTGATGACCACACAGTATACATACTCACTCAACAGTGTCTACCGCCCCTACTGACTAGTACAGTGAAGCCGTCATTGTTCACACATGCACATTCCAGTTCACTGTCCTTGGCTGCCAGATTACATCAGTGTTGTGCAAACCATTCTCATTATGTTAATAATGGTTGGACTTTTCCTAGACAGATCTTGTATTTTCTGCCCTTAGCAGAGTTTATAGTCCACTGTAAGACATATAATAAACAAGTAAAATGCAAAAGTGCTATGAAGGAACTCAACACATTAGAAATCTTTCCTTTTTCCCATATCACTCTCTGAATGTTGACCTGCAGACTTGTCACTTAATATAAATTGGCCTTGAGTTTCAGACCCAGAATCTACATTCACACAGCTATGTCCTTTGAAAGACTGTTCAAGATCAGAACTTTATGAGAAGCCTGAGCAGGATAGCAGGCATCTCTTAAGGTTCTTGAATGTGCCAAACATATTAAGTGAAGGATACTGTTTGGATATAGGTACAGGTCTATCATTCTCTCTCTTTTTTTCCTCTCAGACTTCAAAATGCATGTGTCAATAAGGTATATGTCCAATTAATTTTGTTTTTGTAGTACATACATTTAAGGTTGCCAGTTTCTGAAATCTCAGATAAATAAAGTCTATGTTGGCACTTTCGAGGCCACATTAACTCCCAGTTAAGCAGAAGAGAAGAAAGCAGAGCAGCTGGAACCATTGAGTGAGATCTGAACAGCACGAAGTGGGTTTAGGTTTGCAGGCTCTTTGAGTAGCAGGTTCTCAGAGATTTTATATTACTCCCTGACTGTCGTCAATTCTGGAAAGTCCTAACTTGGTCTCTGCCCTGTTGTTGGGTCATTTATGGCTCACAGCCTGCAGAGTAGGGGGCAGTAACTTGCAAGTCAATAGCAAGAGGCAGTAGAATTGAAGAGCTCTGAGTGGCTGGTCCCTGAGTAGAGGAGAAGAAGGTTCCTGGGAATGTTCCAGAGACCTCTGGAGTCTCTTTGAGGTGGGCATATTTCTGGAATTCAAGGAGTTCTAACCTTGTTTTGTCATCACAGGATGTTGAGGCTGAAGATTTTTAGTATAGCTGTAAATTCCTTGTTTTTCCCCCAGTACCTCTGCAGTATGTTTGGGAAAAGCATCATTGTCAAATCCCCTAGCATTTCACTGAGGATGGTTTTATCCGATACGATTTTCTCAAGGTGACAGTGCTGATGTGGAACACAAGCTTTCTCATTCCAGGTGCCAGGTGCCACGTGATCACTCCTACAACTTTGGTAAGTCCTTCCAAATAATTAAAAGGATGTTGGAAAGGTGGTAAGCCCCATGGAATTAGAGCTATACTATGCTCTCCAACTTCTCTCACTGTGCTTTTCAACCAAATCAAACTGCTCGTCTTTTCAGGTCTAAGGATACAGTGTTATGAGAAACAGTGTTCTTAGTCCTGTTCCCTGTGGCTGAGTCTCCCCGGTCACAAAAAGCACAGCTGATGCTAATGGTGGCTTATCACCCTGCAGCTTCTCAAATAGCCTGCAAAGTTGGCAGGAGAGTTCTTGGGCAAGAAAACATAGGTTTGGTGTGAAGTTGTGCTAATGCTCTAAGAGTGTATACTGGGGTGGTTTCAGGCTCCTTTGGATGTGTGAACTTCTGAAATTCATGGGGTGTGGGACTCGATGAAGTTCTGCCAAGTGGACTGGGAACAAAAATCGAACAATGTAACACATGTGCTCTGCGAAGTCATAGTGTAAGTGTCCATGTAGAGGCACAAGCTGAGCCTGGTCAGTTTCCAGGTTTTTATTAATGTTCATTCACTGCTTATTTACTAATTTAGTTCTTGCTATGACTTGTTATCAGACTGATGGCTGTAAGCACCAAAGGCTAAAGAAAAATTATGTGAGAGGTTTCTATTCACAAATTTGTTATATTTTTCCCTCTGTGCATCAAGCAGAGACCACCAAATCTTGATTTTCTGGAGAAACAGAATAACCACAACTTAGCTCTCAGAAGATATATTTTGGGGTCATTGCTATGGAGTCAACTGTAATATGACCTCAGAGATTTGTAATAATACAGAGAAGGGTCAGTTTGACTTTTTCTTGTGTTTTCTTAGGATTTAAATGGGTTGTTAAAGATCTCAATGATTTGTTAATTAATTGTGTTAATAGCAAAAGTGAAAAAAATGTTAACTTGCTTAAGATTCTCAATTTTTTTTCAAGCACATTGGACACAGTTTGATATATCGTGTTTGAGCTGTTTACCCAAATGTCTTATATGGTGATTGCCAGTCTTTGAAAAGACACTGATCTTTGAAAGAGGTTTTTCAAAGATGTACTAAACTCCACTGTCTCCTTCCCTTATCTTCTTTCTTTACCCTATCTGGCTCTGTCCTTAGAAGAATCATTATTCCAACTCCAAGGCTTCTCAGGAGACAGTTTGAAAACTAGCTAATAGTTTCCAAATTTCTCAATACTTGTTGAATTTCGCCTCTGAAATGCAATTCATATTCATGTTATAACTTATTGATCTGTTAACTGCAAAACCTCAAAGGCCATTCACTTTAATCGATACCAGCTGTTCGACTATAACTCTGAGTGCTGGAGTCCTGGCAATTCTGTTCCTGGTGGTATAACCTGTGCCTCACACACACTAGTGGTGGTTGCTATGGTAACACTGTTAGTAACAACAGTAATAGTAACGGCTAAGACCTATATACTGTTGCCACAACCTAGGCACTTAATACACACTAGCATTTAATTCTCAGCAACCATTGAGTCAGTACTGTTATAACCGTATTCATGAAGGAGAAAGCCCAGGCACTGTGAGGGTGAGCGACAGGGTGAAGATCATTAAGGGGAAGTACCAGATTCAAAACAAGGCAGCCCCGCTTCCAGACCTGTGCCCTTCACTGTCACAATATCCTGCCTCCCAGTGCACAGAAGTAAAGTGGCACACCTTAGAGAACATTTTATTTGATCTCGGCTCTGCCCCAATTGCTCTGCTATTTGCATGACACTGATTTACATTTCCTAGAGCTTCTGCATAGTTTACCTTATAAACAAGTTTTCAGATGACCAGGTTTTAAATCACTACAAACCTTTCTGTTTTTCCAAGAGCAATGCTTTGCATTACCCATAAGTCAGACCCAGTGTTTTACCTATCTGATTTGGATGATAGGTTAATGTTAGTAGCTGGCAGGCTGAAGGCTTTCTACTCAGGGTAAGGACATCAGTTGCAGATTTTTGGCTGGGCTGTTTTCTGTTCTCTAAAGTTTAACTGGTACTCAAAAGTAATCAGTTTTAATAAGCAATTTATATAGCTATTATGGATGATGTTGTATAAAAAAATAACACAATACTGGAGTTTGAAATCCTAGAAAAGTTAAATCTCAAAATTGTTCTTTTCTCACTGTGGGGGGCTCCTCCATCTACTTCCTCTCCCAGTAATAATGCAAAGTGTTTGAATAGCTCAAGAATATGTAGTGAGGTCACAAATTTACACGCACTGTAATTGACGGTACAGAGATAAGGTACCTCCTTTATTTCTCTATATTTGATCTGATCTTTCTTGTCAAATGTCTACCTATTGTGTACAGAAGAAAAACAAAACTAAACAACTTAGCCTGGTCTGATATGAAACAAACAATTTCATCTGTTTCTTCAGGTGTAACTTGCTACTTTGGACAAATGTTGAGTGTTTCAGATTCCCTACTGTTCTTGCTATTTCAAAAAGGCAGCCAAGAGTAAGGGGTAGAAAGCTTTGTAGAACTGGGAGGGGTGGGCATGATAAATGATGTGAACTCAGCTCCACTATGGTTTGGCTCAGGCAGTTCTGATCCTAGTAATCTGTTGATATCTGTTATTAATCATTTTGGTAGATAAGCTCTTAGCATATGGTTTTTCAGGGTCTCAGGACTCTAGAAAACCTCCTCTGATGACTCGGCCTCCCTTGTCCTCCACAGGTTTTGAAACTGGCAGGTTAACTTGTTTTCTTGCACATAGAGTAAAATCTCAGAGCCTTCACTGTTCTTGACATCCACTGGCAGTCAGAACTACAGCTCAGAATTCTGAACTCTCATGCCTGTACTCTTCCCACTTTACCATGATCAGCCTCAATTTCCTGCCTGATGCTCTTTGTTCACAGTCTAGTTAGTACCCCAAGAGGTTCTGGAGCACCTGTTTTCTCCTGACTGCTAAAGACTTCTCATTCACCCAGGTGGGCTACTCAAGACCAAGCCCATGAAAATTGTCCCTCCCGTCTACCTCACTGGCTTCTCTTTACTCTAGGAGAAAAATAGTATAATAATAAAAAAAATAATGAAGGATGATAATTCCTATTGTTCCATTTTTGAGAGTTTAGTGATTTTTAACTTAGAATGCATGAAGACAATGCCTTCATCTAACTGGAATATACAAGCTTCTCTAGATCTCTTTACATTTTGTAATTCATATCACATAGGTGTCAGAATAAGAATGATCTACTATTGGTATCTAGTCCTTACCCTCCTGCAGGCCCAATGATCTTCCTAACACACTGACCAAAATACATTACATGATTAAAACTCTTTGATGGCTTCATTCCACCCCAGGATGAAGCCCAAACTTATTTATATGGCGTACGAGGTCCTTCATGATCTGCTGCCTTCTCTTCTCTATTTCTGCTCCATCCTCTGAGTCACATTTGGACTTACCATGCTTAACCACATGCTCTTCCCCAAACCTACTGAGCCCCTTTACATTTCTGTGCCTTTGTGTGGAAGCTCCTGCTCCTCCTCCACCATTGCCTACTTATCTTTTAGTAGGACTGTTCTTGGAAAGCTTCACTGACTACGGGTCTTTCCTCTCTGTCCCCACTGTGCTCAGTGCTCCCTTCTGCTGTAGCTCTTGCTTTGTCATCTATTTGCTGAATTGCAGTGTTTCCCAACTTGAGTTTTCCCAAAGCACTGCAGGTGGCTCACAACATTAGAGAGTGATGGTGTCCATTCAGCAATAAAATAATTATTTAAGCTGTCAAGCAGTAAAATAATTACCTAAGCCTTTTCTTCCTCTTAAAACTGACTCAACTCAGTGGAGAGTTTGCAAGAGTGGACTGATAATCATGAGAGGTGGGTCTTGAATATCAGTAACCATGACCCAGAGTCAGTAATTAAGATGTTTTATTTTTTGGGCCAAACCTTACTACCTATCTTGTAGAAGTCACCATTATGTGCCTTTAACTGGTACATTTTTATTAACACAGGCCACTTATTAATTTAAATCCATAATAGGCTTGATAAATTCTATGCAGTACAGAAAAATTTGGTTTTGAAATTTAATAAATTAATAGGGAGATATAAATGCTAAGTGTACAAATTCACCTGAATTTGAACTTCTTAAGAGTCTTTAATCATGCTAATGTGATCAAATGTCTCATGTTGAACTTCAAGCTAAAACCAGTACTTCAAAACCCACTGTTTAAAAGGAGAAGCCATACTGATGATTATTTCCAGTTTGATTTTTTTTGCTTTTTGGAAATTAAGACTATCCCCACTCACAATATGTTATTTACAGAGATGTACTTGCAAATAGAAATGTGAAGCTTGTTGATTTTTTAGCACAATATGAAAAATGACTGAGTATCAGATGCTGAAAACAGTTTTTGCCTTTTTAAATTGTATTTAACATGTAGTTAAATTTTATGTTACATTTAATATAAGTTTAATTCTCAGACCAAACATGTCATAATTAAGTTTATATGTTGACAATTTATGCTTTTTCTTATGATACTTAAAATAAAATGAAGCACATGTGACATGTGTTAAGTGGAAAACCAGCCAAAATGTATCTGTATTTAGTCTGGATATCATTAATGCTCTTGCTCCAGCTTGCTACGCGATTCATGGAACCATTTACTTCAGGTATTTACCCCAAACTCACATTTGTAGTCAGTCCTTTTCTGGACTCTCAACTGTTTTCATTGAAATTATTGGAATGACATTGGTTATAATTATATAGGTTTCCAGGGCACTATAATACATCATCTGTGCACTGTATTGTGTGCTCACCACCCCAAGTCAAGTCTCCTTCCATCACCACTTATCCCCCCTCTACCCTCTCCTACCTCCCCCCACCCCCTTTCCCTCTAGTAATCACCACACCTTGGTTCCTTGGTCATATATATATGTCATATATATATATATATATATATATATATGTCTCATTTATATATATATATATGTAAAACTGATTTATTTTTAGACAGAGGTGAAGGGAGGAAGAAAGAGAGGGAGAGAAACATCAAGGTGTGGTTGCCTCTCACATGGGCCACACCAGGGAGCCTGGCCCCGCAACCCAGGCATGTGTCCCATCTGGGAATTGAACCAGCGACCCTTTGGTTCACAGGCTGGCACCCAATCCACTGAGCTGCAGCAGCCAGGGCTTGGCCTCTCACTTTTAAACTGGAAGACATCTCCTATCTTTCCTCTCTAAATCTTCCTTCCCTGGTCTAGTTTTGCCTTAGCACTTTTCATTCTCTTAACTACTGTAGATTTTATTTTCAAATAAATTCTGCTGATTACCTCCCTCCCTCACTAGAACGTGAGCTCCAGGAGGGCAGGGGTCATGCGGGTTCGATGGGCTGTGCTGTCTGCGGCGCCTAGAGCAGTGCCGGCACCCGGCAGGCGCTCCGTGAATATTTTGGAAAAAAGAATTATAAGATAAGCTATGATAAAAATTTTAAAATGTACCAGTCAGAAGGAAACATTTTCCTCTCAAACACAGTTATACATCGTTTGCCATTTTTTACATTTTTATATTGTATCATATTTACATGGGGGGTATAGTATTGTGTAATACTTTCCAAGGAGTAAAATGGGAAAAATTCTAGGAAAGTGCTGTATTGCAACGTTTGATTTTCTTCAACTAGACTGTGAATTTTGGTGGTCAACTATTGTTTTTATCTTTGTCTCCCTAGTGCTGCTAGACTTAGGTCATATTGGTGTTCAAAAGCGGTGAGTGCATGAGTAAGTGATCAAGTTTCAGAGGGAGGCCAGCACAAGTTACGGTGAGGATGAATCCCCATGACACAGAGACACGAGGCCATGCTATATAATAACCCTTTTGCTGTAAACCTGACCTAGGGTCCTGTGAGTATCTGTCACTGTGCCCAGAGACCACTCATTTCTCAGTCTCCTGTTTCCTCTGCCATGGTCACTTCAACTCAGCAGTCCCCGTGTCAGTCAGAGAGATGGTCAGGGAAGGTCCGCGGGTTGTTGAGGGTAGAAGTTACGGGACTGCTGAGAGAGAGGAGTAGGTGGTTAGTGGAGGTATAAAGATAGCTGGGGTAAAGGTGAACAAATAAAATGGAAAATGAACCAAAACTGGATAGAAAGTGAGCAGATAGAGAAATGGTTTTTTTTTTTCTTTCTTTTTTGGTTGAGAAAGTATATAACTTGTAGCAATCTCAGAGTGAAGGGAGGAAAGTGATTATTGTCTTGAGTCATAGTAGTTATACTGATGAGAAATAAGTCATGAGTCACTGTATCTTTTCCATCTGTTTTTAGCTGCTTAAGACATAACTCATATTGTTCTTAAAGAAAGGAAAAGGCATCAGGGCTCTCAGACCTTTCTGAGAACAGCTCTGTCAGGGAGATTAAGAACAGTTACAACATGGGTCACTGGTCTAGGCTGGAAAGAAGAAGAGTGTGGTAATTTGGGGTGGGGGGCAGTTGTCAAGGACTGTGTCATCGATACACGTGGGGCAGGTCAGACTCCTGTGTCTTGTGGCTGCTTACATACCTCCGACCTCTTCCTACATTCCCACTGCAGAATTGTGGTGCAGCTCATATTCCACCTGAAAGAATATCATTTTGAGATTCCAGTTTATCAGTAGTGGACTATAGACCATAATGATACTATGTTTTTCTGTATCAGGTCTTTTCTTTTATATATATAAGATTTCCCCCTCAGCCTTTCCCACACATCTGTTTCCACTCCCAACTGGACATGCTGGAGTTACAAGGGCATTCCTCCTGACTTTTTAAAAAAGTCCTCAGCAGTGGCCGCCTTCTTTGTGTACATAATTTGCATGCACAATGCTTTTCTTCCAAATTCTCAAGGAGCATTGTGAGGGGGTAATTAAAGCAGTCTGTTTCTCCAGCACGTTCTGTCTGTTTTTTCTTTTCATTATTAGATGTGATGACACATTTGCCTGTGTGGCTTCCCACAGATGGCGTGGAAATTTTGTGATCAAATGGTAAGAGTAAACCAACTGTCGTCTCAGATCACAGCTTTTCATGTTGCTCCCCATGTGGAGGAATCTCACTTTAATAAAAATGCTGGCTTCTTTTAAAGTGGTATTACCTGGGATGCAGAAGATTTTAGAACAACACACGTAACTTTGAGAAGACAACCGAAAATGTAAATTACCACCTACTTTTATGCCCTTTGTTTTGACTTTGATACAAAAGTGACTTAAAATAATCTGCACGGAAAAATTAATGATTAACAAATAATTTAAGTTTTCATTATTTTGTTTATAACAGAGGCGGCAATAATGAAGAGTTTAGATTTTGTGTGAGACTATGTGCATTGATAAAGAAGTGCTATGCTTTATGAGCCCCAGCCAGTTGTCTTAGTTGGTTAGAGCTCTGTTCTGGTACGACCAGGTTGCAGATTCAATCTCTGGTCAGGGCACATACAGGAATTAATGAATGCATAAATAAGTGGAACAACTAATCAATGTTTCTCTCTCTCAAAATCAATAAATAAAAAAATTAAGAAAAGAAATACTAGCCTTTATGTTTGGTTCTAAATTGACATGGATCATCCATAAGCACAGACACCTAGACTCTTAAGCAATTTTTTTTATCCACCAAAAACTGAATAAAACAAGAGACTCAAAAATACAAAAACTTTGTTTAAAGTAGCAATTTTAATGTTATTTAAGCAAAGCTTAAAAAAATTAGCTTTTACCTTCAGAGCTAAAGTCAGGAAGAGACTGCATACATACAGCTGGGGATAGAAGAAGTATAATGGCAACTCAGTATCATCTTCTGTAGGGATAGAAGTATAATGGCAACTCAGTATCATCTTCTGTATTGTAGCCTAAGGGGTAAGTGAAACAGGAGAGGTCAAAGATCTATTTAGCATGCAAGCCACAGGAAGTAGGTTGGGTTGGAATGGTAATTTAGTAAAAGAGTGGAAGGGAAAATGCTACATCGCTGAGTGGTGAGGAGAAAGGCTTTGGAGCTGAGAAAGTTGAATAAGATCATGCAAAGCTGTGCTGGAGTCAGCGAGTGTACATGTTAGTGTCTATGGTAGATGCTCTGGAGCAAAAGTTCAAGAGAAAGCATATTTTGGAAGGTTTTAGATTCTAAAGCATATGACTCAGAATTATACCAAACAGTAATTGATAACATGCTTATTACAGTGGAATCAGTGGTTGAAACAGCTGCGATATTTGAAATCTATGCTGGGATTCACCAGTGACTAAGTAGCACTTGGGTTCTTGAAGAAGTCATTTAATTCCTGAGTCTCAGTTCCTGCGTGTGTATAGCCAAGGGCTGGGCTAGATGTGCTCTCAGCTACCATTCAGGAAGCTCTGTAAATCATCGTCTAGCCCAGATTTTATTTTTACTTATTGTAATCTTCCTAGCTAATATGTTTTAACAAATGATTACAATGACTAAGAAAAATTTGCTATGATGATTGGGTTAAAATAACAATAGGAATTCATTTTTAACTATTCCGTGAGGTTTCAGCCCCAGGGCTGAACAATGTTGGAGCTCTGGGACAGCTAGAGTTGAGAAAGAAGTGTAGTATTAATTCTCCTGAGTTTAAACGAATCCAGGCTCAAGTTTTGCTTGTCCCCTAATACCTGTGATGTTGAGAAACTATGTAACTTTACTTGCCTTCACTTTTATCTCCCATGAATTGAGTTATTCCTTTTAACTTGAGGTTATTCTAAGGATTAAATGCAGCAATGTAGGTAAAGTGTTTGTTTTATAACAAATGCTAGTTGTTTTGATTGATTCTTGGAGTACAGTATGCTCCTGAATTTGTACTGTTCTCTGTGTATTTGAATTTAGATTTTGTTGATGTTTCTGCCTAATTTGCTATAAGTACTGATTTAATTAATGACTAAGAGTCATTATAAGAGGCTATGATAATTAGGTAAAAATACCTTTCAAGCCACCAAGAGTTCATTATCTTCAGATCTTATAGCTCAGATTTAGCAACTTATTGAGTTGTTTCTTGTCTTAGTTTCACTGTTTTCAGTATCTTAGCAGTCACTTAATATTTTCAAGCCATTCATTGCTCTGTAAAGTAGGGATTGTGACAATCTTTCTTGTTCTCTGTGTATATGGTTGTTAATTTAAAATACTTAACTCCATAAACTACAATTTCTGTGAAAGACACACTTTTTAATAATCACTAACTATGGCATAAGAGTAGACATATAGATCAATGGAATTGAATTGAGTCAGAAAATGAACTCTCATGTTTATAATCAACTGATTTTTAAGTGGGGTGCCAAGCCAAATTCAATGTGAGGAAGAATAGACTTTTTTCAATAAATGGTGCTGGGATAACTGGATATTCCTACAAAAGAATGAAGTTGAACCTTTTCCTCATCAAACCTTAGAAGAAAACTTAGGCATGTATTTTCACAACCTTGAATCAGGCCATGTTTTCTTTTACTTATGTTTTCTCCCTTTTGTACCTTGGATCCCCATGATTTATTTTATATCAATACCTGAAAGTTTCTACCTCTTGATGCCCGTCTCCCTTTTACCCATCACCGCTGCCCCTCCCCTCTGGCAACCACTGATCTGTTCTCTATCTATATTTTGTTTTTTAGATCCAACATATAAGTGAAATTTTATGGTATTTGTCTTTGACTCATTTCACTTAGCATAATATCCTCAAGGTCTATTTATATTGTCACAAATGGCAAGAATTTATTTATATATATTCCTGTACAGTATATTTTCTTTATTCATCTGTCCATGGACATGTAAATTGTTTTCATAGCTGGCTATTATAAATAATGCTGCAATGAACACAGGGGTACATATAGCTTTTCAAATTAGTGTTTTTGTTTCCTTCAGATAAATATTCAGAAGTGGAATTGCTGGATCATATGGTAGTGATTTCTGTAATTTTCTGAGGAAACGCCACACTGTTTCCCATAGTGGCTGCAGTGTACCAGGGTTCCTTGTCTTCCATAACAAAGGCACACACACAATAAGGAAAATATGAGGTGATATATCAGAAATATTTTTTAAATTTAAATTCATGTATTATTTTTAGGGAAAAAGCTCTAAAGACATGTTTTCTCTAGCAAAACAAGTAAAATGAAATTAAAATGAAGATAATCCAGATCAGAGAATTTGTTTTGAGTTTTTATAACTGCATCAGGACCTCATTTCTGTGCATATGCCTATGCACAGTTGATGCTTGCTCTAAATATGTGCTAAAAAGCTTTTGCCACAGGACAGTATTATCAGAAATATCTTCTCAAAAGTTTTTCACATGATTTTTAAAGTCCTATCTGTCAAGACTAGCTCCCTCTCAAAGAGCCTCAACTCTTCCTTTATGTACTGTATTAATGGTGGAATTCATCAAGAATTGTAAAGTCATTTTTGACTATTTGGAAGCTAACCATGGTGCGCAAGGGTGGGGCATTTTGCAAGGAAGGTCAATGTGACTGGTTTAGTCTCTCTGTGTTTTACCCCATGACCATTAAATTCACCTCTATCTCTAGTAAACAATATATTAGAGCCTATTCTCTCCCCATGGGGCAGGTCCATCATTATTAATATGCTAACATGATACATGAATACATTAGCTTAAGAATGAGTGCTGGACCCAACCACCCTGCCTACTGTGTTTCACAAGAAAGCTCTTATGCTCTCACACATCCACATGCACACACTGGCCTCTACAGAGTATCCCTCTAAGATGCCTCAGGGAATTCTTGCAGGCCAACAGCTAATTCACATTTTTGTAAACTCACCTAAGTTGGAAGGAATTAAAAAAGCAGCTCCTTAATTTGTGAGAAACGGAACATTTTAAAATGGTTTTCTGAAAAATGGGTAGCGTCTTATTCAAGTCATTCAGGCCAACACCTTCACAATTGCCAGTCATTGTCTTTTCATCGAACTCTATCTAGGTTTGAAAGGTTTGTCTAAGGATACCACACTATCTGGAATGGACCTTGGGAGGAGCAGGAATGCAACATTTCAGGGTCAAGGTGCGGACATCTGGGAGTCTTCAAATGGGCTCCTTAGCCACAGAGGCAGAATATTTCCTGTCACTCTTGAGTTTCCATATTTCAGGAGTTGAAGTAGAAAGCAGTGTGTCAAAAGGAGAGGAATGGAAATAGAGTGAGTGAGAGCTCATTCAGAACGAAAAGGTAGAGAATACTTTATGAGGATTTGTTAGTGATTTCTAGGCACACATGGATAATGGAGCCCCGAGAGGAACATACTTGGCCATGCATGCTTCAGCCACTATGGCAGGAATTAGGGAAAGACCAGGAGGTGCCAGACTGTGGCCCTGAATCCAAAGAGACAGCTTTGTGGAATCTTCTCGTTAACACAGAAAAACATGCCCATTCCAAAGGTCTGTCCTGCACGGGGTTTTCTGTATGCAAAAGGTACCCAAAATACTGAGCACAATTCCATGGTATTTGGCACTATTTTCACTGATACGAAATTTAGGTAGTTTGGGACTTCTAACACATTTTTCCAGAGATGCCAATTCAATTATTTCATGGGAATTTTATCTCTTGATATCGTAAAATAACTGTAGCTTTCAAAATTCAACTCTTACCTCAAAGACTATTTATGGGAGTTAAGGAAAACATCACATTAATTTTCATATCATTTTCTTAGGGTTCTTATTCTCTTCTATTGCTTTATACATATTTGGACTATTCCTTATGAGTTACCAGGAGAACATAGGTTTCCTCATTAATGCAAGTCAACAGAGCCTTTTGTGAAGTTACCTATCACACATAATGCCATAAACTCTAACCTCATTGTTTACATGATATTTATTGGTTTATTGGTTCATGTTTATTGCACAATAAACCTGATGTTTATTGTGCAGTAAAACCAAACAAAGGGAATTACTCGCATCATAGAAAATATTTTCTTAAAGGGCATAGGACATTATCTGCAAAAGTGCCACAATTTTTTAGGAATAATTTTTAAAAATGAGATAACATGAATTTCTTTTTTAAATCCCCACTGGTTTAAACTTTGTACATGACCTTAGCCCATTTAACCTGTGGCATACCACAGTTTGTGCTGAGCTGAATATCTAACAGCGACTCTCAGTACAGAGAATTACAGTGTATACCATGTACTATTCCAAATCCTCCTTATTTTTCTTGCTTCTCCAGTTTTGTTCACAGTGTCAAATCCCCTTTTCTGATTGTTCAGAAAATAACGAAAAGGCTATATTTGATATTCCAGTTTTAAACATTTAGTTTTTTCTTTCCTTTGACTAGAATGGTATATTGGGAAGTAAGTTCTGGGGTTTCTGCAGCTTGTATATGGCAAATTTACATAATGACTTCAAAAACAGCCCTCCATAATAAAGGCAGGTTGAATAAGCGTTAAGTCACCATGGACTCTGAGGGAGTAAAAGGATTTATTGAATGAAACAGTTTCTAAAGGAACAGTTGGCTTAAAACTTTTTATTTTATTTTTCACTTTGTCTCATAATGGTAAACACAAGCATCTAGTAAGAAAAGAAGAGATTTCGCCCTGGATGACTAGTTCTTTGTGTGTTGTTTGTTTCAAAGGTGATGAGGTTGGGTAGGGGAAATACTGTTTGGCTAAGGCCCCCTAACTTACTGGAAGTGAGGTTCTTAATGTAGTCTTCTGGAGTTCTAGTGTATGGTTTACACCACTGAAATATAACGGTCACTTGAACTGTCAGGTAAGTTTGGGGCCTCACTGTCATCAGCCGTACAATGTGGGGATTAAACAGATCCCTGAGTACACAACATCTATAAATAGAGAATGTGCTTGGCTTACGTATATTTGTTGTTGCTTTTTAATATGCAAAAAATTTAAAAATTTTTGAAGTCTTCACTCATTTAGGCTATTGCCCTGATTGTGGCACACATTTGAGTTTTGGCTCCAGGATTAGCTAATTCTTAAAGTCTATTTGATTTTCAATTCAACAATTCCCTATCCATACAACAAATTTGACTTTTTTAGTAAACTCACGTTCCTATTACCTAACTTTCCTATTACATGGCCTCAGCGTATAAAAACTGGGAATCTCTTTGTGAGTTCACATTATAAATTTATAGAGGTAGACATGAAATCCATCCTAAATCCCTTTTTGAGGAAGCACGAGGGATGCCATGTGTCAGTTTCTGCCAAGCATTCTTAAGAAGAAATCACATGAAAGTTATGCAGTATCTTAACAGCCACATTAAGTTCTGTTAACATACAGCATACAGCGCTATGTCAGGTCATGTTTTATAAGAATATCTTTTTCTACATAGGTTGTGAGTGAATGACTGGCAGAATCTGAAAAATGGAAGTGGTTGTTTTGTTCTCTAATTGATGAATTTCTCTTATTGGCTATAAAAAGGTGAGTTTCTCTTATTGGCTATAAAAAGGCTTTTAGTAAAGATGTTTGTGAAAAATGTAATAGGATTTTTTAAACAAAATATTTCATAATTTTGCAAATTTCCCTTATAGTAGCAACTTGGATGTGACATCCCTATTTTAAGCTGGCAAACTCCCTTTCTATAGCCATGCATTCATTGCATGTGTGTGTATATTTTCCTAATGAGATAAACAATATTAAATACAAAAAAAATTTACAACAGACCAAAGTATGTGACACAATGGTCTTGTTTCCATCATAGACAGAAACAAACAGCTTGTTTTAATAATCAAATATATTTCCTAAGGGTCTTGTTAAATTGCTGAATGTAAATTGCAATTGGAATTGACTATTAAGATCTTGGTAGAGTAGGTTAAACATCTGTTCAATTTATTACAGTCTTATTTGTACTTCAGCTGTAACTGGGGCAATTAAGCCAATGAGAGCAAGCAAATCAAATCTAATTTACACTCTAATGGACCAAAAATGAATGAATAAACACTGCACTATGAGATCCAAATGATTAAACATGTCTCTCAAGATATTTTTGTCTATTTCAGTGCAAAATTGTGGTGTTTATACTACAATTAACTACTTCAGAAGGATGTAAACAAATTTAAACATCTTTTTATTTTTCATATTTTTAACAAAATTGTTAAATAATATTAAAGAATATGATAAATAAGAGTCTTTTTAAGTTAGACAAATTTACTTACAAAATCATTCATTAAATCCATGTTTATGGTTTACCTGAAAGCTAGAACTTAAATGGAACATAGCATTCATTTTTTAAACCTTAAGTTTTCTATATTTATTTTTTGCCTTAGCTATAGATTGCAATGATAAAGGTTAATAATGAATTTAGTATTGTGTGTTTAGATATTCTTGATTTTTGTAAGGTTCCTACACTTTAGAAACAACACTTGAAAATGCAGAGATGTAATGTTCAGCACAGTATCTAGGTAGTGCAAAGTAACATCCATCTTACTAGGAGCTCAGGGTCGCTGAGGTTGCCTGTGTATAGAGGAGGTGTACACAGGAGCGTGCATCCAAAATACTAACTGAGTGATACCAAGTGGACACTATGTTTGGGTGGAGATCCAGGCTGACCTTGCATTAATGTCATGGGGCTGCTATCATTTGGATTCAGCAAATACCAAATAAAATACCATTATGTCAACATACAAAACATCCAAAGCTGTGGAGAATTTTCATACGAGTTTAAGCCAAACGGACAACATGCCAGGAAGTGAGATCTCAGATCCTTTGGAGAATAACAGTTTTGTAGTTTTTAAAAATACATTTGGAATTAAGGAGGGGACATAAAGAAGATTATAATTATAATCACAATGATCAAGGTGAAATAAAGGGTGGTACAGCATAGTTAACAATATTATGTGCTCCCTGGAGGGCAGCCAGGGGTCTAAAAAAGAGGCTTGCTTTGGCATTTCAAAGGTATGTTAACTTCAATGCACAAGAACAATGGATAGGTCTTGCTTAAGGCAAAGATAAACCTTTTTATAGACCTGAGATGTGACTACCCACCATGACCTTCCTCCCAGGTAGGAATTTATGATTTTATCACCTCACAGGGTGAAACTTTCAGTCAGATTTATTACAGAATCCCCTTTTCATCCACAATTACATAACATGAACCAGATTGAATACTGATTAAATAATTACCATGTAATAATACACCAGGCTGTATATTAGGCTCTTTAATACACTGCTTTCCTTATTTGGTGAGCTAAAATTTTCTCTATTTGGGAAAATAACAATAGAGTAAACATCATATTTTGTCTAATTTTTAGAGAGTATAACTTTTAACACTCTCGAACGTCCCCCTGCAGTGAGCTCACTGGCAGCATTTAAATGGTTTAATTGGGAGCATGAGAACTCGGCAGAGGCCATGGAGCCCACCCTTTTGTTTCTAATGTCTGATGAAACCAAGCTCAGCGAGATCTGTCTCTTTTAAAGGAGAGATCTTGCAACTGTCCTTGACCATGTGTCTTAGAACACATCCAGTCTGGCTCATCTCTGCTAAAATCCACCAAATCAGGAAAAGCTGCATTCAGCCTAAACCTCCACTAACATACTTCAGGGGTGCACTTCTCCCCTCTTAGATGCACCCTCTGCTGTACCCAGGAAGTCTTTTTCTACTACAGTCACCACTTTCCTCTGTCAGTTAATCTTTGCTACATTATTGCTTTGATTACGCAATAATTATTTATGGAGAAGTTACTACAAACAGAGTCATGGGCTGGATCATGTCATATTATGTCTGGTAAATTCCTTCTCCCACCCACCTTGTCTTCCTCTGTCTCTTACTGTCTCTGTCTCTCCCCTCCCTTCCCCCTCTGCCTTCCTCCTTTCCTTCTTCCTTCACTCCCTTCCTTCCTTCTTTTCTTTTTTTGTCTTTCTACCTCCTCAAATATTTTTGAGGTTCTACTAAGTGCCGGGTGGTAGGTAGACCCTAAGAATATAATTCTAAGCACAAAAGACATGTTCCCTGACCTTATGAAGCTGGGGATGGGGCTAGGTAGGGAGAAGAAACATTGATCAAATATTTTTACAATAAATTTTCAAATGAAACCTTGATAACAGAAAGGTGAGGTCAGGATACAAAGAAAATGTAGAATGTAATAGAGGATTGGTCTAGTTAGGTTAGGGAAGGCTGTCTGCTAAAGTATCTGTTGGGTTGAGATCTTAAGGTTGAATTAGAGTTAAATAGGTGAAGAGAGAAGAAAGAAGGTTCTAGACAGAGCAGGTAGACATGTACAAATATCTTCAAACTGGGTGGAGTATAATAGTTAAGAGAAACTGAGAGAAGTCGTGGCTCATAGGTATGACTGTGGTATTAGTTGAAGCTTCTCAAAGAGGGAGGGCAGGGCTGGAATTTATAGAGCTAGTAAACTGTGTTAAGGAAGGTTGTCTTTGTTATAAAAATCACTAAAGACTATTGAAGAGATTTATGCAGAAGTTAAAATGTCACTTGCCCTGCAGAGAGGAGAATGAATTAATTGAAACAGGGTAAGAGCAGTTGGAGCAGTCACCCAGTTGTTTGGGAGAAGACTGTGGAATCTCGTTGTAAGAAGATGCTAGCTAATGTTAGGATGTTGGTAGCAGTTAAAAAATGTGGACAGATTTGAGAGGCATAAAGGCATATGTGTTAGCTTGAGTTATTCTTTGTTTCAGGTATTTATGTTTACCATTTATTCTTAAACTTATTCTCAAAAAATAATGAACTTCTCAAACCCTTTCTTCCTCTTTCACTGTCCCTAGTTTCATCTTCATTTGCTGTCATCTTTCTACACAGTGGAACTCAATTTAACTTGGAGTTTAAAAAAAGGGCTGAGCCAAACCTTTCAACTAGGATGCTGAATGGTCCTTTTTATTTTCTCCTGGGGTTGATGGAGCAGCTATGGGGTGAGGACTTGAACATTTTTGGAATATGGCCAAGACATCTTTACCTTTATGGAGTCCTGATGAAATCTGGCTATTATAAATCCTAATTGAGTCTCATGATGTTTTCCAAGCAAATGAGACCACTTTGTAAAAAGTAAAAGCATCTTCTCACCAGGAAAGGGTCCATGTGCAAGAGGAGGAGGTGTAAATGGACAGGAGCCACCAGCCCTTTCAGAAAGCTGCATGATGTAACAGCCCAGCTACACTGCCTCATTTGTCCTGGAAAATTTTAAATAGTCAGAGAAATATAATCCAGTCCCATTAGCATAGCAACAAGTACGTTCTCAGCAGAACAAACTTGGTTCCAGGGTGGCATTCAGCTCCATTTGGCATACCCTTCTGTCTCACCTTTCATTGCCAATGCTATTGAAGTCGTAATGGAGAGACAGCCTTTGAAAGAACCCTGCTGGCTTCTTGGCTGCATGTTGGCAACAGAGGAGACAAAAAGGACAGAAATATACATTTGTAAAGTTCCACTTGCTGATCTTACATAGGGACAACATTTTATCCTTCAAGCTCATCTCCCAGCCACTGTAATTGGGCTTTCCAGAAACAGTCTTGCAGCTGTCTTGTCATCGTAATAGCATTTTGATAAGCTTGGACAGTTACCAATTCGTTCATCTAGTAGGACATTGCAGCATAACCAAAGATTTCACTGTATCTTGGTAGATGCCATTAGTTTCCAGAAGGGAAATAGAAATATTTTCATAACAATAAGCAAAGAAGTTATTCAAGAACAAACTTATGGTGTGAAAACTTTTGTCTTCAAACCTAGCAACAGGTCTTCTCATAGTGACTCATTTACTTATGGAGGTATAAATGAGCAGACAGTCATTTCATTGTGGAGCAGACAACAGAAAATATAATCAGAGAAAGAAGGTGGTAAAGATCAGTACATGGAGAAAGGGAATAGAGAAGAAAGGCAAGAGCATGACAAATGTCTTGAGTTGTAAGCTTCCTGAAATGAAGACTGGGGTTTTTAGTATGGACCTGCTTTACAGTGTGATGGTGCATACGGTCTTGTTGGTACTGTGACTACTAGGAGCTCACCTCAGTTGAGCATCAGTGATTTTGCAGCCAGATCAAAAGCCTCTATCATGTATCAAGGCCTTCTATAATGAGGGAACTTTGAATTTAACAATACCAGAATGGTCTGTGACCGGCCTTGGGGGTCTTTTCACTTGGGTGGAGCAGAGTTTCTTAGTAGGGCTTCCAGTGAATTGATTTTTTTTTAATTCTTAAGTTTTAATTAAACTACATGAGGCTAGTGTCCACCATATTGGACAGTGCAGTGGAGGGTTGTGGATACTTACTATTGGTACTCATGTAACATCACATCCTAAGAGAGAAAAGTTTTCCACCTCTCCCTACCCTAACATTAGAGGAGTATTATTCTATAGACATTAATTCAACCTTCTGAAATGAACCTTAGACACTCAAGTGGGAAAGACAGACATCTGAAGGACAGACTAATAGCTAAAGCCATGCCGTTTACTCTTTGGATCTTTACTCCATTTCTTTTTCTAAATCTAGACATTGCATATATTTCTAGCATCACTACAGAAGGAGAAAGAATAACTTCTGTTTTTTTTTTATTAACATATGCAGGACCAGCACAGTGCTGGTCAAGATGCTTACTAAATAGGTTCAACGTATGTTCTAAAAGGGAGTCTTCAAATTTCCTTAAATTATAACTACTTTTATTATGAGATATGATTTCCTATGCTAGGAATAGAGAAAGAATATTTTGCCCTCTAGTAATTGTATCATTGCTTTTAGCAACCTTTTGCTTGTAAGTAGGATCATTGTTTATGCCACAAACAGGTTTTATTACATTCTTCAGAACACTTTGGACAGGTTTTTACTGCTGTCATTGGCTCATTGAGGGATTAATAAATAGGACAGGAGATATTCTGGGAAGCTTTGGCCCCTGGTGCTTATGCTCTGCCTGTGTACAGCAGTGAAAGTGGCATGTAGGCAAAAAAGGGAGGCAGCATTTGGCCCAGTAATTCCACTACAGCTGCTAAAACAGAAATGCCAACACACATTGGAAGCCACTAATTGGAAATAAAATAAATGAAAGAAATCTTGGTTCAAGTGGCAGCTATATTTTTTAAAGAGAAGATTTCAGTTGAAATGCCAAATGAGAGAGTTAGCCAAAACATTTGTCTATGGAAATTTCTCTTCTCAATTTTATTCAGATTTACAGCTGGGTGCTAAGTGAAGCATTTCTTGAGAACACATGTCATGGATAAACCAAGATGTTTATTTTCCTAAGGAAAAAATCAGATTGAATTCATAACAAATAGTTCAATTAGCATGATGGCTAATAGGCTGATTAATGCAGGCTACAATAAATGCAATAGGGTTTGTTGGAAATGAGCTCGCGGAAGGCCATATCAACAGTAAGGTAGCTGCAGCAGGTCCTCAGTTTTTATGGAACCTTAGGGTGAGAAAGGGTCAGATCAAGAACGTGTCTGCAAGTATGTAAACAGCTGCTTAGTACAGTGTGCCTGATATCGTGGCATGGCTCTTATACGAGAACTTGTGGGCTAAGTTCTACACAATTTTAATTTTAATGTCAGAAAAATGCTTAGTCCTCCTGACGAGTTTATACAACTCCTTATATCAAGCAATAAAAATGTATTTCTCATTGTTGTGTCCCTCTTGCATTGGATTCCTGAAAACTCAGAGCTGAATTATTCAATTGCATTATTGTGTTTGTAAGTGTCCTTGTATTTCCTCAACACCCCACCTGGTACACAGCAAGCTCCAAAGATACTAGTAGTGTGTCATTAGTGGGAATTCTAGCTCTCTCTTTTCTGAGTAATCGTGAACAAATCCCTTTTCTTTCTGGGCCCTAATTTACTCGACTGTAAAGTGTGGCAATAATTCTTATTTCATAGGTGTTTTGCTATAGTAATGGTTTATAGTAAATACTCAAAAATGGTAATTATTGAAGTTTAAGTCATTCTTTTGGTCTACACCTCATCTTAATTATTAATTATGTTTGAAAGTAAGTATTACATTAGTGAGACAATTAAAACATATTTTAAGCATAATTATTTCAAGGGCTGAGCCAAAATGAGTACATTGACATTGCTTTTTCTTTGCTTTGTTGTTTTTACAGTTTCTTCTAAAGGTTAATGTTCCATACAGTAACATGTACAAATCATAAGCATACAATTCCATGATTTTGACAAATGTATATGCTCATCTAACCCCTGTTAATATACAGAACATTTCCATCATCCAAGAAATTTCCCTTGGACCTTTCTCAGTCAACCTCTCCTCACTCACAAAACTTTTCTGAATCTTTCACTAAACAATTCTTTTTCCTGTTTTAAAACTCCACATAAATGGAGCTTTATATTCTGTACTGTTTTGTGTTTGACTCCTTTCATTCAGTGTGTGTCTCGAGATTCATCCGTGTTGTTGAGAATATAAGTAGTTTATGGCTTTTAATGCTAAATATCTCCTGTTGTATAAAGATAACACACATTATTTTCCTGTTGATGGGCATTTGGCTCTTTTCAGCTTTTGGCTATTATGAATAGTAGCTGCTATGAACATTCTTGTACAAGCATTTTTGTAGTTACATGGTTTCTTCACTTCTAGAAAAAATATGTAAGAGTAGCATCACTGGATAAAGTACCATATCACATTTTTACCAATAAGGTATAAGTAAGTGTTCCTCACCAAGATGGAATGTTACCAGTCTTTTAAAAAACACAAAAACACACTTGTATTATTGAAAGAAATGTTATACATTTTTATATTTTTTAAATAAACTTTTAATTTTGGAATAATTTTAGATTTATAGAACTATTTCAGTAGTACAGAGACTTCCCACGAATCCTACTCCCAGCCTTCTCCATTATTAACATCTCACATTATTATGGTACATTTGCCACAATTAATGAATCAGTATTAACACATTATGATGAAATAAACTGCAGCCCATATTTTATTTACATCTTCTCAGTTTCTCCCGAATGTCCATTTTCTGGTTCAGGATCCCATTTAGTGATACCACATTATATTTGTTAGTCTTATTTCCTTAGGCTCCTCTTGGCTGTTATGACTTCTCTGACTTTCCTTGTTTTTGATGACTTTGAAAATTTTCCGAAGTAGTGGTATTTTGTAGAATGTTCCTCAGTTGCGATTTGCCTTATGCTTTTCTCATGATTAGGCTGGGGCTATGTGTTTTGGGGAAGAAGATCACAAAAGTAAGAGGCCATTCTCATTGCATCATATAAGGAATACAGGCTATCAATATGACATCAGTGTTGGGGTTAATCTTGATCACCTGGCTTGAAGTAGTATTTGCCTGTTTTTTCCACTATAAAGTTCCTCTTTTTAAAAACTTCTCCTGCGCAGGTTATTTGTCTGTTATCTCTTATTTATTTGTTTGCTTATTTATTTAATCATATCAGTGTTGGTGCATACACATTTGTTGGATACTTTGGGTTATAATCTAATACTAATTTTTTTATTTTGTTGCTAAATTGTTTCAGTTTTAGCTATTGGAAACGCTCTCAGTTGGCTCCTGTGCCACCTCTATTACACCATATGTGCATTTGCTGTTAATGTTTCTTTATGTTTTGGCATTACAAAGAGCTTCAGGTTCATCTCATACATTTCCTGCCTCGGTTCTCAAATCAGACATCTCTTTAGGAACCCTGGCTGCTTTGTCTAGAGAATGGGATTTAGAAACCACAACTTGTCTGCTAGTTGTGCTCATTTTTCTTGGGATAGTCTTACTTTTAAACCCTTCCAGCTGACAGAGCAAGGAAATATGTGTGTGTGTGTATTAACCTGTGCTTGTACGTAGATCTAGGAGTATTTCTTTATGTAACCATCTGTGTCTGTGTCAAGCAAACATGAGTTCCTTCTGATGTCTCTACCGCTAATCCATTACCACATGGACATTCTAGCCTACTCTCCTTGCCTATCTGTAATCTCCCCCTGCAACAAGGAGAGTCCTGGATTCTAGTATCTCTTATCCATTAATCATTTTTCTTTCACAAGTGCTGTTGGTGTCATATTTGACAATTCATCACCAAATGTAAGGTCGTGTAGATTTTCTCCTATATTTTCTTTCACAGGTTCTATAGTTTGGCATTTTACATTCAGGTCTATGACATTGAGTTACTTGTGGATAAAGTATAAGGTCTGTGTCTAGAATCCCCCCACCACATAAGGACATTTAATTGTTCTAGTACTTTTGTTGAAAAGTCTATGCCTTACTCCTTTCTCAAAAATCAGTGTTTCTATGAACCTATTTATGGACTCTCTATTCTGTTGTATGTATCTGAAGGTCTTCTCTTTCACCAGTACAACACTGTCTTGATTATTGTAGACTTCTAATAAACTTGAAACCAAGATTATTGTGATCTGAGAACATATTTTATATTTCTATCTTTTAAATTTTTAAAGATGTGCTCTATGCTCCAGAACATGCTCTGTCTAGGTGTTGTTCCATGAGAACTCAAGAAGTGTTCATTCTGCCTTTTGTGGGGAGGTGTGTACACTTTATTTACTTATTTTATTGAGATATAATTGACATATTACATGATATTAGTTTCAGGCATGCAACAAAATGATTTAATATTTGTATATATTGCAAAATTATCACCACAGGGTTTTTTTTTTTTTTGGAAAGGAGTATTCTAAAATCGTCCATTCAAATGGATAGTTCTGTTCAGGTCAACTATGGCTTCATTGTTTTTCTCCCTTTTTTAATCCATCAGCTAGTGACAGGAGGTATTGAAGCCTCCAACTTTAATAGTGAATATGCCTATTTCTTTTCTCAGTTTCTGTTCATTTATTTTGATACTCTATTGTTATGTACATGCACAGTTAGGATTGTCACGTCTACTTTGTGTGAAATTAATATAGCTACTCCAGCTTTCTATTCATTACTGATTGCATGATATATCTTACTCTTTCCTTTGCTTTAAACCTGTCTATATTTAAACTAGGTTTCTTAAAAAATAACATTGAATTATGTCTTGTTCTTGTTATTTTAAACAACTCCAACAATATTTTTATTTAGTCTATTTATATTACATACTTAAAATAATTATTGATATATTTGAATTAAAAACAATCATGTTATCATTTTGTAACCATTGCCAGATGCTTCTTTTTCTGTCTTCTCTGGTTTTATATGAGCATTTTCATATGGTATTAACCATGATATTATTTTATCTCCTCTTTGAGCATATTAATCACATTAAAATGTCTTAATGGTTTTTCTAGAGTCTAATATATATACATATTTTTTAAGATTTTATTTATTTAATTTTAGAGAGAGGGGAAGGGAGGGAGAAAGAGAGGGAGAGAAACATTAATGTGTGGTTGCCTCTCATGTGGCCCCCACTGGGGACCTGGCCTGAAACTCAGGCACGTGCCCTGACCGGGAATCAAACAGGCGACCCTTTGGTTTGCAGCCCACACTCAATCTGCTGAGCTACACCAGCCAGGTGGAGTCTAAAATATTTAATTTTATATGATATAAGATCACTTTCAAATGACACTATTCTGCTTCAAGAGTAGTGCAGGTGCCTTAGAATAGAGCAGTCTTAATCCCTCTCTTCTGTTTCTTGTGACATTGCTGTCATTCATTTCACTTAGCAAGATGATATAATAACCAAAAGCATCATTACTATTATTACTTTATATAGTTACAGTAGTCTGCCCTTATTATTAATTTTGCTGTCTTCAGATTCAGTTACCTGTGGTTATCAGCAACCTGAAAATAATAAATGGAAAATTTCAGAAATAAACAATTTGTAAATTTTAAATTGCACACCATTCTTAGTGTGATGAAATCTCATGCTGTCTTGCTTCATCCTACCTGGGACATTCACCATCTCTGTCCAGCAATCTACTCTGTATAGGCTCTTTGCTGGTTAGTCACTTAGTAGCCATCTTGAGATCAGATCAATTGTTGCTGTATAGCAGAGCTGGTGTTCAAGTCACCCTCAGAGTAGCCTAACATTACATCATAATGCCTACATCCTTCACTTCACTCCATCTCATCACATAGGCCTTGTATCACCTCACATCATCACAAGAAAAAGGGTGAGTACAGTACAATAAGATTTTGAGGGATAGAATATATTCACATAACTTTTACTACAGTACATTGTCCTGTCTTATTTTATTGTTAGTTATTGTTGTTCATCTCTACTGTGACTAACATATAGATTAAATTTTATTATACTATACATTGGGTTAGATACTATTTGTAGTTTCAGGCTTACACTGGGGATCTTGGAACATAGGCTATTAGGAGGAGGGGAGACTACTGTATACTTTATATCACTTAATAATAAGAAAAGTGAAACAGTTTATTTTACCTTTATTTCTTCTCTGATGCTCTTCCTTTTTTATGTATAACAAAATTTTTTGATATATATCATTTTCCTTTTATGCAAAGAAAATCTTTTCTCATTTCTTACAGGGTGAGCCTACAGGTTGTGAATTCTTTGTTTCTGAATGTCTGAGAAACTCTTTACTTCACCTTCACTTTTGAAGAACAGTTTTGCTAGAATTCTAGTTTGGTGTTTTTTTTTTCTTTCAACACTTTAGTATTTATTCCACTGTCTTTGTGCTTTTATGGTTTCTGATAAGAAATATATAAACTTGTTTCTCTATAAGCAAATTATATTTTGGAAGTGTCTATTGCCCTGTCTTCAAGCTCACTAATTTTTTCCTCAGCCTGCTGAATCTTCTACAGGCAGAGGATATTTTTCCTCCAGCTTTTTTCAAGACTTTATTTTTGACTTTAATCTCCTGTCTTTAGAATATAATATATTTAGGTATACTTTTTTTTCCTTAGTTATTTTTGGATCTGAGTTTTGATGAGCATAATTAATTTTGGAAAGTTCTCAGCAATTATTACTTCAATTATTACTTGTATTGCTCCATTCTGTCTTTTTTCTTCTGATAATGCAATTATGCATGTTACATGTTTTGAAACTGTCTTGTTCTTGCATCTAGTATTTCATTTTTTAATTCTATTTCCCTTTGCATTTAGTTTGGAAGTTTCTATTGCCCTGTCTTCAAGCTCACTAATTCTTTCCTCAGCCTGTTGAATGTACCAGAGACCCTTTAAAAGGCATTCATCATTTCAGCTGCAGTGTTTTTCATTCCTAGTGTTTTCTTTTTATTCTTTCTTAGAAAATTTATCTCTCTTATTATGTTATTTGTATGTTGTTGCCTGTTGTCTACTTTTTCTATTACAGCTCTTAGCATACTAATCATAGTTATTTTAAATTTTCTAACTGATAATTGCATAATTTGTGTCACATCTGAGTCTGATTTTGATGCTTGCCTTTTCTCCTTAGACTGTTTTTTTATTGCCTTTTGGCATGTTTTAAATTTTTGGTTGGAAGGTGAACATATATTTTATAATAGGAATTGAGGTAAATAGATCTCTAGTGTGAGATTTATGTTCTTCTAGTTAGTAGTCCTGTGTTTTTTGTAGCTATATCTAACAGATATTTTAAATTCCTCTAGTGTCATTTTTCCCTCCTTAGCTGTGGACATTCCTAAGTAGAGGCATACCTCAATTTATTGCACCTTGCTTTATTGTGCCTCACAGATGTTGTTTTTATAAACTGAAAGCAAGACCCTCCACCAACAAAAAAGATGATAAGTTGCTTTATTGAGATACTCACTTTGTTGCAGAGGTCTGAAGCTAAACCCACAATATCTCTGGGCTGTACCTGTACCCTTCCCCAGAGTGAATCTTTCTTATGACTCTCAGCTGTAATTTGCTACTATTAAATGGAGCCTGTGGGTATGAGGGTAAGGTATGAAAGCAGAGGATTATCCTTTGATCTTCCATTTAAATCTCAACCTTCTAGTGAGCCAGTGTCTCTGACCTGTGAAGTCTGCAAGTATTTCTTTTTGTGTAATATATTAGTTTTCTAGGGCTGGCATAATAAAGTACCACAGACTGGAGGTTTTCAACAGTAGAAATTTATTTTCTTATAATTCTGAGATCTCGGCTGGAAATCCGAGATCAAGGTGTCTGCAGGGTTGGTTTCTCATGCGGCCTTGCTCCTTGACTTGTAGATGGTTGTCTTCCCTGCATCTTCCCTTTGTGTGTCTGCATCCTAATCTCCTCTTCTTATGAGGATTCCAGTCATGCTGAATTAGGAACCACTATAATGAAGTCATTTTAACTTAATTACCTCTTTAATATCCCTGTTTCCAAATGTTGCCACATTCTGAGGCATTGTGGATTAGCACTTCAACATATGAATGGGGAGAGCATAATTCAGCCCATAACATGTAGGTCACTCCTGCTTACTCCTGGGTGAGACATAAGGGATAGAAGGAATTGAAACAAGAGGGATGTCCTCCCCCATGGCTCTTGAACAAGGCTCTAGTAAATTCCTTCATCCCGGAGAACAGGCCTTTCTTTTGGAGAAATTGTGAACATATTTCCTGAGGTTTACTGCTCCCTTCCCCTACCAGAGCCATGACAGGATCCTTCTCAGGTCTTCCCTGTCTGGTGGGGTTCCTGAAGGAGGATCCTGGGAAATGTGATTGTCTTTCTTAGACTGCAGCTCTCAGGAGCTTCTCATACTCAAGCTTGTGGAGCTGCACCTTCAGCAATTCATCCCAATGACCATTCAAGTGCTCCTACCAGTGTGTAACTCTATTGCCTTCAGTTCCAGGTAAGAATCAGTATCCCAGTTAAGCATATTTTACATCTTTTGAAACATCTTCTGATTCTGGATTCGCCTGTGTCTCCTAATTTTAAGGTATCAGTCTGCTCTACAAACTCAGTTCTCTGATGGGTCAAAGAAAAGCCATTAACTTTCATTTTGTCCAACTTTTTCTTGTAGGGGTGGGAGTAATAAACTTCTAAAATCTTTACATATTGGAGTTGAAAACAGAAGTCTTGGTTTTATTTTGTCATTCTATCTGCTGAGAATTAAAATTTAATTAAAAATTACAGCTGACCCCAAATAAAAGTTTCTCTTTTTTCCCAGCTATATGAGAAACTCCAAATATTTCCTATCTCTTTCCTTCCATTTTGTAAATATTTTAGTTTATTCAAACTGTGAGTTTAGATTGATAATGTTATTGAATTATTGGAAAATAAATTTTTTGTCAAATTTTATTATTAACAGTATATTAAGTCATTCATTATTATTTGGGTTTAACTCCACATTTTACAGGTTATATTGTTCATCTAGAATTTTTTTGTACCAGGACTTTCTTAATTTTAATTACAATGGAATCATTGCATATGTATTTCTGAATCATACTTTTTCCAACCTACATTATATTTTTGAGCCTTTTAAGATGGAGGTAGCTGCAACTCTTTTATTCATGTTAATGTGCTGTCTCATTCCATTATGTAAATATAGCCACCATTCATTTATCCATTTTTATGTTGATGGGCATTTAGGTAGTTTCCAATTGCTCACAAATATGAATAATGCAGCAATGAATATTCATTCACAAATCTCTGGTGCACAGGTGTGAGAGCTTCTCTAGGTTTCGTACGAAGAAGTGGAGTTCCTTGTACTTGGCATGGTGGTCTCCAATAGTAATGTTATTAAGGAACTAGTCCCTCATCATTCTTATTATGTGCTGGACACTATTCTATATTCTTAAATTATATAAACACATTTAACATCTCAGAGTAGCTATGAAGTATGTATTGTTTATAATCACACTTTAGAATGAAGAGAACAAGATAGAAATTTCTAAGGCTTTTTTTCCATATTTTATTTTTAAAAAATTTTTACTATTTAGGTGCATAGGTTAGACACCTTTCTCCACAACCTTGCTAGCACTTATGGTTTGTTGAATTGTTTTTGATGGCCATTCTGATTGGTATGAAGTGTTCATAGCAGCACAATTTACAGCAGCCAAGTGCTGGAAGCAAGCTAAGTGCTCATCGGTAAATGAGTGGATCAAAAAACTATGGTACATTTACACAATGGAATACTACACAGCAGAAAGAAGGAAGGAACTCCTACTTTTTGTGACAGTATGGATAGATCTGCAGAGCATTATGCTAAGGGAAATAAGTCAGGTGATGAAAGACAAATACCGTATGATCTTACGTATAAGTGGAACCTAATCAACAAAACAAACAATCAAGAAAAATATAGCCAGAGACATGGAAATAAAGAACAAACTGGCTGTAACCAGAGGGAGGGGAAAGGGGGTAATGGGGGAAAGAAAGAGAAGGGTCATCAAGGAACGTGTACAGAGGACCCATGGACAAAGACAAAGGGGATGTAGGATTGAAGGTGGGAGAGGGGGTGGGGTGTGGGAAAGTGGTGGGGGGAAAATAGAGACAACTGTACTTGAACAATAAAAATTATATTTAAAAAATTTTATTATTTATGCTATTACAGGTGTCCCAATTTTCCCCCTTTTCCCTGTCCCCCCAGCCTCCTCTTCCTACAGTCAATCCCCAAACTCTTGTTTCTGTGTATGTGTGATGCTTATATGCTCTTAATCCAATCCCTTTACCTTCTTTCAACTAATCCCAACATCCCTCCCCCTTCTTATAGCTACAAGTCTGTTCCTTGTTTCTGTGTCTCTGATTCTATTTTGCTTCTTCGTTTACTTTGTTCCTTAGATTCCAGTTATAAGTGAGACCATATGGTACTTGTCTTTTACCACCTGGCTTATTTCACTTAGCATAACAGTCTCCAGTTACATTCATGCTGTCACAAAAGGTAAGAATTCCTTCTTTCTTACTGCTGAGTAGTATTCCATTGTGTAAATGTACCACAGCTTTTTTATCTACTGATCTACTGGTGAGCACTTAGGCTGTTTCCAATCTTGGCCATTGTAAATAATGTTGCTGTAAACATAGGGGTGCATAAATTCTTCTGAATTGGTGCTTCAGGATTCTTAGGGCATATTTCCAGAAGTGAAATCACTGGCTCAAAAGGCAGATCCATTTTTAATTCTGTGAGGAAACTCCATTCTGTTTTCAAGAGTGGTTGCACCAGTCTGCATTCCCATCAATAGGGCACTAGGTTTTACTTTTCTCCACATCCTCGCCACTAGTTGTTTTTTGTTGATTTATTAATGATAGTCATTTTGGTAGGTATAAGGTGGTATTTCATTGTGCTTTTAATTAGCATCTCTCTGACTGCGAGTGATGTTTCATGTGTCTATGGGCCTTCTATTTGTCCTCCTCCTCTGAAAAGTGTCTATTCAGTCCCTTTACCCATTTTTTAACTGGATTGTTTCAAATTGAAATCTTATGTATAGGTTTTTCTTTTAATCCTAGGGATTTTTTTTACATGGTTGAGAATGCTATAATGTTAAGTAATCTTTGTAAGACTTAATTTGGCATTTTGATATTTTTCAGTTATATATCTTTTCAGAAAATTTAAACTACTTAACAGTAATTGCCCTGTCTTACCAATTTTCATGTATTTAAACTTTTGGCTGTATTTTTTTTTTAGGTGTATCTCCTTAGGACAACAGATTTAACTATTTTGCTTTTAAATCTATCCTGAGAAACTCTGTCTTAAAACAGATTAATTTAATCCATTTATATTGTTGTTTCTGATGTGTATGTGTGTTCGCACCCTTTTCTTTGTTTTACTTCATCAAGAATTTTCCGATGATTTCAGTCAGTTATTGCTGATAAAATTTTAACTTCTTGCCAATTACATTTTGGTGTGAAAAGTCTAAAGTGTCCTGGTAGCTGTTGTAATGTAAAACACAGTGAGATTTCATGCTGTCACTTTAAGAGAAGCAGGGCCTTCCTTTGAGATCAGGTCCTCTATAGATGCAGAGGCCACAGTTGCAGGAAGAGAAAGTTCAAATTCCCGGGTGGGTCTGGAAGTGATGATAAACTGGACTATTACACCTTTCACTCCTTTGTTCCTTAACCTGTATTTTCTAACTACTGGGGACGTGGAATCAAACCTAAATCCTTTATCTAGAGGACATACTGCATCCTGGAAGATGATGCGTCTCTGAAAGGACATTGAGTTTAAGATGACACCTCACTCCATTAAGACAACAACTTCAATAGAGCAGGCGCTGTCTCTTTTTGTCTTGCATTCACATACTGAGCCCACCCATTAGTGTCTTCTTCCTCTTCCTTCCTATTATTTAGTCATAAGCCCCCCATGTGCACTGGGCAGCTGGTAAATTGCACTCAGCCTGTGATTTCCTATAATGACCCTGTCTCTTCAGTAGAAGGTCAGCTCCAACAAAGAGGGATTTGTTTGGTTCATTGCTGAATCCCCAATTATTCCAACAGTGTCATTGCAATATAAATGGGTTGAAAGAATGGATGTTCTCTATTTTTAATGGAATATATCTATTTACCTTTATACTTCAGAAGCTGAATTCTCAGCTTCCACTTCCTGCTTCCAACCTAGAACCTATTCACCACTTACTATTTCTGCTCCATTTGGTGTTTATTTAGATATTTTCTGGATTTTTATTTCTATATTATCTTTTAGGTTTTATCTTATTTTTTAAATTTATTGTTTTTCTCTTTACTTACTATTGGTTTTGGGGAGTGCATACAGCATAAAATCACTGCATAACCTTGATCAGAAATTATTTTTATTTTGTAATTTCCTTGACAAATGTTTGTTTCTCTACTTGCTACTTATCTTTATTGGAATGGTTACTATATGATAGATTTAAATTTATATCACCTTTTTCATGATTATTTAAATATGCTCATTATTTATGTTTTTATTCCTCTACTCTGACTTCTGGAAGGAGTTTTATCACTTTGTATCTAATTCACAACTCTACTAGTATTCAGTCTGTTGTTTCTTGCCTTTTTCTTTATTTTTTAATACAGCAATAATTTTTTGAAAATCTCCTGATATCTTTACTGATTTTAGATATTCATTAGTTATGACTGCTTGTTTTTTAGTACTAAGTTTTATGGCATAATTAATATGTACCACATATATTTTCCAGTGCATAAGTGATTTATTTTATTTAAAATATGCAATAACACTATAAGGCAAATTCTATACCATCCCATTTTGCAAATGGAAAGATTGAGATGAGATAGTCTTAGTAATTGAACAATGATCATGAGTAGCCCATATGAGCAAAGCTGTGATTTGAACTTGTCCAAGCCCAGAGTCTTAACTACTCCTCTACATTGCCTGGCAGTAGGTGAAAAGTTCTTTGGGATTTTCTTGGGAAAGTTAATTAGAAGATATCTAAATTTTTCTCCTGCTCCCTGTATTAATGATTTCATAGAAGACATTTGTGTGGATTCCTCAGAGTGTTTCTTGCATTTGAACATCAGTACCTTTTCACATACCCTGTGATCTCTTTCTCTAATCCTTATTAGGGAAACATATATCCATGATTAGTACTGCCAGCCAATGTGGTTTCTCTTAGAATTTGTGATCCTTGTTCTAGTACTCCACACCTAGTAGACCATGGCAGAGAGACACTATGGGTTTATTTTGTGTTGTGTTACAATTCAGATATCCAGCAACTTGCAGAGAAAATTGGGAAATGAGAACAGAGGTTTGTAACCAAGATTCCATTTCTCTGCTCAAGGTTTCCTTTTCTATATTTGATGTGGTAGCTGACAGTCTGCATCCAACCCACTTGCCTCTTTCAGGGCCACTATAGCTCTCTAGTAGGAGTCTCTACTACCAAAAAAATTGAGTAGCAGTCCTGGCTGGGTGGCTCAATTAGTTGGAGCATCATCCCATACACCAAAAGGCTGCATGCACGATCCTCAGTCAGGGCGCATGCCTTGGGTTGTGAGTTGGTTTCCTGGGTGGGGAGCATATGGGAAGCAACCGATCCATGTTTCTAACATCAGTGTCTCTCTCTCTCTCTCTCCTCCCTCCTTCTCTCCCTTCCTCCTTCTCTCCCTTCCTCCTTCTCTCCCTTCCTTCCTTTCTCTTCACCACTCTCTAAAATCAATAAGCATATCCTCAGGTGAAGATTTTTAAAAATTTGAGTAAGCATCATTTGGATTTCCTCTTAGGTATCCACAGGTGCCTGTTGCATTTCCCAGGCTTGGTGAGACTGAGAGGAACTTCCTAATTGACCCAGGGTCCCCATCCACGTGCAATCTTTGCTTGTCTAACCTAAGGGGTGTCAGTGGAGTTCCACCACAGGGCCTCCTGGGCAAGTTGTTGCTTCTCATGCAAATAGTAGATGCTCAGGGTAGTCTCAGTCTTTGATCCAATTGCATTTGCAGAAATTTCTCCAAGCTCCTGGTGTAGAGTTGGAATACCTAGTAATTAGCAAAGAATATGGTTTTATTCTCTGCTTTAAAATTCCATTTTAATAGGAATTTAGAAAAGGGAGTAGGAAAAGAGTTAGACACATTCATTCAAATTTGCTTTTTTATCTGGAATCCTAAGTAGCAAATTACAAGTTTCCTCTAGGTCACAGTAAAAAGTGGACTAGAACTTCTGTAATTTTTGAATGTCCTCAACTTTTCATTTATTAGTTACATCCATATGATAAGAGCAAATTTTGAGGTTTGGCAAGGCCCTTGCAAAAACTGTCCATATAAACCCTGTGAATTCAGCAGTGGGCAGTATTAGGAGGGTTTATTCTTGGCAGAGATGGGGGCTAGAGTCTTAGTGAAAGTGCAGGAGGGAGAAGCTAGCTTAAATTGTCTGTAAACTGGCTTCATTGGAAAGGCTGTGCTGAGATAAACAATTCTTTTTAGAATGGCTACTGCTCATCTTTCTACCAAGATAATCACTCAATAGCAACCTGAAAAAGCAGATGTGGCATTTGAAGGGACATTCTGTTTCACAAACTTTAAATGCTTTTGAACTCAAATATTATTCCTAATGAACCAAAAAGTCAAGAAATGATCACCCTGAAACTGTATCATACACAGACCTGGAGAAAGTTGAGTACCCGATTTTCACCAAATAGGATCCTCCAAAACAAAGCATCATATAGATTGGAATTTCTGCTTCATCCCTTGTCTTCTGTATAGTGTCTTGCCTCTTTACTAAATAGCAAAGATATCTATGCTTAAACAAATGTTGTCTCCCTCTCTGTGCATCCTCTCCTTCTGGCAGGGAAGTCATCATGCCGAATTGGTGGCACTTTCCATGGCAACAGACTGTGATGTCAGAAATGTGGTGCCAAGCAATTAGATTTTGGAGGTGCCACAGTTGGAGATCTGAAGCTCCAAGGATGAAGAGACAGAGCAGTTCTGTAAAAGAGAAGAATCTCAGTAAGAGAGTGTATCTAACATGTGCTCTCAGAGGCCTGCTGCTAAAAAAGGGTGACAGGAAATGAAGCCAGGTGAGGGGAAAGGCATGTGGAGTTTAAGACAAGATTTCAAAGGAGAAGTGTGTTGATGAAGACAGTTTGCAAAAGGCCACATCCAGATGGCTGGCACTGTGCCACATTTCATGGGTGTGATGCTTCCCAGGGGTTCTCTAAGCTGTAGAAGAAGAAACTCCAGAGACCCACTATATCTCAAGGAGAGATAAAAAGGAGGCAGGACAGAGAAAAAGAGCAAACTGTGCTTTCCTGTCTCGTAAAGCAGGAGTGTAGCCACTTTCACTGTTTCATTGCTTTCAAGGGAAGAGCACCTTGACATCAAGACCTTTGGAAATGAGAACACTGAGGATGCTGTGGGGAGAAGGACACCCTAAAAGGGTGTTAAGTTTTCAGTGAAAGCTTCCAAGAGGAGGCAATGGATGGTGGCCCCTAATGTTACTGAAAGGAACAGTCAGGGAATATTTTGAAATAGACTCTTAAAGCCTGTGCCTGTTTTTTTGTTTGTTTTTGGTTTTGGGTTTTTTTTGCAGGTCATGTATCAAATAGGCAAAGGGTGAAACCAATACCTGTGAAACATCATAGATTAAGTTTTAAAATACACATTTCAGTAATACAGTATGGATAAATCTGGGCTGCATATGGCTTCTTATGTAAAGGAAAATTTCTTCTCCTTTTAGTAACACATTGTCTGCTGCCTGTGCTTAGCACCTTCTGCCATATGCTCCTTAAAGCAAGCTGCTGCAATTCAAGAACTAGCCCTAGTAATTAAGATCAAATGAGCCAGATGAAGAAAATGAGCTGGGTGAACCACATGCCCATAGAGCTTAGCCTTTTTATATTTAAAAACAAAAAGAAAAAACTATTTACCAATGGATGACTCAGAGGATCTATAGGCAATCCACACCCAGGTTTATTGGTAACATTTATTTGTATATTTTGAATTGTTCTTGGTTTGACTGGTTAGCGCCATAAAAATATTTACTGTTGGATCCTGGGGCATCCCTATGAAATACAAACAAGGGTATTTAAGGCTCAACCAAATGCAATTCATTTTATGAAAAGATATAATATAGCATGGAAGATACTATAAATAGTTTGAGATTAAGCCTTTAAAACACTTGCAGATATAGTCTCTCATCCTTGTATCATAATAGAGAAGTTAAAGTCGTGAGGGAGTGAATAACATTCCTTTGGTCACTGAGCTGGCTGGTGACAGAGCTCAGATTAGAATGTGGGATTTCTGACTCACCCCCCAGTTCAGCAGTTCTCAAATTGGAGGATGTATCAGAAATTTCTAGAGGGCCTGTTAAATTATAGATTGCTGGGCACCACCCCCAGAGTTTCTTATTCAGTAGGTCCAGGTTGAGGCTCCAAATTTTTCTTTCTAAATAAGTTCTGATTTATGGGCTCTACTCACCAGTCTTGGGCCACACACAGAGAACATAGAGAAACACTGATTGAGGTTTTCTTTGTTTTTTTATTACATTAGGATTTGTGGTTGTGTAGTGGGACCCAAATCAGAATCACCTGGGAGAGGTGTTGCTTATTAGCAATATAGACTATTTAGCATATTTTGGAGTTATTGAATCTGAATCTCTGGAGGTATGATGTTGGTGTCTCCCTTGTACACAGTTACTCCAATAATTTTTATACACATCAAAGATTGTAAACCACAGTAGCGGCCACATTTCTTCTCTTCAAAATATCAAAGAGTGAACTTCTTGGTGAGATGATAAAATTTAGTTATTTGACTTCTACTCCATCCTCTAAAATCCCCAAGCAAATGGCCAAAGGAGTGAAGAAGAATTAAAAACATGTCATTCCTATGCCAAAAATGTCTAAAACTTTTTTTTGTGAGATAGTGTGAAAATAAGAATCAGTAGATGTTAAAAAGATCTCTCAACATCCAGAGAAGCAGTATAATGTTAGGGTGAGCAAGGAGGCAAAAAAGGTCACAGCATAGTCTCACTAATACCCACTGACATGGGGACAAGCTGACATCAAAGAGTGTAAAGTGTGAAATCCCACCTACCACTTTGGATAAGCTGTATTCTACAGCACTCATGTGGAGAATCCTTGTTTCCATGGTGATGGCCCACAGAAAGTCCATTGTGCATGAGGACGCCATGACATAGGTAGATAAAGCACCATGTGAGTGAAGGTGGGGAAGTGGCACCATAGAGGTCCAGGGAAAAATTTGAGTACCAGCCCAACAGTTTTGCTTGGTAACAATCATGGAAGGAAGACTGCTCAGAGATACTCCTTTGCTTGGGGCTCCCATACTATAGGTTTTATCCATAGTCACACAGGCTGAGTGGTGATTAAACTGAAAATTACGTTAATCAGCCTGGCAGCTTAAGACTTGAAGGTTGATTATAACTGCCATGGGTGAGCTGTGAGGGAATTCAGGGAACGTACCATTGCCTGACAAGTGGGAAGGCCCGGGTCTGGACGAACTTCTCCTGCTTCACTATTAGATGTAGGAATTCTATGCCAAGTCAGCTGTCAATCAGGAAAAGTAAAAAAATAGGAAGATATTCTAAGGCATACAAGGGTTCATAATGAAAACACCTATGCAACCTTCCAGAAAATATGTTATATTATAGACAACCAAATGATAAATATGACAAAGAAAGTTATTCCAACAAAAAATGGGAAAAAGTTTAAATGGACAACTTACAGAAAAACTAAAGGTGAACATATGAATAATTTCCTGGCTTCATTAAAAGAAAAAGGAAATTAAAACAAATGCCAACATTTTGCCCACCAAATTTGCAAAAACTTTAAAATCTGAAAATATCAAAAGGAAAGATTTTAGGCAATTTGCAATACAATTTTAGAAGTCAAGTTTAGAATACATATCAAAAGTCATAAAAATATACCTTTGAACTCATATCATTTATAGTGATTCTAAATTACCAATAATAAAAGATAAAAATATTTACATGTGAGAATACATATCATGATATTTTATTAGTGAATAGTTTGGAACAACTCAAATGTCTAAATATGATATGCTTAAATGTTTATGTATACTTAAAATGCACTAATATATAGTCTTAGTAGTTAGTGAAAAATATTTAAAGATATAAAATATGTTCGCTATTTTTAAGATAGTTTAATTCACCAAATAATACAATAAGTTTATAAAAAATTCAATGTATGAAAGAAAAAGAGATAGAAACATATGCACCAATATGTTTTATCTTTTCCACCTGTAGTTCAGTAAAAACACTGTTTTGTTTTAAAAGTTGTTGGAAATAATCCATGACTGGTCATATGAATTATTTTACATTATTACATTGGGATATTATGCAGTCATTAAAAAGACAAAAGCAGCCCTGACCAACATGTCTCAGTTGGTTGAGCATCATCCCACAAAACAAAAGATCGCAGATTTGATTCCTGGTTGGGCCACATACCTGGGCCAGTCCCCATTTGGGGGGTGTGTGAGAGACAATCAATTGATAGTTCTCACATATCGATGTTTCACTCCTTCCCTTCCCCTTTTTCTATAAATAAATTTAAATAAATAAATAAATAAATAAAATCTTAAATGTACCAGTCAATGGTTAAAAAAAAAAGACAAAAGTAATCTATGGTTACTGTTATGGATAATCACAAAATTAATTTGGGGGTGAAAGGTAAATCACAAAACTATGTGACTATGTTAAGAAATAAAAATTTACAAGGTCAAGATGGCAGCATAGGTAAACACAGCTTACTTCCTCACACAACCACATCAAAATTACAACTAAATTATAGATTGACCATCACTCAGAACTGTCAGAAACTGAGCTAAATGGAAGCCTGACAACTACAGAATTAAAGAAACATCATGCATTCAGACTGGTTGAAGGGGTGGAGACATGGAATGGGTTGGTCCGCTATCCATGTTTGGTGGATAAAAATTCAGGAGGGATAGGTTGGGAGCCAGGAATCCCAGCCCCACAACAGGTGCCCTAGCTGGGTTACAGTGCCAGGAGAATAAGTCCCCATAACTTTTGGCAAAAACTAGTGGGTATTGTATAGGTAGAAGAAACTTCTGGAGTCCAAAGCACTTCCTCTTAAAGAACCCACAAACTTACTGAGATTTACTCCCTATGAGCTCTAGCACTGGGGGAGCAACTTGAAAGGCACCAGTGGCATACAGGGAGGAACTGAAGTGTCTGGAATCAAGGCAAGGGCTGGGGGACAGCTTTCTCCCAGACAGAGAGGTGGGCTGAGGCAATTTTCCTGTTTCTGAACCCTCCCCCCATTGAGCCACAGAGCTGGCAGGGTGGTGCCATATCTGAGACTCCATCAACCTGGCTGACCATGTTTGCCCCACTGTGGATATCCCCTGAGGCTCTGTTTCACCAACTTACAGCTTTTAACAGTGACTTTTCCATACTAGTGACTGGTTTTGGCTCATGCTTCATAACTTCCTAAATCCTTTCAAACAAACAACAGCCACCCTCAGTGAGATCCCAGCCCCCATACCACTTGCTAAGTGGCCCAGGCATGGCACTAGTAGCAACCAGCCTAGAATCACAACTTGAACTTGCCTGGGAATCTCCAAACCCAGCACAAGTAGCAGCCATCTCAGATTGCTTTACAGCTTAGGCAGAGTGGCCCCGGGCAGAACACAGGTGGGGGCTGCACCACCAAGGAAAACCCAGGGCCAGCCCACCCAGTGGATAGCTACAGACGACATAGGAGCACCACCACTCTGCCTCTACACAGCTGATCCTCCATGGAGGGCAGAGGTTGGTGGCCAGTGGTCACAGCCAGTCCTTGCAGTTGACTGGCCTGGGTAAATCCCTCCCATTGACCTGCCAACAGCAACCATGTCTCAGCTACAAGAGGAGAGTGTACTCAGCCCACATGAAAGGCGCACCTCAAGTGTCCAGCTTGGGTGATAGGGGAAGCTGTGCCACTGAACCCTACAGGACACCTACTACATTAGGCCACATTATCAAGACAAGGAGTCAAAGCAGCTCTACCTAGTACATAGAAACAAACACAGGAAGGCTGCCAAAACGAGACAGAGACACACAGCCCAAATGAAAGATCAGATCAAAACTCCAGAAAAAGAATGGAACAAAATGGAGATAAGCAATCTATCATGTGCAGAATTCAAAGCACTGGTTATAAGAACGCTCAAGGAACTTAGGGAGGACCTCAAGAGAATAAAAAAAAAATCCAGTCAGAAATGAAGTATACACTAAGTGAAATAAGGAACAATTTACAGGGAAACAATAGTAAAATGGATGAAGCCTAGAATCAAATCAATGATTTGAAATGTAAGGAAGAAAAAAAAACCATGTAGAACAACAACAAGAAAAAAGAATTAAAAAAATGAGGATAGTGTAAGCAGCCACTGGAACAACTTCAAATGGTGCAACATTTGTGTCATAGGAGTGCCAGAAGGGGAAGAGAAAGAGCAAGAAATTGAAAATCTATTTGAAAAAGTAATGAAAGAAAACTTCCCTAATTTGGTGAAGGAAATAAGCATGCAAATCCATGAAGAACAGAGTCCAAAACAAGATGGATGCAGAGTCCCACTCCAAGACACATCATAATTAAAATGCCAAAGATTAAAGATGAAAAAAAAATCTTAAAAGCAGCAAGAGAAAAGCAGTTAGTTACACACAAGGGAATTCTCATAAAACTGTCAACTGATTTCTCAAAAGAAACTTTGCAGGCTAAAAGGGATTGGCAAGAAATATTCAAAGTGATGAAAAGCAGGGACCTACAGCCAAGATTGCTCTATCCAGCAAATTATCATTTAGAATTGAAGGGCAGATAAAGAGCTTCCCAGACATGAAAAAGCTAAAGAAGTATATCATCACCAAACCATTATTATTGTATTTTGTCATGTATAATGTTCTCCAATGTATAATGCACACCCACATTTTTGGGCACATTATACATGGGATTATTATTCCCATTAATACACCCATGGTATGTAATCATTATACCCATGTATAATTCACATCCTTATTGTTCCCTTAAAAATTTGAGCAAAAAAGTGTACAATATACATGGCAAAGTATGGTATATAATACAGTAAAGGAACTTAATTAGGAAAAAGAAGAAGATCAAAACTATGAACAATAAAATGTCAATAAATACATGTCTATTAATAATTAAATCTAAAAAACAAACTAAGCAAACAGGAAGAAGAGAGACTGAATTATGGAAACGGAGAGCATTTTGATGGTTGCCAGATGGGAGAGGCTATAGGGGAATGAGTGAAGAGTTGAGGGGATTAAGAAGTACAAATTAGTAGGGACTGAATAGCCATGGGAATGTAAAGTACAGTATAGAAAATGGAGTAGCCAAAGAACTTATACCCATGACCATGGACATGAACAATAATGGGGCAATTGCTTGGGGGAGTGAGGGGCACAAGAGGGGGAAGATGGGACAACTGTAATAGCATAATCAATAAACTATAATTTAAAAAAAGAAAAAATAAGAATTTAAAACACTGCATACTTTGACTACACTGATTCCCCTCTCACTCCAAAGACAGTAATGGTAAATAAAATGTATTAACCATAATTTTTTCTATGCATACTAAGCTCAAAAAGAAAAAATAGCCCAGGTAATTAACAAGACTTGAAAATCAATTACTAGGACCACAACTGAGATAGATACCATGATCCATGGGAGTACTGAACACAGAAATAGGCTTTAATGATCCAAATCTGAGGTTTTAATGACAATGTAAGCATAGACAATGTTTCTTTAAGTCTACCCAGGGCAATGAGCTGGATAACCCTTCAGTAATCTTAGAGCTGGTGCCACTTTCTAGATAGGATATAAATGTAATATAAAATATCAATATAAAACTTTGTAATGTAATGTAAAATATAAAAACAATATATTAGGGAATCAAAATTTTGCTCTCACTTAAGATTATGGATTAAAAATATAAATGTGCCACCTTAGCTGGTGTGGCTCAGTGGGTTGAGAGCCTGCCTACAAACCTAAAGGTTGCCAGTTTCGTTCCTGGTCAGGATGCATGCCTGGGTTGTGGGCCAGTATGCAAGAAGCAACCTATTGATGTTTCTCTCACACATCGATGTTCCTTTCTATCTCTTTCTCCCTCCTTTCCTTTCTCTCTAAAAGTAAATAAATAACATGTTTAAAAATATTTTTAAAAAGATCAATGTGCCCTCATAATTGAAATCCCATAGGCTGATGTGAAGTGTGAATTTATAGAGACCTCACATTTCAGGAATTTCAAGCTGTGAAATTAACCTGCAAGGGGTCCTGGATCAGTGAACTTCTTGGGGCCACTGACAGAAACATAGGCAAAATCATTGTGTTGGGACATTTCTGTAAACCCAAGAACAAGGGATTCCCTCAGACACAGCCAACTTGAAAACAAACAAGAAAATTAATATCCCAAGGACTTGAAAAAATAATCTGAAAGAGACTTCAGGACTTTTAAAATACCTAGGACATTATGCAATTGAAATCACAATGATAGACAAGGACACTTTGACAAACAAGATTTGTACATAAGAACATGTAGAATGCTAGGTGTTAATAGTCACTGAAAAAGAGAAACCTGAATATGGATGAGATACAATTCTAAAATTGATGCCTTGAAACATATATTGGAGGATATGATGCAGAATGCAGTCCCGCGTTTCGGATGATTAAGAGTCATGGAGGACAGAGTAAGAAGCTCCAACGTGAGTGTGATAGGAGTTACCCAAAGACAGGATAGAGCAAGGGGGCAAACATAAAACGATTGTTTTCTAGAATTGGAGGCTGACATGAAACTTGACATTGACAAGTATGATGAATAAAAATAAATCCACATCTAGACTCATCATTGTTAAGATGCAGGTCACCAAAGGCAGACAGAAGAGCTGATCATTATGCCAAATGAAGGGAAGGAAGAGACTTGATAAATAGGAAACACAAAAGGAATTCAGCTATATCAGTAATTACAATTAGAACAAAAGTCCTCCGTAATGCTGTTATCAAAAGAGGTTTTGTGGTCCCTAAGTCTTATTAAAACCTAAGGCATTACAGCCTCCCTGGTGGTTCTTTGGCTATTCAAAGGAAATAAAGCCTTCCTAGTTATTTCTAGGTACATTGGTCTCTTTCTTTTCAATTACTAAGATCACAAATGGCCTTGACAATGAAAAGGGGGTCCTGATGATTTAACCTCCCCCCACCAAAGTTGTAAATATGGAGGAAATAATGCATATTGTTGGGCAGTATCTGACACATAATACATATGTAATTAGTGTTTGTTTTTAAAAAGCTGCTGAGAGATAGCCTGAAGTGTCCATTGTTTTCGTTCATTCAATTGTAATGGAAAGAGATCTGCAGCTCAATTTGAAATGAGGGATAACTTAATGCTGAAAAGGCCTTGCTGTAATTTGAAATCCTGGTGGCTGTCCAAGGGGTGAGGCAAGACCACAGTTATTCCATGTTACCTCCACTGCCACTGTACATTTCACTGTCAGTAACACAGGCTCAGGAAAGAATGTGCAGAAACCCATTTTCTTAATTGTGCACAATAACATTCTTTTTGCATAACCTCTGGGAAAAGAGGTAAGATAAACTGTTGTCTCACAGACATATTTGAAAGCTCCCTGGTTCATTACAGGAAAAGGGAAGGAAAGGAGATTGAAAGGCACTGAGAGGCTGAACAATGTAGTTGCTTTGGTGCTGTTTTATCCAAAAAATTTTATCAATATTTATATTCATATTCGTATTTGTGTTTCACATCAGACTGTAGCCTAGAATTGGAGAACAGGGAAATGTAAGACAATAAGAGAATTTCAAATGTGAGGCCTCACTTATACATAGGTGAGGAGGCCACCTATATTTAAAGAACAGAGCAGATATCTATAAAATAAAAAACAGAAACACAGTAGAAAAAAATCAATGAAACCAAAAGAAAGTTCTTTAAGAAGATCAATAATATTTATAAAACTGTTCTAGTAGGAGTTTTTGAGTAAACTGTAAAGGTATTTTAAGGCCTTTGCCCCTAAATATCTTTTGCAATCACCCAAACATCTATATTACTCACCTCATTAAGACATGAGATCTATTAAAATTGAGAAGAAGGTTTTCAAAGAATAAATATAAAGTCATTTTTAGCTACCCATATCTTAGGGCTATTTAATTATTGGATTTGTTGGAGTCGGAGAGATGGAACAAAGAACAGGTAAGTTTCGACAAAGGAAGATGTTTGGGAGGTTGGCATAATGTTCATTCTTGTTGAAGGCAGGCCCAGAGCAGTAGGAAGAGTTGTACCTTATGCTGAGAGATGACACTAGTTGCATTTCCAGAATGTTTTCTCCTCTTCAGACATTTGGATGAATGGGTGTAGATAGAAGTATGACTTCTGTTGAACCATATTAATTCTTTCATCTTTATCCTTAATGTACTATAACGTGCAAAGTGCTCTATCTGTCCATAGTCAGAAAGCAGACTATAGACACAATACAAAAGTAAGGCTGGTGCTGGAAGCAAGTGGAAAATACCATGTGTGTGGTGTGTGATCACATGTGTCTATATCTCCATCTATAAACATGTGCATAGGATAAGTCTCCAGATGACACTGGGCAAAGGAGTTGGTGAACAAAAAGAAACATTCTTTTTGGAAACCCTGCTTTGGACAGTGAAATATGTGATGGCTTTACTGATGCTCTTGGTCCATTGAAAGCCTTCAGAGTTTGCTGCTCATAGGCGGATCCTAGAGGGGAACATGTTTGGGTCTTAGAGTTCTATGTATGAGTCTCAGTGGATCCTACACATTGTGTCCTAGGCAGAAAGGCCAGTGTCATGGGACTCAGGCGTAAAGCACAGGATTCTGCTTGTGAGTTTTCTGGACAGTGGCATGGTTAATACTAGCATAAAACCCTGGGTCTTTGCCCTTACTTTCTTCTGATCTACCTTAAATTTCTATCAGGTACTTGTATCAGATTTCTAACAGTTTTCTTTGTCTAGACTTTGGGCTGAAATGATCTGATGGCCTAGATAGGAACCAGTCTGCTTAAGTTGGGCAAGTACAAAATGGTCTAAATTTTACTTTTATAAATTTAATTTATTGGGGTAACTTTGGTTCACAAAACCATACAGGTTGCAAGTGTATAACACAATAAAATATCATCTTTACACTGCATCATGCACCCATTGCCCCAAGCAAAGTCTCTTTCTGTCCCCATTTTTCCCCAATTTGCCCACCTCCACCTATGCCCCTTTCCCTCTGGCTATTACCACACTGTTGTGTGTGTCTACATTATCTATCTATTTATCCATCCATTTTTTTATTAATCCCTTCATTTTCTTTCATCCAGTCCACAACCCCCATCCCTTCTGGCAACTGTCAGTCTGTTCCATGTATCCATGCCTCTTTATTTATTCCATTTGTCAGTTTATTTTGTTCATTAGATTCCACATATAAGTGAAATCATGGTCTTTGTCTATTTGCCTATTCGGCTTATTTTACTTAGCATCATATTCTCAGGGACCATGCATACTGTCACAAAAGGTAAGATTTGTGTTCTTTGTTTGTTTACAGCTGAGTAGTGTTTCAATGTGTAAATGTACTACAGCTTTTATATCCACTCATCTACTGATGGGCACTTGGACTGTTCCCAGATCTTGACTACTATAAATAATGGTACAATGAACAGAGGGCGCATATATTCTTTCAAATTAGTGTTTTGGGTTTCTTCAGATATATTCCTAGAAGTGGGATCACTGGATCAAAAGGCAGATCCATTTTTTGAGGAAACTCCATACTGTTTTCCCTAGTGGTTGCATCTGTCTGCATTCCCACCAACAGTGCTAAGGGGCTCCTCTTTTTTCACATCCTCGTCAGCATGTGTGGTTTGTTGATTTATCGATGATAGCCACTAACAGTTGTGAGATGATAGCTCACTGTGGTTTTGATTTGCATCTCTCTGATGGCTAGTGACATTGAGTATCTTTTCATATGCCTACTGGCCATCTGTATGTCCTCCTTGAAGAAGTGTCTCTTCAGGTCCTTTGCCCATTTTTTAATTTGGTTGTTTGTCTTCTTGGTGTTGAGTAGTATAAGTTCTTCATATATTTTGGAAATTAACCCCTTATTTTATCATTGGCAAATATGTCGCCCCATTCAGTGGATTTCCCTTTTTATTTTGTTGATGGTTTCTTTGGCTGTGCAAAACTTTTTAGTTTGATATAGTCCCATTTTTTTTTCCTTTCTTTCTTTCCCTTGCCCGAGGAGATATGTTGGCAAAAATATTGCTACAAGAAATGTGTGAAATTTTAGTGCCTATGTTTTCTTATATGATTTTTATGGTTTTGCAACTTACATTTAACTTTTCAATCCATTTTGAATTTATTCTTGTGTATGGTGTAAACTGGTGACCTAGTTTCATTTTCTTTTTTTTGCAGTTATCTGTCCAGTTTTCCCAGCACCAGTTGTTGAATAGACTGTCTTTACCCAATTGTATGTTTTCATATCCTTTGTCAAATACTAATTGACCAGAGAGGTGTGGGTTTATTGCTGTGCTGTCTGTTCTGTTCCATTGATCTATATGTCTGTTCTTGTGCAAGTACTATGCCGTTTTGATTACTATGACCTGTAGTGTAGTTTGATATGAGGTAGTGTGGTACCTCCAACTTTTTTCTTCTCTCAAAATTGCTGAGGCTAATTGAGGTCTTTGTGGTTCCATGTAAATTTTTGGAATATTTGTTCTAGATCTGTGAGATATGCCATTGGTATTTTAATAGGGATTGTGTTGAATCTATAAATTGTTTTGGGTAGTATAAATATTGAAATAATGTTAATTTTTCTTATCCATGAACACAGTATATACTTCCACTCATTTGTATCTTCCTCAATTTTTTCAGTATCTTACAATTTTCCTAGTATGGGTCATTTACCTCCTTGGTTAAATTTAACCCTATGTACCTTATTTTTTTGTTGGAATAGTAAATGGGATTGCTTTCTTAATTTCTATTTCTGATAGCTCATTATTGGTATATAAACATGCCACCAATTTCTGAATATTAATTTTGTATCCTGCTACTTTCCCAAATTTATTTATTAGATCTAGTAGATTTTGGTGGAGTCTTTAGGGTTTTCTATATACAATATCATGTCATTTGTGAATAATGACAGTTTTACTTCTTCCTTTCTAATTTGTATGCTTTTTATTTCTTCTTGTTGTCTGATTGCTGTGATTGAGACTTCCACTATTATGTTGAATAAGAGTGGTGAAAGTGAACATCTCTGTCTTGTTCCTGATCTTAAGGGAAATGCTTTTAGTTTGTGCCCATTGAGTATGATGTTGTCTGTGGGTTAAATTTTACTTTTGAAACAATGAATAATTTTTAAACCAGTGCCTAAAGCCAGAGTGACAGTTCTGCCTCTGGAGGTGATAGAGATCTGTGTGTTTTCCATAACAACAACAAAAAGGTCATGACTGAAACCCTCACTCTGTACCCAGAATGAAGACAAAGTTAACAGGGAGAGTAATGAATGAATTAGTGTGTGGAAAAGGTGTTGAGTATGAACATCATAAAGAAATATTGACTGAACCTTTCTTAGACCATTAATAATGAGAATAAATGAACAAGTTATCTTTTCTCTTCACCTCCTTAATTTGCTCCAAAAGAAACAAATAGGTATACTGTCATGTGTAAAATAATTTTTTCAGATCTATCGTAATTTGGTAATTTCTTAATATCTCCAATTATTCTTTCTGAACTTAGTATGTGATTGCACTAAAGAGGCCAGCATAAAGAACTGTTGTTCATATATAGCTCTATAATGTCTTCTTTCAGGAAAAACCATAAAAATTGTTCAGAGAAGACATCCTATGTTTAAAAATCCTAACATATCTCAAGTTTTCTTCTTGACATATATTTACATATCATTAACACACTATATTTCAAATGGAAATCACAAACTTTCTCTATTCCCACACTGTTCTAGGAGGGGATACTCCCACCAAAAAAAACAGAATTATCTTCTAGAGGGTATGTCTCTTGCAGTACAGGCTTCCCCTGCTAGGTGAGTGTTCTAGGAACCCATCTGTATCAGTGTACCAGCTGGAGTTGTTGTGAGAGGCTGCATTTGGCTTCAGTGAATTTTTTTTGAAGACTCTTTCAATGTGTTTTCCCTTTTCATGACAGATGATTTATGAGCACACCTGCCCACACCATGCTGAGTGTTTAGCAGTTTTTGACCAAAAACAGCATGACCCCTCACATGCCCCACCCTCCCTATTCACCTGATTTCAGCCCAAGCAACTTTTTATTTTGTTTCCTGGATGAGAAAATTCCTCAAAGGGAAATATTTTGCTGATGTGGAAGAAGTGAAACAAAAAACAGCAGAGGCACTAAAAGGCGTCAAATTGATGGGTTCAAAAACTGTTTCGAGCAGTGAAAAAATGTCTCAATAGGTGTATTGCATCAAATGGAGAGTACTTTGAAGGTGACTGAAGTTTAAACATGTAAGAATAAATACACAATTCTTTAATAAACAAATTCCATGTTTTTTGGTCCCCCCCTCATATTTTTCTACTTTCTTACAAATTTAATTTTCCCATAATCCTACAAATCACCATGCTTGAAACTAACAGTTATTTCTAGTTTTTCCCTTTTCCTCACCCCCACACCAATCAATCAATCCCCAATACTTGATGAATTCTCCTTCCAGTCTTTCCTAAGTTGATCATCCCACATTGTCATTTGAATTTCTTATCCATCATTTCATTTGACAGTTACTGCAAGAACTGCAAAATGGTATTGATGCCTCCAGTCTCAATTCTACTAACCTGTCCACCACAATATAATTAAAGCAAATTAATTTTCTTTATTCTTCTTTATTATCCTTATACATAGTTTCCTAATTAATAACCTTAAAGGTCTTCTAATATATTTTATCTTATAATTCAAGGTCCTTCACACTTAGGTCCCTCCTACACAGGAAATAAAGAAATCATGCATTCTTTTAAAAAGAGCTGGTTCTGGGACAAAGTGTTATTTTTAAGAAAATGAGAATCTTCTCAGTTTGTAATATTGAGAGAAGTGGGAGAGTACCCACTTCTTACTTAGGTGTCTATGGCAATAAGCCAGGCTTGAAGAACCAATTTGTGAACTCTAATGGAAGTCATAAGACTGGAAAGGAAGATACCCAGTTGAGGTTGGCAGAGAAAGCAATGGAGACACACAGGTATCTGAGGGATTAGATAGCCTGTGCATCTAGCAAATTGATAAACAAATACTGGCAGAAATATAGAAATAGGAAGATGAGCCAATTTAAGGGCTAGGGGAAGAAAATGAATTCTAATCGAAATATTCTGAGGTTGAGTTCAAGGGGAACAAACTAAATAAAATGGCCAGTAGATAATCAAGGACTGGAATTCAGGAGATGGAACTTGACTACAGATACAGACCTTAAATCATTTCCATGCTTAAATTGTTGATGTAGATGAGTTTTAATGTACAAAAAGGTATACATAAAGTAGAGCAGAATTAATGAGGATTAATTTTGTGAATAGCCATAGTTATGAAGATTTTTTCAAATGGGCAAGGAGAAAACAGTGAAGGAAAGGGAATACTGCATTATTGTGTCATGGAAACCAACCACGAGATGCATTTCAAAGGAAGAAGCTCACACTGGCCATGCCAAGACAAAGATAATAAGCAGTTGAGATGTAATGAAATTGATGATGAGCCCATTGGTGACTTCTGCAGAGGCATTATCAGTCCAGTAATGAGAAGAGATGCCAGATTTCAGGATGCTAATGATTGGTTATGAGGAACAGAAACTGGCAATGAATACAAGAGAGTAAGGTGGTATAGCCTGAAAGTTCACAAAGTTCATCCTTTTTAATTTTTTTCCCAAGCCAGGGAAGACTTAAGTTTATTTCAAAGCAGAAAAGAAAGAGAAATGTTATAGATGCCCCCAGTGGGGATGGAGGGTTCATAACAGAAAGAGTGAAGATAAAGGGGATTAACTTAGAAAGAACATAAGGCACCTCTCTTTTGGAAAGAAGTGTAAGAGCATAGATCTAGTGCACAGGTGGCAAACATAAGTCCTGAAGGCTGAGTCCGGCCCTGCACCTTTTTCCACCTGGCAGCAGTGCCGACCTGTCGCTTAACTCTTAAGTAGTAGTTACATTTATACAGTCCTAAAATTACATTTGGCCCTTTGAAGGCAACCTCAAGGCTGATGTGACCCCTGGTGAAAATGAGTTTGACACCCCTAATCTAGAGGGAGAAAGATGAGTGTCGGGTAAATAGAGGGTAATTCCAACTGATAGAATGAGAATATTATGGTGAATGTGAAGAATGGTTTAAACAATTACTTGCTCTGTGTATACAAAGTTTAAAAATAATCCAATAAAAGAAACGAGAGCAATCATAAAAGCCTGCTTGAACTCAATGTTTTTTGAGGTTTTGGATGATAAACATTCAAAGAAACCACATAATTATTCACAAATATTTACTGATACAACACTGCTTACTACTTGCTAATTAATTCACAATGATTGATGAAGATTAAATTGGGATAGTGAGATACTGGAAAATTTTATTTCCTGATCCTACGCGCTCACACTCAACAGGAGCCAAAGCCCTGGTTGTCAATGGTTACAACCACAGTGATTCAGAAGAAAGCTGTTTCACATTAGTAAATTAGCTTAAAAACACGTTGTTACTTTCAACATTAGCAAGAGCCGCATGGTACATTGCAACAAAGCAGAGGATTAGGGAGCATAAAATCTTTCCAGACTAAGCAAGGCACTAGGAATGGTAAATACTTAGTCACTTGCACCTTAGGGCTGTGAGAATTGTTCTTACTTAAAAAGTAGAATTAATTCTGAGGAAGGAGAAGAAAGGCACTCTTCATCAGAAAAGCCCGAAAATGAGTCATAGGTGAAATACAGATAGAGCTACATGAAAGAAGCATGAGGGAAATCTGGTAAAACTAATATGCTGAGAAAAAACCCCAAAACGATTAGAAAGTAGAAAGCCAGTGGCTTCTGTGATTAACTAGCTGAGAGGCAAATAACAAAGCAAAAAAGAGAAAAAAGAAAACTGCAAGAACTAGAAATCCAACCAAAAATATAAGTTGAAAGTAGGACCATTTTCCCACATGCATTTTTCTCTTTATTAAATAGGAATTGAATTAAAATTTGAATGTAGCTTCCCAGAATAAATGTGGGAATGTGTCCAACCTTGTTATCCCCCTTACAAAGTCAATGAACTAATATTCCAACAGCACACATTTGCCTTTTACTTTGGATTATTTTAAGCTTGGTCATTACAGAGGAGATTCTTCCTATATTCTTGAGCCCTTAATGTGACTCATCCCAGAGGGGACATGTGTCTGTACACTTGTAGACAAAGAAAATAAACTGAATCAATTGTGCTTTAAGCCTAATCATATATGTGATATATGTAGGCTTTATTTCTGATAAAAATTTGGTCATTGCAGTCCTACCCTTCAACCACAGGTTGAACCATTGAGACAGAGACAATTTTTCCTGAGAAATTAGAGTAGTGTTACAGAAGTCAATTTAGTACTTCCTAACAAAACATTATCAAAATTCTTTGGGGCCTGGAGACAAAGATAGGCCACTGGAGAGACTGGAAACATTCCACATAGAATCCGCCTAACACTAACAATCACTGTCTTCTGAAAGTAGCTGCACCAACAGCTTAGGTTTTGAGCAGTGACTACACCAAGCAGAAAGTCATCATGATTTCACTTTGACATGTACTAGGTAGCAACATAAGGAAAGAGACCAGGTATGACTCCATCAGAAACCTGGAATAGATGATGGATAAAAAAGTAACCTCAAGAGTGAGAATTTATAGATAGCCATGGAGAGGAGGCTGGAATGATCTATGTGTTAATTGATTAGGGTTAGATACATGAGTATGAACTCATGGTTATCTTAATATAGATATGAATTATTACATGTAGGAATATTCATAGATATATAAGTATATATGTTAGAATATATATACATATATTTCCTTTCTCTGTCATCTGAGGCACTACTAGCAATGAACATGCCTTGTCTCTGGATCTTGATTTCTTTAATAAAAGGGACCAGGGATCCCTGGAGAAATGTGAATTCTAGGACTGAGGCATGCAACATACAAGATGAGCCTGGAGCATCTTGTAGCATCAGAAAATAAGGAAATACTATTTAAAAAAGAAATGTGAAATGATGGGCCATGTCAAAGGGATGCAGGAGCCACCTGAAAGCACTCCCAATGGTAAAACTAAAAGATTTTGAGAAAGAAAATATACAGGAAAGAAAGAAAGAAATTGGAATTTAACTCAAGCTATAAAATATCCATGAGTTCATATTTACATAAATAAATGATTGGTCAATAAATAAGTGAGATGGAGACAAACCTCCCATGCAAAAGAATTTCATATAATTTATATAGATGCATGGCCCTCACCTGGGGGAAGGATTACTCTCCACTTCTTAAAAGTGGACTGGGCATAGTGGCTTCCTTCCAAGAATTACAGCATGGAGTGAGGGGTTGGGGCAGAAACTTTACAGGAGGAAAACCTGACAAATACTACCTCAGCCAGGTAATCAATCATTTGAGACACTAGGTGAGTCTGATAGAAGTGGTATGTGCTTAAACTATTCATTGTAGGTTGTGGGTTCTGATCAAAGCTAAGTAAACAAAACTGTGTGATACTGGCATAAAGACACATATAAACCAATGCAATAGAACAGAGAGCCCAGAAATAACCCTTGCATATATGGTGAAATGACTCTCAGCAAGAATGCCAATACCATTCAATAGGGAAGATGTAGTGTTTTTAACAAACGGTACTGGGAAAACTAGATATCCACATGCAAAAGGAAGAATTCAACACCTTACCCAACAGCATGTATAAAAATTACCTTAAAGTGGATCAAACACTTAAACATAAGAGCTAAAACTATAAAACTCTTAGAAGAAAATATAACAGAAGTCTTTATGACATTGGATTTTGCAATGATTCCATAAAAATGACACACGAATCACAGGCAATGAAAGAAAAAGAGACAAACTAAACTTCATAAAAATTAGAAACTTTAGTACATAAAATCAATGATATTAACAATAAAAAGAGAGACAACAATAGAATAGGACTTTTTTTTTGTAAGTCACCTGTCTAATAAGAGATTAATATCCAGTACATCTGGAAAACTCCTCAAATTCAACAACAAAAGAAAACCCAGTTTAAAAATGGTGTAGCACTTGAAATAAACATTTCTCCAAATAGCTGATAAGAACCATAATAAAGTGATAAGATACTCAAAAAAATAGTCAGTAGGGAAATACAAGTAAATACCACAATGAGATACCATTTCATACCCATTAGACTGGTTTTTTTAGAAAAAAGAACTTCTATACACACACACACATATACACATATATGCATATATATACACATATTTTTCAAGTCCTAAAATGCAATATGGTCATCACTAGCAACACGTTTATTTAAAATTAAATTTAAATTAAATAAAAGTTCACCCTACCCACATTTGAAGTATTCAATAGTTTTGTATAGCTGTGGTTAACATTTTGGAAAGATAGAGACCATTATCATCATTGTGGAAAATTATTTGGGAAAGACTGTTCTAGGTCCAATTACCACTATATAGGAAGCACAGGGGATAGAAAAACAAGTTATATGGCACTATGAAAGGCAATTACCAAAAGTTATCATGTGAGAAATTCTGCAAACAAATTATTCATTCTATACAACAAATACATGTCACAGACAAAAATTAAGAAAGGAGTATTATTATAGGTTAAAGAATCTTGCAAGCAAATAAACAAGTGTGATTAGATCCTTATATGAGTAAAAGTCATTTCTGAGACCACAGGCTACATTTATAATGGACTATATCTTACTTGATATTAAGGGATTATAATGTGTTAAATATGTATTAATTTTGGTAGGGTGACAATGGGATTATGGTTACATTTTTTAAAAATCTCTTAATTCTTAGAGCTATGTTCTTTAATATTTACAGGTAAATTGAACAGATATCTGAAATTTGTTTTCAAACATTTTAATGCTTTTTCTCACCAATTGTAAGAGGAGAAATAGATGAAACAATATTGGCAAAATGTTGATGATTGTTGAAGCTCAATGACATTCAAAAACTCTTGTGATATATTGTTTTTTAATATTTATTGTATTTTTTTCCACTACCATTGAGTCCCCTTATACCCTCCTCACCCCCTGCAATCACCGAACTGTTATCCGTATCCATGAGTCCTTTCTCCTTTTTGCTCAATTCCTCCACCCCCAACCTCCCTCCACCCCATTGACTAGTGTCATCCTGCTATCTATGATTCTGTCCCCATTTTCCTTGTTAGTTCAGTTTGTTCATTAGATTCCATGTATGAGTGAAATCATATGGTATTTGTCTTTCTCTGACTGGCTTATTTCACTTAGCATAATGTTCTTTAGGTCCATCGATACTATGGCAAAGGGTAAAAATTTTCTTTTTTTACAGTTGAGTAGTATTCCATTGTGAAAATGTCCCATAGTTGTTTTATCCACTCATCTATTGATGGACACTTAGGTTGCTCCCATACCTTTGCGATTGTAAATGATGTCGCAATGAACATAGGGTTGTGTATGTTCTTTCAAATTAGTGTTTTGGTTTTCTTCGGATATATTCCCAGAAGTGGAATTACTGGGTCAAAAGGCAGATCCATTTTTTTTTTAGGTATCCATACTGCTTTCCACAGTGGCTATACCAGTCTGCATTTTTACCACCAGGGCAAAAGGGTTCCCCTTTCTCCATGTCCTCACCAGCCCTTGCTGTTTGTTGATTTGTTGATGGTAGCCATTCTCACAGGTGTGATGTGGTAACTGATTGTGGTTTTACTGTGCAACTCTCTGATGTTTAGTGATGTTGAGCATCTTTTCATATGTCTATTGGCCATCTGTATGTCCTCCTTGGAGAAGTGTCTATTTAGATACTTTGCTCATTTTTTAATTGTGTTGTTTGTTTTTTGTGTGTGTGTCACATTTTATAATTACTTTATAAATTTTGGATATTAACCCCTTATCAGATAAATCGGTGAATATGTTGTCACATTCTGTGGGTTGTATTTTTATTTTGTTGCTGATTTCCTTTGTCATGCAATTTTTGTTTAATGTAGTCCCATTTGTTTGTTTTTTCTTTTGTTTCCATTGCCTGAGGAGATATATCCTATAAAAAAAATTGCAGACTTCCGGCTAAGATGGAGGCATAGGTTAGACACACTGTGCCTCCTTGCACAACCAAAATAAGGTCAGCAACAATTTAGAAACAAGATAACAACCAGATCTGACAGAAAATTGAACTGTATGGAAGTTGGACAACAAAGGAGTTAAAATATACACATTCATCCAGACCAGTAGGAGGGGTGGAGTCTGGCAGCTGGGAGGAGAGGGGTCACAGAAAACGAGATGGTACTGGATGAGTAATGCATCCCAGGTGCAAGAGCACAGGTGGCTGGCAGACCCAGCAAGGCGGTGCCTGTGAAGCAAGGAACTGCGTGCAAGGCACCTGGCTGTCCAGGCCACATTCGTGTGCAGATAAACCAGGCAAAATTGGGCAGTGAGACGGACCACGCAACTCAGGGTCCCAGCACTGGGAAATAGAACCTTGGGACACTGATTGAAAACACCTGTGGGGGTTGAAGCACAGGGAGAGACTCCCAGCCTCACAGGAGAATTCATTGGAGAGACCATGGAGTCCTAGAACATACACAAGCCCACACACATGGGAATTAGCAACAGAAAGGCCCAGTTAGCGTGGGGGAAGTAGTAGAAGGGACTGAAATCTGAGGGAGAGAAGAGTAAGTACCATTGTTTCTTCTGAGACCCTGCACCCACATACAACATCACAACCCAGTGACTGGGTTGCCCTGCTCTGGAGAACACCTAAGGCTCTGCCCCTCACTACGTAACAGGCATGACCAGATCAAAAAAGACTGGCTCAAACAGAGGTACAAATCAAAGCCCCAGAGCCAATACTTTCAAGCAACCTAGAGATAGCCAACCTATCAGATGCACAGTTCAAAGCACTGGTGATCAGGATGCTCAGAGAATTGGTTGAATTTGGTTGCAAATTATATGAAAAAATGAAGGCTACAATAAGTGAAATAAAGGAGAACATACAGGGAACCAATAGTGATGGAAAGGAAACTGGGACTCAAATCAATGGAGTGGACCAGAAGGAAGAAAGAAACAACCAAACAGAAAAGAATGGAGAAACAAGAATTCAAAAAAATGAGGAGAAGATTAGGAACCTCCAGGACATCTTTAAACATTCCAACATCCAAATTATAGGGGTACCAGAAGGAGAAGAGGAAAAGCAACAAGTGGAAAAGTTATTTGAATAAATAATACAGGAGAACTTCCCCAATCTGGCTAAGGAAATAGACTTCCAGGAAGTCCAGGAAGCTCAGAGAATCCCAAAGAAGTTGGACCCAAGGAAGCACACACCAAGGCACATCATAATCACATTAGCCAAGATTAAAATTAAGGAGAGAATCCTAGAAGCAGC
>CM052538.1:58509592-58548802 GCA_028533065.1 Trachops cirrhosus
ATGGAAGGGCAGATCAAGTGCTTCCCAGATAAGGTCAAGTTAAAGGAATTCATCATCACTAAGCCCCTATTGTATGCAATGTTAAAGGGCCTTATCTAAGAAAAAGAAGACAAAAAACATGTATAGTAAAATGACAGCGAACTCACAATTATTAACAACCGCACCTGAAACAAAAACAAGAAGAAACTAAGCAAACAACTAGAACAGGAACAGAACCACAGAAATGGAGATCACATGGAGGGTTAGCAACAGGGGAGTGGGAGGAGGAGAGAGGGGGGAAGGTACAGAGAATAAGTAACATAGATGGTAGGTAGAAAATAGACAGGGGGAGGGCAAGAATAGTATGGGAAATGTAGACGCTAAAGAACTTATAAGTTTGACACATGGACATGAACTAAAGGGAGGGAATGTGGGTGGGAGAGGGTGTGCAGGGTGGAGGGGAGTGAAGGGGGAAAATGGGACAACTGTAATAGCATAATCAATAAAATATATTTTAAAAATTGCTATGAGGAATGTCCAATATTTTGCTGCCTATGTTTTCTGCTAGGATTTTTATGGTTTTGGGTCTAACATTGAAGTCTTTGATCCATTTTGAATTTATTCTTGTGTGTGGTGTGACAAGGGATCTAGTTTCATTTTTGTGCATGTCCAGTTTTCCCGACTCCATTTGTTGAATCAACTATCTTTAGCCCATTGTATGCGCTTGCTTCCTCTGTAAAATATTAATTGACTATAAAGGTGTGGATTTATTTCTGGGCTCTCTATTCTGTCCCATTGGTCTATGTGTCTGTTTTTATGCCAGTACCATGATGTTTTGATAACTATGGCCTTATAGTATAGTTTGATATTAGGTAGCATGATTATTTTTTGTTCTTCTTTCTCAGTCAGGGTCTCTATTGCTATGCTGGGCCTTTTGTGTTTCCTAATGAATTTCAAAATATTTGTTCAAGTTCTGTGAAATATGTCATCAGAATCTTGATAAGATGTGCATTGATATACATTGTTTTGGGCCATATGGACATTATAATGATGTCAATTCTTCCTATACATGTACATGGTATGTGCTTCCACTTATTTTTATCTTCTTTTTCTTTCTTCAATGTCTTATAATTTTCTGAGTATAGGTCTTTTACATCTTCTGTTAGGTTTATTCCTAGGTATTTTATTATTTTTTGAAGCAATTGTGAATGGATTGTTTTCTTAATTTCTCTTCCTGTTAGTTTATTATTGGCATGTAAAAATGCAACTGATTTCTGGATACTAATATTATATCATGCACTTTGCGAAATTTAATGATCAGTAGTAGTTTTTTGGTAGAATCTTTTGGGTTCCCTATGTACAGTATCATGTCATCTGCAACTAAAGGCAGTTTTACTTCTTCCCTTCCAATCTGGACACCTTTTATTTCTTCTTCTTCTCTGATTGCTGTGGCTAGGACTTCCAGTACTATTTTGAATGAAAGAGGTGAAAGCAAACATCTTTGTCCTGTTCCCAATCTAAAAGGGAACACTTGTAGATTTTGCCTGTTCAGAATGATGCTGGCAGTGGGTTTGTCGTATATGGCCCTTATTTATGTTTAGGTATGTTCCCTCTATTCCCACTCTGCTGAGAGTTTTTATCATAAATGAGTGCTGGATTTTAATCAAATACTTTTCTGCATGTATTGATATGATCATGTGGTTTTTCTCATTCATTTTGTTTGTGTGGTGGATCACATTTATGGATTTGCAAATGTACCAACGTTGCATTTCCAGAAAAAGTTCCACCTGATCATGGTGTATAATCTTTTGGTTGCATTGCTATATTTGGTTTGCTAATATTTTTTTTATATCTTAGTATCTATGTTAATCATGGATATTGGCCTATAATTTATTTCTTTCTACTGTCTTAATGTGGTTTTAGAATTTTATATTGCTGGTCTTTTAAAATGAGTTTGAGAGCATTCCCTTCTCTTGAAATTTATGAAATGGTTTGAGAAAGAGAGGTGTTAGTTCTTCTTGGAATGTTTGGTAAAATTCTCCTGTGAAGCCATCCAGTCCAGGGCTTTTGATTTGGGGGATAATTTTTTTGATTACTGCTTCAATTTCACTAGGTGGAATCTGTGTATTCATATTTTCTGAATCTTCCTGACTTATTTTTGAAAGATTGTACGTTTCTAGGAATTTATTCATTTCATCCCAGTTGTCCAGTTTGTTGGCATATAGTTGTTCATAATATTTTCTTATAATCCTTTGTATTTCTTTGGTGTCAGTTGTTATTTCTCCTCTTTCATTTCTGATTTTATTTATTTGGGCCTTTTCTCTTTTTTTCTTGATGAGTCTAGTTAAAAGTTTCTCAATCTTGTTTATCTTTTCAAAGAAACAGTTCTTGGATTCATTGAGCATTTATATCATTTTTTAAAACTGTATTTTGTTTATCTGCTCTGACCTTCTTATTTCCTTCCTTCTACTCACTTTTGACTTTGTTGTTCTTTTCAAGTTCCTTTAGGTGTACAGTTAGATTGTTTATTTGAGATTTTTCTTGTTTTTTGATATAGGCCTGTAATGCTATGAATTTCCCTCTTAGGATTGCTTTCCCAGTGTGCCAGAGATTTTGGATTGTTGTGTCCTCGTTTCCATTTGCTTAAAGGTACGTTTTGATTTCTTCTTTGATCTTATCATTGACCATTCATTGTTTAATAGCATGTTATTTAGCCTCCACATCTTTGCACGTTTTTCAGTGTTCCTCTTGTGATTGATTTCTAGTTTCATAGCATTGTGGTCAGAGAAGATTCTTGATATGATTTCAATCTTCTTAAATTTATTGAGACTAGTTATGTGTCCTAAAATGTCATCTATCCTAGAAAATGTTACATGTGCACTTGAAAAGTATGTATATGTTCTGCTGCATTGCGGTGAAATGCTCTGAAGATTTTAATTAAATCCATTAGACCTAATGTGTCATTTAAGGCTGCGGTCTCCTTGTTCATTTTCTGCCTGGAAGATTTATCCATTGAGGTCAGAGTGGTGTTAAAATCCCTGACTATGACAGTATATCTACCTCTCTCTCCCTTTGTATCCATCAAGATTTGCCTCACATATTTAGGTGCTCCTATGTTGGGTGCATAAATGTTTTACTGGGGTTTTATCCTCTAGTTTGAAAGTTCCTTTTATTGTTATGTAGTGTCCTTCTTTGTCTGTTATAATAGCCTTTGTTTTAAAGTCTGTTTTGTCAGATATAAGTACTCCTACCCCAGCTTTTTTTCCTTTCCATTTGCATGAAATATCTTTTTCCATCCTTTTACTTTTAGCCTGTGTGTATCTTTTGATCTGAAATGGATCTCTTGGAGACAGCGTATGCACGGGTCTTGTTTTCTTATCCATTCAGCTACCCTATGTCTTCTGGTTGGAGCATTTAAGCCATTTACATTTAAGGTAATACTGATAAATACATAATGTAGCCTGAGAAAGATGGCTCCTGCAGAATGGAGAATCCTCAGCACAGGGATACTGGCAGCTATTTCAATTCTCTCCCAGAGTCACCAACCCCAGACTCTCTCCTCAAATGTTTCTAGTCCATTGTGCTGTCCCACTGCCAGAGTCCAGGGTAAGTGGCTACAAACAACATTTTATGAATTGGCTCTTTAAGAGGCTCTCTGTTTTTTCCAGCTGTCTCTCCGTGGCAGACAGAAATCCTGCACTTTTCACAGCTGGAGGTTATCTGGGTTCCTTTCCAGCTCTGGTGAAATAGGCTAGGTAGCCCAGCTTGGGGTTTAGACCCCACACTTCTCAGAGGAACCCCCTGGCCACTAAAACATCCCCTCTGACACTTCAGCTGCCAACCACGGGAGCCCAGCCAACCCTTTGGCACCTCCACCACACTACCTGCCAGTCTTGTGTTGAAGCGGTTTTTTTTCTCTGTCCTTGGTTATAAGGCTTTACTCCAGCTAGTGTTCAGTTGGTTATTTAGGATGATTTCTCTACAGTTTAGTTGTAATTCCAGATTGGTTCTGGGAGCAGGTTAGTGTAGATTTCATGTATTCCTCTGCCATCTTGGATCTCCCATTTGTGACATACTGTTAAGTGAAAACAGAAAATTATATAATTATGTGCAATGTGGTCTTGATTTGTATATGTGAGTGAAAATAAAAGCTAGTGAGCAGTACTTCACAGAATTAACAGTGGCCATTTTAGAGTGATGGGATGATAAGTTATTTTTTTACTTTAAAAATGAGCATTTATGGCTTTTTAAATTAGAAAAATAAAGGACCTTAAAAGCAATTAAAATACCAGATGTCATAAACAAAGACAGATGTTTAAAAAGTATGACTTTGCATTGGATATAAGAAGCAGCTATGACTGGCACCCTTCTTGACTGATAGCATCTTTGTCTCATATATAGAAATATAAGGATATTGATCTAAAGTTATAATTTAAAAGAAACAAACCTATAAGTAATTGCATACCCTTACTGGGTATTGTGTTTTAAATTATTTTTTTTTCTTGATTAATTGTATGAATTGAAAGAAGAGAAAATATGGGGCATGAAAACAGAAGCAATGGGAAAGACATCAGCTAAGGATCACAGTGTGTGTTTGGTCTGTATTCTTGTACACAACATATTTTTTTTTGTCCAGCAGAGAAAAAGTAGTTTCTACCTCATATTTCAAAGTAGAGGAAAATGATAAAAAGCAAAACTATGTCTTTTTAAAGACTTTATTTATTTATTTTTAGAGGGGAAATGAGGGAGAATGAGAGGGAGAGAAACATTAATGTGTGGTCGCCTCTTGCATGCCCTCAGCTGGGGATCTGGCCCACAACCCAGGCATGTGCCTTGACTGGGAACTGAACTGGTGACCTTTTGGTTTGCAGACCGGCACTCAATTCACTGAGCCACTCCAGCCAGGGACTATGTTTTAAGATAGGTTTTCCCTCATGAAAGAGGAAGCCTGGACAGATAGACATATTTTCATTTCTGTGTGGGGACATGTGGGATGTGTGATAAACAGGTAATGGTACCAAGATCATGTATACAATCCCTGAGTACATAATGTCTATTCTTTTGACTCTCAGCTATATCACTCAATATTGATGTGAATCCTTTGCCGATATTGGGGGAACCATTAAAATAGATGCTAATAATAGTAAGCTGGAATGTATAAAAGTATCAAAACAACTGTATGTTCTATGAGAAATAGGGCTAATGTGAAAAAGCAAATATTTGTAGAATATTTGCTGTTTAATTGTGTACTACTAAGGGCAATCAAGGGGAATATAGGGAAATTTTAGACTGCAGTTGAGTATCTCTCTCCTTCAGTTATGTGCAGACATAAATGAGGACAGATGTCTTTAAATTTTGCCCAGGTTTAATCCTAGAGTTTCCTAGAGAAAGATATAATGTTCCTTCTAGAATGAATGTGCTTTATTATAATACTATTTATTTGTTTACTTTGTTTATTTTAAAAACTTCTTAGAGGTTAGATTAAGCCATCAGTACATACTAACTGACAGATAAATGTTTTTTTAGTTTCAATTCTGAGTGGGATTTCAAAAGTAAGTTCACAATTGAGGTTAGATTGCTTTACTTTCTTATTGAAAGGTTTAATTTTCTTAAATATTCTGTATTCTAATTTCATGATAAGAAGGAATTGAATAGGTTATAATTATCCTTTGATAATTATCATTCAAGTTAGAATGGTAATTAGAATTGCTTATCATTCTAATAAGGCCCACTTTTATTTCTATGAAATCAAACAGTTTCTTCTCTTTTTAGTCAGGGTTTTAAAAAAAGTTAGGTGATGATTACATATCTAGTAACTTTTAACACTCAAAATATTTATGACTAAAAAGATAAAGACTTATAAAAGGAATCAATTCATTAAGCACACATTCATTATGATTAAAATACAATTCTTTATTGTTATTGATAACCCAGCCTTAATAAGTATGCAGTAACATTCCTTTCTATTGCTTGTTGACTGTAGTCACTGGAAAAAAACTATTTATCGAACAAAACTAAGTTTGTCAGTTCCTGTACTAAGAAAGACCACCTAGACAGATGAGTAGATGGATGGATAGATGGATGGATGGATGGATGGATGGACTTATCTCAGTAATATATCAGATATAGGATATTAGGAAAGGATACAGAGTTTGGAAGTTTGGGCTCAAGCAGATTGATTAAGGCAGATCTTTCAAGGTAGATAAAAACTGGGGATGGACAAATGTGTGACATAGGGATCTGGGGATACATTAAGAAAAGGGTTTTGTTGCAGGACTTGGTAAGTAAACTGCTTTCTGAAAAGGGAACTATTCACTCAAGTGAGCAACCTGTACCTACAGAAGCAAACTTTAGTCTGGATAAATTTGTATACAAGAATTTCTTGAAGCAAACAGTAAAGTAATAGAGTGTTTTAAGGTGGTATCTTCCTGGAAAAAAAACTCAATTCATGTTGACAAAGGTGGTCCCAAAAGATAAACTGTGTTGATACAGGTTGTATGAACAGTTACCGGAACCTGTTTTTACTTTTATCAGGCTGTTCTCAATAATACTGTCTTTAATAACCCCTAGAATTAAGAAGTAGTGAATATGTATTAATGTTCAGGTATGAGTCTTAATTCAAATTACTACACTTATTAAATTTTCTACCACAGAAGAGCAGAAAAGCTAATGATACATTGGAACTGAGAGGCTGCTGATTGTTTATCCCAGCTGCCAAGCTCCCACTTTCTTAACAAGAAGTTAAGTGTGATATATACTTTATATCATATAACATCCCAGCCAGAATGGAACATGGAAATGCCTATACAGATAGTTTGCCTCATAAGGAGCAAGGTCACGGGATGCCAGCTGAAGTGAGACTGGGGTCCAGTTACTCCATTCTAATGGTTCTAGAGAAAACAGGAAAACAACGGAGAGGGCAGAGCGAATGGCGGGGGTTGGACACCCATGTCTTGAAAAAGAGCCCGAAAAGGAGTTTTCTCCATACATGACATAAGTCTACTACTGAAAGGAATCCCTATAAGTAGAGGTGAAATTGTAATGCTAAGTATGGCTGTTAGGGTAAAAGGAATACTGCTGCTAGTTTTGCTGCACCAAACTATAGAGAGATGACATGGTGTACACTCGGAAGTGAAGACTGGGAGAAGGAAAATTGGGTGGGGAAAGATCACAGGAAATCATTGACTTATAGAGATAGGGATGATAGAGTGTTTTCCATTTTAAGCCACCTGCAGACACTTTAAGGCACTGGTTTATTCCTTTTCTGTTATCAGGCCTTTTCATGGCATGACACTTCATTCTGGCCCCAAATTCCCAAAAGCTGTTCCATCCAAAGTGACAATTTATTCCCCACCAGAAGTAGAGTTGCTCACCTGCTATTTCTAAAATTACTATTAATAGAGCCCCAAAGTACTCCTGTCTGCTGAACAAGTCACACAAATAGTAGCACACTGCAATCTGCTATGGAAACTTGTCAATTAAAATAATGGATGTTTGGTTGCAAATCATTGTCACAGTTTGACTTTGAAGTAAATGGATGAAGTATGATGAAGGTAAAGGAAGGACAATGACAAAGAAAAACTTAACCAAATGATCCAGAATTAGCTGATTTTTGTAGAGGAATGGAGGGAAACGGATATGGGTTACTACAGGGTTGATTCCGGCTTAGTGGGTATTGACCCTTAGACTGGGAGACCTAGCAACACTAAAACTTCTTAGTACTTGCTTTTATTTAACTAAAGTACAATACACTTTCAGTACATTATGCATGTGTATGTATGGGTGAAAATTCACAAAAGAAGCATCACTATAACCAGCAATCGATTTACCTGAGTGCTTTACTTTACCTGAAAGCACTCAGGTAAAGTAAAAGAAGAGCAACTTGAATTTCCCAGTTTTCTCCCTTCTAGGCCCAACCCCAGATGTAACCACTTGTCTTCTATTTCCACAGATTATTCCCTGGTTTTCTGCTTTCTGTAAACGGGGCCACCTCATATTTACTGTTTTGTGCCTTGTTTCCTTTGCTCAGTATTACACCTGGGACTTTATTGTTGCTTGTAGTTGCAGTTTATTCTCATTGTTGTGTTGTATTGCATCCTGTGAATACATGACAGTTTATCCATTTAACTGCTGATAGACATTGAGGTGGTCTGTAGTTTTGGCTGTTGCATACCATGCTGCTATAAAACTCTAATATGTGCCTGTTGTTGACTATATTAAGTATTATGTTCTTTAGGCTGGGTATTTTTCTAGAAGTAGCAGAGGTGGCACAAGGGCACATGTGCACATTCAGCTTTGGTAGGTTCTGCCAGCCAGTCTTCCCAACAGGTCATGCCAGTTCATACTCCTACCAACGGAACACAAAGCTCCATGTCTTTGCGAACAATTGGTATTATCTATGCTTTTTTCTTATTATCTTGTTTTTACATATCGTCTCTCCAACCACGTCTAGAAGTTTGCCTTCCCTTCTCATGCACAGTTGGGATATACAGCCCCTGAGGACAGCAGGTGGTCAAGGGGCTCTAAGTGAAAACAGAGGGACTCAGACGTAGTGGCAGGGCAGTGTCAAACTTCTATCGGGCAAAAGTATGCTAACTTCCAGGAGGCTGAGCCTGTTTTCTTTATCATTTAACTGATTATACCTCTGGTAGATGTGCAAAAATCATCTTAAAATTACAAAAAGGGAATTTTATACACAGAGGCTAAATATCAATGACTATCCACTATAAACTCAAGTACATATGTGAACCTATGGGGTTTTTTTTATAAGGCTATATTGCTTATTTTATGTGAGATTATATGAACACACAATTATTTTTTTCTTTTCTTTTACTGTTGTTCAAGTACAGTTGCCTCCATTTTCATCCCAACACGCACCCTGCCCCACCCATCCCTGTGTCCCACCCTCGAACCTACCCTCTTTGGCTTTGTCCATGAGTCCTTTATACATGTTCTTGATGGCCTTTCCCCTACAATATCCTATTATCCCTCTCCCCCACACACTTTTAAATGTTAATGTCTTAGATTACCTGTTTAATATTTCTTTTGTTCCAGACATTTGTTCACCTTTATATCTCCTTTTATTTATTCATTAACTCATTTCATGACAAGTGGATTCCCCACTACGATACATTTTACAAGGGGATATAATGGGTCTGCCTTGTTCACTTTTGTGTGTCTACGACCTGGACATGTCTCTGGCACAGAGTATGCACTCAGTAAACATCTTGCCAGGCAGAAATGAATGAATGAATGTCCACTGAAAGGAGTTTTATGAGCACATGGAAGGGTAGAGAATGGTATACTTTTTAAGTTATTAAAATATAAACAATTTTCATTTAACACAACTTACTCTAATGGGAACTAGCTTATGTTTAATAGTTTAAGGCGATCCCCATCCAGGAGAGATTCTCTGAGCACATAGTTAGAGCAAGTTTGTGGACAGCCTCGCCACATTAGGAAGGCTGGCATGTCAAGGCGGGCGGGCAGACAGAATCGCCAGAGCAAATGCTTGGTTCTTTCCTGTCTTCTTCCTACTTACGACATTTGCCATTACTTTCTTGTTTCCATAAGTATTTTTTAAAGTATCTAACACTATCTTCTAGTGATAGGGAAATCTAGTATTGTGATCCCTAAAGCAGCTGTTACCTTTCGTCACTATTTTTTAGTTCTTATGAGTACTAAGTTTAGATACAAAGTGCTGAAGCATTATTGCTTGCATTTATCATTTACAATTATATGACTGCAAGTCTTAAAAAAGTCACTTAATTTATTCCTCTATCTCCAGATGTTTAACCAGTGCAGACACATAGCTGTCTATCAAATACTTCAGGTTCCATGAAATGAAATAAATTGGCATTCCCTCTTGTGGTGTCACACTGAAGCCTCATCTCCTTCAGCTTTAGCACCTTCTTTGTGTTTTATTCTTACTTGTGATATTATAGTTTCAGTTTATTACTAGCTCAGAAAAGTACTTTCCCTTTTGAGTTTTAGAAAACCAAATGGCCTTTCCTTTGCTGCTCTGAGAGGAGGCTGCCCTCTGGCCCAAAGGCACACTCTTCTGTCTCATGTGCAGTCATGCTGGTTGTATGCCCCTGCCCTCCCTAATCTGCATTTGTAACTAATGTAAAGGTGGATGCTGTTATTTGCAGCCACAGGAATAGCAAATGCAGAGGTGTTGGAAACACTGTCATAGTCGTGGGAGGAAGTCTCTGTCAGCATTTTTCGGAAGAAGGAAACAGCAGGAGCTTTTTATAATGTGTATTTAATTACAGCGGCCAAGCACCCTGGTGTAGGCTCAGGTCTGTTTATGATACACCTGCCAAGAATAATTTGAAATGCCTCAAGACATGTGTTTCATAAGTGGTGTCACCCCCTACAGGTGCTAGCCAGCAGTTCTTTCTTTTCTCCCCCTGTCCTTGGTCTCTGTTCACTGTCGGTCTGGTTTCTTGAATACACAGCAACTTAAAAGAGAATTAAGAGCCATAATCATTGATGTGAGATTAACAAGCCATTTAGGAGAGCCACCATAACTGTGACAGAGCTAGATACCTCCAATGTCCAAGCTGTGGTCTGGAACTCTAAATATAGAAAATACAAGTGAAGTGGGTCATTTCTCACCTTCTAACATTAAGTTAATTTTTGGAGATTTATATTTTGTATTTAACTTTCAAAAAGACAGATCATGAAATCTCAGAATACCAACCAGTAGATGGCAATATGTGGACTTCCCTGAGCTCTGTGTCCGTTTTACACAACAGACTGTTAAATTTAGTCTGGCCGGGGAAGTTGAGGGGTAAGGAAGTATTTAAACCAAAAGAGAGCTAAGAAATTTTATCTGTTAGTATTTGCAATGTTTTTTTTTGCAAGTAATTTTACATTTTCTCTAACCATTGGAGATTATATATTAAATAATAATTGCCAGGATTTCCAGTTCCTTATTATTAACATTACTCCTTGAAATGCAGTTGACCAGAAAATTAAACTGGTGAATCTTTTAACCCTTTGAACAGATGACCATGTTTAGGGTTTTATTAACAATAACAAGAATGCAGGACAATAATGTTAATCTTTCTGATAAATTTATTTCATACGTACGCTGATGTTTATAGAATTCACCTGTTTGTAAAAAATTTCTAGATATTTAAAAAAATTTTAAGAAATATTTTAGAATCTCACACCAAGATTTTGGTAGAGGCATGTATGGTTGTCTCTTCCAAGAGCTGAATTATTTCAACAGAGGCACTAATGAAAGGCTAAACACTACTCTCTCTTCAAGCTCACTGTCTAATAGCAAACTCTAGAAGAGCTAAAGGGTCTCCTCTTCCTCTCCTCACTGACCACTGAAAGGCAGCTGTCCCTAATTGGGTACAGACTGAATAAACCAATGGACTACGATATCATGTTGGAAAGTCTGATATTAGTCTCCTTCAAACCACAAAATGAAAGGCATTGAGCCCAATGATGGATGTCATTCAGCTCTTTCTCTAATGGAAAGATAACCTGCTCATATTAATTATCAGCCAGTACAGGAAATCTAATCCAAAGCATTATTATGGTGTTGTTTTTCTCCTTATATATTCTGCTAACTCATACACACCAGAGAAGAAAGGGGATATTGAAATCAGTAGCAGATGGATGATGGATAAATCATAAATTGGATTGTTTGTTGGTTTATTTAATTGGTTTATTAGGGTTTTCTGGAAACATCTAGGCCCTGTGCATAATTAATATATACATGTGTATCTAGCTGTCCAATTAGGAAAACATAAACTAGTCATATCATCTATGCTGTAAAAACCACAACTGCCAAAAGAAATTAAACAAATGAAAAGCTAATAAAAATAAATGTGTGTTATTCTGAATGCCCTGTGCATGAAGGTAGTGAAGTAGCCCAAATTTATTAACAAGGCAAATTCTTCCAAATGCGCTTGGTCATTGGGAATAGTCAACTTTACCTATCTTTGTCTATTTATTTATTTATTTATTAATCGATTAGTTGGTTGATGGTATGAGGTAGTCTTTTCAATAGCAGAATTTATGAAATTTCTGATTTTCTCTTATACCTAAAATTATATCACAAAATTAGGACCACTGATAGAACATACACCTTTCCTTTATACTTACATTCTTGAAAAGCTAAAAATTCTACTTTGGTTGATTATCTGTTTTGTTCCTGTCAACCTTGAAGACGACAAACCATTGGTTAGACATGGATCTCCATTGTACTGAGTAACTGCCGTTTAATAAAACAATTCATATTAGGATCTACCTTATTATAAGCTGTATAAATCCTGAAAATACTTTCCCATCCAACAAACTTCCTCTCTTAGTCTTTTTACTTTATCAATAAATCATTGACCATGAAAAGTAAAACTGGGAATGGATTCATTTAACTTTCTTTTTCTTAAAATTTATTTATTCATTTATTTAACACTTTTTAAAAAGATTTTATTTATTTATTTTTAGAGACAAGGGATGAGGGAGAAAGAGATGGAGAGAAATCAATGTGTGGTTCCCTCTTGGCGACCCTGGGGACCTGGCCTTCCACCCAGGCATGTGCCCTGACTGGGAATCAGATGACCCTTTGATTTGCAGGCTGTTGCTCAATCCACTGAGCCACATCCCAGGGCTTAAAATTTATTTTTAATTATAGTTTAACTTTTTTAAACCTAGAAGTTTATGATAATTATCAGTTGATATTAAAAATGAAATGATTATGGCCTAGTAGAAAGAGGCTGTGGATTTGTACACAGTTTTGTTTCCTATGATCTTTGAAACTCAAATAACTCATTGTGAATTCTCATTTGTAATTCTAGGATCATATGATTTTCAGAGTCTTGAAAATATGTCACTGGTCATACCACCAGTAGATTGAATTTGAGGGTAAAGTAGGGCAGGTGCTGCTCTCTCAGAACTAGATGAACTCACTGCAAGTGTCTGGCAAAGAAAGAAGAGAAGCCAGGGAATTCAGTGAAAATATTGTCAGGCATTTTGAGTCCTTGGAAAATGTTTGCACACACATATACACACTCTGGAGTGACTGAAACACGTGAGCTCTTCTAAGTGTCCAGTGACAATATCAAGGGCAGATTTTAATCCTGTGGACAGCTCAAGAAAATCCTACCTTTAAAAAAAGAGAGGGAGAGAGAGATAGGACGAAAGAAAGAAAGAAAGAAAGAAAGAAAGAAAGAAAGAAAGAAAGAAAGAAAGAAAGAAAGAAAGAAAATTGTATCTGAATTCCTACCAATCCATATAATTGCAATGCCAGCAGAGATATCTTCATTTTAATTTACCTAAATGTTTAACAATTTTTTTGCTTACTTTTTCTGTGCATTACTTTGTGCATCCCTTTGTGCTTCTGCGATTTTTTAGAAATTATATTAAATAACGTCTATTGATGGTGAACCTCTTTTGTCTGCCCAAAACATCTTTATTCAACATAGCTCTGGATTGATAGTTAGCTGGAACAGTATTCTTTTTTTTTCACTTGATACATTTATATTGTAATATGATTGCCATTGTAACATTAGCTGGTACCTCTATTCCATTACACAATTATCATTTTTTCTAGTATATTACAGTTTTGTTGTCTGCAGCCCCTGTTCTGTGAACTAAATCACCAGGACTTCTTTATCTATGAATTGCAAGTATGTACCCTTAAATAACATCTCTCCCATTGTCCCAACCCCTAGCCACAAATAATCACCATTTCACCCTGGTTTGGGCGTTTGTTTACTTTAGTTCAATTTTTAAAATTCTATATACAAGGAATAATATATAGTATTTGTTTTTTTCTGTCTGACTTGTCTCACTTAGCATAAAGTTCTCAAGTTCCATCCATGTTGTTGCAAATGTCAGGATGTCTTTTATTCCCATGGATGAATAGTATTCCATTGTATATATACTACATCTTCTTTAAGCATTCATGCTTGGTGGGCTCTTAGGTTGTTTCCACATCTTGGTTATTGGGAATAGTGCTGCAATAACAATGGAGCACATACATCTCTTCAATAACCTGTTTTCATTGTTTTGAATGCATACATAAAAGTGGGGTCACTGTATTGCATGGTGGTTTTATTTTTAATTTTTGGAGGAACCTCCATATTGCCTTCCATAGTGGGTGGACCAGTTTATGATCCCACCAACATTGCACAAGGGCTCTCTTTTCTCCATTCCTCACCAACACTAACCTCTTGTTATCTCTTGTCTTCTTGATAATAGCCATTCGAACAGATGTAAGGTGATCTTGTGGTTTTAATTTTCATTTCTCTGATGAGTAGGGATGTTGAGTACCTTTCCATGTCCCTCTTGGCCTTTTGGATGTCTTTGGAAAACTATATGTTTAGTTCCCATTTTTTCCCTTTTTTTTATTGTGCAATTACAGTGGTCCCCATATTCTACCCATTACTCTCCCTCACCCTACCCACCCCCACCTCCCACATTCTATCCTCCCCATCTTGTCTTTTTCTATGGGTCCTTTACACATGTTCCTTGACGACCCTTCCCCTTCTTTGCCTCATTATCCCTCTCCCCCCTCCCCTCTGGTTACTGTCAGTTTGTTCTTTATTTCAATGTCTCTGGTTATATTTTGCTTGCTTGTTTGTTTTGTTGATTAGGTTCCACTTATAGGTGAGATCATATGATATTTGTCTTTCACTGCCTGAATTATTTCACTTAGCATAATGATCCATGCTGTCCCAAAGGGTAGGAGTTCCTTCTTTCTTTCTTCTGTGCAGTATTCCATTGTGTGAATGTACCACAGTTTTTTGATCCACTCATTTACTGATGGGCACTTAGGCTGTTTCCAGCATTTGACTATTGTAAATTATGCTGCTGTGAATATTGGGTGCATAGGTTCTTTTGGATTGGTGTTTCAGGATTCTTAGGGTATAATCCCAGCAGTGGGATTGCTGTGTCAAAAGGCAGTTCCATTTTTAGTTTTTTGAGGAAACATACTGCTTTCCACAGTGGCTGCACCAGTCTGTTTGCCCACCAACAGTATATGAGGGTTAGTTTCCATTCTTATAGTAGATTGTTTTTATGTCATTGAATTGCATGAATTCTTAAAAATCAATTTTGGATGTTAACTCCTTATCCAATATATCGTTTGCAAATATTTCTCCCATTTCATAGGCTGCCGTTTTATCTTGTTCATTATTTACTTTGCTCTACAGAAGGTTTTGTTTGATATAGTCCTACTTAATAATTTTTTCTTTTGTTGTTTTTGCTTTTGGTGTCATATAAAAAAATCATTACCAAGACTAAGAGGAAATTCTTCCCTAAGTTTTCTTCTCAGACTTTTATGGTATTGCATCTTATGTTTATATATTTGACCTACTTACAGTTCATTTTTATGCATGATGTAGGACAGGGGTACAATTTTATTCTTCTACATGTGGCTTTCCAGTGTGCCAAGCACCATTTGTTTTTTAAAGAAGATGGTCTGGGATGTTCTTGGCTCCCTTATTATTAGTCAGTATATGTGGGGGTTTATTTCTGGGTACTCTGTTCTGTTACATTGGTCTATGTGTGTATTTTTAATGACAGTAGCATACTGTTTTAATTAATACAACTCTGTAATATAATTTGAAATCAGGACATGTGATGCCTCCACTTTTGTTCTCAGGATTGCTTTGGCTATTTAGGGTCTTTTGTGGTTCCAGACAAATTATAGGATAGTTTTTTCTACTTGTGTGAAAAGTACAATTGGAGTTTTGATAGGGATTGCATTGAATCTATAGATGGCTTTGAGTAATATAGACATATTAACAATATGAACTATTTCAGTTCATTAACACAGGATGTTCTTCCATTTATTTGTCTTTTTTGATTTTGTTCAACAATATCTTCTAGTTTCCACTGTACAATTTATTTCCTGCGTTAAATTTATGGTTAGGTATTTTTAATTTTTGATGTTATTATAAATGAGATAGTTATTTTTTATTTGTGTTTGAGTGTATAAAATGCAACTGATTTCTGTGTATTGATCTTATATTCTGCAACTTTACTGAATTCATTGATTGGATCCAATCATTTTTAGTTGCATCTTTAGGGTTTTCAATACATACAATCATATCATCTTCAAAGAACCACAAATGTACTTTAAAAAAAATTTGGATGCTTTTTATTTCTTTTCTCGCTTAATTGCTCTAGCTATGACTTCCAGTACTATGTTGCATATAGTGGTTAGAGTATGCACCCTTGTCTTGTCTTCTTCCTGTCCTTGAAATCTTTCAATTTTTCTTCATTAAATGCAGGACATTTGTCATATACTTCTTTCATTGTGTGGAGATATGTTTTATACCCAAACTGTAGAAGGTTTCTTTAATCATGAAAAGATGTTGTATTTATTCAGATGATGTTCTGCATCTGTTCAGGTGATCATACAATTTTCATCATTTATTCTATTAATGTGTCTACCACACTTATTGATTTGTACATATTGAACCATCCCTGCATCCCAAGGATAGATCTCACTTGGTCATGTTTTATAATCCCTTTAATGAGTTCTTTATTTTGTTTGCTAATATTTTGTTGAGAATTTTTGTATCTATATTCATCAGGGATATTGGTCTACAGTTTTCTTTTCTTGTAGTGTCCCTGTCTGGTCTTGATATTGGTAGTACTGGCCTTGTGGAATGAGTTTTGAAGTGTGTCCTCCTCTTTAATTTTAGAAAGAGTTTGAGAAAGATTGGCATTAAATCTTTAAATGTTTGGTAGAATTCACAGTGAAGGCATCTAGTCCAGAGGTTTTCTGTGTAAGGAAGTTTTTGATTACTGATTTCATCTCCATACTTGCTTTTACTCTCTTCGGACTTGCTATATCTTCCTGGTGAAGTCTTGGTAGGTTCTATGATTCTAGGAACTTAATCTAATTTGTTGTTATGTAGTAATCCATGGCGGCTTCTTATGACCATATGTATTTCTGTAGAGTCCGTTGTAATTTCTCCTTTTTTATTTTTGATTTTATTTATTTGAATCTTCTCTCTTTTTTTCTTAGTCTCACTAAAGGTTTGTCAATTTTGTCTACCTTCTTGAAAAAGCAGTTCTTAGTTTCATTGATCTTTTCTGTTATTTTCCTGGTCTTTATTTTATTTAAATATTTTTATTCTGATCTTTCTTATTTCCTTCCTTCAGCTAACTTTGGGCTTAAGTTGTTCTTTTTCCTTTACCTTGTGATATAAAGTTAGATTATTTGTAATCTTTGTAGATTTCTAATATATTCATTTATTGCTATAAACTTCCTTCTCAGAACTACCTTTGCAGTGTTTTTTTGTTGCAAACTTTTCAAAAAATTTATTGTTGTTCAGTTGCAGTTGTCCTACCTTTTCCCCCATAGCCATTTTATTAAAAAAGTAATTCGACAATGCAACATTTTCCTGAATGGTAGTTTATTCAGTGCTACTATATTTATGTATGGGACAGATAATAGGCTGATAAAGTTTCCAAAATCTGTCAGTAGTAAAACTCAGATTTGAACCTAGCTTGTTTGACTTTGAGATACACATTCATTTTTACTAACTCCAAAATCTCTTAAACCTAATTTCTCATTCTATGTTATTATTCTTTAGTCACTATATTCTCCACAAGTCTGATCCCATTATGTGTGATGATTTTCTCTCTGGATCTGTTCAACACTGTAGTCACAATAGGAAGCTATTTAAATTCAAATGAATTAAAATTGAATGACTTAAATAAAATTAAATTTCATAGTTTCACTAGCCACATTACAAATGTTTCTAACCACATGTGTCTAGTGGCTACCCTATTGAATAGCACAGAGGTAGAACCGTCATGGCAGAGAGTTTTACTGGACTACTCTAGAGTTTTTTCATTGAGAGAATTATCTCATGGACAATATGACAGTCTTCGTTTGTTTGACCACTGCCCTTAAACATAATATCAGACATTTTTGCTCACTGCAGCTGCATGTAATTACATCAACAATTGCAAGCTTGGGAAAGACTCCAGTTTGGTTGGCATTTGTACATTAATCACCCTATGCTTTGGGTGAGTGAATGAGGTGCTGTTTTGCTCTCCTAAGCTGGAGTTTGGCAACCATCCCCTTCTGGAGCATGCCAGAACATTTCAGGTCAAAATGATTTGCTGTCTAAAAATAAGCTCAAGCACAGCTCAAATAAAAGTATATAAAAATTATATTCTCCTAAGTGTGAGCTCTATATAAACATTCATTTCTATTAGACAAATTATACTATTCTTGAATATTTACTGGATCTTTTATACTATAAATCTTTCTTACAGAAAAAGAGGTAAGAATTTTACATCAATAAGCATTTATTACTGTTTTAAAGGAAGTAAGAAAATGATTAACAGGATAAGTCACTATTATTAAAAGCTCTAATACTTAGTATCTATCAGGTGAAATTCATGACACCCTCAACTTACTATTTTTAACAATATTATTCATGAAAAAGAAAGAAGCAAAATACAGTAAGTGTGCTACAAATGCCAGTTACAAAGGTGAGGGTGGCTTATAGTTCTCTGACTCTTTGATCAATGACTCATTCGAGCATCGGTATATTTCCTTTTGGTGGACTTTGTAGCCAATATGTTCTTGATTTCAAGATGACTTTTTAGGGAATGACTGAAGAGACAGAGGATGGGAGCCTCAGCCTTTCTGGGATCCTAGAAGCCAAATTCTGAGTTAGCATTATTCTAAATGTACTGAATCTGAGCAATACAATTTCATTTCTCAGCAAGAGGAATATAATTTCATAAATTGGTACCTAATCACAAGCACTACTTGGAAAGCATAGCACCTATTTCCATAATTTTAATACCTGGTAGAAAAAAGTCAGTTTTTTAAAAATGGAGGGTAATAAGAGGGTAACAGAAGATGGATATATTAGGCATCTTAAAGAATGGTTTTGTAACCAGTAGGCTGTTTGAGAACAGCGATTGCTCTGTCTTATCATCTCATTCTCTGCTACTTGTACAACACTTGACAAATACTAGTCAGTCAGTATCATCAGTTCACGTAGTCAAGATAACAGAGAGGAATCTCAAATCTTAAGACATATGGCCTTTATAATCATGACAAAAAAGAAAATAAATAAAATGCTATTTAGTTAATTAAGTTTATCTGAATGGATGTTGCCACACAACAGAGGGGTAGTTGTTCTCATGGAACATAAAAAAAAGACAGCCAAGCTTAGAAATGTCAAACTGATATGTGAACAATGCTAATGGGGGTGGGGCATGGGCATCACTCTGGAATAAATTACCATCCATACCCAGTGTGGATGGTACAGATAATCTCTGAACAGAAATATCCTCAGAGAAGCATGGGTAACTCATGAAAGCTGCAATTGTTTGTTAGAAATAGCCTGTAACAATAAATATACAATCCCCTCTCCTTTACTTCTTTACTCATTACCCTGACCCATGCTTGGTTTTCCCATGTTAACCTACTCATCCAGGTCATGTAGGTCTAAATACTTGGCTATTTGGACAACTACATTTCCAATGATTATTTTATAAACCAGCTTTCTCTTTCATTTGTCAATCTTCCTTGTCTTGGGTTAATGTGACTCAGTTCTTCCCAAACTGATCATCCCCTAAGGAACTAGTAAGAGAAAATTGATAGGCTTGGAAAAGTTTGGAGACTCTTGGACCATGGTGACCCCTAAGGTGCCAAAATTTGATGAAACTCATGGAAACAATTACTTTTTAAAAATCAGTAAATTAGTGGATCAAAAATTTATGGTACATTTACACAATGGAATACTACACGGCAGTAGGAAAGGAGGAGCTCCTACCCTTCGTGAAAGCATGGATGGAACTGGAGGGCATTATGCTAAGTGAAGTAAGCCAGGCAGGGAAAGATAAATACCATATGATCTTACCTATAAGTGGAGCCTAATCAACAAAACAAACAAGCAAGCAAAATATAACCAGAGATATTGAAATAAAGAACAAACTGACAGTAACCAGAGGGAAGGGGGAGAGGATAATAGGAAAGAGAAGAGGAAGGGTCATCAGGAAACATGTGTAAAGGACCCATGGACAAAGTCAAAGGGGGGTAGGATTGAGGGTGGGTTCGGTGAGGAAAGTGATGGTGGGAAAATGGAGACAACTGTACTTGAACAACAATAAAAAAATCAATGTTCTTCTGTAACTGCATAATGACTAATGTAAAAAAAAATCAACTTTTGTTTTCTGGTCTGACATGTGAACAGCATAGAAGTCATTACTCTAGTCCTCACAAGAAAAAAGTTGAAGAAATGGAAAATCAATGACTCCTCTTAGATCTGTCAGAGAATTGATGTCACAGGGCAAATTGCTGCCCTGAACCCTGGAGTGGTGGGTACATATGGAGAATCACACTGACTGGGAGCAAAACTGCCAGGAGCTAGAGACTGATAGGAAAACATTAACAGTAATGATTAATTGTTGGAGAGACAATAGCTACTGGTTTCTTGGACATTAAAAGGATTTAAAAAATTATGAAAAACTCCATGCCCATTACTTAGGTGAAATGAACCGATTACTTGAAAGACATGATGACCAAAACTCACACAAAGAGAAATGGATAATAAATAAGTCTATATGTATTAAAGAAATTAAATTAGCAACTAGTAAACTTTCAAAGCAAAAAGTACCAGGTCACGATGGTTTTCCTGGTGACTTCTACCATACATTTAAAAAAGAACAATAACATTTCTCTCAATCTCTTCCAGAAAATAGAAGTAGAGAAAATATTTCCTAACTCGCTCTGTGATGCCAGCATTACCTTAATACCCAAATCAGAAAAATACATTACTAGAAAGGAAAACTATAGACCAATATCTCTCAGGAACATAGATGCAAAAATTTTCAAGAAAAATATAAGCAAATCAAATCCAGCAATGTATAAATAAAATTATACATTATGACCAAGTGTGATTCATACATTCATCTATAGTCTAAGGAAGAAAACTTATATAATTATTTAAGAAAAACTAATTTGACAAAAGAAAAAGCAATTTACAAGTCCAGCACACATTCAGGATAAAAAAAACTCTCAACAAACTATGTATGGAGAACTTCCTTAACCTGACATAAAATATCTACAAAAAACATACAGCTACCACAGCACCTAATGTTGAAAAGCTACATGCTATTCATCATAATACTGGAAGTCCTAGCTAATGCAATATAACAAGAAATGAAAGTATACAAATTGGGGAGAAAAAATAAAAATTCCTTTATTCATAAGTGACATGATTGTCTATGTAAAAAATACCAACAAATCAACAACAAAAATCCCTAAAAATAGTAAGTGATTATAGCAAGGTTTGCAGAATACAAGGTTGATATTTAAAAGTCAATTGCTTTCCTGTATATAAGATGAACAATGGGAATTTGAAATAAACACAACACCATTTACATTAGTACATAAAAAATAAATAGTATATATCTAACCAAGTATGAATGACATGAAAATGAGGAAAATTACAAAACACTGATGAAAGACATCCAAAAAGTCTAAATAAATGTGGAGAGAATTTGTGGTCATGAGTAGGAAGACTCAATATTATTAAAAGGTCACTTCTTTCCAATTTGATGCAGTTCAATGCAATTCCAATCAAAGTTTCAGAAAGTTATTTTGTGGATAAGCTTATTCTCAAGTGTATATAAAATCCAGGCAAAAGAACCGGAATAGCCAATATAATTGACACCACTCAACTTGAAGATTTACTATAAAGTTGCAATGATCAAGACAGAGCCATGTTAGTGAAAGAATAGACAAATAGATCAGTGGGACCAAATAGAGAGCTCAGGAATACACTCAAGCAAAAATATTAACTAATCTTTCACAAAGGAGCAAAGGCAATTAGGGAAAAAATAATAGTTTTTTCAACAAATGATACTGTAACAACTGAATATTCATGTGTGAAAAATGAATCTACACACAGACCTTATATATTCCACAAAAATTAACTCAAAATTAATCATACCTAAATGTAAAATGTACAACTATAAAACTCCTAGAAGATAAGGGAAATCTAGATAACCTTGACAATTAATTCTTAGATAAATGCCCAAAGGATAATCCATGAAAGAAAAAATTGATGCTGTACATCATTGAAATTATAAACTTCTACTGTGAAAGACACTGTTAAAGAGAATGAAAAGACAAGTCACAGACTGGAGCACAATATTTTCAAAACATATACTTGTTAAAAGACTTACCCAGAAGATACAAAGAAAACTTAAAACTCAACAATAAGAAAACAAACCATCCAATTAAAAAAAATAACAAGCAAAAGGCTAGAATGAACACTTCATTAAAGAAGATATACAGATGGCAAGTCAACCTATGAAAAGATGCTTAACATCATATGTCATTAGGGAAATAAAAACCAGAGCAACTATGGTATCCATAGTACTCATTAGAATATCTACAATCCAAATGATTGACAATGACAAATGCTGGCAAGGATGTGGACCCCAGGAACAATTGTTCATTACCGGGGCAAATGTAAAATGGTACAGCCACTTTGGAAGATAGTTTGGTGATTTCTTACACATCTAAACACAGTTTTACCTTATGATTCAGCAATCACATTTATCCAACTGAGTTGAAAACTTATTTTGTCACAAAAATCTGCCTGAAAATATTTGTAGCAGCTTTATAATTACCAAAATAGAATTAAGCAAAGTGTCTTACAACAGGCAAATGAATAAACAAACTATGGTACATTTATACAATGGAATACTATTCAGCAATAAAAGTAAGTGAGCTATTAAGCCACAAAAAGATATGGAAAAAAATTAAATGCATGTTACTCAGTGAAAAGGGATGATCTAAAAATGCTTCACAGACCAGCTATATGACATTTTGGAAAATGTAAAACTATAGAGAAGTTAAAGAATGTCAATGGTTGTCAGGCATTAAGAGAAAAGAAGTATGGATGGGTCATTGGAGCAGAGGGCATTTTTAGGGCAGTGACACTATTCAGTATGATACCATAATAATAGATTCATGATATTTTGTATTTGTCAAAGCCCATAGAACTGTACAATGCAGAGAGTCAACTATAAACTATGGTCTTTTGGTAATAATAATATATCAATCTTAGTTTACCAATTGTAATAATGTACACTAGTGCAAAGTACTAATTATAGGTGAAGCAGTGCCCAGAGGTGAGGTAGATGGACAGAGTGTGTATGTAGGATTTCTGCATTTTCTGTGCAATTTTTCTATAATCCTACAACAGCTGTAAAAAGCCTGTAAATTAAAATAAAATCAGTCCCATGACAACTAAAACAAGTTGATTTTTTTCTGTAACTTTGAAATTTAATTTACAATGACCAATTAGGAACATTAAGTAAGCTACATGTTCATTAGTTTTCATTCGTATATACTAGTCACTTGAAAGAAATAACAGCAGCCCCTAAAGCTGTCTTACAACAAAAATGGGAGTTGGGAATAAGAATCTGGCTCAAATATTATCTCTTGCATCATCCCACCCTTAGTGCTGTCTGCCAGGAACAAATTGGATTTTAAAGGTTTCTTTATCATTTCATTTCATGAAACATTTTGGAACTTAATGTATCTTTATTATGCATTTTGTGATCTGGTAGTATCACTGAAAAAAGTTAGAATTAAGAAGACAGCCTATTATTAACCTGCAAGGAAGTGCTGCTGTGCCAGTAACAATGTGTTGACTTTCACCCCAAATTCAACCTGATCAATTCTCAAAATAGTAAAAATATCCACACACAGATGTCAGCATAAACAAAACTATGCTCTGTACATTACATAGAATATTTGTAGAAACTAAAACACAAACATGGCCGAGTCTGTCTCTACACAGGTTAAAAAGTTTTCATTTGTGTAAGAATCAGCAGTATATGAACATTTGAAAAAATTGAAATAAAAATATATAGCGGAAAAATTGCAGTTGAAACTGAAAATCCTGAGATGTTATCTTTTTTAAAGATTTTATTTATTTATTCTTAGAAAAACGGAAGGGAAGGCGAAAGAGAGGGAGAGAAATATTAATGTGTGGTTGCCTCTCACACACCCCCTACTGGGGACCTGGCCCACACCCCAGGCATGTGCCCTGACTGGAAATGGAACTGGCGACCCTTTGGTGCACAGCCTGCACTCAATCCACTGAGCTACACCAGCCAGGGCCTGAGATGTTATCTAACTGAAATTAATTTTATTATAAAACATCTGGTACTAGCACTTTATTAAGGGTGATATACCTCTAAATATTGGGTGGGAGGCTTGAGAATAAAATATTCTAGTCTACAGATGACAAAATAGAATATTTTAAAGTTCACTCAAAGTGGATATTTACAGATATATATTATTAAATATATGTACCACTGAGGTCTGTATGGGGGAAATTGAGTTCTACCTGCTGGTGTTCAAGTCATACATAGGGACTGTCAGAATCCTTAAAAGCATCCTCTAAATACATACTCATTATCTGTGATAAAGCTCAAGGACATTTAAGAGGTGGTATAGTAAATACACCGTTGCTCACCCACGGGAAAATACAGACATTGACTGGATCACATCTATCTTCAATAGCCATGTAGCTTTAAGCAAGGCATTTGGACTTTCAAGACTCAATATATTCCTTAAGTAGGGATAATTATACTTAATGTGACAATCAAATGAAATATTTAATGGGAGGAGTTCTGACCAAGATGGAGGTATAGATAGATGTGCTTCACTTCCTCACACAACCAAAAAAAAAGGGGGATAACAACCAATTTAAAAACAAAAACCACCAGAACTGCCAGGAAATTAAACTACATAGAAGTCTGACAAACAAAAATTTAAAGAAGAAACATTCATCCAGACTGGTAAGAGGGGTAGAGACAAGCAGCTGGGGCAGACAGGATGCATGGCAAAGCGGCAGCTGGTGTTGGACTCAGGTGGGATAATTGATGGCTGGCAGACCAGGCAGTCCCACATTTGCATGTGGGTAAGCTGGGAGGAACAACTGGGGAGCGAGACAAACCATGGAAGCCAGGGTTCCAGCACAGGGAAATAAAGCCTCAAAATATCTGGCTGTAAAAACCTGTGGGGGCTGTGTTAGTGGGAGAAACTCCCAGTCTCACAGGAGAGTCCATTGAACAAGCCCAGGAGATCTTAGAATGTACACAAGCCCACCCACCTGGGAATCAGCACCTGAAAGGGCACAATAGGCTTGTGGGAAGCAAGGGAAGTGATGAAAAGTGGGGAGAGAGCTGAGCAAGGTAGGAAGCAGCATTGTTCCTTCTCTGACCCCTCCCCCACAGACAACACCACAATGCAGAAAAGTGGGTTGCCCCACCCTGATGAACACTTTAGGCTCCACCCCTTACAATGTAACAGGTTTGCTGAGACAAAGAAATATGGCCCAAATGAAAGAATAGATCAAAACTCCAGAAAAAGAACTAAGCAACAAGGAGATAGCCAACCTATCAGATGCAGAATTCAAAACACTAGTAATCAGGATGCTCACAAAAATGACTGAGTATGGTCACAAAATAAAGGAAGAAATGAAGGCTATACAAAGTGAAATAAAGAAAAATATACACGGAACCAACAAGGAAGGGAAGGAAACCAGGACTTAAATTAATGATTTGGAACAAAAGGAAGAAATAAACATCCAATCAGAACAGAATGAAGAAACAAGAATTAAAAAAAAAACAAAACAAAATGAGTGGCTGAGAAACTTCTGGGACAACTTTAAACATTCCAACATCCAAATCATAGGGGTGCCAGAAGGAGAAGAGGAAGAGCAAGCAATTGAAAACTTATTTGAAAAAATAATGAAGGAAAAGTTCCCCAATCTGGTGAAGGAAATAGACATGCAAGTAAAGGACGATCAGAGAGTCCCAAAGAACTTGGATGCAAGAAGAAACACACTAAGGCACATCATAATTAAGTTACTCAAGATTAAAGATAAGGAGAGAATCTTAAAAGCAGTAAGAGGAAAAAAGTTGCCTACAAAGGAGTTCCCATAAGACTATGAGTTGATTTCTCAAAAGAAACCTTACAAACAAGAAGGGACTGGGAAGAAGTATTCAAAGTCATGAAAGGGAGGGACCTATATCCAAGATTACTCTACCAAACAAAGCTATCATTTAGAATGGAAGGGCAGATAAAATGCTCCCCAGATAAGGTCAAGTTAAAGGAGTTCATCATCACCAAGCCCTTATTATATGAAATGTTAAAGGGACTTATCTAAGAAAAAGATCAAAAACTATGATCAGTAAAAGGACAAAAACCTCACAACTATCAACAACTGAACCTGAAAAACAAAAACTAAGCAAACAACTAGAAGAGGAAGAGAATCACAGAAATGGAGATCAGATGGAGGGTTATCAGTGGGGAGGGGATCAGGGAGCACATGGGGGGAAAGGGTACAGGGAATAAGAAGCATAATTGGTAGGTACAAAATAGACAGGGGGATTAAGAATAGTTTAAGAGATGGAGAAGCAAAAGAACTTCTTTGTACAACCCATGGACATGAAATAAGGGTGAGGGAAATGCTAGAAAGAGAGGGGTGCAGATGAAGGAGGATAAAGGAGAGAAAAAAAGGGACAACTCTAATATCATAAATAAAATGTATTTAGAAAAAGAAGTATTTAGTGGAAAATGAGTTATTATCTAAATTATTTATTTATTATCTGTAAGTTATTTCTCCACATAGAGAAATTTTGGTTTGGGTGGTAGTGTTTTTAATAATAAGTAATTTATGGGGAGAGAAGGAGAAAGTTGTGTATAGGTGGAGTACAGAAGATTTTTAGGACAGTGAAATATTTTGTTTGATACTACAATGGTGGCTACACTTGTTTAAACCTGTAGAACTAAAGATTAAACCCTGATGTAAATTATGAACTTTAATTATTAATGATGTCCCAATATTGGTATAGTGATTGTAACAAATGTTCCACAATAAAGCAGGATGTTAATAATAAGAGAAATTGCATGGGTGTGTGGGGGAGGGCTTCATGGAACCTCTCTGCACTTCTTGCACAATCTTTCTGTAAATCTAAAACAGCTCCAAAAATTGTACTAACTTAAAAATTCTGAATCATAATGGTTTAAAAAGTATTCTGTCCTCCCTAGAATATTCTGAAACTAGCTATTTTCTGGCATGAGAGCAGTAGGGATGATAGGAACTTTTGTTTAGTGACCTCACCCTTTCTGTCACCAACTATTAGACAAGAATGTACTGCTCTTTGAAGAGAGGCCATCCAAGTTTGGGAGCTTGAAGCTTATAAAATTTGGCATACCCTCTTTGTTAAAAAGAACATAAAATTATGTACAAATGTGACTATTTAGGATAAAAAACCAATTACCTTTGTTTCAAATGTGAAAATGCTGACAAATGCCACAAATATCACACATTTCAGAAAAATGACATTTAATTAAGTACCCAAATGAAAAGTTCCCTAATTCTTTATCTATTATTTTACCTTCATATGTTCTGAGCATTTCTTCATTCAACAGTTGGGTGTTGGGCATAAAGTATAATATACAGGTCCTATATCATAGAAATGTACGTTTGAAACCTATAGAATCTTATTAACCAATGTCACCCAATAAATTTAATATTAAAGAGAGGGTGTTATGAACTGCATTGTGTCCCTCTCAAAATTCATATATTGAAGCCCTAACTCCTGTATTTGACTGTATTTGGAGATAGGGCTTTGAGGAAGGTATTATGATTAAATGAGATCATGAGTGGCACTCTAGTCTGATGGAACTAGTGTCCTTAAAAAGGAAGCAAGACCATAGGCTATTTCTCTGCACAGACACAGAAGAAAGGCCATGTGAGGACACAGTGAAAAGGCAGCTATCTACAAGCCATAAGAGTGCTCTTACTAGAAACCAAATTTGCCTTACCTTGGTCATGGAATTCTTAACTGCAGAATGTAAATGTCTGTTGTTTAAACCTCCCAGTCTGCCCTATTTTGTTAGGGCAGCCTATGCAAACAAAAAGAGAGAAATAATGTTAAAGAAGAGTAATGACTGACTGGTATGTATGACTTAAAAAAATACATGGAAGTTCACAAATTGAACATGGGTCAATATTGTAGCAATATTGCTAGATATTGAACTCAGAGTCTAGGAGTAGGCAATTAACAGGAATTTAATTAAGTAAATAGGAAGACATGAACCTTAAAGTGATTGGAGTCTGCATGCTCTACTGAAATGCATTAAATTGCAACTGTTACATTAAAAAGTGGTAGAACCTAAAAATAAATCAGTTTGATTCAAATTGTAGTTTGTCAGATTGTACCCAAGACACCAGACTACTTTCCTACCAGAATTCTTCCTATAATGAAATGATTGAATCCTTAAGGTCACTTTAGGGATGATCCTTCTTTCATCCCTATATTCATCCTTATTCAGACCCACTTTAAAGCAATGGTTTTGGTTCTGTTTTCTGACTCAACGAAGAGGTGGAAAATCTTAAGAAAAATTAGAAAAATTGGTGGCAGTCAGTCTTGTAAGACAAAAATAAAAAATATTTAATAGATTAAATAGGAAATATTACTTTGCAAAATCATGGATTTTAAGATAGATTAATTAGACCCTGACTGGTATAGCTCAGTTGTTGAGTGCCATCCCACAAAGTGATAGGTCACTGGTTCGATTCTCAACCAGGGCACATGCCTGAGTTATGGTCCCGGTCCCTGGGTGGGGTGCATTTGAGAGCCAACTGATTTATGTTTTTCTCCCTCTCTTTCTCCTTCCCTTTTCCTCTCTCTAAAAATAAATAAATAGAAATTTTTTTAAAAGAGATTAGTTAGAATTATGATCTACATCTAGTCCCCATCTCTATGGAGTTTCGAACTATAAGAAGCCCACCTAAGTCCCACCATGAGTGATATTAATTTGAAAAGAATAACGAGGAAAGAAATAGCTCTGATGATATGTTGAGGCCCCTTCTAGCTTCATGTCAGCAATGGATAGAGAATTAAGGAGTGCTTGTAGTTGCGTGTGACCCCGTTAAAGGAAGCACAATGAGTATTCAGGTAGTAAAAGTGGAAGATACTAAAATAAAAAACATTCCTTAAGTGGAAAAATTTCCCTCTTTTTCCCATAAAATATATTTATAGTATTTATTTACTAATAGCCACACATAAATGTATACAACATGTTCAGTAAATATGAAGCTTTTTTCTGATCTTTGGGAACAGAATTTTCTTGATGCAGAATGCATGCTCAGGGAGAAACCCAGGAGAACTCACCCCAATCCAGGCTATAGCTATCATTTGTTTAGATCGGATGCTTTTTGTTGATGGCCTCATAACAGACTAAAAAATATAAAGCAGGCAAAAAAAGTCAATGAGAACACAGCAAAACCCACAGCCAGTTTGCAAGTTAATAGACCAGTTAGTAAAACCCTCTCTGAGATTAAAGAGAGGGGAAAGAAAGTTTTACTTGGTAAAATAACTCTAGAATATATAAACATCTTAGCCTAAAGTTCTCTAGTTACCAAAATATCTCACCACTTTCGCTTCCCACAAGGTGCCTGGGCTGTGATTACATAAGCTGTGGTTACTTTGAACTCTCCCTTCAGGCCCAAAAAGAGAAGAGATCATTTTGATTCTCCTGAGTGTCATTTGGAAATGCTTCCAAGCTGATATCCATATTGTGATAAATAATGTCAATAAATTCTTAAATCCAACTAAAGTGCAAAACTAAGACTTACAGCTCTTTCAAAGAGTTGTCCAAAAATTGAAACATCCTGGAGGTCATTGCTGAATGACCTGGGTTTGATCTACAAATGTATTTTGGGAGTTGATTTTCTTAGGGACAGAGAGAGACAGAGCAACCCAGAATAGACATGCTGTAACTGGCAAATCTAGGGGACTTCTAGGAGCACACAGGCTGCACACTTCACTGCAGTCCTCCTGGCAGAGGAAGGATGAGAGGAAAGGGTGATGATGATGAAGAGGAAACAGATGAAGTAGAAAGGGGACCGGTCTACATGAACACACAGAAATAATCTTTCTCTTTCTGTATATGCATGAATTAGAAACTAGCTGAATGGGATTCTGTCCCATGAGATCTATTCTATGAAGCATGTGTCTGCCTCCCATTAGCCTGGTATGAATGAGCCTTTTGTGATAATAATGAAGCTCAAAGAGGGAGACCTTTGCTACCTAATCCATAGCATATATTCACTCGATGGACCTATAATTCCTATCATAGCTAATGGGTATTCTAAACTGATATCAAAAAAGCTTTCTGTACCATTGTGTGACAAAGGTAAATGTCTCTCTTTGTAAGCCTCATTATTATTCAAACTGATCTTTTCTCTCTCAAAGGGTGTGTCTCCCCTTGAGGTGCTTCTAAGAAGGAGAGCCTTGGAAATTACACACCTGGTAAATAGAAGAGATTTCAATGCGGTTTCCTCTATGGTTCTTAGTCTGTTTCTCTTGGATACCAATGAAAAGGTTTTAAACTTAGAAAAGATGTTATTCATTGTGAACCAACAAAATGGGTTCACATTTACTCAAAGAGCATATGTTCTGCATATGTGATATAGCAAAGATTATTCTGAACCCATAAAAATTTGTGAATTCTTTAGTTCCAATAAGTGAAACAAGGCAAGATATTCAGATCTCTCTGTGCATATTGCAGCCCTTCTCTTTTATTTCCCTACATAGAATTTTTAAAGCTATTAAGAGAATGAAAGTAGGAAATAGGAAATAAAACTGATATGAAAAACATTATTTTTAAGGCAATTTTTCCAGAATTTTTAATTGGGGGCTGCAGCATTTTTTTCCTGACACTTTGTAGAATGCCATCTTGCACTGCAGAATGGGCCATTTCATTTCTCCTTTGAAATGACATCCTCCTCATAAACGTGGACTATGTATGCCATTTATTTAGCATTCCCCCATAATACCTTCACACAATGTTCAGTAAGCCATATAGGCTAACATGACTGCGGTGGTTTATATTGTACCCACAGTGCTAATCTGAACTACACATCCCAGACTCCTTTTTGCTGGATATTTTTGAGCTAGTGGTTCAGATGAGAAATGTATATGAAATTTGGAAAATGGAAGGAAAGCATCAGTAGCTTCATTCTGTAGGTCAGCATCCTAGAAGGCAGCCAGGGAGACTGACATGCAAAGCTGCTGGGGGGGATCCATCTTGTCCTCACTCTCTGTCTCTGCATATCCAGTGACAGCATGCCCTCCACAAGAGGCAGAGGCAGCAGCCCGCCCCTGGGGGAAGTGGACCTCTCTACAAGCCTCCTTCATGGTCCCACCCAAATCTGGACTTGCCTGTCTTCCCAGATTCTCTGGCAAACTCCCACTTGCCCACTTGCACCAATACTTCAGAGGAGCCACATAAGATCCTACTATTCACTCAGCTTCTCTTATCTCGTGATACTCAAGATATTGGCTGCCCTTTTTAAATCTGAACACACATGACTTGTATATGTTAGTACAAAATGGGAGACTTGAGGTATTCCTTTGGAAAATAAAAAAGGGGTTCTAATGCATCGTAAGTGGTTTTAAGCAGAGCAAAACCTGGTCAACTCTGGAAATAATGCTACCTTATTAATTTGAAGTTGAGGTCATTGAACCAAAGGGTAACTTTGTGGAAGAAGGAAGTATCAAACAAATTCACAGTAAAGCAAACTCTTGGAGGGAATCATTTTCTAATTGAGAGGAAAAATTATTTCTTCCACTTATACTATTCATAATATATAGAAGAATCATTAATATGGAAAAAGGATAATTTCACCTTAACATTACTTACTTTGATAACAAGTACTTAAAGTATATAGTGTCTCCTAACTTTGTTGGTCTTTCTCATATTTCAATTAGTGAATATATATCATATAATTCATTTTGTAAAAAGGGAAAAGTAAGAAAAATTTTTCTGATCAGTAGTGTTCTGCCAAGACTATGTTTTATTCTTTTCATAACTCAAATTGTACATTAGAACATATTTTTTATTTTATAAGAAAAGTAAAATGCTTTGAGAAAAATGTAAGTTGCAGTGTGGAACAGAAACTTAATTTATCTGACTAATTAGTTCTAATAGTATTTTTAGGCCTCATTTAAAAAGCATTGGTTATATCTCACATGTTTAAGGAGTGTTTTTCTAATCCTCAGATCTCAAATAATTATTTGGCTCATCATGATAAATCCATGTGATTCTATAGTCATAAATTGGTTCTAAATATATTGATCTTAAATTTCTTAGTTTGAATTTGGTAAATTGTATAAGCTTAACCATCATTCCATTTTTATATCATAGAACATTCCAAGTTTTTATGCTAATACTAGCAGACTTTCATTTATATTGTCTCACCTTTAACAAAATGGAATCTCCCATGTTTCTATTTCACCTTTGGCAACAGGAAAATATTCATAGGAAAATGCATTGGTGTTTTATGATGTGTCCCAAGCCATCTGTGAGTCATAAAAGTCCTATGTTCCCTACATGATTCTTTCATTCTTGAAGATCTAAATAAACCATACAGTGACATTTTAAGTCTGGCATTATAGCAAATATATAGAGAACACTATCTGAGTCCATTGCCCGGTGGGATCAGTACAAAGCTTTGCAAGCTGAATTCCACAACAGAAACATTTCTTAGCCTTAGCTGTAACGCAGGTTCTAGAAGTAAAGTATTGACTGCGTGGTAGCACTGAGGGTCCAAGCCAGAGAAGGTGTCCAAATGGATTGTCAGGCCACAGACACCTGGAAAAGAAGTCAGAAGCTGGGAGCAAGTGTGACAGCTAAGAGATAGGAGAGTCAAAAAGGTCATAAGTATTTGCTGGTGGTAATGGAAAAATGGGGAGGGAAGTGGAAGAATCCTAGAGACAGAGTAACAGTATTTGTGTGAGACAGGTGGATGCTTTTGAAGTATCCAGAGTCAGCTACAACAGTAAAACTAAAACAAAGACCGGCACAGCTTTTCATCATGCCCTGAAGTCTACTCTCTGCCATTGAATGAGGGGTCACTGATTTAGATAGACCTTCTCCAGCAATATTTTCTTTCTTCTTCATTTTATCTTCAATCTCTTGAAAGAATAATTGAGAATAATCTTTATAAAAATAATTGTGTACACTGATTTCAATTATTGGTGCCAAATGTACTAAGAATGACCTTGATCCAGCTATCATGGTTCTTGACTTTGCCTTATGAGTTTTCTGGCCCCTAGCTCAGACTGTGAGGTCCAGAATTCTCTGTCCTGGCTTTGGAATCAGGTCTCACTGTGGCCACAGAAGATAAGGATGGCCAGACCTCACAATGGCCTTGAATCTAGTTCCTCTGCCTGGTTATCCTGATATGCAGAGCCCTGGCAGGAAATTTTAGGAAGCCAGCCAGTATTCTCTATAGCCTAAGTAAAGTGGACTCTAATATTTTGCTTAATAATGTAATTTAATTGTTTAACTGTATTTTGGAAAATAGAATTATTTCTCCAAACAGGAATACGTAGTCTTTGGAGACTAACTGAAATGCTTATCATAGAATGAGGAAGTGTGTTCCCTGTATGCCTCCTGAGTCTAATGTTGACGACACAATGTTCCAAGGTGCTGACGCACAGCCACCATCAACAATACAAAGGATGGACAAAACGGAGAGAAGGTGGCAGAAAGTGTAATAAGAAAGAGGTTAAACAGAGACCAAGTTTAACTAAGAAAATGGGAAAACCAAGAGAAAATACATTCTCTCTGTTCAGAAAAGCAATATGTATACCAAAGATCTGGTCCTGATTGAGTAATTTTTCAACATTAACAATCAAACTCTATAACTGAGGTCAAAAGTAGAAAAACTCACCCCTGATTGTCATTAGCCAAGTTTTGCATGTATTGACCTTTACTTTACCTTTCCATTCAATCTTACACGGAATGTACTGCAGCAGAAAAAGCAAGAGAGACAAAGCAACAACTCCACAGGGATTGTTGGGTAGCTGCAGGAGAGACAATGGCAAAATGAAAGGGAAAATGAGAAGGAGTGCAGCAAACTTTTGCAATGAAAATATACATACATGTACAAACCATTTCATACTCTCAGTAGAGAAAATCTTGGGAATTTACCTGTGGGTGTTTTTTTTTTAAATGGGATACCAGTCAGGAAGAAAAATGATACTCAACATCCCTAAAATGTTGATACTCAACATTCCCATAGATAGATAGATAGATAGATAGATAGATAGATATAGATAGATAGATAGATAGATAGATAGATAGATAGATATAAAAGTGAACAAAGACTAAAACCAGGAAAAATAAAAATGAAAACAATCCTTGGATTAACTGTGGCTGCACATCTACACTGGGGCAAGAGACACCCGCAACTTCTCTGGGCTCAGTGTGAGGGAAAGGTGAGAAAAAGACACAGTACCCAATGGATTATTAATGACAGGTCTGTGTGCAAGACGGAGTTTGTGTAAAGTTTTTATGGTCCAAAGAAAAATGTTTGCAAATATCAAAAAGAGGAAGGAAATATTGTCTGTGATCTAAATATCAAAGTTGGTGCATTTTCAATTTTGGCAAAGTTGATGATACCTCCACCACTGCTTAATAAGGACCCTACAAAGCTATAGACTTCATCAGAGTAAAGAGATAGGAGAAGAATCATGGGACAATAGGGCGATGGAACTGGAAGACCTATAACTATTTGCAATTTTTATTGATATGAAGCATGTGAATTTGATATACACAGGCACACTTGACAGAATAAAATAATAACTGTGGTCCATACATACAAAATTGTCTGTTTATTCTTTGTTGAGACTTTCTTTGTGCATAACATTTTCACTGACTTTTTTTTTGAGCCTGTGAGAAGAATCAAATTATGCTTATTAAAAATATGTATATTTATGGAGGGATATACATTCCTATAACCTTCATTAGGATGCTCTTAATTAACCAATATGCCTCATAATAAAATATCTAGCTGTCACCAAAATCAACACTTTTCAGTTATTAATAGATTAAGAAAGGAATGTTAATTTCTTCAAGCTCCATTTCATTTGGTCTCATTACTTCAGGAGCCAGATGGTTACAGGGCTGGACCTGTCAACAGTTACTGTGAGAAAGAATACATTCAGAAACACCAAACCAAAGTATGAATAATAGCTGAAAAATGAAATCTGAGGTAGCCATACACAATGCATAAGGCAGGGCAGAAAGTCATTCTGCTGAGAAATTGAGAAAATTATGAATCAGGCGCATTTTAATTGATGTTTCTTTTTCTGAACACCATCTCCGTCCTCCCCCCATCCCACTAACTTTTCTCCCGCCCCCTCACATGACAGCAGCGAGGCTCCAGCTGTGCTGTGGAGCAGCCCTCCATTTTTCAGGCGTCTGACTATTTCTCTAGTCCCTCATGCTGCCGGGATTTGACAGCTCTCCTACTCTGCTGGTTGATTGATGATGTCAACTTGCAAGAGACAGTACCACCAGCAGCCAATTTTTTCAAGATGTTTTCTTCTTTGATTTTAAAAATTCTTCCTGAACGCTTCCAAAGGAAGTCACCCTGAAGGGCAACTCCAGCTTGGTTCCTCAGCCTGCTCTGTGGCTGACTGAGCCGGTGATGTAAAACGGATGAGTTAGTTGCTCATTCTGGCTCACCTGTTGGGTGAAACAACCTTTAGATTTCCCTACAACTTTCAGTTTTCACATTCTGTAATTCAGCCGAGTAGTGGTCAATGCTCAAAACAAAGAGACATGATGTTTGAATCGTAGACCATATTTTTGGTGAAATTTCTATGCTTTCAAGTGAGTCATTTGCTCAGAATACACCACAGTCTCTGGGTTGGTTTTTTTCCCCCAAAAGGGGTCAATATTTTCTCCTCGTAAAATATTTTGTGATGTTCAAGTGTGAACTATTGCACAACTTGCATTTCTGTGCCATAGTAACTCCTGTGGGTGGTATTATTTTCTGTTGCTAGTCATTCTTAACCACGGATGTGAGTCGACACCTGCCCCCTGGTGGACCTAACGCAATTTGCAACTTGCTTTTTTCTTTTCTTTTGTTTTTTAGGGAAGACTTGCTAATTTTTGGTCATTAGTATCCATAGCCTAGCAGCTGAAAATTTTAGCCTTACAGAGCTTGACGGAATCTTAGAATCTTTAGAGCTTTCTTGTCCAAAACTTGCACCTTGCAGATAAGAAAACCATAAAAACAGGAATTTGAAAGACTCGTGTAAGGTGCTAGATATAATTTAACCAGCTCCAGATTGGAAAAGTAGAGAAACAACACAGAATCTAGAGATGACCCCAGGCTGTGAATCTTATTAAATTAAAAACAGCTACATCTCGCCCTGGCTGGTGTAGCTTAGTGGATTAAGCGCGGGCCTGTGAACCAAGAGATCACGGTTCGATTCCCAGTCAGGGCACATGCCTGGGTTGCAGGCCAGTTCCCAGCAGGGAATGCACAGGAAGCAACCACACATTGATATTTCTCTCCCTCTCTCCTTCCCTTCCCCTCTGAAGATAAATAAATAAAATTTAAAAAAAAAAAAAAAAAAAAAAAAAAACAGCTACATCTCTGTATAAATTCTGATTTATTCACTTATCCAAACATTCATTTATTATTTTTTGAAAATATACTACGTTCTAGGCACTGTTATAGGCACTGGGGATACCTGGTTGACAAGCTTATCATCCAGTGATTATTTCCAATAGCCTTTTCAACTTCTATAGAAAATTAACTTGCCCTCAAGTCATTGTTTTATTCTTAATAACAACTTAAAAAGTGCTTAATTAAAGATAAAAGAATATTTCTTTCAGGATACATTTTCCTCCATGCAAGGGGACAAATCCCATTCTGTGATTCTTTCATCCAGGCTAATGCCCTGTACTTTTAAAAAGCTGAGAATCCAGTTTCCCTGTCTAAAGCAAAGAGATTCTAGTAAATCTGAAGAGGGACACTTACTGTCCATGAACTCCTTAACACTTCTCTCTGAAAGACACGAGGTTCTCCAATCAGCTCTGCTTTTAAGATTTCTCTCCTTGTCCCCAAATTGATTAGCACTAATCTTCAAGCTTTTTGCACAATGACAACTTGCAGCAAAAGACAATTGTTAATAGGACACTTTTCACCCTCCCCAAATTAAAAATAATATGGATGTATTGAGTAGCATGGAAAAGCAATGTGTATTCTTCCAAATAAAATTACCTACTTAACTGAATAGCATAGTGCCAAAATAAAAGTTTATGCTGAATTCTGGGCACTAAAATTAACCAAATAGTCAATAATTGTGGCAAAAGAGGGTTGTTGTTGTTTTTTCTGTTCTTCCAGCCAGGCTGGCTGTTATTTATCCTGAGCCTCCAGTGACTCGTCTGCTGGTGTAGGCCGAGAATACCACTGACAATTAGACTTGTCTGAGTAAACAAGAGAGACCTGTGTGTCAGGCCCTGAAAATGTTTATTTATGTGAGGAATTGAGTATCCTCTTGGGAAAGATCCCATATTAAGGGAGGAGTGAAACTTGCATATTCACTTTGGCTATAAAAAGTGTCTCAGCCATTAAAGAGCAGGGTATTTCTTAATACACTGCATTGTCACTCATATTTTCTCAAGCGAATTCACACACCTACATGTCCTTAAGACCTAGAAAGGGGAGAATTATTAAACTGAATAAGCTGCTTTCTTACAAACTCACTGGAGACATTGGAAACCTAAAGTGTCTTGGATTACATTGAAGCTGAGGCACTGTGTTCCCTCGGGCACTGGGTATACCAACACCCTGGGCTCCAGCGTGTCATTCCCACCAACACTGCAGTTGCAGGGAGAGCTGGGGTCTCCCTTTTTTTTCTTTTTTTTTTTTTGACAGTATCCACCACCCATAAATTTGACAACAGCCAGAGTCAGAGCCATTGGGGTCTGGTGGTGCCAGACATTGGAACAAAGGATGGCACTAGCTCAGAGTTTCCTTGACAGGGACCTCCAGCAAGACCATGAACAGGGGCTCAGCTGAGAAATCACCAAAGAGCAGGAGGGAAGAAGAGTGGAAATTGCCTCCTTGGAGCTCAAAGGATTTGTTTATGCGTACCCAATAACAGATCCCCAGTGGCCCCTTAGAAACAGCTGGTGGAAAAGGGAGAGACTTTGAAGGGACTGAAAGGGGTTCCAGAGGTTTCACATTTGGAGCAATTAAACCCTGGAAATACTGTTAAGTGGCCCTGTTGTACCCTTAGAATGATGTGATATGGGAATACAAAATTTTAAAAACCTTCGAAAGGTAGAAGGGTAGTTCTATGTAGAAAAACTAGGGCAGCCATGACTTCTATATTTAGCCTTCATATGCCACTGACTACCAAACACTGGTGGTCCACCATGATAGAGTGTTAGAATTGGGCATTATTCATGTCCTTGGGAACCACATTTAAAAGTCCCTGTAACTATTTATCCTCTACTGACTAACAAGGTCTTAACATTTCCCTCAGCTTGACTAAGTTTTGGACAGTTTTCTTCCTGACAATAAGCACCTGACCTCCTTTTTCTTAGTGCATTTACTTTAGAAAATTTGCAACTGTAAATTCTTTCTCTATCTCTTTGAGTATTAAGTCTTCTCCCAGCCTCTTGCCCATTTTATAGTCCATGGATGTCTTTCTCCAGAACCCAAGAGCCATCCCTTTGTCTGATTGATTGATTTTTATTATATTGAATTTATTGGGGTGACATTGGTTAATAAAATTATATTGATTTTAAGTATATTATTCTATTATATAATACATCATCTGTATATTGTATTATATGTTCACCACCCCAAGTCAAGTGTCCTTCCATCACCATTTATCCCCTCTTTACCCTCTTCTACCTCCTCCTACTCCCTTTCTCTCTGGTAGTCACCATTTAGGAGACTTCCATTTGAAATGTAATAATCAAGAAAGATAGCACCTCTATCTTCCACAATCTGTGGGAGGGCAGGAGCCTAATTCCCATAAGCACTAACTAGCAAACACTGTGGCCTAAGCACATGGATCAACCTCTGAGCTGATGTTCCTTAGTACTTTTCTCCTGGCCCAGGGGTGTCAAACTCATATTCACCAGGGACCACATCAGCCTCACAGTTGCCTTCAAAGGGCCAAAATAATTTTAGGACTGTGTAAATGTAACTACTCCTTAACTGTTAAGGAGCTGAAATTACATTCAGTTCTTTGAAGGCAACCTCAAGGCTGATGTGGCCCCCGGTGAAAATAAGTTTGACAGCCCTGTCCTAGCCCATCTCAGTGCTTCAAACTCTTTCCAACTCTTGTTTAAGTGGAGAT
>CM052538.1:58549302-58610684 GCA_028533065.1 Trachops cirrhosus
GTTGCCTTCAAAGGGCCAAAATAATTTTAGGACTGTGTAAATGTAACTACTCCTTAACTGTTAAGGAGCTGAAATTACATTCAGTTCTTTGAAGGCAACCTCAAGGCTGATGTGGCCCCCGGTGAAAATAAGTTTGACAGCCCTGTCCTAGCCCATCTCAGTGCTTCAAACTCTTTCCAACTCTTGTTTAAGTGGAGATGAGTTTAGTCTCTGTCCCCATTGCAACGGTCTTCTTTGCTTGTTTAATTCTGTCCAGTGCAAATTTTCTTTGATCTCTCCTGTAGACAGGACCCTTTTCCATGTCATTTACACTAGTGTTGACCAGAAGCAGGTTTTTCACCCGATTTAAGATTCCCTAGTTGCTATACTGACCCTGATATAAATGAGCTTCCATTTAGTTCCTGAACTCTGATCTAACCCTTACTTTCCTAGAAATGCCCCTGTATTTATAAGTAAGGGTTGACTTGGTTCATGTTTTTTCAATTTTCTTTTTGGGAAGGTGCCCAGTTTTGTCTTGTGTCCTCACTAGTACTGTGTCCTAAAGTGTAGCAGTCCTAAATTGTTCTCTTCCTGCCTATGGATACCGCCAAACTTATTATACCAGCTTTATGCCTTTCTATTAAATATTCTTGCTTTCTATTGTGTTATTTTCTGGAATGCACTGTCATATCAATCGTATTTAAAATCCCAAGATGACCTGAAAAGCAGTATAATGTTATTTAGTTTATGCAAGTCTGAGACATGGGGGCCAGTTAAGAAAGGTGGGTCTGGTGTTCCCTAAGTGCCATTTAGTTTCTGAGCATGATAGGCTCCTTCCCCAGGGCAAGCTGGCCAGCTCTCACAACTCCAGCCGTTGGGTAGTAAGTTCTGGGGCAGTGTACCCTGCCTCCCTCTGCAGCATGAAGATCAAAGTACAGATTACAGCCACCTGTTCATAGTTCACTTGGAACACTGTTCAATCACCCACTTTTTAGCAATGATAATTGCTAGATTACCTTTATAATGCTATATTGGTTTTCTATTGCTCCTGTAACAGATTGCCACAAATTTAGTGACTTAAAGCAATACAAATTTATTGTTTTGTATTCCTGGAGATCAGAAATTCAAAATAAATTTCACTGGGATGAAAATCAAGATATCAGGAGATCTATGTCCCTTCCAGAGACTCTAGGGGAGTCTGTTTTTTCTTGCCTTTCTAAAGACTACCTGCATTTCTAGGCTCATGGTCCCTTTTTTCATCTTCAAAGTCAGTGATGTAGTATATTCTCTCTTTTCTGACCTCTGTTTACTCATATAATTTTTTAATAGTTCGTTTCTTCTTATATTTTTTCCATTACCATTTATCTATCTTATCTCTGATTCTTATCAAAGACAGAGAATGCCACCTTCTTAAAATGACCCTGTGGTTACATTGGGCCCATCAGGATAACCCAGGATAATTTCCTCATCTCAAAATCCTTAATTTGATCACATTTAAGAAATCTTTTTTTTTTTTTAGCAAAAAAGGCAACATATCATAGGTTCTGGGAGTTAGGATATGAACATCATTTCTTTCTCTTTTCTAATGTTAACAGCAAAACTAGTAGAATAAAGTAGCCTGATACTTCTTCCCTTTCCTGTCTTTCTCTCTCCCCTCTTTTCTTTCTTCCTTTATTCTGCTCTTTTTCTCCTCCTTCCTTTTTTTTCCTTATTCCTTTTCTTCCCTTTCCCCTTTCCTTCTCTTTCTTTCAATATTCAAGAAGATGTGGTCCTAGTAGAAAGAGTGGACTAGAGGGTGTTGGAAAGATTAAACGGAATGATAAACTAAAAGCTCTGGGTCCCAGTTGTAACTCTCCCATTGTTATAAAAGAATAAGAAACATTACTCCCAGTTTTTCTGTTACAGATTTGTAATATTGGGTTGACCAAAAATTTCATTCATATTTTCCCATAAGATGGCTCTAGTAGCGCTTAGTTGTTTTCTTTTTTGTTTGTTTGGTTTTTGTTTTGTCTTAATATGTTATTCATTATGCTATTACAGTTGTACCATTTTTCCCCTGTGCCCACCTCCACTTGGTATCCCCATTTCCTCCAGCACTCTCCCCCACCCTTAGTTCATGTCCATGGGTCATGCATGTAGGTTCTTTGGCTACTTCATTTTTTATATTGTTCTTAACATTCCCCTGTCTATTTTGTATGTACCAATTAGTGCTTCTTAATCCCAGCATCTTTTCCCCCATTTTTTCCCTTCCTTCTTCCAACTGATAACCCTCCAAATGATCTCCATATCTATGATTCTGTTCTTGTTCTGCTTGTTTGCTTAGTTCATTACTTAGATTCAGTTACTGACACTCGCAAATTTATTGCCATTTTAATGTTCATTGTTTTCATCTTCTTTTTCTTATGTAATTCCCTTTAGTATTTCATATACTAATGGCTTGGTGATGATGAACTCCTTTAGTTTTACCTTGTCTGGCTTCAATTCTAAATGATAGCTTTGCTGGATAGTATAATCTAGGTCATAGGTCCTTGCTTTTCATCACTTTAAATACTTCTTGCTGATTAGGTTCCACTAATAGGTGAGATCATATGGTATTTGTTTTTCACTGTCTGGCTTATTTCACTTAGCATAATGATCTCCAGACCCATCTATGCTGTCGCAAAGGGTAGGAGCTCCTTCTGTCTTTCTGCTTCGTAGTATTCCATCGTGTAAATGTACCATGGTTTTTTGATCCACTTATTTACTGATGGGCCCTTAGGTTGCTTCCAGCACATCAACAAAACAAACAAGCAAACAAAATATAACCAGAGACAGTGAAATTAAGTACAAACTGACAATAACCAAAGAGGAGGTGGGAGAGGATAATGGGAGGAAAAGGGGGAGGGGTTTTCAGGAACATGCATAAAGGACACATGGACAAAACCAAAGAGGGGTAGCATTGGGAGGTGGGGATGGTTGGGGTTGGGGGTAGTGATGGGGGGGAAATGGAGGTAACTGTACTTGAACAACAATAAAAAATAAATAAAAAACAAAAATAAATACTTTTTGCCAGGCTCTTCTAGCCTGCAAAGTTTCTTTTGAGAAATCTGCTGAAAGTCATATGGGAACTCCTTTGTAGGTAACTCTCTCCTTTTTTCTTGTTGCTTTTAAGATTCTCTATTTTTAAACTTTTGCATTTTAATTATGATGTGTCTTGGTGTGATCATTTTGGGTTCACCTTGTTTGGGGTTCTCTTTGTTTCCTGAACTTGCATGTCTATTTCCTTTGCCAAATTAAGAAAGTTTTCTCTCATTATTTTTTCAAATAAGTTTTCAATTTCTTTCTCTTTCTCTTCTCTTTCTGGCACCCATATGATCCAGATGTTGATATGTTTGGAAATGTCTCAGAGGCTTCTTAGCCTATCCTTGTGTTTTTTATTTTTAATTATTTTTTCTTCCTGCTGTTCTGATTGAATACTTTTTCCTTCCTTGTATTCCAAATTATTTATTTGTTTCTCAACTTTACCCCCTCCACTGCTGGTTCCTTGTAGATTTTTCTTTAAATCACTTAATTTAGCCTTCATTTTTGCCTGGGTCTTTTTTATGCTGTTGAACTACGCAATGAGTTTCTTGAGCATCCTGATAACCAGTGTTTTGGACTGTGCATCTGATAGGTTGCTTATCTCCATTTAATTTAGTTCTTTTTCTGGAGTTTTGTTCTGTTCTTTCATTTGCACAATATTTCTTTGTCTCCTCATTTTGGCAGAACTCCCTGTTTTTGTTTCTGTGTATAGGGTAGAGCTGCTTTGACTCCCTGTCTTAGTAGCATGGCCTATTGTAGCTAAGTGCACATGTAAATTATATGGGGTGGAGCCTAAGGTAATTGTCAGGGCTTGGCAAACCACATCATTACTCTGTGGCTCTGTGCAGGGGAGAGCTCGGGGAGGGGACAGTGCTGCTGCCTGGCCTCTGAGGTTTTGCCCAAGAGGAAGTTGTTATCTGTCCCTCGTCTTGGTGCCAGTCACTTCAATACCTCCCTGTATGCCACTGGTGCCCTTCCAGCTATTGCCCTGGTGCTGAATCCCAGAGTGGGTGGATCTGTGTAGGCCCTTTAGGAAGACCGTATTGAGATTCCCACAGTTTCTTCCTCCAAAGCAATCCCCACTGGTTTTTACAGCCAGAATTTATGGGCACTTACCTTCCTGACACTGAAACCCTCAGCCAAGTAGTCTGGTCTAGGGCTGAGATCCCTTGCTCCAGAGGTATCCCTTCCAATTTTTATCTGCCACATGTAGATGTAGGACCACCCATTTTGTATCTCCACACCTCTTTGCGCCACTCTGCGTCTCCATGCCTCTTTGTACCTCTCCACCTCTCCACACCTCCCCATTGCCTCTCCACCTTTCTGCAGATCTCTGCATCTCTGCACCTCCTAACCATCTGGGTGAATGTGGTTTCTTTAAATCCTTGATTGTCAGATTTCCATACAGCTTGATTTTCTGACAGTTCTGGGTGGTAATTGTTTTGTAATCTAGATGTAAGTTTTGCTCTAGTTGTACAAGGAAGCAGGATATATTTACCTACACCTCCATCTTGACCAGAAGTCCCTCTATCATGCTTAGTTGTCTTTAACTTTATTTGAAAAAATGTTGTTTGGTTGTATTGTGACAGGTGTCATATCAGTGTACATTTAAAGAAAACTTATCAAAATTGGTGAATTTTTTGTGTAGTCATTTTAATATTAAAGATGGAAGGAAATACACAACATTTTTAGCATATTATGCTTTACTATTTCAAGAAAGGTAAAAACACAACTGAAATGCAAAAACAGGATTTGTGCGGTATATGGAGAAGGTGCTGTGACTGACTGAATGTGTCAAAAGTGGTTTGTGAAGATTCATGCTAGAGATTTTTCACTGGACAATGCTCCATGGTCAGGTAGACCAGTTGAAGTTGATAGTGTTGAAATCGAGATATTAATTGAGAACAATCAATATAATACCACATGGGAGACAGCTGACATACTCAAATATCCAAATCAATAGAGTCATTCATGAAAATGAAAAATGTGTCTTTTATATTACAGGAAAACCCAGACAGACTTTTTGGCCAATCCAATACAACTATGTCTGGTGCATTTTCACTGTCATTGAAATGTACATCAATCTCATTCTTACTCCTTCAGGGAAAAACTGTGGTCTAAAAATAGAACTGATAAAAATATCATGCTACATATTTTCTAAATTTTAAGAATAATAATTTTAATAATTTTGAAATATATTGGTCTACAATATATCATTTAGGAAACCCCCAAAAGATAAATCTCCCATGGTAAAAAAAAAGACATGCAATTTTGTTTATTAAAAACAGAAAAATTTATTATATGGGATCATTTTCTAGATTTCTTTTTATCAATTTCTGGTCGGATTCTTCTCCGCTCAGAAATCTTTTTGACAGCTGAATATATTTCCTAACTTTTAACATGTCTAAGGGGATAATCAGTAGTTTTCAAAAGCTGATACTATAATTCCAATTGCATGCCTTTACCAGATTACTTGTTTCAGTTCTTTCTTAAAACAAATAAACCATAAGGCCAATGCACTTATAACAACTGTGGATCATCTGAAACTTTAAGACCCAAGTGCATTGGTCCTAATAAGCAGATGAAAAAGCAGAATTCACTAAAGAATTTTACCTACATACATTTTAAAATTTCTCACGTCAAAAGAAACCTCTTCTTCCTTTAATATAAACAAGGGACAAAATTAAATGCAAAAGAGTCTGCTAATGCAAGATTGAGATTCTCAGAGGAACATCAATTTTCCCACATCCCACACATTCTGAATATTAAGGTATCACATTTAAGAGACTAGCTAGTTCTGGAAAACGTGGTATTTGAAATACAATGGATACAAATGAAAGGGTTGGCAGCCAGTCTCACTTTTTTAGTATGTATGACCACAGTAGCATCAACTCTTAATTATTCAGGGTCTAATCAGTGAGAGTTATTATGATCTTTTTCTCTCTTTTCCCCCCTCCCTTTCTTGTTGCCCCTTTAGCTCAGGGGGAATGAATAAAATGAGAGCAGGCAATTTGGTTTCCAATTCATTGCTCAGTTATTGGTTTGGGAGATGTGGATGAGGGCTAGATTGAAATCATTATTAATCAGGAAATACCCATATCTTATCCCTTAACCATGTAAATCAGGTTCTTATGCTTTCACTCCTTAATGGTTCCCACAAATGGTCCACAGATGACCGCTAAACATGATTTCTTCTAAAGTCATTTGAATTTTTAAAAAATTATATCAGTTTTTCATTCCTCAAACAAAAGTTACACATATAGGAAACTAGACAGAGACCAACTCAGTGGACAGTTTATCAGAGGTGGAAACAGACACATTTCATGTGAAATCCTCCATTCTGATTTTACCACCCTTCCCAGGCTTTGAAAAATGTACAGAGAGCTTGAAGTTAAAATGTTGTTGAATATCACCAGCAACACTCCAAATTTATATAGCACCTTTCTTTCAGAGAGTTCAGAGTGCTTTATAAACAGTATCTCATTAATCTTCACAACTTCCCTATGTGGAAGGCAATTTCAGCTATCATTACTCACATCTTTTTCAACAAAGAAACAGTGCCCTGCAGAGTGGCTAAGCAACTTGTCCAAGGTCACCGAGGGAGTGAGTGGCAAAGCCAAGAATGGACCCCAGGGCTTTGGCCTTCCAGTTTGGTATTCTTTTCAGGAGGCCGCATTGTAGGAAGAGAAGCTTCTAACAAGCATATTCATAAGTCTCCAAAGAAAAAATCTACCACTTCTTAAAATTTTTATCAACTGAACCATGATGCTAATTGGTGGCTCTTTGAAAAAATATCCATGGTTGGTAGTAATAGGGAAATACTGAAACTGTGTCACAATAGCACCCAGACTTCAGTTTCTAAGCCTCATTAATCACCTAGATACCAGCAGTTGACTTCACAAAACTCATTTGACCAACTGGCAAAAGAACAGCGAGGAGCAGGTAGTAGCCACATAGGAAGTGAAGACCCTGCTTGAAATGACCAAATGTTCAGTGCTCCTTCCCCAAATTATGTGGGCAATACCCATTAGGATAAAAAGCCACTAGTTGATTCAATAAACATTTCTTTATTATTTATCATTTATTGTATGCTAAGTGTGTGCTAAGGGCTGCAAACCTGTCCTTGGGTACTTACGGTCTAGCACCACACAGTGTCATAGGAAAGGAAGATCCATGGTTAACCCTGCCTGGGATCATTTGAGAAAACCGGAACGAAAGTCTAATTAGTAAAGCTCTTTCTAACCATGATGTCAGATTTGACCATGGCATCTTCTTTTCCTGGGCCTCTCTCACTTCTCTTTGCATGGCAGACGTGTTCTAATCTTCAGCTGTCAGCTTGATTACATCTCTTCAGAGTAGCCCCTTTGACATCTACAACATGAGCTCTCCTTGTTGTTGTTGTTGTCAAACACAGAACACTTCATTTCCTTTACAGCTTTCATGTCTGTTGGTATAACAAGTTGTTTACTAGCCAATTTACGATCTCTCTCTTTTTCCAAACTGTAACCTTCATGGAAAGCAGGGACAGTGATTGTTGAATAGTGTTCACTCTGAATGAAGGGTGACTGAATGGATGACACCCTTCAGCTTGTCTTCTCTTTCCTCCCCTATAACATAGTAATGATACTTGTCTCTTAGCATTGTTGCAAGAACTCAATGTCCGAAAAACACAAAACTGCATCGCACCGTGCTCAGCACACAAATTTAGTAAGTGGTAACCTGAGAGTGGCAGTTAATGTGTATACATTTAACAATTTGGAAGCCATTGATTATTCTGTCAAATGTCTTTTTTTTTTTTTGGTGGAGCAATTGAAGTGGACTTGAAGAAGGGAATAATCATACATATTAGTTGTAGTATAACTATTATATGTCATAGTTATATAATAGTTATATAGCTATATATGTAATAGTTATATATCATATAGTTATATATCATATATCATATAGGTAATATAGGTCTATCTGAAAAAAGTCCAGCCATTGTTCTTATAATGAGAACAGTTTACATGATATTGATGTAACCTGGCAGCCAAGGAGAGTGGAAAAGAACGAGTATGCTTGAACAATGACAACTTCACTGTACTAGTCAGTGGGAGTGGTAGACGCTGTTGAGTGAGCATGTGTACTGTGTGGCCATCACATTCAAAATGACTGAACAAGTACAGCAATGAATCTACATCAAATTTTGTGTTAAGCTTGAACATTCCTCCACAGAAATTATTCAGATGATTTACAAGGCCACAGCTATGGGCAACTGGTGATTGGCAACGTCTACACGATAATGCACCAGCTCACGCATCACGACTCATACAGGGTTTTTTGTGAAACATCAAATCACCAGGTGACTCAGTCCCTCTACAGCTCAGATTTGGCACCCAGCAACTTCTGGCTTTTCCCAAACCTAAAATCATTTTTGAAAGGGAAGAGATTTCAGATTGTCAATGAGACTCAGGAAAATACGATGGAGCAGCTGATGCTGATTAGGAGAATTGTGTGATGTCCCAAGGTGCCTACTTTGAAGGGGAGTGAGGCATTATTGTCCTGTGTACAATGTTTCTTGTATCTTCATTAAATATCACTATTTTTTGTATTGCATGGCTGGATACTTTCTGGACATACCCCATCAATATTAGTATATTACTATAACTATTTTTAATTAACTATTAACTAATGAGTTTTAACTATTTTATGGAAACATAATTTTAAAAAGAAAAGAGAAAATCAGAGATAGGATTGCATAGGACTGTTGGTAGTGTGTGTATTTGTATGAATTGGTTAATGCACTGAGAAACTAAAAAATATGTAAGAGAAGCAAAAGTGGTGTAATGTGGTATCAATGAAGCATGAGAAGGTGGGGAAGTTAGTCTTGGCTAGAACAAGAAACATCTTTCAGACATAGGAGAGAAGGAAGCAGGGATGAATATAAATATAACAATTGAAATTAATTTTATAGTTAACACGTATTGAGTATTCACTAACTGGGAAGCACTATGCTAATTTCCCTCTCTTTTGTGTATATATGTGTATATATGTACATATGTATGCATGCATATATGTATATTATTTCTTTAAATTATTACTTGAAAGTAATCTGGAAAGTATGTACCTATATTTTCCTCAGTTTGTGTGTGAGGAAACCGAAGACTAGAGATGGTTATGTAATTGCTGAAGGTAGCACACATAATCAATGTTATAAACAGGCTTGTGGCCACCATGACCCAACTCTGAATTACACTGCTGATTTGTTTCTCATGTAAACAAGTCAGGGGAGCATGTTCTAAACTGAAAGCATTGAATACTGATAATCTTTAATTTCTTTGGGAAGAGAAAGATCATTTTTTAGAGTAAATATATGTGTGAGAGGGTTTAGAGGTAATATGATATGAAAGGACTTGAGAAGAATGGTGAATGGTGACCACGCGGTCTGCAACAGGCTTCAGGCCCCAGAAGTTGTGCATTTCTGGTATCACCAATCTTCTCAGCAGCATAAACAGCTTCAGTATTGGAAAGAGTAGGTGAATCTTTCCCAGGATTGGACAGTTGTTCCTGAAGGTTAAGGGGAAAAGGGATTGATAATGTGAATAAGAAGGTAAATAATTTGGTTAGCCATGAAATCTAGATTGGGTAGGTAAATATGCAAAGCCAGGAGAAAAAAATATTTTGCTCATGGTCAAAAAAGAGAAGTCAAAGAACTGAAAAATAGTAAGATCAGAATGGGAATAAGGAAGCTAGAAAAATAAAAGGTCTGAATTAATAATTTTTTGAATGTATAAAAAGTGACTGATGATAAGAAAAGCTTTTGAAATTAAACTAGGGAGGAGATCTAAAAACAGTACAATGTGGCTTTACCCAGAGAAACTAGATTTAAAGGTGAGGCCCTCATGGTATAGATGTATAAGCCCTATGTGTGTCAGGTGTGGTTTGCTAGGAGACAACATTCCGCATCTCTGATGTGCCTGAGTGACCCTGCAGTCTCACAAGGAGGCTGCCTGCCTTTTTTTGGTTGATGGTTTAATGATGTTCAATAACTGCAAAGAAGCCCTTTGTCTTTATCTCTCACACTGGTTGGCATTCTCTTAAAACAATCCACAATTTCTGCCAAAATATGTTCAGGAAATATGAGCTACTGCAGCCTGTGACCCCTTTAGATAGCCACAAACTGAATCATGGAATACAGTTCAGCTGACTAATAAAACATAATCAGATTGGCAGACTCGGCCATGCCCATACAGATCTTCCTTTAACCCAGTTTAACAAGTTGCTCTTCAGAAGTTATTTATTCCTCCTGTCAACATTCCTATTGTGGAAATGACAGCCATCAAATCTCTTTTAGATCCTAATCCCATTCTTTTCTCTTCTGCCTCAGGTAGTAGAAAGCCTCATATAAGCAATATCCTTTTAGGCAGCTAAGTGATTTGCTTGACATTGATCATATGCTTGAAGGAATGCCTATCAGCTTAAAAAAAATAAATGTAATATCCCCATCATTAGCCATGTAGTAAATTCAAAATAAATATCTGCAATGAAAATTACTTTGAAATCTTTTGAGGCTTAGATTAGTGTAGGTAGCTGTCCAACCAGCAGTCATCTGCCATCTCACTGCAAACTGCATAATAGACTGTCAGGCTTTGCACGGCATCACTACAAGGTCTGTCAGACTGAGTATCACATGTCATTCTCATCCTCATTCTTAACAGAGATATGGTGCTAAGAGAGCCAAATAAGGCCCGTGGTTAGCAGAAGATGACCTTCAAACTGAATCTCATATGTTTAATAGCAACACAAAGAATAAGAAATTATCAAATGATTCACATATTAAAATGACAATAAATCATAGGATATCAATAGGGCCACACCACAGGTGGGTTGCATCTTAGGGCTAATCAAATGTCTTTAATAATTTGTTTTATATATACATATATAATACTAGTATTTATTGACTATTTTCTCTGTGCCATATTGTTCTAGTCTTTTTTTATGTGTTTTACTATATGAAATATATACTATTATTATCTGTATTTATGCAAACTAGAAAAATGAAGCTTGGGGAATTTAAGTAACTTGCCCAGAGCTAGTAAGTGATAGATCCAGAATTTGGAGCTAGGTAGCTGAACTCTAGAGACTGAACTTACAAGCACTGTATTAATCTAGCTAGCCGGGCTTCTCTTTAGAACTGGGTTTAGAACAGTGAGGGAAGTATGCTGCTCAGCATCTTCAGTCCTAAAACACAGAATTTGGGAAAATCAAGTTGCTGAAATTAAGAAAGAAAAATTAAATAGAGAATTGTGCTTCTGAAAACATTCTTATGGTCATAAAAGGCCATCATCACTGCTGTAACACTTTAAAAAATAAAGTTTAAAAAATCATATTTTTTAGAGGCATCAAAAATTGTGGGTGTACAGAAGCTAAATTAGCAAACATCTATGGGGAGATGTATTTCATTGGTAGGCAGGGAGCCATGACTGTTTCCATTATTGGAACTTCTGCAAAATCTCAGGGCATGACCTGAGGGACAAGTATGTTTACAGAACTTTGCTAAAACAAGGAGAAACCAGCTGTCCTTTTAACGGCTAACCATAACCTGGCATGGCAGTTCAGAGTATAGAGGATGATGTCATTGATAAATTTTATCAAACATTTAAGACATTATGCCCATTTTATACAAACACTTTCAGAGAGAGAAAAGGAATACCTCACAACTTGTTTTATGAAATCAGGATGAACTTAGTGCCAAAATCTGACAATAATAAAATGAGAACAAAATTTTGCAGGCCAATATGTCTCTTAGTAGACATAAAAATCCTCTAAAATTAGCAAGTGGAACATAGCCATGCACAGAAATAATACACCTTTAACAAATGGTGTTTATGACAGAAATTAAGGTTAACAGTTAAGAATTGGTCAATGTAATTCACCATACTAACAAAATAAAGAAAAAACACACATGTACTTCTCAAAAACTTTTTTAAAAATAAAAGCATTTGATAAAATTCAGTACCCATTCATAATAAAACTTTTGAAATAAAAAGGAATTACTCAATCTAAGTGTGAAAATTTATAAAACCCCATAACTAATATACTGCTTATTTGTGAAATATTAGATTTGGGTTATGACAACTACTTGAATTTCACCACTTCTTTTTTTGGATTTAATCTTTATTGCACTTTTCCCCTTTACCATTTAGTACCCTTATAACCTCCACCCCATCAATCACCAAATTGTCCATGTCCATGAGTACTTTTTCCATTTTGCTCAATCCCTCCACCCCCTCACCTCCTGCTCTCCATCTATGAGTCTGTTTGTATTTTGCTTGTTAGTTCAATTTTTTCATTAGATTCCATGAGTAAAGTCATATGGTATTTGTCTTTCTTTGACTGGTTTTTTCACTTAGCATAATGTTCTCCAGGTCCAGCCATACTATTGCAAAGGGTAATATTTTCTTTTTTTTTTATAGCAGAATAGTATGTCATTGTAAAAATGTCCCATAGTTGTTTTATCCACTCATCTACTCATGGACACTTGGGCTGCTTCCATATCTTGGTGATTATAAATAGTGCTGCAATGAACATAGGGAAGTTTATGTTATTTCACATTAGTGTTTGGGTACCTTCATATATATTCCCAGAAGTGGAATAGTTGGGTTGTCAAAGAACATGTATAAAAGACCCATGGACAAACACAGTGTTGGGGGGAGGATTGAATGTGGGAGGTGGGAGTGAGTAGGGCAGAGGAGAATAATGGGGAGGAAATGAGAACAACTGTAACTGAACAACAATAAAAAATAATTGATATGTTTTTTAAAAAGGCAGATCCATTTTTAATTTTTAAAGTATCTCCATACAGTTTTCCACAGTGGCTGCCCCAGTTGGTATTCCCAACAATAGTGCAAAAGGGTTCCCCTTTCTCCACATCCTTGCCAGCACTTGTTATTTATTGATTTATTGATGATAGTCATTCTATCATCATAGGTGTAATTTGATATCTCATTGTGGTTTTATTTTGCAATTCTCTGATAATTAGTGACATTGAGCATCTTTTCATAAGTTTATTGGCCATCTGTATGTTCTCCTTAGAGAAGTGTCTGTTCAGGTCCTTTGCCCATTTTTTAATTGGGTTGTTTGTTTTTTTGATGTTGAGATTGTGAGTACTTTATAAATTTTGGATATTAACCCCTTATCAGATATGTCAGCGAATATGTCCTCCCATTCTCTGGGTTGTCTTCTTAATGTGTTTATTTTGTTTTTTTTTTTTAAGATTTTGTTTATTTATTTTTAGATAGAAGGGAAGCGAAGGAGAAAGACAGGGGATGAAGCATCAGTGTGTGGTTACCTCTCATGTGCCCCCCTACCTGGTCTACAACCTAGCAGTGTGCCCTAACTGGGAATTGAACCAGTGACCCTTTGGTTTGCAGGCTGGCACTAAATCTACTGAGCCATGCCAGCCAGGGCAATCTTTTTAATTTGTTGATGATTTTCTTTGCTGTGCAAAACCTTTTTAGTTTGATGTAGTTCTATTTGTTTATTTTTTCTTTTCTATCCTTTGCCTTGGGAAATAGATCCGATAAGATACTGCTATAAACAATGCCCAAGATTTTGCTGCCTATGTTTTCTTCTAGGATTTTTATGGTTTAACATTTAAGTCCTTGATCCACTTTGAAAGTATTCTTGTGTGTAGTGTAAGAAGGTGGTCTAGTTTCACTTTTCTGCACATATCTGTCCAATTTTCCCAGCACCATTTATTAAATAAACTATCTTTAGCCTATTGTATGTGCTTGTTTCTTCTGTTGAATATTAATTGGCTATAAAGGTGTGGGTTTATTTCTGGGCTCTCTATTCTGTTCCATTGATCTATGTGTCTGTTTTCATGCCATTGCCAGGTGGTTTTTATTATTATGGCCTTATAGTATAGTTTGGTATTAGGTAGCATGATTCCTCCAACTTTGTTTTACTTTCTCAGGATCCTGTTGCTATGTGGGGCCTTTTAAGTTTCCATATAAATTTTTGAAATATTTGTTCTGGTTCTGTGAAATACAAAATTGGATTCTTGATAGAAATTGTGTTGAATCTGTAGATTGCTTTGGGCAGTATGGACATTATAATGATGTTTATTCTTCCTATCCATGAACATGGTATAGGCTTCCATTTATTTGTATCATCTTCTATTCCTTTCTTCAGTGTCTTAATAATTTTCTGAGTATGGGTCTTTTACATCATTGGTTAGTTTTATTCCTTGGTATTTTATTCTTTTTGAAGCAATTGTGAATGGGAGTGTTTTTTTAATTTCCCTTTCTTTTAGTTCCTTATTGGCATATAAAAATGCAACTGATTTCTGGATATTAATTTTGTATCCTGCTACTTTGTTAAATTCATTAATCAGTTCCAGTAATCCTTGGTGGAATCTTTGAGGTTCTCTATGTATAGCAGGGGTGTCAAACTCATTTTCACCAGGGGCCACATCAGCCTCACGGTTGCCTTCAAAGGGCTGAGTGTAATTTTATGACTGTACAAATGTAACTACTCCTTAACAGGTAAGCAAGAGGTTTACACTGCTGCCTGGTAGAAACAAGGTGCTGGGCCAGATAAAACAAGGTGGAGAGCCAGCCCGTAGGCCTTGTGTTTGCCACCTGTGATGTACAGTGTCATGTCACCTGCAAATAAAGACAGTTTTTCTTATTCCTTTCCAATTTGGATGCCTTTTTATTTCTTCTTCTTGTCTGGTTGCTTTGGCTAGGATATCCAGTGCTGTGTTGAATGAGAGAGGTAAAAGCAGATGTTCCTGTCTTGTTCCAGATATTAAGTGGAACAGTTGCAGTTTTTGTCCACTGAGTATGTTGTTGGCAGTGGATTTGTCCTATATGGGCTCTATTATGGTTAGGGATGTTCCCGCTGTTCCCACTTTGCTGAGAGTTCTTTTTATCATAAATAGTGCTGGAAATGATCAAATGCCTTTTCTGTATCTATTGATATGATCTTGTGGTTTTTATCCTTTATTTTGTCTATGTGGTAAATCACATTTATTGATTTGCAAATGTTGTGCCAGTCTTGCATCCCTGGAATCAATCCCACCTGATCATGGTGTATGGTTTTTTGGGTGCATTGCTGTATTTAGTTTGCTAATATTTTGTTGAAGATTTTAGTATCTATGTTCATCAGGGATATTGGCCTATAATTTTATTTCTTTGTAGTGTCTTTATCTTGTTTTGGAGTTAGGATAATGCTGGCCTCATAAAATGAGTTTAGGAACCTTCCTTCCTCCTGTCTTTTATGAAATAGTTTGAGACGGAGAAGTGTTATTTCTTGGAATGTTTGGTAAAATTCACCCATGAAGCCATCCCATCCAGGATTTTTGTTTTTGAAAGTTTTTTTTTTTTTATTACTGCTTCGATTTCACTAAATGCAATCTGTCTATTCAGATTCTCTAATTCTTCCTGATTTACTTTTGGAAGATTGTATGTTTCTAAGAATTTACCCATTTTGTCCAGGTTGTCTGGTTTGATGGCATATAGTTGTTCATAGTATTTTCTTACAATCCTTTCTTTTTTGCCAGTGGTAATTTCTCTTTTTTTTCTTGATGAGTTTGGTTAAAGGTTTGTCAATCTTGTTCATTTTTTTCAAGGAACCAGCTCTTGGATTCATTGACCTCTTATATCACTATTTTTTAGACTCTATTTCCTTTTTTTCTGCTCTGATCATTATTATTTCCTTCATTCTACTCACTTTGGACTCTGTTGTTCTTTTTCAAGTTCTTTTATTTGTGAAGTTAATTATTTATTTGAGGGTTTTTTTTTTTTGAGATAGGAGTGTAATGCTATGAATATCCCCCTGAGGACACTTGCCCTGCATTCCACAGATTTCATATTGTTGTGTCCTCATTTTTATTTGTTTCAAGGTATCTTTTGATTTCTTCCCTGATCTCATTGTTGACCCATTCATTGTTTAATAACATGTTATTTAGCTTCCATGTCTTTGCGTGCTTTTCAGTGTTCTTCTTGTTTTGATTTCTAGTTTCATAGCACTGTCATCAGAGAAGATGCTTGATATGACTTCCATCTTCTTGAACTTATTGTGATTTCTTTTGTGTCCTAACATATGGTCTATTTTAGAAAACATTCCATGTGCACTTGATAAGTATGTATATTCTACTGCTTTGGGATGAAATGCTCTAAAGATATCAGTAAATTGATTTGATCTAGTATGTTGTTTAAGGCTGCTGTCTCCTTGTTGCTTCTCTTTCTGGAAGATCTATCCATTGAGGTCAATGGGGTGTTAAAATCCCCAACTATGACTGTATTTCTGTTCATCTCTCCCTTTATGTCCATCACAATTTGCTTCACATATTTAGCTGCTCCTATATTGAGTGCATAAATGTTTACTATGGTTATATCCTCTTGTTGGATTGTTCCCTTTATGATATGTAGTGTCCTTTGTCTCTTACTGTAGCCTTAATGTTAAAGTCTATTTTGTCAGATATAAGTACTGCTCCCCCAGCTTTTTTTGCTTTCCATTTCTATGAAATGTCTTTTTTCCATCCCTTTTACTTTTAGTCTGTTTGTATCTTCTGATCTGAAGTGGATCTCTTGGAGGCAGCATATATACGGGTCTTGTTTTCTTATCCATTCAGCTACCCTATGTCTTTTGGTTGGAGCATTTATGCCATTTACATTTAAGGTGATTATTAATAGATACATATGTAGTGCCATTTTATTGTTAGACTATTTTCCTCTGTTTTTGTTTGTTTGTTTGTTTGTTTCTCTTTTTCTTCCTCTTCTTAAGGCAAGTGCTTCAACATTTGTGACAGTACTGGTTTGGTGTTAACAAACTCCTTTAGGTTTTTCTTGTCTGGGAAGCTCCTTATTTCACCTTTGATTTTAAATGATAGCCTTGTTGTATAAAGTAGTCTTGGTTTTAGGTTCTTGCTTTTCGTCACCTTGAATATTTCATGCCAGTCCCTTCTGACCCGAAATGTTTCTGTTGAGTAATCAGATAACAATCTAATTGATTCTCCCTTGTAGGTAACTACCTGCGTTTCTCTCGCATCTTTCAGGATTCTCTCTTTGTCTTTAAGCTTTTTCTTGGTGTAGGCTTCTTTGGGTCTGACTTGTTTGGGACCCTCCAAGCTTCCTGGACTTGTGTGTCTTTTTCCTTCACCAGATTAGGGACATTTTTGGTCACTATTTCTTCAAACAGGTTCTTGAGCCCTTGCTCTCTCTCTTTTCCTCTGGTATTCCCATGATATGGATGTTACACTTCATGTTATCCAAAATATTTCTTAAATTTTCCTCATTTAATTTTTTTTTTTTTTTTTTTTGCTGCTCTGCCTGGATTTTTTTTTCTACTTTGTCTTCCAAATCATTGATTCAAACCTCTGCTTCATCTAACCTAATCTTCATTTTTTCCAGTGTATTATTTATTTTAGATATTGCATACTTTATTTCTGACTGATCCTTTTTTATGATTTCTGTGTCTTTTCATGCTGTTAATATACTTACAATCATTACTCTAAATTCTCTGATAAATTGCTTGCCTCAGGTTCATCTAGTTCTTCTGGAGAATTCTCTTGCTCTTTCATTTGGGGTCTGTTTCTTTGTCTTCCCATTTTGGTTGCTTCTTTGCATTTTCTGCCTAAGTAGTTAAACAAATCACTGATATAGCTTTAAGCTGTAATCAGCAGCCTGGTTTACACACTACAGGGTCGGGTGGAGTAATTCCTGCTGGTAGGGCTATTGCTTCCCCTCTGGCTAATGCCATTCAGAGAGGCATGCTCTTCCTGAGAAAGATGGCTTCTTCAGAATGGGTAATGACTCAGCACAAGGATCCTGGTGGTTATTCCTTCAGTTGTCTCCCCAGAGCCTCTAATCCCAGACTCTCCCCAAGCATCTCCAGTCCACTCACCCACCCACCCTCTTTCAGAGCCTAGGGTAAGTGCCTGCAAATGAAGTTTTTTGTGTTGGCCCTATAAAAGGCTCTCTGAGTCTCCAGCTGTCTCTCCCTGGCAGCAAAAAACCCTGTCGCTTTTTCACAACAGGATGTTACCGGGGTTCCTTTCCAATACTGGTGCTGTGACTAGGTAGCCCAGCTTGGGGTTTGGACTTCACACTTTTGAGGGGGAATCCCTGGCCACTGTAATATCCCTCTGGAACTTCAGCTTCTGCCTGTGGGAGCCCTGCTAGCCCTCTCATGCCTCCTCTGCACTCTCTACCAGTCTCATTGTGGTGAAGTGGTTTCTTATGTCTGTTCATGCTTATAAGGCTTTTCTTCAGTTAGTGTTCAGTTAGTTACTCAGGATGATTTCTCTACAATTTAGCTGTAATTTCAGATTGGTCCTGGGTGGAGGTTTGTGTAGTTTCCACTTTTTCCTCCACCATCTTGAATCTTCCATCTCACCAATTCTATTTAAATTGCATTGGATGTACTAATAAGTGCAATAAAAGGAAATTTTTTAAGAACTGCATTGTTATAAGATTTTTCTGGAGTAACCAAACAAGTCTGAAAATGAATAAAGTTTGAGGACTTATACTACCTAATTTTAAGACTAATTTAAAGCTACAACATTTAATATAATGTGGTATTAAGATAAAAGTAGATATGAATTAATAAAACAAGGAAGAAACATAAATAAATAGGTTATATTTCTATATGTTTCTTCTATTTGGAGATTATCTGTTATTTGCAGCTTAACTACCACAAATACAGAATCATTATAATATTGAGTCTCTATTTTCATGAGCATGGTATAACTCTCCACTGATTTTTCTATTTTAATGTCCCTAAAGTAGGAAGAAATTAAAATGGCCCCAGTGACTTTCATTCCATGATTATGTTTCATTACATGATACAGAAATTGTGTAGATGTAATTGAGGTTATTAATCAGTTGACCTTAACATAGGGAAATTATCTGGTTGTGCCTAATTTAGTCACAAGCTCTTTAAGAGCAGAGAGATTTCTTTTTTTCACTTTACCTTTTTTAAAATTATTGTTCATGTACAGTAGTCTCCATTTTCTCCTTACCACTTCCCCCCACCCTACCCATCCCCACTTCCCACCCTCGATCATACCCCTCTTTGGCTTTGTCCTTATGTCCTTTATACATGTTCCTTGATGACCCTTCCCTTTTGCCCTTTTTATCCCCTCTCCCCTCCCCTCTGGTTACTGTCAGTTTGTTCTTTATTTTAATGTCTAAGAGCATAGAGTTTTCTTTGGCTGGTAACAGCAGAGGAATGCAAAGAAGTTCAAAGTATGAAAGGGATTTAATGTGAGGGAGATCTACTGCCGAGTGAAGGAAGCCACAGGACAAAGACCTGAAAGCAGCCTTAGTTGATAAAGCAGTTCTCACAGACAGCAGGTAAGAAAATGGGAAGCTCAGGGATATAGGTTAAAGGAACTTAATTCTACCACAACGTAGGAATTAGCTTCAAAGTGGATTGCTTCCTAGGAGTTCCAGGTAAAAATTAGGCCTGACTGAGTCCTTGACTTTGGCCTTGTAAGTCCCTAAGCAGAAAACAGCTGAGCATGCCTGTATTTTTTTGTGAAATGATAAGGGAGTCATGTGTTAAGCTGCTAAATTTGTGGTAATTTGTTATGTAGTAATAGAAAATTATTACAGTATGTTAATAAATTTTTGTAATTTCTTCAAAAAGGTACTGGATAGCCCTAGAGAGATTCCTAATTTATCTTTTATTGTAATTGAAAGTGTCATAGTGTTTTACATTTCCATTTTCTACTTGTTGACTCTTTATAAAAGTAAAGTTTCTGAACACCAATCTTATATTCAGCTATTGAATCATCTTTCTAGAGTTCTAGCAATTTGTATGAAGATTATCTTCAAGATAATGATAGGCTGAAAGAGAGCTTTATTTTCTTCATCCCAGTTCTTATATCATTTGTTAATTTCTTCTTTATTTCTAGCTTGCAAATGCTTGAAAAATAATGACTAGGTATTAAATTTTACCAAATAGTGCTTTGAATTAAATGATTATACAATTTTTCTTTTTTTTTAATTGTTGTTCAAGTACGATTGTCTCCATTTTCCCCCGACATCCATCCTGACCTCCTACCCTCGATCCTACTCCTCTTTGGTTTTGTCCAGATGTCCTTTATACGCGTTCCCTGATGACCTTTCCCTCTTTTTCCACCATTATCCCCTCTCCCCTCCCCTCTGGTTACTGTCAGTTTGTTCTTTATTCTATGTCTCTGGTTATATTTTGCTTGCTTGTTTGTTTTGTTGATTAGGTTCCACTTATAGAAGAGAAGTGGATTCCCTTCTCATTTTGTTGATGGCTTTTTTTGCTGTGCAGAAGCTTTTTAGTTTGATGTAGTTCCACTTGTTTATTTCCCCTAGATTTCCCTTGCCTTAGGAGATATATTGGCAAAAATATTGTTACGTGAGATGTCTGAGATTTTACTGTCTATATTTTCTTCTTTGATTTCTACGGTTTTAGGACTTATATTTAAGTCTTTTATCCATTTTTTTTTGTGCATGGTGTAAGTTGTTGGTCTATTTTCATTTTTGGCATATATCAGTCCAATTTTCCCAACACCACCATTTATTGAAGAGACTGTTTTTATCCTATTGTATGCTCTTGCCTCCTTTATCAAATATTGATTGACCATAAAGGTATATATATATCTTGAGAAAGAACAAAGTTGGGGAGATCATAATACTGGATAGCAAACTATGCTACAAAGGTATTGTAATCAAAAAAGCCTACTACTGGCACAAGAACAGGCATATAGATCAGTGGAACAGAACAGGGAGCCATGAAACCAACCTAAAAGTTTTCTCTTTTAATCTGTCAATGTGCTAGTGAATTCCTGGGATATACCTTGGTCATGTGCATTTTTCTCTTTTATACATTGTTAGATTGGGCTCAACAAGATTGTTTTCACATGATGATCATGCCTAGTTTTGCTAAGTTACTAGTTTCGGAATTATATTTCAGAATTATATTTCAGAATTATATTCAGACCTATATTTGGTTTCTAATTTTTATTTTATCCACAAATGCATAAAATTTAATAACTTTATTTTATGACACACTGTCATCTCTAGTCATTGCATCCATTCCTTACCTATTTTTATTTATCCCTTTAATAATAAACATACATATGCTTACCACTAACTTCAGGATCTAGAAGGATCTATATTATCAGGATCTATATTATTAATAAGTTATTTCTAAACTGTGTTCTACTCCCATATTCAGTTATCTGCTTTTCCCCCAAAGACACTCATTTTTCTTATTTTTCTACTTTTCATTTCCTTGCTTAGTTATTTGGTTGTTTTTACTCACATATACGTGGGCCTAAATAATATAGTTTTGTCATTTTCGAATGCTTAAGGAGAGTGACATACTCTATGTAGTTTTCTGGTACTTGCTTTTGTTATTTAGAGTTACATTACTAACATTTATTCATGTTGCTAAATGTAGCTCTTGTTCATTCATTTTCACAATTTGAAAATAAATGTATCCTGGGAATTTTTTAAAAGGTGAACAACCACAAATCATAAGTGTTTTGCTCAGTGAACTATATCACATGGCAAACACATCTAGATAGCCACCATGCAAGTAATAGAGAGAAGCTATTAGCATCCCAGCTTCCCTCAACATGCCACTCATACTCACTATGCCCCTGTCTGCAGAGGTAATCCACTATGCTGGCTACTGATTCCAAACATGGCTTAGGTTTCTAGTTTCTACATTTAATTTGTTGACTGATAAGGTTGAGCTCCTTTTCATATGTTTAATGGCCAGTTGGCTGGCTAAATGCTGTTGGGAAGTGTCTGTTTAAGTCTTTCGATAATTTCTCATTAGATCATTAGTTTTGTATTAATGATCTTAAGGTTTTTTAAAAATAAATTCTCAATGAATAATTTGTCAGGTATATATTTTGTAAATACCCTTTTATACCTTATAATTTGCCCTTTTTCTCTCTTAATGGTGTCTTTTGATGAAGAAAAGCTCTTATATTTAAATTCAGTTACAAATCTCTCTTTTATGGATAGGGTATGTGTACATATATACACACATATACATATATACATATATATATGAAATTTTTCCCTACTTCAAGGTCAGAAGATCCTCACGTAACTTTCCAGAAGTTTTTTGTTTTATCGTTTACATTTAGATTTATGAGCTATTTGGACTTGGTATTTATAATGGCATAAAGTAAAGCTTGAAGTTCAGTGTCTCCCACATAAATAACCTAATACTCTAGCATTGTTAATTGAAATTATCATTTTTTCCCTACTACAATATTGTGCAACCTTGTTATAAATCAGGTGACTATAGGTGTATGTAGGTGTAGATGTCCCTCTTTTCTGTTTAGCTAATTATTGGTCTATCTTTATACCAATTTTAAACTATATTTATTACTGTAGTTTTATATTTTTATCCAACACAGGAAGTCTTTTAATTTTATTCTGTAAATTCAAAGATTTCTCAACTATTCTCAGCCCTTGGCATTTTTATACCCATTTTAGGATATTCTTGTCAATTTTCATGATGCAAAATTTATTGGGAGCTTGAATAGAATTATATAGGATCTAGTAGATCAGTTTGCAGTGAAAGACTGACCTTATAATCTGATGTCTGAACATAATATACTTTCTATTTCTTAAGGTCCTTGATTTCTCTCAATAATATTTTTCATTTTCTATGTTGTGTTCTCTCACATCATTTACTATATTTATTCCTAGGAATCTGATGATGCTTGAAGCTATCATAAATGGTACCTTTTAAATTTTTATTTTAAATTGTTGTTTGAATATATATTATGTATGCATTTATCTTAACTGTGATCTATTAGTTATTCTATCCCAGTTGATTTAGTGGTAACCCTAAATATTACAATTTTATCCCTGATTTATTAAACTCTAATAAAAATTTATATTTTGTCACTTCTTATATAATTTAAGGACCTTAGAACAACTCTATTAACAATGATTTACATTTTGAGCTATTGTTATCACATACTTTAATTCTATATAAACTTTGAGTCCTGAAAGTCCAAATTACTATTTTTTAAGATTATTTTTACAGTCAATATTAATTTCATTTTCCACTTGTTTACCTTTTTAAAAATCTTCATTCCTCCCTACTTTTTCTACATTTATCTAAAAGTACTTTGTTTTTGCCTGAAGATCTCCTTTTCCTTAATCACAGTTCTGCTGTTGATGATTAATTTTTAAAACTTTTCTCTGAAAGTATCTTTATTTTTACCTCTATTCTTGAAGGAAAGTTTTTGGGGACATTATAATTCTTGGTGGGCAGTTATTTTCACTCAACTTTTGTCTTCTATTTTTTTAATGGGCTGAATTCTGTTGAAGTCCTTACTAACCTTGAAGTACATCAGGATTTGACTATTCTGTATTTGGAGGTAGGGTATTTAAAGAAGTAATGAAATTAATTGAGGCATTGGAGTGTACCCTACTTCAGTGTGACTGGTTTCCTTATAAGAAAAGGATATTTAGATATTTCTTGCCAATCTCCCCTGGTCTGCAAAATCTCTGCTGAGAAATCAGCTGGACAGTCTTATAGGAGCTCCCTTGTGGATAACTAATTGCTTTTTTCTTGCTGCTTTTACAATTCTCTTTGTCTTTAACTTACGTCATTTTAATTAAGATGTGTCTTGTTGGCCTTTTTGGTTCATCTTATTTGGGATTCTCTGTGCTTCCTGGACTTATGTGTCTATTTCACTCACTGGGTTAGGAATGTTTTCTGTCATTACTTTTTCAAACAAATTTTCAATTCCTTGCTCTCTCTCTTCTCTTTCTGTCATCCCCTTTATGCTAATGTTGGTATGCTTGAAGTTGTCCGAGAGGCTCCTTATACTGTCCTGATTTTTTTTTTGGGGGGTGGTCTTTTTGCTTCTCTGATTGTTTTCTGTTCCCTTATCTTCCAAACCTCTGATCTGATTCTCTGATTCATCTACTCCACTGTCAATTCCTGTGAAGTATTTTTCATTTCATTTAACTATTCTTCATTTCTGACTAGTTCTTCATGTTTTCTAGTTTTGATTTTATGTTTCCTATCTCTGTTGATGTTCTCACTAAGGGAATATGGTCAATAATACTGTAATAACTATATATAATATTGATGGGTACCAGACTTATCGGAGTGATAACTTAGTAAGTAATATAATGTCTAATCACTGGGTTGTACACCTGAAACTAATATAATATTATATGTCAGCTATAATTGAAAAATAAAAAAATATTTAAATAAAAAAAGGAAATTAGGACACACAGAAAGAAAAACATATGAAGACACAGGGAGAAGACAGCCATCTATAAGCTAAGGAGATAGGCCTGCAAAGGAATCAACCCTGCTGACATCTTGGTCCTGTATTTATACCCTTCAATACTGTGAGAAAATAAACTGTGTAAGCTACCTGGTCTGCGATACTTTGTTATGGCAGCCCTAGCAAACTAATACACTCTTTGATTGCTTCTTTTGAAAAGTCACCTATCTGTCTCATTCTTTATCTTTAGAAGATATTATCTATTTTTTTCCTGGTAATTTTTAAGTTTCTCTCTATGTCTTTTGTTTTTAACATTTTAATGTAATAAGCATAGATATAATTTTTATGTTTTATTTCACTTGTTATTGGTAGAGGTCCTTGAAGCTATGGATTTCTTTTGTCAGTTTTGTAATATTCTAGCCCATTAACTCCAAATATTTATTCTTCCGTATTCTTTTCTGCTCTCTAGGACTCTGATTTCATGTATGTTAATTTTTTTTTACCATGTATCTCCTATGTTCTTTTATTTATTTTGTGTGTGTGTGTCTCTGTTTCATTTTGGATATTTTCCTTATTTGTAAAACAAGTCACTAAACATGTTTTGGCTATGTGTAACCCGCTATTAATTCCACATATTTAGCTCATAATTTGTCATATGTTTGTTTCAAAAATTTCATAATATTCTTTTTCAAAGTTTTTAATCCTGAAAAAAATCATAGATATTTTTAAAACTATGCTTAATTACTCCATTATTTGAATTTCCTCTGAATCTATTTTAATTCAGTATTTTTCTTCTTTTTTTCATCAGTTTTCATCTTTTTGCCTAGTTGCCTTTCTCTGATCCAGGGATTATTAGTGAAACTTTGAAGAGATTATTCAAAACTTTGAATAATGATATCCTTCTTCAGAGAGGAGTTAGTTTTGTTTTGTTTTTTTTTCTAGCAGGTATTGAGGTTATATGCAGGTTACTTTAAAGCAAACAGGAATTCATTTGACTCCAAAAGTTAGATTTTACTTTTTCTGGGGGTGGTTCTGTTTCAAGTTTAACTTTACACTTAGATGTTGACTTTTACAGTCCCAGTTGAAAACCTGAAGCCATTACTCTTTATGGCCATTTATATCCAATCCCAGCACAATGTTCTTCTAAGTTTTTCAGCCTCTCAGCTGTTGCTTTTGAATGAGCAAATGTTTCACATAAAAAAGAGCACCAGACACTGCACTCACCTCTCTGGATTCTGCAGTTTATGCTATCATCTGGGACTAATTGCTTTTAACTTTAAGAATTTTCTTAAGTATTTCTTATTGTGAGGTTCTGCTAGAAATAAAGCCTATCCACTCTTGTTTGTATTGGAACATCTGTGTTCCATTTTTATTTTGGAAGGATATTTTAGTGGGTATAGAATTCTAGGTCAGCATTTACTTTTTGCAATTTAAAGACATTATTCTATTGTCTGCTGGCTTCCATAGTTTTACTATAAAAGCAATAAAATATCCATTGCTAGTCCATCAAAGATGTACCTCTTATTCTTTGGCTGTTCCAGACTTTGGTTTTGGTTTTTAGTAGTTTAACCTAGGTGTGTTTTTTTTTTTCTTTTATTGATCCTTTTCTGTTTCCTGAACATTTTGAATTTTTGAGTTGATATCGTTCATCAACTTTAGAATTTTTTTAAACAATAATGTCTTTTAATATTGCTCTGTCTTAACCTTTGCTCTCCTTCAGATACTCCACTTACATATTTTTGTTAATCCTTGTTTTTTATTTTTATTTTTTATACTCTTTGTGTTTTGAATATTTTTTATTAATCTACAACTTATTCTTTCTGTGTTTAAGACATTTTAAATTAACTCATCTTCAGAGTTACTCACCCTGTCTTCTGCTGTGTTTAGTAAAATTTAGTCCAATTCTGATTCATCCCTTCCCTCAGATTTTGTCATCTTTGGCTTTTTTAAATTATCATTTCTGTTGTATTTTTTCATTACCATTTATTCTCTTTATACCTCCCCCCTGCAATCACCACACTTTTGTCCATGTTAATGAGTGTTTTTTCTTTTTGCTTAATCCCTCCACCTCCTATCTTCCCCACCACTTAGCTGTCATCCTGCTCTCTACCTATGAGTCTGTCTCTATTTTGCTTGTTAGTTCAGTTTGTTCATTAGTTTCCACATATGAGTGAAATCATATGGTATTTGTCTTTCTCTGACTAGCTTATTTCACTTAGCATAATTTTCTCAAGTTGGGTTGTGTTTAGTCTCATTTTTTTAGCATTGAAATTCACACAAGATCAATTCTGTTCTTTGGATAATTTCAGCTTAGCACTTTAGCTCCTATCCTGAACAGCTTCAGAATCTGGCAAATGTCTTGAAAAACACCATGCATTCATGTTAGGCTTTCCACTTCTGGCAAGAATTGTATCATGTACACTTCAGGAGATTTTACTCTGCCATCTATACATTTCTTGGCTGCTGTTCAGTGTTTTGTACAAAGAACCTAGCTAATTTCTTGGGTGCAAACTTGTCATTTGTTTGGAAATCTTTCAGTTTCCAATGTATCACATCTGTCAAATGTCTACTAGTTTCTCTCTTCCCCATCAGGGTGTTTTACCTCGGCCAACTATACTCCTGCACGCTCTCAGAATCAGTAAATGCCTCCAGAGCACTAAATGGCTAGCTATTATCCACTCAGACAATAAGGGCACTTCCTTTGTGGAGTTTTAGTTAACCAGATTCTCATGACTTACATGGTATCTTTATAAATATTATTTTTTAAAATATAACTATGTTTGTGGTTATTTCTTAGTGTTGGCCTGATGAAACATACTAAACCAACCCTATTTAGAAGTATAGGTCCATTATTCTTTGTACCACACTGTCCCTTATTCTATGAGTCAGGCACTCAGTGTGGGAATTCTTTCACTTGTTCAGGGCATCCATTCCATCTATTTGTGCAAGAACTTGAATATTATTCATTATATAATTTGGGGTACATTAGGCATCCTAAAAATAGTGTTTGTCAAAACTCCATTTATCACCTATTCTGATAGGTGATAAAGATACTATTATCTTTATTCTTATTCTGATAATGAAATACATTCTGACAGTTATGGAATTGACTGTCATGTATTTATGAGTCCAGAGAAAATAGTGTTGGCTAAATTTGTATAAGCAGCCACTAATCTCCCCCAACTCATCACCGACATTTATTTATTTTCTTTCCCCAGGCACTGGTATGGAGGTTAATGGTTTCACATTCCTTAGAAAGACTAGGAAGAATTTTCATACCATGTTTTTGTACTGTATAAGAAAATCTGTCATGAGGTATGATGAGCTTCCTTCTGTTCAGTGGGTCTGCATTTGCAAACTGAACCAGGTCTGGGAATAGGCTACAGGATCATGACTAGACAAATAGTTCAGGTTAGACTTCTGATCAAATGTCTTTGAAAAATTTTGTGTTCCATACCAAGTAGCTTCTTAGTGAGTGCCTTACTGTTTTTTGTCTATTTATCCATAATTAGTGATATCTGCATTTAAAAAATTCTTCAGGGTATGATGACTATGCCTGTTCTATTCTTTATCCATACCCACTTTGTTTCCTTCTTTAGGGTCTGCCTCTAGGCTAGTTGCTCCAAAGATCTCCTATCCCAATCATTTGCAAATGCTCTCCTTTCTACCAGAATTTGTGGCTTAGAGAGACTTGCCTTTAGAGTGATTTTTTAAAATTCTAGTGCCTTTGTCACCAATATACTCCACAGGAATACTTTGAGGAACATGAAAGAAAATAGAGAAAGAAGACAAAAGTTATACTTGTAATTCTGGGATAAAGCCTATTTGATCATGTTGGATTATTCTTTAATAAACATTATGGCCAGATTTCAACTTCTTGTGTTATTTAGGATTTTAACAGCTACATTCATAAAATAGATTAGTATAGTTTCTTTTCTGTGCTAGGTTGGGTTATGAGTAGTTTTGTCTTATTCTTTCCACTCTATCTCTTAAAACTACAAGTCAATTTGGAAGAAATAATTGACTACACTAAATGAAAAAACTGTGATTTAGAGGACATTCTTTGAAAACAATTGAAATTTATTCAAGTTTCCAATTTCTTGAATAAAATTTTGATTATTTTATATTTTTAAAACCAACTAATTTATTAACATTTTAAATATATTTTTTGTTTTTTAAATTTATTTTTATTATATCCCCTCCCTCCACACTCATTCTACTGTTGTCCATGAGTCCTTTTCCTTATTCCCTTATGATTTTAATTCTCTCTATATTTGTTCTCTCATTCTGCTTGCATTTGCTCTCTTTTAGATTTGCAATAGATGTATCACTAATTTTTAAAGAGTAGCTCCTACATTTACATATGAAAATGGCTGTTTCCTCTTGTGCTGTTAGACTTATTTTTATTTTCTCATAATGTAATGGTGACTGTCTTTTTTCTTGGATCTTGAATTGCCCCTTTGGTTCACTTTTGTTTAATAATTAAAACTTTAAATTTACATATTTTCTACAGTATAGTGTGGAAAGATCCTATAATATTTTTGAAATAAGTTTTATTATAAATGAACATGTAGTGTGGCATCCATTCTTTTCCCAGCCACCACCAAAGTTTGATTATTTATCTTCTCTTTGTACTACTATTTAGATGAATAACTCTCCCGCTTTTTAAAGAAATGCTAAGGAGTTTTCATAGTGTGTTCTGTGTAAATCAATTGTTATTTTTTATTGTTGTTCAATTACAGTTGTCCCCATTTCCTCCCCATTACTCTCCTCTGTACTACCTACTCAATTGTGTTTTAATACAAAAGTTTATTTGGTGCTTTAGGCTTTTTGTGTTTTTATTATTCAAAACTGCACAATGAATAAACTTATTCATCAGTCACTTTATATTTTTTAGCATATCTTTGGAATAGAATACAAGAGGTAGGAATACCATGTCAAAGGGTTAATATGTGTAATTGCATTCGAGATATTTTCAAATTTTTCATCATAGGGAATTATATCAATTTCCATTTATATTCTCAGCACCAATATACATGAAGATCTGTTCCCCACAGCCTCAACTAAAGCATAGGTTGTCAAGCTTTTAAATTTTTGTCAATTAATTAGAAGAAGATGTTTCTCATTATAGTTTTTCATTCATGTTTAGTCATGTATCGTAAAATAAACAAAACTTGTGTACAAATATAGGAACTTGTATATCCACCCTGCTTGCAAAATAAAGAATATTTTCATCATCTCAGAAAGTTCTCTTATATCCCTTTCTTCAATGCCTCCCCTGTAAGCAACCACCTTTCTGCTTTTGACCACAACAGACTAGGTTTGCCCATTCTAGAACTTCTCATGAGTGGAATCAGTTGAAAATTTTTTATTTCTTTTACTGTGTTTAATGTTTTTAATATGTATCTATACAGTTGCATGTATTAATTGGTCATTAATTTTTACTGCTGAATAGTATTTTATTGCATCAATACTCAAATCTTCTTATTTATTATTCTGTTGAGGAGCATTTGGGTTGTTTCCAGTTTACTCATTCTAGTGAATGAAGAATGATATGTAATTTTGCTTGTAATTTGAACTTCCCTAATGTCTAATAATTTTGAATACTTTACATCTTCTTAATGACTATTTAATTATCTTCCTTTGCAAACTGTCTTATTAAATCTTTTTCCCATTAAAAAATAGTCTGTTTTATTATTCAGTGGTAGGAAATGTGTATATATCCTGGATACAACACCTTTGTGAGATAGGTATACCGAGAATAGTATCCCCCAATCTATAACTCTACTATTCACTTTTAATGCTGTCTTTTGATGAGCCCAGGTCTTAATTCTGTGGGTTTTTAATTGATCAATTATCAATTTATTTTATGTTGTAGTTTGTGGTCTTTGTAGCTAATCAAAATTTTTTTTGTTTAATTTAACTAAGATCATGGAAATAACCTTCTATGGTTTTCATCTAGAAGCCTATCACTTCTATTTATTTTATTTATTTACTATTTTTAACAATGTATCTTTTCTTTCTTTTTTTTCTGTGTCTACAATTTTCTTTTTTTATTATTTTTTTGATAACTTTTTTATTTTAATTGTTGTTCAAGTACAGTTTTCAATGGGAGGGAGGTGGGGAGCACTGGGGGCGTGAGCTGGAATGGGAGAAAAAGGTAGAAGCCTGTCACTTTTAGTTTTTACATTTAGTCTATGACCTATCTCAAATTTTTGTGTACAATGTGAAATAGAGGTACAGATTAATTTGTTTTCATATGAATATCTATTTTTTCTGGAATAATTAATTAAAAATATATTCCTTTCTCTTTAGAATTGGTGTACTTTTGTTGAAAATAAATTGATTGTATATAAATGGGTATGGTCATCTGTGATGTCATGTTCTATTAATTTATTTCCTGTCTTTACACCATTAACACACACTTCAAGTAACTGTTACTGTAAGTTTTCCAGCTTTTTGTTCTTTTTGCAATGTTGCTTTTACTATTCTAAGTCATTTTTACTTTTATACAAATTTTGCAATGATATTAAGTTTTCTGATTCATCAATATGGCATATCTCTCTATTTTTAAAATTTTTAGTGTTCAAGGCTCGCCTGAACTTTGATAATTCATTTTATAATTTTTGATGCTATTGTAACTTATATGGTTTTTAATTTTTTTCCATGACCTAATCACCTCCTAGGGTCCTCACCTCCAGATACCATCACATTATGGGTTAGTGTTCAACCTATCAATTTTGGGGAGACACAGATAAATCTGTTATTCCCAAACACTAGTCTGGAAGTGATACTCAGCACTTGTGCTTGCATTCCATTGATGGCAACAAGACACACAGGCACTCATGAATGCAGAAAGCAGTGTGGGAGTAAGCAACAATATGTAGTCTATACCTGAGCAACAATTTCCTTGTAATAGCCTAACAAATGGAACAGGGATATTAGTGAACCTGCCATATATAGAAAGGAACTATGAGTTAGCTAGTAAGAAAAGTACAAGCAAGCCCCTTCTTTATCATCTTTATTGATGGAGGAGACTGGAAAGTGAAAATACTTACTTTTCAAACCCAAATTCAGGTAAGGATGGTGAATGATACATATCTCAAGATGTAGCCAAAGTCCCTGTCCCTCAAGGAGAAAGCTTTTTAAATTCTTTTAGTCCTCCACTTTTGCTCCCTATAATGTGGCAGTGAGGCCCACAGCTAATGATCATGAGTATGTAGATCCTCACTTCATGCAGTGGAAAGACAGAAAGAGTGCAGGTCAATGACATTGTTGTATGGTTACATCAGCCTTTATCGCCTCCTTCGGACATTCTTGTTACATGAGTAAATTAACTATATCCATCATTCTTTATATGACTATTTATTGGGGTTTGGTTAGTTGCAGCCACAATCCTAACTGATATGTAATTACAGTAACTGTCCCATCCATGCAATTAATTTTTCCTTGAGACACCAGACCAACTTTTACTAAATTCCTTAATTAGTACTTGTCTTCAGCTACTTTCATATCCAAAGTAATTTTAAAATTCACTGCTGCCCCAAATTTTACAGTATTCTTTGCACCAAGATCACTAAAACAATATGGATTCAGAATCTAGTTGTTTTGAAAACCTCTTTCTCAATAATTAAGCAAAGTACTCCCTAGAAAGTTAAAAACTAAAATGCCCATCATTGGTATAAACAAACATGAAAATATACAAAACAAACAAGCAATCAAAATATAAACAGAGACATTGAAATAAAGAACAGACTGACAGTAACCAGAGGGGAGGGGTGAGGGGGATAATGAGGGAAATAAAGGGAAAAATCATCAAGGAACATTTATAAAGGACCCATGGACAAAGCCAAAGAGGGGTAGAATAGAGGGAGGGAGGTAGGGGTGGAGGGGAGGGGATGTGGGAAAATGGAGACAACTCTACTTGAAAAACAATGAAAATAAATAAATTAATTAATTTTAAAAACCCCAAAGAAAAATATACAAGAGAATAAAAACATTAAAATGACATGTTATCATGTGGCAGTTATACCTCATAAAAGGGAGTGTATTAGAGGAAAGGAAGCAAAAATATTTAATTGGATGCAAAAAAGGAATTGATCATGTGATTTCAAAGACAAGAGCTCTGAGTAGATTAGGAAGAGGAAGAAAAAATATAAGACTATGTTTAGTAGAAGGAAGTGAGATTATTGAGCGTGGAGGTGATAAACTAACCCCAGTACCCTTGACATCCTGGAGATAAACACAATAATACCCTGCCAGGTTGGCAGCTAAGATTCAATTTACAAATAAATTGTTGAAAGGTTATGTATTCTATTTTATTTTATTTAAAGTATATTTTATTGATTATGCTATTACAGTTTTCCCAATTTTTCTCCTTTTATCCCCCCTCTGCCCTGCACCCCTAACCCTCCAGCATCCCCGCCACCTTAGTTCATGTCCATGGATTGTACATATGAGTTCTTTGAATTCTCAGTTTCCTATACCATTTTTTTACCTCTCCCCGTCTATTTTATGCCTACCAACTATGCTTCTTATTACCTGTATCTTTTCCTCCCTATTCCTCCCCTCCCCCTCCCCACTGAAAACCCTCCATGTGATGTCCATTTCTCTGATTCTGTTCCTGTTCTAGTTGTTTGCTTAGCATTTGTTTTCATTGTTGTTGCTGTTTTAGGTTCACTTGTTGATAGTTGTGAGTTTGTTGTAATTTTACTATTCATAGTTTTTGATCTTCAATTTCTTAGATAAGTCCTTGACCATTTCATATAATAAGGGCTTGGTGATGATGAACTCCTTTAATTTGACCTTATCTGGGAAGCACCTTATCTGCTCTTCTATTCTAAGGGATAGCTTTGCTGGATAGAGTAATCTTGGATGTAGGTCCTTGCCTTTCATGACTTCAAATACTTCTTTCCAGCCCCTTCTTGCTTGTAATCAGCTGATAATCTTATGGGCATTCCTTTGTAGGTAACTCTCTCCTTTCCTCTTCCTGCTTTTAAGATTCTCTCCTTATCTTTAATCTTGGGTAACAATGATGATGTGCCTTGGTGTGTTCCTCTTTGGGTCCAACTTGTTTGGGACTCTCTGGGCTCCTGGACTTCCTGGAAGTCTATTTCTTTTGCCAGATTAGGGAAGTTTTCCTTCATTATTTGTTCAAATAAGTTTTCAATTTCTTGCTCTTGTTCTTCTTCTTCTGGCACCCCTATAATTTGGATGTTGGGATGTTTTAAGTTGTCCCAGAGGTTCCTAAGTCTCTCTTCATTTTTTTGAATTCTTGTTTCTTCATTCTGTCCAGTTGGATGTTTATTTCTTCCTTTTGTTCCAAATCATTGATTTGAGTCCTGGTTTTCTTCCAGTGACTGTTGGTTCCCTAAATGTTTGGCTTTATTTCACTTTGGGTATCCTTTATTTGTTCTCTCCTTTTGCGGCCAAGCTCAATCAGTTCTGTGAGCATTTTGATTACCAGGGCTTTGAAATCTCCATCAGATAGGTTGGTTATCTCCTCATGGCTTAGCTCTCTTTCTGGAATTTTGCTCTGTTCTTTCATTTGGGCCCTATTTCTTTATCATGGTGCACCAGTCTGGGTGGTCTGTTGACTATTTCTTTAATTCCTTGGTTGTCAGAGTTCCGTGCAGTTTGATTTTCTGGCACTTCTGGGTGTTTATTGATTTTAGATTGGTTGTTTTTCCTCCTTTTGGTTGTGCAAGGAAGTGAAGGATTTCTCTCTACACCTCCATCTTGGCCAGAACTCAGCCTGTGCATTTTAATCACTATCTTCACCTCAAGAGTACCACAAGACAGATAAATGAGTATCACTTTCAGGAATTGCTTAAAATTGAAATGAATTTGACAGTATATTTCCAGAAGAAGTTCAATTTGTCAATTTAGTGCTTCTGCAGAACTTTACCACTTTTACTGAGGAAAGGACTGTCACCCACTCCCACTTCATTTCTTGTGATGCTGATTCATTGGTTTTATTTTTGGTCTCATCGTTCAGAGACTGAAATTGTGTGCAAAAAATTCATTCCCTTATGATTTCCATTGCCTCTCTGAGCTTTATGCAATAATATATAAATAAAGCATTTATTGCCCATACATTTAAAAAAAATCTATATTGTCCTTCATAACAGTTCCTCATTAGTGAAGTCAAGCCCATAGTTTCTACATTAATTTTCTTGTATCTCAAATGAATCGATGCTGTTCCACTCCTTGTTACCATTATTTATGACCTTCCAAAGTGTAGACCCTTGAAAATTAAAACTGTAGAAACATTTGTTGGAAATCACTAATTCCCATAATAAAACTTTAAAGTTCCCTGACTTACCAAGTTATTGCCTGCTTTAATTTTGTTACTATTTCCACATGAATAATGGTTTCTGCAGCCTGTCAGGTTATAAAATGTGGCTATTTGTCCCACAGAACACTTGTTGAATAATATAAATAGATGCTATTGTTACATTGGTGTTAGTAGGTAGTTACTTACCAACAAAGGAAGGCAGAGAATGGAATCAAACATTAAGCCTTATTAACTAGGAAGGGGCAGCTCCACAGACACCCCAGGGGACAGGAACATCCTCTGCAAAAGGGATGTTAATACTGAGTAGGGAGGAAGGACTGACTTTCCAATCACCCCAAAGAAAAAGCAATCAGTTTGCCCAGATCACCAGGAGTGGGAGGAATAAACAGGGAGCGGAAAATTCCTCTGCTAAGATGTATAAAGTAGGAGCAAAAATGGCAACCATAAAAGAGAGGAATTTAGCTTGGGAAAATATCTGGGGAAAAGATCAGATACGATAAGGGAACAAAACCTCAGAAAATCCAGAAAAGGGATTGGATAGCTTGAAAGAAAGCCTGTTCTCTCCCAAGCCCAAGGAAATAAATTCAAAACCTAACAAAGGCCCATCTCAATAGAACCCACTTGCAGTCTCTCTCTTCAGCAACTGCTGCTAGAGTCTGCCCTCTCTCTACATCCCTGAGGGCATAGTATTTCTTTTCACCCCAATAAATCTTGCCACTATGCTTAAACTTCTTTCACACATGAGTCCCTGAAATTCTTTTCTTGCAACTTTGCAAAAGCCCCCTTTCCTCCGCAGCATTATCACATAATTGTAATAAATGGATAGAAACATTGTCGGCACACGGTAAATTGGCAGATACTTGGGGAAGCACATCTTCACTGTCATTTGGCCATGGATTATGTGCATTTACTTCATGCTTTTTGCTAAGATTTGAATGGGAAGGAGAAATGTATATAAAAATATCATAATCTTTGACAAATTTACAAATACATTTTGAAATATGTGATTAGTTTTTCAAACTTAAGTTTGTGAAACAATCTAGGCTTCCCATTAAACTCTAAAATAAGTTTAAAACTGTGTAGCATATAGGATCTAAGGCTATGGCTAAATTAAAGAACTTACTCTGTATATTTTACATGATGCTGTCCAAAACAAAAAGCTAGGCATAAGATTAAATTAAGATAATAAAGCATTAGAACTAGCATTAAATCTATGGTGATTTTAAAAAATACAATAAATGAAAGAAAAAAATTAGACTCCCTCTCTCTCTCTCTCTTCCTCTCCCTTCCCTCTCTTCTCTCTCTCTTTATCCCTAACCTCTTTTCTATGTGTTTGTTTCTCCTCCTTGTTCCAATGGAAGTATGGCTCTGAAAGTGGTGCTTCTACTTTACTCCCACAGCCCTAAGTACGCTGGACCTGGAAGTGAGTTAAGTGTCCTTGCTCTGCAATGTAGCTTCAGACTCCTTCCCTTATTCCTCCTTCTTACCTCTTACCTCTCAAACTTTGAGTGGTATACCATATAATAAGATTTGATCACCCGCCATTTTGGGGTGTTGGTGTTACTATGAACCTCTTTATTTTCCTAGTTTTAGCTCCTTTATTTATAGTAATTCTTTTCAATATTATTTTATGGTTTTGATATAGAAAGAGATGATTGTTCCAATCCCCTGGTCTCCAATTCTACAAACTCCACTTCTGCAATAATCTTATATACCAACCAACCTCAGCTTCTCTTGCTCATCCTCTAGAGTCTAGATCTTCATGTGACAACTATCTAGAGCCCCCCAAAATCTGAACTCATTCTATGACCACTACCCCCTATCACTATAGCTCCCTCTTCCTACATTATTCCAACCCCAACAATCCTTTGTAAACATTGAGAAAACCAATTCAATCATGCTACAACCTCTTATTTTCTTGAATTAAACTGGGTGTTTTTTTCCTCCTTCTTCACATTCTTCATTAAATTCCCTGGTCTTATAAACACTGTTACATACACTCATGGTTCTCTTACATCAGGACACACTAGTCTTTCACATTTGTTCTTTTTTTAAAGAGTATTTTGGTTTCAGGGTCCTTTGATATCTCATGTGAGTTTTAGATAGGTTTTCAATTTCTGTAAAAATTGCCACTGGGATTCTGAAAGCTTTGTACTAAACCTGTATATAGCTTTGGGCAGTATTGTAATCTTAGCAATATGAAGTCTTTGAATTTATGAAAACAATATCTTTTATTTGCATCTTCCTTGATTTTGCAGCAATATTTTATAGTTTTAAATATACTAGTCTTTTACCTTCTTGGATAAATTTATTCCTAAGTGTGTTACTTATTTTGTTTAATTGTTATTAAATTTATTGGAGTAATATTGGTTAACAACATTATATAAATTTCAGGAATACAACTTTATAATACATCATCTGTATACTCCTGTGTGTTTATCGCCTGGTATAGTCTCCTTCTGTCACCATGTGTTTTACCTTTTTTACCTTCTTCATCTTTTACCCAATCCCTTCCTCTCTGATAGTATGTTGCAATATTTATTTTGATAGTATGGCAAATGGAATTGTTTTCTTAATTTCCTTTTAGGATTATTTATTGCTAATACATAGGAACACAACCAACTTTTGTTAGTTGATTTTGTGTTTTACAACTTAGCCGAGTTTGTTTATTAGTTTTAATAGTTTATTTGTGAAATCTATCAGTGTTTCTACATATAAGACCATGTTATCTATTAACAAAGATAATTTTACTTCTTCCTTTCTAACTTGAGTTTCTTTTTTCTCTATTTAAATTATTATTATTTTCCTTAATTGTTCCAATCAGAACTTTCTCTACTATGTTAAATTGATGTGACAAGAGTGGAGATCCTTTTCTTGTTTCTGATCTTATAGGAAAAAAAGTAAATCTTTTAGCATTGAACAAAACATTATCTTTTTCATATAGGACCTTTATCATAGTGAGGAAGTTTCCTTTCTGTTCTCGGCTTATTGTGTGTGTTTTTTAAAAACATGAAAACGTGCTGAAACTTTTTAAATGTGTTTGCTTCAAAAATTGAGTTGATCATGTAGTTTTATGACTTTATTCCATCAATATGATTTATTATAATGATTGATTTTCATATGTTGAAATATATTTGCACTTCAAGAATAAATCCCACTTGGTCATGGTAAATTCTGTACTGTAATCTTGTTGAGGATCTTAGTTATAGTATTCATGAGTAGTATCCTTGAATAGGTTTCTTGTGGAGTCTTTGCTTTGTGTATAATGGCTATGCTGACCTTAGAAAGTGCTTCCTCCTCTTTAATTTTTTTTGAAGAGTAAGAGGACTTGTGTTTATTCTTTTGCAAATGTTTACTGAATTCATCAGTGAAGTCATATAGCCCAGGTCTTTGTTGTTATTGCTGGGAAGATTTTATTACTGACTCAATCTACTTACTAGTTATAGGTCTATTTGGATCTATTTATTTTTCAGTAGGTTTTGGTAAATTGTGTGTTTCTAGAAATTTTCCCATTTCATCTAGGTTTTCTTCCTTCTAATAATTTGTATTTATTTTACTTTTCTTTTTAAAATTCCTTATGGTATAAAGTTGGAGTATTGATTTGAGATCCTTCCTCTTCATTGATGCATGCATATACAGTTTTCAGTTTCATTCTTAGAACTGCTTTTGCCATTTTCTACAAACTTTTATATGTTGTGTTTCATTTTATGTATCTCAGGATGTCACCTAACTTCTCTGGTGATTTCTTCTTTGACTTGTTGGTTGCTTAAGAGTGTGTTGTTTATTTTCTACATATTTGTGAATTTTTCAGTTTGCTTCCATTATTGATTTCTAGTTTCATTTTAGTTTTAATCTGGAAAGATACTTTGTATATCAGTTTTTAACTTTAAGAGTTTTTGTGGCCTACTATCTGGTATGTCCTGGAGAATATGCACTTGAGAAAAATGTATATTTTGCTGTTACTGTGTGGAATGTTCTGTAAATGTCAGTTAGGTCCAAATAGTTTATAGTATTGTTCAAGTTTTCTATCTTTTTATTGATCTTCTGTCTGTTTTTTAAATCCAAAGTAGGGTATCGAAGTCTCCTACTGTTATTACAAAGCTGTCTGTTTCTGCATTCATTCTTTTAATTTTTTTTCATACATTTTGGGGGCTCTGTTTTATTGGTGCATATCATTGTTCTATCTTCTTGATGAGTTGACTTTTTTGTCAATCTATAATACCTTTTGTCTCTTAAAATTTTTTGACTTAAAAGTCCATTTTGACTGACGGTACTCTGGCTACCCCAGTTCTCTTTTGATTACTACTTGTATAGAATAATATTTTCCATACCTTCACTTCATTAAAACTAACTGCATCTTTAGATACAAAATGAATATTTTGTAGACAGCATATAGTTGGATCACTTTTAAAAATACTTTCTGTCAATTTCTGTCTTTTGGTTAATTAGTTTAATTCATTTACGTTTAAAGTAAATACTGCTAAGAAAGACTTGCCATTTTGCTATGTCTTTCTATTTTTTAAGTACAAAACATTTTATTAAAAAAGCATTATTCTTACTAGGAAATTAGTAATATATCTATTTTACCTATCATTTTTATTTTTCAATTGTAGTTTACATTCAATATTATTTTGTATTAGTTTCAGGTATACTGCACAGTGGTAAACAATCATATACTTACAAAGTGTTCCCCCATATATTTCTAGTAACCACTTAGCACCATACATAGTTATTGCAATATTATTGACTATATTCCTTGTGCTGTTCTTTATATTCCCATGGCTGTTTTGTAACTACCAGTTTTTACTTCTTAATTCCTTCACCTTTTCCACAGAATCCCCCAAACCCCTTCCCCTCTGGCTACTATCAGTCAGTTCATTGTATCTATAAGTCTATTTTAATTTTGTTTGTTTATTTTGTTTCTTAGATTCCACATATAAGTGAAATCATATGGTATTTGTCCTTCTCTGACTGTCTTATTTCACTTAGCATAATAACCTCTATATCCATCCATGTTTTCACAAATGGGAAGATTTCATTAATTCTTTTTTATGGCTGAGTAATGTTCCATTGTATATATGTATGACTTCTTTTTTATCCAATCATCTTGGGCTGCTTCTCCTTTTTGGCTCTTGTAAATAGTGCTGTAATGAACATAGGGGTGCATATACTCTTTTGAATTAGTATTTTAGGCTTCTTCAGCTATATACCCAGAAGTAGAATTGCTGCATCATAAGGCAGTTCCATTTTTAATGTTTTGAGGACCCTCCATACTGTTTTCTATGGTAGTTACACCAATCAGTATTTCCACTAACAGTGCACAAGGGATCCCTTTTCTCTACATCTTTGCTAATACTTCTTTGTTGATTTATTGATGATAGCCATTCTGACAGGCATGAGATGGTATCTCATTGTGGTTTTCATTTGTATTTCTCTGATGATTAGTGATGATGAGCATCTTTTCATATGTATATTGGCCATCTCTATGTCTTGTTTGGAGAGGTGTCTATTCAGGAAGTCCTCTGTTCATTTTTTAATTAGAGTGTTTGTTTTTTGGTGTTGAGTTGTATGAGTTCTTTATAAAATTTGGATATTAACCTCTTATCATATGTACCATTGGCAAATAACTTCCCTACTCAATAGTGGTCTTTTCATTTTTTGATGGTTTTCTTTCTTGTGCAAAAAGTTTTAGTTTGATGTAGTCCAATTTGTTTATTTTTTCTCTTGTTTCTTTTGCTCGAGGAGATATATCAGAAAAAAATTATTGCTAAGAGAGATGCCAGAGGTTTTACTGCTTGCCATCTGTTTTTTTATATGTCTCATAGCTTTTTTGTTTTCTCCATTACTGCATGTTTTTGTCTTTAGTTGCTTTTTTATAGCAACATATTTTAATTCTAATCTTATTTCTTTTTGTGTATATTCTACAACTATTTTCTTTTTGGTTACTATCTTTTGGGATTACATATAACATCCTAAAGATATAGCAATGTAATTCATATTGACACCAACTTCACTTCAATTGCGTACAAAAAATAAATCTCTGCTTCTGTGAAGCTTTGTCTTCCTTTCATGTTGTTGGTTTCACAAATTATATCTTTTACACTGTGTACACAGTAACAAGATTTTTAATTGCTTTTATGTATTTTTCTTTTAAACCCATGTAGAAAATAAAAAGTGTAATGTTGAACCAAAATTAAAATAATACTGTTTTATAGATATATATTTTTTTTTTTTACCTTTCCTGAACTCTTTTTTTCTTTATTCCTATGAGTTACAGTATAGGTTCCATTCATTTCTACCTTAAAAACCCCCTTAGCATTTCTTATCGGGAAAGTCTGGCAGGAAGAAACTCCCTCACATTTTGTTTACCTAAGAATATCTTAGTTTCTCCCTCATTTTTAAGAACAATTTTACTGGATATAGAATTCTCAGATGACAGGTTTTTTCTATCTTTAACCTTCTTACATACATTATCCCACTACCTTCTGGCCTCCAAGTAATCTGATGGGATAGCAGCTGATAATCTTATTGAGGATCACATTTAATGACTTTCTTCTTGCTGTTTTCAAAATTCTCTGTCATTGCTTTTGGAAGTTTGAATATAACATGTCCTGGTGTGAGTCTTGCATGGGTTGTAAGTAGCATCCTAAATTCCCCCATATGAAAAGCTGCTTTTGAATATCCTAATTCCCCAGAGAATCTCACCCTAATGTCTCCTCTGGGCCTCAGATGTTCTACTGGATGTCTCTATTTTTACCCTTTTGTCACAAGTGTCTGTGGGTTCAAAGTCACCTTTTAGCTTTTATGAGCAGCACCCGCCACTTTCCTGTGTTAGTTCTGACTTAGAAGAATGCCTTATACAAGTCCTGCAGGTTTTCCCCAGATGAGTTAGAACAAGCATACCCAATTATTTGCAACTAACGTCTGCTCTACTCCCTCTGATTCATAAGAGAAAACTGGAAACTGAACTGCTGTTGGTTCAAGACTACTACCATGTTGTGAGAAACCCCTTTCTTTTCTTTTATAACCTTTTCTTACTTGACATCTAGAACACTCTTGTGGTTTTCCTACTTTCTTCACCTCTTCCCCATATTCCATTTTTGACAGATTTGAAGATCTCTAGAATAGTCTTTGGACTTCATATCTTCTCTATTTATTTCCTTATTGTTTTCTCATTTATCTGTATGGTAATTAATCCCAAATGTATATTTCAAGTTTACGTTTCTCTCTCAAACTCCAAAACCATCCAACTGTCAACTTGACTTTATACTTGGATGTTTTATAGACATCTCAAGTTCCAAAATGGAACTCTTGATCTTGCCTTTCAAATCTCCTGCTCTTGCAGCCTCCACATCTCTATTGAGTACAAACTTTAACATTTTTAGAGCAAAAACCCGGGGCATTTCTTGTCTCTTCTTCTCTTACTCTTTACATACAAATTGTTACCACATTTCTTTGGCTCTACCTTTAAATTACCCACAATTCACTTTCACCATCTCCTCTGCTGTCACTCTCATCCAAGCCATCATTCTCTCTCCCCTAGATTGCTTTTAAAAGAATTACCCATTATTGGATATTTCCATTGTCCCTCTATTATTTGATCTCAACACAGCAGCCAAAATCATTGGTTTAAAATGCAAATCAGGCTATAGCACTTATCTGCTCAAAACTACAATAAATCTCATTTTACCCTAATAAAAGCCAGTGTTTTTACAGTGGCTTATAAACACTTCTCAAAGTACGTGCTAAGTAGCACCTGCATCAGAATCACCAGTGCTGAGTGGTTGTGCTGGTTAAAATTCAGAGTCCTAGGCCTCATTCCAGACATTCTGGGTGGGAACCACTGGAAGTGGATCTCTGGGATCTGTATCTTGAACTAGTCTGCTAGTGCCTATTGTGTGATTGACATTTGAACACCACTGGTTCATACTATGTATTTGATCAGCTTCTCCTCTCTTGCCTCTCTTAATTCAGCTATTACAATTATCCTTGTTCACTCTGCTCTAGATATACTGGCATCCTTCATGTTCCTTAAAAACCTCACCTTTGGGTAACAGTCTTTGAAGTGATTCTTCTTTCTGCCTAGAAAGCCCTTCCCCAAGACTAGTGCATGGCTCACCTCCTCACTGCCCCCAGGTTTTGCCAAAATATTATCCTCTTTTGCACTTCCCTGCTCACACTCATCTAGCTCTGCCTCTCGTACTCCTGACTTCCCACAAACCTCTTCAACTTTTTCTTTTTTTCTATGGGCTATAAAACTCCTAACATTGCATATGCTATTAACTTACCACACATATTGTGTATGACTTGTTTTTCCCTTCTAGAATATAAGCTCCACAAGGAGGGGATTCTTGTCACAGATCCCAAGTGCCTACAATGTCTGGCACATAAAGTAGCTCAATAAACACTTGTTGAGAATGATTTGCTGGAATAATTCATGAATGTCTTATAAATTTTTATTTTTATCTTTGACATAGAAAGACATCTGAAAGCAAGGACTAATAGAAGTACTTATTATAAGAATAAACATGAATATGAAAACAAATACCAAATCTTATTTGAAATGACCATATCTTCAATTAATTTTTGTTTCTACTATGATGTATGCACAGAGTATTTCAGGAGAAGTATCATAAAAGCAATCACTTTGAAACAAAGATTTGGTAGAATAGTGCTTATTAAGACCACCCATCTCCTTCTCTAAGAAATACCCAGAACTAGTATAAATTTTTTCTCTAAAGATTTGTTTCATAATCACCAATCTGTCATTTTTAATTTTGTGTTTTCTTTCTCATATTTTTGTTTACCACTTTTTTCTCTGAATAAAATATATAATCCTTTGGTCCTTTTCAATAAAATATGGAACTGTTATATTCATCTAAAAATAAAGTATAGCTGTTCTATATGGTAATTTTTTCTTCTACAATAGTCAGTTTAGATACTTTTATATAGTTTGGAAGATTGGATAAAAAATGGGAAGAGAAATACATTGTCATTTTAAACAATTCTGGGAAATCACCCATTTTCTGTAGAATTCTTTCAAGAAAGATGACCTAGTACTTCCTAAGACTTTTTATTTTGAGGATGGCACAACATTTTAAGATTAAATGGTTAGTTTTCTATAACTCAATCTGTCATTTAGTCTCTCAAACAAATTAGGAACCTGAGCTTGAGTGAATTTTGAATGGCTTTGCTTATAACTATGCATAACTTAGAATTACTTATAACTTTTATGTTGAGGTATTGACAATAAGAGGTGGAGAATAGGGACTCATGTGTGAGAGAGAGGCTATAAGAAATTACCTTGCTAATTTAAATCCCAGAGCTATGGACCTCCTAGACTCTGAAATGAGTCCTTGCCATATTCAGTAGAATAAGCTAAATAATAGTGCTTATTATTATCTGTAGTTATAATCATAACAATCAACATAACATCCACATTATAAAAAATAAAATGTTCAATATATTAAAATTTAGAAAAGAAGTTTTTTATAAAAACATGAAGAATAGAATTCACTGAAAATAATCATTTCAAGATGGCATAAATGACTGCTACCATTTTATTTTCATTGTTCTACCTTCTATTGTCACAGGCTATATTATTCATTTTTATCCCTAATATACAGCATAGATTAGAAATGTTATAAATATTTTTGAATAGAAAGCTGAGAAGACATACTTCTAAATGTTTTAAGTTCAATTCTCCTTTTTAAAAGTAGTCCTCAAAATAATTGGCTATTCTTCCTCTAGAGGTTCTGATATATTGATAACCTGAGTTAAGCCCCTTAAGGTATTTATGCAAAACAAGCAAGAGGTTCATTTAACTAAAGCAAAACTACTCACCCATTAGTATTGATTAATTGCTTTGCAGTCACTTTCATTAGACTGTTTAATTTGAACCACAATTAGATTTTATCCTTTTAAAAGATAAAGCAGATTCCCCAGCCATTAATTAAAGGGCCTGGCTACTGTTGTTTCCAAGATGGATGTTACATACCTCCTTCCACTGATGACCCAACTCAGCAAAATTGTATATTTCTGGTTTGAGAAGCACATACTGTAACTGTAATACTGAAAACTTTAGTTTCTTCCTATGTGGACAGGTACTCATAGCACTCTGCTCCCTGGATGAGGAATCACAGTACATATCAACAAAATAAATCCACAAATGCTATTCTTTTATAATATAAATTCATACATATAATTTATAAATTGATTAAGGAAATAAAGTCTAAACAATGTTCTGTATAGACCCTTCTTTCCCCTCATTAAAGTGATGAAATAAAATACCATTTCACAACTGCCCAGATTCCCTGTAACATGTTTGTCTCAAAGGCAATGACAAAAACAGCTCAAAGAGGAAGTTTCTGTATCTTGGACAGATAGGACTTCAGTGATAGCTAATAATGCTCTAGCCTGCTCCTACTTCCTTCTCTTGAATTCACATTTGTGTAACTCTAAAGCCCATATTATTAAGACTATTGGTACTAATGATATGGGCTATAGATATTTTTAATATATTGCATTTACTGAAGCTCTCCAAAACCTACAAAAATAAAATTAGAAATCAAATACTATATTTAATGAAAGTAGGATATAGCCGTAGCTTCAACATACAGAAAGAAATATCTTCCCAACTTAGAGCAAATTAAGGTTGGACACAGGAGGTGATATAAGCAGCAGATGTTGATATTTCTAAAAGTAAGTGCCATGCCCCTAAAAGTTTTAACCAGTGTTTAATTTTCTGGAACAATAATGTCCAGGGGCATGGATGGACCAAAAACAAAGGAGGGGATTCCTATGAAAACACAGCAGCACGATTTGCAATAGCCAAGTGCCAAAAGCAACCTAAGTGCCCATCAGCAAATGAGTGAATCAAAAAACGATGGTACATTTATGCAATGGAATACTATGCAGAAGAAAGAAAGAAGGAGCTCCTACCCTTTGGGACAGCATGGATGGAACTGGAGAGCATTATGCTAAGTGAAATAAGCCAGGCAATGAAAGACAAATACTATATGATTTCACCTTTAAGTGGAACCTAATCAACAAAAGAAACAATCAAGCAAAATATAATCAGAGACATTGAAAAAAAGAACAAAAACTGACAGTAAGTAGAGGGGAGAGGGAAAGGAATAATGGGGGAAAGAAAGGGAAGGGTCATCAAGGAACATGTATAAAGGACTCAAGGATAAAGCCAAAGGGGGGTAGGACTGAGGGTCAGAAGTGGGAGGTGGGGGTGGGTGGAGGGGAAGTGGTGGTGGCAAAATGATTAATGGTCAACTCATTATTCTTTGAACATGCGATATTTTTCCATTTATTTAGATCTTTTTTGATTTCTTTCAACAATGTTTTATAGTTTTCAGAGTATATGTTTTGCATTTATTTTGTTAAATTTGTTCTATTTATGCTCTTATTTTATTATGAATATAATTGTATTAAATTTGTTTTTTAATTGTTATTGCTAATAAAGAAATGAAGTTATTTTTGTATATTTTATTTTGATGTGGATCTTCCACCTTTGGTGAATTAATTTATTATTTCTCATAAATTTAGTTTATTCCTTAGGATTTTTTAATATATAAGATTATGTCATGTGCAATAGAGATAGTTTTGCTTCTTTCCAACTGAATGACTTTTATTTCATTACATTGCCTAATTGTTCTAGGTCTAACCTCCAGTAGAATATTAAATAAAAGTTGCAAGAGTGTACATCCTTGTATTGTTCGTGATCTTAGGAAAAATAATTTGGGGTTTCTTCTAAACAGTTTATTTTTATTGTATTTTTTTCCATTACCACTTATCCTCCCATATTCTCTTTCACCTCCAGCCACCTTCATCCTCCCCACAATCACCATACTATTTTCCATGTTCTTTTTCTATTTTCTTAATCCCTCCACCCCCTCCACCCCACCCACCCCACCCCCAACACTGTCAGCCTGTTCTCCATCTATGAGTCTTTCTCTATTTTACTTGTTAATTCAGTTTGTTCATTAGAATCCACATATGAATGAAATCATATGGTATCTGTCTTTCTCTGCCTGGCTTAGCATAATGTTCTCCAGGTCCATCCATGCTATTGTAAAGAGTAAAGTTTTCTTTTTTATGGCTGAATAGTATTCCCTTGTATAAGTGTACCACAGCTGTTTTATCCACTCATCAACTGATGGACACTGGGCTGCTTCCAAATCTTGGCAATTGTCAATAATGTTGCAATGAATATAGGTGGGATATAGGTGGGATTTTTACAGATGTCTTTTATCAGGTTGAGGAAATTTCTTTGTATTCTTACTTTGTTCAGTATTTTCATAAGAATCTTGGATTTTGTCACATGCTTTTCTTGAATCTTATTGTTGTCATCATGGAGTTTTCACCTTCATTGCTTTAATAAGATTTTACATGAATAAATTTTCTAATGGTAAGATAACCTTGCATTCCTGAGGAAACCTCAGTTTCTAATGGTGTATATAATACTTGCTATATTTTGCTAGATTCTATTTACTAATATTTTGTTGAGGGTATTTGCATCTATATTTATAAGAGATAATGGTCTCTGTTTTGTTGTTGTTTTTTGTTACAAAATCTTTGGTTTTGGCATCAGGGTAATATTGGCTTTGTAGGATGAGTTGATAAGTACTTCCTACTTTTCTATTTTTGGAAGAGTTTGTGCATAATTGCTCTTAATTCTTTAAATGTTTGACAGAATTTGAAACTAAACTTTTCTTTGTAAGAAGTTTTTACATTACTATTTCTCCTTGAGTCAGCCTCAGTATTTTATGTTTTTCTAAAAATTTTTTCATTTCATCTACATATCTAATTTTATAGGACTATAGTTATTCATAGCATTCTCCTACAATTCTTTTATTTCATTTATATAACTACGGTAGAAATATCTCCTTCATTCCTCCTTTTAGCTATTTTAGTTCTCCTCTCTCTCTGATCTGTCTAGCTAAAGTTTTGTTAATTTTGTTGATTTTCAAATAATTTTTGATTTATTGATATTTTCTATTTTTCTATTCTCTGTTTCATTAATTTTTGCTTTAATATTTATTATTTTCTTCCTTCTGTTGGCTTTAAACTTAGTGTGCTTTTCTTTTTTCACTTGAGATCAATTTTTAATATTTTCATCTTTTAATTCCCAAGCATACAGTCAGTGTAAATTTAGCTTCCAAATAAGCAAGAAACACATTACCAGCATTAGTTCACAGGCTTACTCTTCTAGTTTATTATTCCCTCTTCATTCCTTCAACTTAAAGAGTGTTTTTCTATCTTGTAAACCTAATTATATACTTTTTAAATCTAATAGTTCTAAGTAGTATGACAGAAAGAATGTCCCCTACAAACTACTAAGTCTATTCACATCATTTATAATTGCTGGCTAGTGGAAAGTTAGGGCAAAAAACTTCTTAATGATAAAAGAGATGTAGACTTCTAGTGGGCAAGAAAGCATTTTGTTGATACGTTCAGTAACTGAAGAGAATATGACTTTAGGTAAAGTGTAGTGAAGAATTTTTGCTTTATAGAAATAAATATAGGATGTTAACATGGGCTATTATTTTTCTCAACCAAATTGTTTAATTCTGTCTTCAAGCAAATGATATATAACATGCTTATAGGATAAAAATAACTTTACAATAAAAATGTTAGATTCAATAGTCATATGTGATCATAAGTTATTTTTGCACTCTCATTATTAATAAAGAAAAGCTAACAAAGGTACCATCTTTAAATTTTCATTGTTGTATTTGCACAAATTGTTTGTAAACTATGAAATAGACTTTTACTTTATTATTATTTTTTATTTTATATGTTTATTGATGAGAGAGAGAGAGAGAGAGAAACATCAAAGTACTGAGGTGAGAGTGAAACATCTATTCGTTGCCTCCTGTACCTGCCTGGATCCCAGGGTATGGAACCTGTAACCTAGGTATGTGCCCTGACTTAACATTTTGTGGTGTATGGGATGACACTTCAACCAACAAAGCCACCCAGCTGGGGCTGGGATAGAATTTTTTTAAAAGATTAGTATGAACTATTAGCTGGAAAAGTAAAATCCTTTTTATCTCCCAAACTTTTAAAGATTTAGAAAAATTACTTTTTCTGTGTATTTTATTTCAAAATATGATGAATGACACTAATCTGGGGACAACCTACAGCAAAGATGTAAGTATAAAGCAGAATCTGAAATGTAATTTTTGTTACTTAACAAGGAAATCTTGTATAATAAAAGGCTGCACTATTCAGATGCTGAGTGTCCCAAGTCCTTAACATTGTTGGAGCTGAGGATATGCTGTAGAAACTTAAATAGTTCACTATGTGAAGTCTGTCTTTTCTTTAACTAATACTTTGGAGAGAAAGAGAGATCAACTAGATCAGGTGTCTCAAAGTCATCCCATTGTTTTCACCCACCATATTTATCAATGCTTTGCACTAGGCTTTGCTTAATTATATATTTGGCTTCCTGTATATTTTTAATCTAGCTATCGTAATGAGCATGCTTCCAAACCCTGAATGCTAAGTAACGCCTGCCCGTTGCCCTTGGAAAAGGTTCTGTTGTCATATTTGGTGGCCCATATTTCCATTCCCGTCATTTTTCTGTGTGTAGTCAGGGTACCAGCACAGTTTCCAAAAAGCAGAAGCTGAACCAAGAAAAGGATGATCTCAATTAGTTTGATGTTCATTACTAGGACCTATTGTTAAAAAAATACATGAAAAAAACCTGAACATGAAAGGAAGAATACTTTTAGTTTTATTAATTTGATAAAGAAGAAAGAAGAGCCAGTGCCCAGTTTTAGAACATTGTTAACCCGCAAATAAGATTTACTGTCCAGATCTATTTCTGAATAGGGTTTTTAAAAGAATCCTCAATTTTGCATTTGACTACTGGACTTGAAAAAAAACTTTATCTTTACCAATTTAAAACTCAGAATTTGAGCCCTTTCAATTTAGAATTTGGGGACTTGTTTTCTTTACACCTAACTCAACTCAGAAACTTCTGAATCACACTGTTAGCATATTTTAAAACATCTTAGCAACAATTAAGTATAACACAGTACCAACCATAACAGTAAGTCCTTCTGATGGCTGGAGCAGTGTTTTAACATAAGACATATTCAGTAGATATTTGGCCAAAAAATAAAGTAGAAAGATATAAATTTCTGAAAATTACAAATTGTTTATCAAGAACATTGACAACTTCTAATTCAAGTAAGTGTGAAGGTTTTTGATTGTAGGGATATTCCCGAGGGAAAAAGTTCAGCTCTCCTCCATAGACTGTTGGTGTCACAGGAAGAATGAGTCTCATTTAGAACCATTTTTTCTTATTTTCCCAAAGAAGAAAATCTGAAAATCAAATGAGATACTCATTTATGTTATTATGGGCTCGAACTACCCTTTTTAATTTTATTTATTTTTTATTGATGAGAGAGTGATTGATTTGTTGTACCACATATTTATGCATGCATTGGTTGATTCTTGTATGTGCCCTGACTGGGGATTGAACTCACAACTTTTGACACTCTAACCAACTGAGCTACCTGACCAGGGCCAATCTACTCTTTTTAGTTTGATTGCTTGCAGAAGCAGGCACATAAATACTTTCCTGATATAGTCATGACCGACCATCTCCCCCACCTCCACCACAATCTGGATCTACACAATTTAAAGATTAACTTTAGGTGAGAAAATAGGTTTAAAAAATCATCACCTTGGTTCAAATTTCTTAATTCATGTCACTGAAAAGCAGTTCACAAATGGTAAAATACAATGTATGATTCTTTTCTTGTCTTTCTATAGAAGAGAAACTTTAGAGAAGTGTTTATTAAATGTTAAAGGAAAAATTCATTGGAATTTTGTACCATCTAATAGAACAGTAACAGCTATGTATAACATCTGGGGGCACTAGAATTATCAGGAAATCACTGCATAAATATATAAATGTCTAATCACTATGCTGTAGACCAAAAACTAATATAAAATAATATTGAATGTTAACTGTATTTGAAAATTAAAAAAATAACAGTAACAATTGTAGTAATAGTTTCTTTTTTCAGGCCCTGCAAAGTCCCAGGTAGAAGACATCAGAACTTTACTCTTGACTCCTATAAAAGCAAAGAAAGATAAGACAAATTAATACTCTCAGCATTCTAAAAGTGCATGACCTATGGTCTTATAAATCAGTAGTCTTCAAGGGTGATACTCAGTAGAGACCTCCTCTCTTCACACTACAGTGTGATTACAGTCTCAACAATATTTCAGTTAGTCACAAGCATGACCATGGAAGGGCTTACTCTACAGCAGACACTGAGCCAGTTCTTGGGGATAGAGGGTGACTATAATTTTGCCCTTGTTTTCAAGGTAAATGTCTTAGTCCATTCAGCTTCTATCACAAAATACCACAGACTAGGTGGCTTATCAACAACAGAAATTTACTTCACAGAGCTCTGGAGTTTGGAAAGTGCAAGATCTTGGCATCAGCAGACTTGGTGTGATGACTGGTGAGGACCTACCCTCTGGTTCAGAGACAGCACCTTCTTGTCGTGTCCTCACATGGTGGGAGGGTCAAGGAGGCTCTCTGGGGCATCTTTTATAAGGGCACTACTCCCATTCATGAGGGCGCTACCCTTGTGACCTAATTACCCCCCAAGGCTTCACCTACTAATACAATCACCTTGGGGATTAGTGTTTTGACAGGTGCATTTTGGTGTGACACATTCAGAACAGAGCACTGATATTCTCCTGGGGAAATACACCATTATAGAGAGTGTTCCAAGTGCCATAGCTTTGAGACATTGTGTTGGGCTGAACTGGTGGAATATCCAATTTATTAAAGTGGCTTCTAAATAGGAAACTAGAAGACAAACAGAAGCTAATGAGTTATATGAGGAAGAAAATAGGTGGGGCTAAGGCATTCAAAGCAATAATTACATTCCAAATCATTGGTTTCTTTTACTTTTCTTTCTCTGTTTTAATTCTTTAATATTCTCTTTACATATCCAAAAATAAACTTAAAATGGTAGTACATTATACATACCAAACAGATGAACTCTCTTTTATTCATTAGCACACTGAAAATGCAGACAGGCTCTGGGCTTCTGGGTGCAGGTGGAACCTTTCATTGTCCTTCTGAAATTCCTTCTGGTAACGAAACAGTGTTTCATAGACATATCATAGTTTAAGGCACAATTAAAAAGATACTGCACAAATCATTTGAAATAAAGAGGTCAAAAATGTATTTTTTTGCTATTGTGTTGTAGGATTTTCTTACATATTTTGGATATTGGCCTCTTATCAGATAAATGATTGGAAAATATTTTCTCCCATTTTATGTGTTGTCTTTTCACCCTTTTTTATACAGAAGCTTATCAGTTGGATGCAGTCACATTTGTCTAGTTTGTTGTTGTTTTATTACTTGTGTATTTTCAGTCATATCTAAGAAGTCACTGCCAAGACAATGTCATGAAATTTCCCCTATGTTTTCTTCCAGGATTTTTATAGTTCTTATGGTTCTTTTATCAGATCTTATGTTTAAGTGTTTAATCCATTTTAGCTAATTTTTATGTAGGGGTTAAGATATGGGTCCAAATTCATTGTTTTGCATGCAGATATTCAGTTTTCCCAGCACCATTTGTCGAAGAGACTATCCTTTCTCCATTGTGTGTCCTTGACATCTTTGTCAGGGACCCGTTGACTACACATGTGTGGTTTTATTTCTGGTCTTTCTGTTCTGCTCCATTTGTCTATATGTCTCTCTTTTATGCCAGGAAATAAACTATTTTAATTTCCACAGCTCTATAGTATTTTGAAAACAGAAAATGTGATATTTCCATCTTTGTTCTTTCTCAAGTTTGTTTTGGCTATTTGGTATGTTTTGTGCTTCCCTAAAAATTTTTAAGAATTTTTGTCTATTTCTGTGAAAAATGTGTTGAATCTGTGTATCACTGGGTACTGTGGACATTTTAGCAATATTAATTCTTCCAGTCAATGAACATAGGATATCTTTCCATTAAGTTGTGTTTTCTTCAATTTATCTTATCACCATTTTGTAGTTTTCAGTGTACAAGTTTTCATTGTTTGTTTACTCCTAATATATTATTCTTTTTATGTCATTGTAAATGAGATTGTTTTCTTAATTTTTTCATGTAGTTCTTAGTTAGTTTATAGAAACTCAATTGATTTTTGTATGTTGATTTTATATCCTGCAACTTTATTGAATTCATTTATTGGTTCTAATAATTGTTTTATGGAATCTTTAGAATTTTCTACATATAAGATCATTCATCTTCTGCCTTTCTGATTTGCATACCTTTTACTTATTTTTCTTTCCTAATTTCTCTTGCTAGAATTTCTAGTAGTATATTGAATGGAGTGCTAAGAGTGGGCATCCTTGTCTTACTCCCAGTTTTAGATTAAAAGCTTTCAGTGTTTTGCAGTTAAGAATGATATTAGCTGTGATCTTTTCATATGTAACCTTAATTATGCTGAGCTACATTTGTTCTACACCTAGTTTGTTGAGAGTTTTTATCATGAAAGTGTATTTGATTTTATCACATATCACTGAAATAAAGAGCAAACTGACAGTAACCAGAGGGGAGGGTGTAGGAGAGTGGTGGGGGGGGAAGTAGAGACAACTGTGCTTGAACAATTAAAAAAATTTTGTTACATGTTTTTTCTGCATCTATTGAGATGATCATATGAATTTTATCATTCATCCTGTTACTGTGGTATAACACATGAACTGATTTTCATAGCTTAAACATCCTTGTGTCCTGGGAATAAATCCCACTTGGTCATGACATATGATCCTTGTTATGTACTGTTGAGCTCAGTTTGCTAGTGTTTTGTTAAGGATTTTTACATCTATGCTTATCAGGAATATTGGTGTATCATTTTCTTATAGTGTCCTCATCTGACTTTGGTATCAGAGTAATTAATGCTGGTCTCACAAAATGATTCTGGAAGTCTTCTCTCCCCTTCTGTTTTTGGAAGAGTTTGAGAAGGATTGGTGTTTATTCTTTTTTAAATGTTTGAGACAATTCACCAGTGAAGACATCTGATCCTGGACAGTTGTTTACTAGGAGATTTTTTTATTATTACTGATTCATTCTACTTCCTAGTAATTGGTGTGTTTAGATTTTCTATTTCTTCATAATTCAGTCTGAGTAGGTTGTTTCTAGCAATTTATCCATTTCTTCTTGGTCACCCAGTTTGTTGATGTATAATTCTTCATAGTAGTCTCATACTGAGCAAAGTAGTTAAATAGATATTTCTCCAAAGAAGACATACAAATCGATTAAAAGGTATTTTTATACTTATATCACTGATATATAATCAAAGAGGTACAAATCAAAACAATGAGATTTCACCTCATACCTGTTAGAATGGCTATTATTAAAAATAAGATAATAATTGTTGTCAAGTTTGGAACCCTTAATGTAAAGTGGTGTAGTCCCTGGGGAAAACAGTGTGGTGGTTCCTCAAAAAGTCAGAAATAGAAATACCATATCTTTCAGCAAGCCCACTACTGGATATATATCCAAAGGAAGAAAAATCAAGATCTTGAAGAGATATCTGCACTCTCACGTTCATTGCGGCTTTATTCACAATAGCCAAGATATGGAAACACCTTAAATGTTCATATAGTAAAATACAATTCAACCTTAAAAGGGAAGAAAATCCTGCCATATGTGGCAACGTCGATGAACCTGGAGGGTATTGCATAATGAGCCAGTCACAAAGGACAAATTGTATAATTCCGCATATGTGAGGTTATGAAATAATCAAATACATAGAAATAGAGAGTAGAATGATGGTTGCCAGGAGTTAAAGGAGGGGAAAATACAGAGCTTCTGCTCAATAGATATAAAGTTTTATGATGCAAGATGAATAAGTTCTTGAAATCTGCTATAAAATATGCCAATAGTTAATAATGCTGCATCATGCACTTAAATTTTGTAGAGGGTAGATCTCATATTAAAATTAGGCTGAATTTAGATTTAGTGCATGGATTATAATTTGCTCATCCTCTTTATGGAATGCTTTTGTAACAAAGTTTCAATCATGGTTTTGTTTAATTTTTCTACTTTTCTTACATTTTCCTACCTTTATCCATGTGCTTTCCTTCTCTGTTATATTTATGTTATTTGATTTTTAAATGCAATTGTACTGCCTTTCTGGTGTCTTTGAAACCAAGTAATATGTGCTTTAGAAGAAAAGTTTAAAACACTTCCAAAATAGAGATTGAACAAGTGTATACCGTGGAACCAGTGGCATTTGGTAACACTTTGTATCATGCCGCCAGAATATAGACATCTAGGGGGAAGTAAAACCAAACAAAAATCCTAATAAGATATACTATTGAAATCTAGTTGGAAATAAGAACACACAAGAATCTCAAAAGTGGAAAAGAAGTTTCTTAATCTTGAGGGAAAAGAAAGTTATTTTATGAACCAATAAAAACATAACTTCAGGACACCAAAGAGTTAACTAACCCAACTTTGCTGCCTAAATAAACTTTAATGTTTTGTCACTAATAGACTTGTTTTATAAAAATACATGAAATGGAATCAGTAGAAATGATGGGTAGTTGTATTAATGAACATCTATTTTTTATTAGTAAGTATATATTTTAAACCTAAAATGCACATATATTTTCTTAAAAATTTGTATTGTTTATAAGATATGCATAAACTAATTAAGAATATGCTAAAGAGTTCATATTCCAAAGTCCAACAAACAGTGCAGAATTGCTGGCTACGCTTTCCTTGCAAAATCACATGTCGCAGCAGGATGGTCTGTAGTTAATACTAAATTTTTGAAACAGCCAAGTTAAGGTATAAGAAATGACCTTTTATCAAGGCACTAACTTACTGCAATTCTTTTTTGAGGTGATTAATATAAAAGGTGGATCACTTGAAAAAGGACTGAAATAAAAAAGGAAACATTTAAAGTAGAATGAAAGGAAATATCAATAATTTAATTATATGAGTGGGTGAATGTTTGGCAAATTTCCCTTTAGACCAAATGATTTTTCCATGCCTTATTAACATGCAAAAGAAACAGAATGTCTCTTCTTTTGATTTGAGCTACAACACTGCTTATCTGCTGATTAAACAACCTGCCTCTTTCTAATTTATCATTTTAGCATTACCGTTAGTATAAATGACTGGTCTGCAAAACACTAAAACACAATTATAAATAGTCTGACCAGTCTACACAGCGGCAGTGTAAGCAGCAGTACTGGTCTTCCATTTATCACCATTTGCTTTGAAAGAGCAACACTTATTTCATTTGCCACTTGATCCCTTTCTGTTCTTTCTTTCATGGGTGGGTGTCTAATCAGCATTATTTATCTTAAATGATATTTTCTTGAAAGCTTTTAAGAAGCTCCTAACAAGGGCACAATTACTGTCCTCCTTAGGAAACAGCCCCAGAAGGCAGAGGTCCGTATTCTATTTTCTCCCTAAAAAAGTGAATTATTACTGACCTGGCTGGTGAAGCTCAGTGGATTGAGTGTGGGCTGCAAACCAAAGGGTCGCTGATTTGATTCTCAGTCGGGGCACATGCCTGTGCTGTGGGCCAGGTCCCCAGTGGGGGTCACGTGAAAGGCAACCACGCACTGATATTTCTCTCCCTATCTTTCTCCTTCCTCTTCTCTCTAGAAATAAATAAATGAACTATTTTTTAAAATGTGAATTATTAGGAGAGAATTGGAAGAAAAAATAAATTTTACTCTTATGTAGCTTCCTGCTGTGTGTGTTAAGCAAAATGTCTCCTTAAAATGAAAGAACTAATGGACTGCAACTTATTAATTGACATAATCAGTTAAAAAAAAGAATATTTATAGGAAAACTCTGTGGCCTACTGGTTAATATGGCAAATGGAGAGTTAAGAATTGTGGGATCCTTTCAGTGAATCATGTGCTTGCTGAGGACTGTAGGTTACAAGGCTGTGTACAGCTGAGAGGAGAGACTCTGTTGCTGTTTCTCTTCTAGTGGCCAGCCACCAGTTCACTTTCTCATTTCCCCTGAAAACCAGGAAAACTATAACATTCATGATTTGCATGACAGAAAAAAATCTTAGATCTTGGATTGAGTGGCTATTTTTACAGCCTTTCCAACTTTTTCTGCTAACAGGGCGTGTTCCTTCTTACACTTTGGAGTTGGTATTACAAAGTGCTTTATTGTGCCTGTTCACACGGCAGTGGCAATGTAGAAGCACAAAAAAAGGAGACATGAGAAGGTGGAGTGGGGCTCAAAAAATCAGATTCTAGTTCAAGTTCTGGCACTGAGAAGTTGGGCAACCTGCATAACCTCTAAATCTCTGTAGAATCAAGATATTTGAATAGAAAAGTGTTTTCCATTCTAGTAACTTTTAAATCATTTTTGTTACATTTACTTTCAGACGTACATAAAAAAACAACAGACATCAGAAAAACAACATACATATATGCCCGACACTTGTCTAAAAGCTTTAGATGTGTTAGCTCGTTTACTCTGCACACAAATGCTGCGATATGATGTAGATGCCACCATGATCTTCTTTACGTGGATGCGGAGCCGCCGAGATCACACAGCCAATGAGTGGCAGAACCTGGATTTCTATCCAGACGGGCCAGTTTCAGGATGCACATGATCGTTCACTACATTGTAATGTACTGTATTTAACCTTTTTTTCAATATCAACTTTCATCTACAGACTTTTTCTTCTAAAAATTTACTTCAAAGAAAACCTGTTTTCCAGTCGGAAGTGGAAAGCCAGCATCATCATCATAAGCAGGTTACTATCCTCTCTAATTTTTATAACCACACATTATAGCAGAGGAGACTGAGACGTTGCCCTACATTTAAGAATTGTTGCATTGCCCATCGTGAAGACAGTTTCAGTGTTCTAATTTCCAGTCCAGGGTTCAAATACCTTTGGCCACCCTCTCTCATGTCATTAGCAGCTCATCATCCTGCTGGCTCCCCACCAGGCCTCTATTTACTAGAAATTCCAGATCTCCCATTCTTAATTTCTTTTTTCCTGTACTTTATTTTATTTGTTTATTGTTGTTCAGTTACAGTTGTCCCAATTTTCCCCCACTGCCCTTCCCTGCCCCACTCACCACCCACTCCCACAATCCCCACTCTGTTGTCCATGCCCGTGGGTCCTTTATACAGGTTCCTTGACTTAATTTCATTTCCTATTTATCTGTTTCTGAAAGCTTTCCTGCTAATTTCCTATTCTGTAAGCCTTGCCATTTGCTTTTCCATGGGCTTTTCGAACCATTCTTCTTTTCTACTCTCAGTGTGGGTGGCTCACATTCGGGGTGCTGTGTTCCACAGCCAGGGTCCTTGGGGTGTCATAAAAGTACTGAGGAATCAGTATGAATCACTGCAGCCTGTCTACCCCTTTGTTGCTTTTTCCGTCAGCCCTCTGCTCTGGGCATGTTCTCTCCCTCTCTCTTTATTCTAGATGATTTCCTGGCCTCTTTTTCTTCTTCTCATGCACCTTTTCATCATTTTTGTTTGTTTGTTTGTTTGTTTGTTTGTTTGTTTGTTTGTTTTTGTCTGCTCCCTTCTTGGACTTTGTGTCACTTGCAGTGATTATGCTACAGTGGGAAAATATAAATGCAAAAATCAAGATATTTGATTCTGTACCACCTAAAACTACAAGCAGCACACACCCTATACTTCTGGAAGTGCTACAGAGGTTGGTGTATGTGGTCCTTTATAGTATTAAAATTGTGATCTAAAATGGACCAGGTCAGCCACCTTCTATCAGTAGTCTATCCCTAAAAATCACATTAAGACTTCCTTGCAACTGGGACCAGTTGGGTGATTACTTTCAGGTCTGAATCTAATTAGCAGTATTGAAACCATTGCAGCTCTTGAGCTTTCCATGGGAGCCCTTTCAACTGAAATCACACCCTCTCCCCTAATGTGACTGTGAACTCTGGTAGCAACATTTACATTGAATGAGGGCATTTGTGTGTCTGCAAGAAAATGAGGCATCTTGTGAAAAGGGGTTGGGACTGACCTGAATAGGCTAATGGCCTAATTAAATAGAACCAGGCAGTTTTGAAAAATTAATTTCACGGAAAAATAAATTTAGTGTGCAATGCTACACTTAAAGGGAGCAATGCGTAACAAAGAGTTTTTTGATAGGGAGGGGCGCCACCTCAAGCAAAAACAAAACAGGAAACATGAGGTTTGCAGACTGGAAACCTGCACCTTACGCATGAAGGGACTGAGGCAAATGTGTCTGGGGAAATTTTTTTAAGCTTTGTGTTTTGTTTAATAGTGATAAAATCCAAAGACTACATGAATATATGTGAATCAGTATTACTCATCATACAGGGTAATATGAAATGAGATGACCAGGAGCTGCCTATCTATCTATCTATATAGTTATTATATATTTTATCAAGATATATCTATATAGAGATATATAGCTAGATATATATTTATATGTATCTTGAGTACTTCAAATGCTGTTCTTTTATGCTCTTGGTAGTTTGAGGAAAACAAACCTGAGTTAAACCCTGAGAAGCTGGACCAGTGACTGTTAGAGATTGGCATCTACACGATGGAGTCATTAGCTATAGCAAGATATGGAAAAGGTAGAGTGTTTTAATAACTGCTAAAGTGGGCCAATTTGAAGTCCTGTGCAAGAAATGAAGGAGAAAAGTGTATTTCTCAGTAATTGCTCCCATACTTGTAGCTTTAACCACATGCACATTATAAGAATTACATTTTTCAATTGTTTAATTAGTTGGATACTCATCCTACCAAATCTTCATGTTTTAGGTTGTATTTCCATTACACTCTGTGCCAGAGAGGGGCATAGAGGTGGCTAATATCACAAAAAAAATGTGAAAATAACCAATCCTGTTACAAAGATGCACATTCATTTCATTCTGAAATCTACTCTTTTAGATCCAAAATTTCATAAAAAGTCTCTAAAAAAGGAAATGTACAAATGTTGTGTTCTTACCCAACGTCAACCACAATGCTGGCCGGGTCTTTACTATAGAAACCATATATCAGGCATAGGCTGAGAGGAGGCCTTCTGAGTCTAGTTTGGCTTCTGGGTAGTATGAAAAGAAGTTGTTTAACCTGTGGGGTAGGGTGATGAGCAGTGAGATGTTGGAACTCCCAAGAAGACAGCCAAGGCATAAGATGTCCTCTGTAGGGACTGTGGACTGCAGAATTCCTAAGCTAGACACCAGAAAGAAAATGTAGCTGAATATTACAGCAGTCTTCAGGACTAGTAATACCTGAGTTGGAAGTGAATTCAAGGAGAACCCCGGGCTCTGACTAAGCCAAGTGAAAATACAGACTTCAAATGATCAGCTACAGACCCCACTCAAGACTTTGGTAAATGATGCCTGACAAGCAGTCACCATCACACAAACAAGGCCATTGTGGAAGAAGCAGAGCTGACTAATGACAAGCTAAGGTTGCAGTGCTAGATGTCAGGCACCACTTCAACTCGAGAGCCTTTGTGTACTGCCATCACCCAGATCCCATCCTGGGGAAGAGAAGGATGTAGGAAAACAGCTGGAAGGTGGAGCATTCACCCAACACATTAAGTTGCCTGAATGAGATGGTTTAAACTAAAAGAAATAGAGGCATTTCACTGGCAAGTTTAATGCCATTCTCCTGTCTTTCAAGCCCTATTAGGGGATCTAATCTATTATGAGAAAGCTGAAAAGATCAGTCCTAAGAAGAAAGCTATATTTTCTTTGTGCATCTGATTAGTAATTTGTAAATTTGTAGGCTTATTTGCTTTTCCCTCTTTTCTTCTTTGCCTTCTTTTCCTTCATTTTTCATTAAACAGTACATTCCTCCTGTGTGTCTGGTACTTTAATAGGTGTTTGGAGTGAACAGGCAACAGCTGTAGGTTCTGCCTCTAGGGATCAGACATCCTAGTAGAAGAGAAAAATATGTAAATAAGTAGTTGTAGTGTGATAAGTGCTGAATACAGGTATGAGCAAAGTGTCGTTTTTCAGAAGTGATTTCAGAAGTGGTTTCCTCTACATGAAGTAGAAATTAGAGATTGAGTAAGATTTTGTGGGGCAAATAATAAGATTTTCAGATAAGACTATAGTCCATGTGGAAAATCCTCAAGAAGTTACTTTAGAAAGATCACAGAACATAAAGGCAATAAACAAATGTCCATCTGGCACACATATATACCAGAAATAAATATTTGTAACTTGTAGTTTGGAAAACAATCTCATTTACAGTAAAACCCCAAGCAATGAATTATAATAACCAAACAAATATGTGCATGATCCGAATACTGGAAACTGCAGAACACTAATGTAGGAAATCAAAAATGTATACAAATGGAGAGAAGTATGTTCATGGATTGAAAGATTTAATAGTGTTAAGAGGTCATTTCTCCCCAATTCAATCTATAGATTCACCTCAACTATAATCAAAATACCAAACTCTTCTTATTTATTTATTTATTTTTAGAGAGGGGAAGAGCGGGAGAAGGAGAGAGAGAGAAACATCAATGTGTGGTTGCCTCTCACGTGGTCCCCACTGGGGACCTGGCCTGCAACCCAGGCATGTGCCCTGACTGGGAATCGAACCTGCGATGCTTTGGTTCGCAGCCCTCGCTCAATCCACTGAGCTACACCAGCCAGGGCGCCCAAACTCTTCTTTGAACAAAATAAAAAGTTGATTCTCAAATGTATGGGAAAGCAAAGGAACTGGAAGAGTCACAATTATTCTATAAAGAAGAATAAATGTAAAGAATTTACATTTCCTGGAGGCCAGACCTACAGTTGTCACCTGATTTAAAAACTTA
>CM052538.1:58610784-58650260 GCA_028533065.1 Trachops cirrhosus
AAAAAAAAAAACTTACTATAAAGTACAGGAATCAAAACAGTATTGTTTTAGCAAAAGGATAAGCATGTCAATCCATGAAATAAAATAGAAAGCCCAGAAATAAACCCATATAGACAGATATAGTCAATGGATTTTTGCAAAGGTACAAAGGTTATTCAGTAGAGAAAGGATAATCCTTTTAACTATTAGTGATGGAACAATTAGACATCCATTTGCAGAAAAATAAACCTTGACAACTCTCACATAACATGCAGAATTAACTCAAAATTGATCATAGGCCTAACTATAAAACTATAAAACTTCTATAAAACATCATAACATAAAAGTCTATGTGGCCTTGGGTTTGGTGGTGAATTTTTAGATACTACTCCAAACCACAAGCCATGAAGTATTTGATATATTGGATTGTATCAACATTAAAACTATTATTCTGTGACAGATGCTGCTAGGAGAATGAAAAGAAAACCACCAATGGCAGAAAACTCAGTTGAGCCTTGAACAACATGGGGGTCAAGGAGCAGACCTCCTGCACAGTGAAAAATTCGTATATAACTTAGATTGGCCCTCTGTGCATGCATATTTCCAACGACCATTTGACCCTTGAATAATGTGGGTTTAATCTTTGTGGGTCAATTTTTAAAAAATCCACGTATAAGTGAACCCATGCAATTTAAACCCACATTGTTCAAGAGTCAGCTGTATTTGCAAATCATATAACCTTTGTTGGACTTGTATCCAGAATATATAAAGAACCTTTAAAACTTAACAATAAGTAAACAAAACATCTGATGAACAAAGAGCAAAAGATCTAAACAGTCACTTCACCAAGGAAGATACATAGATGACAAATAAGCATATGAAGATATTCAACAGTTATATTAAAATAAGATGCCACTACACACCTATTAGAATGACTAAATATTTTTTCAAATACAAGCTATATTCAAAGTGTATAACATGACATTTTAAGATACATACACATAATGAAATGATTACAAGTCTAGCTAATTACTGTGTGTGATGAGAGCAACTAAAATCTACCCTCTTAGCAAATCTTCAGTACACAATACAATACAGTATTAGTGACTACAGTCCTCATGCTGTTCATTCTATCTCCAGACTTATTCAACATAGTAACTACAACTTAGTACCCTTTGACTAGTGTTTCCTCATTTCCCCCAGCTCTCCTCCCCTGGTAACCACTGTTCTCTCTGCTTCTGTGAATTTGATTTTTTAGAATCTATTTGTTAGTGAGATCATGACTTTTTTTCTATTTGTATCTGGCTTATTTTACTTAATACAATGTACTCCCAGTTCATATACGCAGTCACAATAGCAGGATCTCCTTTTTAAGGCTGAATAATATCCCATTATGTGTGTGCATGCCACACATGTGCATGTGTGTGACAATGTCTTTAGCCTAGAATTACTATAAATTTTTTTAAAGAAATAGACAATATTAAATGCTAGTGAAAGCACAGGGAAATATAAATGCTTATCCATTGCTCTTGGAATGCAAAATAATATAGCCAATTTTGAAAACATTTTTACAGATTCTTATACAGTTAAATATACACTTACCATATGACCAATGACCCTACTACTCCTACGTATTTACCTAAGTGAAATGAAAACTGATATTCATACAAAAACCTACATATAGACTTTTATTACAGCATTATTCATACTTGCAAAAACCTAGTACAGCCAAGATGCCTTCAACAAGTGAATGAACAAACTGTGGTATGTTCACAAAATGGAATGCTACTCAACAATGAAAAGGCAAAAATAAACTTCTGATCCATGCAACACATAAATGACTTTTAAGTATATTTGTCTCAGTAGAAGAAGCCAGCTCCAAAGGCAATATGTTATATGACTCCATTTATATGATATTCTAGAAATGACAAAACTATAGGGGCAGAAAATGGAGTTATAATGACTTCATCTTATATTCATGTATTAGCATGCTATTCTTAGTCTAGAGCATTTGGATCTGGCACAGGAGCAGATCTCAGAGCTTAGTACTCAGGGTGCTTGATCTCCTGCTCTGAACTAGTCTCTTAAACACGCACTAGCCTACTGCAGTCATCTGCATTTGTATATAGTCTTGAAGCATATTTTCCTTAACCAGGCTCATTCTATTATTAGTTAACCTATTGTAGGAAAGATACAAATCGAGTTTTATTTTTTTTAAAGGCCTGTACCTGGCCTTTTCGATATTACCATAATCATATTACTTCTTTCAAAATAGCATACATTGTTCATAGGAAGAGTACAAGTAGTAGACCTGTAAAATCTCACACAGGAGGAAAAATATCAGAGAAAAGACCAAGTACAAACTAGTAAAGCATAAAACACTTGCACCATAAAAAATGAAAATTTATTATTAGTGTTGCAAATTACTGGAAAAATAATTAGCCCCAAGATGTTTAGGTACTCACCACATCTTGCTTGCAAAAGACTGGCATAATCCAATAAGGAGATAAAACTGTCATCCTGCTAATGTTTGGTGGGGGAGATAAAGGTTTGAACATGAGATTAAACTAGCTGTACAAACAAGTTCAATGACACTACAATGAAAACTGGATTGTGGATGTTTGGGGTGTATATGTGATATAAGCATTTGAATGCATAGCACAGATGACCTTGGATTGCTTTACTGGGAGGAAAAGAAGATTAAAATTTTCCTGTCAGATACTGTCATTAGTTACTTTTTCAAATAGAAAAGACTAAGTGACTATATGTGCAGCTGCATGACATACGTATTAGAGTGATACGCTGATTAGACTGATGTCATTTGGATGTGGAGATTTCTCACCATCCAAACGACATTCAATTAGGAATATTGAAACATGCTGAGATTAGGTCGTCAGGGGACTCACCATATCTTCTACTTTAAAGACAGTCATGACATGAAATCATACTCAGAAACCAGTGTCATCCAAACCACTTACATGACAACTTAGGGCATGAGGAGGTGACTGTCCTGGACTGATTTGGAGGCATAATAATAATGCAACTTAAGAGAGAATCTCACTTAAATTTAGTTGTATTGAAATATTCTTTTTGAGAGAAAGACTAAATTTTGAGTACTGTCACATCTTGATCCTGGTTTATCTCATTCTTAAACCATTTCCTAATTGCAAATTAAGGAAGTAATTATTCTGACTTCTGTTTTAACGCAAGTGCATTAATTTGTACTAAACTAAGAAGTCCACATGTTACCAGGAAAATAACCTTCTTTTGTTAAAGATTACACATGCATGGATCATATATCTCTGACACATGTGTTCACTTAGCTCACAAATACTTTTGGCCTCCACTTGTTAGTTGGCACTAGAATTGAGTAAGTCGCAATGAAATTTCAGAGAACCAAACTGCATTATGTGGCTGTTCAATGGTTGTGACTTGTATACTATTGTCTTATAAACTAAGATAGTTTATTTTGTAGTTAAGCCTATCTTCCTCTGTATGCTTTTAGGAATTTGCTAAATAGAAATTATTAGTTTCTTGGTGGAATCTTTGGAGTTCTCTATGAACAGTATCATGTCACCTACAAATAAAGACAGTTTTACTTCTTCCTTTCCAATTTGGATGCCTTTTATTTCTTCTTCTTGTCTGATTGCTCTGGCTAGAACTTCTAGTACTATGTTGAACAAGAGAGGTGAAAGCAAACATCCCTGTCTTGTTCCCAATCTAAAGGGCAACATTTGTAGTTTTTGTCCATTGAGTATGATGCTGGCAGTGGGTTTGTCATTTATGGTGTTTATTAGGTATGTTCCCTCTATTCCCACTTTGCTAAGAGCTTTTATCATAAATAGGTGCTGCATTTTACCAAGTGCTTTTTCTGCATCTATTGATATGACCAAGTGGTTTTTATCTTTCATTTCCTTTATATGGTGAATCACATTTATTGATTTGCAAAAGTCATTCCAATCTTGCATTTGCAGAATAAATCCCACCTGATCATGGTGTAAGATCTTTTTATGCATTGCTGCATTTGGTTTGCTAATACTTTGTTGAGGATTTTAGTATCTATGTTCATCAGGGATATTGGTCTATAATTTTCTTTCTTTGTAGTGTCTTTATCTGGTTTTGGAATTGGGATAACGCTGGCCTCAAAAAACGAATTTGTGAGCCTTCCTGCCTCTTGAACTTTATGAAGTAGTTTGAAAAGGAAAGGTGTTAGTTCTTCTGGGAATGTTTGGTAAAATTTGGCCGTGAAGACACCCAGACCAGGGCTTTTGACTATTGTGAGTTTTTTTTATCACTGTTTCAATTTCATGAGATGTAATCTGTCTATTCAGATTCTCTGATTCTTGCTAATTCAGTTTTGGAAGATTGTATGTTTCTAAGAATTTATCCATTTCATCCAGGTTGTCCAGTTTCTTTGCAAATAGTTGTTCATAATATTTTCTTACAATCCTTTGTATTTCTTTGGTGTCAGTTGTTATCTCTCCTCTTTCATTTCTGATTTTATTTATTTGTGTCCTTTCTCTTTTTTTCTTCATAAGCCTGGTTAAGTCTTTGTCAATCTTGTTTATATTTTCAAAGAAACAGCTGTTGTTTCTTTTGTATTTTTTTAGACCCTATTTCATTTCTTTCTGTTCTGATCTTTATTATTTCCTTCCTTCTCTCACCTTGGGCTTTGTTTGTTGTTCTTTTCCATGAATAAACTACTAGAATTGATAAATGAATTCGGCAAAGTAGCAGGGTACAAAATTAATATCCAGAAATCATATGCATTTTTATATGCCAATAATGAAGTAACAGAAAGGGAAATTAAGAAAACAACCCCATTCATAATTGCTTCAAAAAGAATTAAATACCTAGGAATAAACCTAACCAAGTATGTAAAGACCTGTACTCAGAAAATTATAAGACACTGAAGAAGATACAAATACATGGAAGCACATACCATATTCATGGATAGGAAGAATTAAGATACTTTAAATGTCCATACTACCCAAAGCAATCTATAGATTCAATGCAATTCCTATCAAGATTCTACTGCCATATTTCACAGAACTAGAACAAATATTGCAAAATTTTATATGGAACCACAGGAGGCCCCACATAGCAACAGTGATCCTGAGAAAGAAGAAAAAAGTTGGAGGAATCATGCTACTAATATCTAACTATACTATAAGACCATAGTAATCAAAACAGCATGATACTGGCATAAAAACAGAGACATAGATCAATGGAACAGAATAGAAAGCCCAAAAATAAGCCCATAACTTTATAGCCAATTACTATTTTACAGAAGAAGCAAGCACATACAATGGGCTAAAGATAGTTTATCCAATAAATGGTGCTGGGAAAATTGGACAGATACATGCATAAAAATGAAACTAGACCACCTTCTTATACCACAAACAAAAATAAATTCAAAATGGGTCAAAGATTAAATGTTAGACCAGAAAGCAAAAAAATCCCAGAACAGAACATAGGCAGCAAAATCTAGGACATAGCTAGTAGCAATTTTTTTATTGGATATGTCTCCCCAGGCAAGGGAAACAAAAGAAAAAAATAAACAAATGGAACTACATCACACTAAAAAGGTTTTACATAGCAAAGAAAACCATCAACAAAATAAAAAGACAAAAGACAACCCACAGAATGGGAGAACATATTTGCTGATACACCTGATAAGGGGTTAATATCCCAAATGTATAAAGTACTTACAACTTCAACATCAAAAAAACCACAACATTTAAAAAATTGGCAAAGGACCTGAATAGGTACTTGTCCAAAGAGGATATACAGATGGCCAATAGACATATGAAAAGATGCTCAAAATCACTAATCATCAGAGAAATGCAAATTAAAACCACAGTGAGATACCATCTCACACTTGTCAGAATGGCAATTATCAATAAATGAACAAACAACAAGTGTTGGAGAGGATGTGGAGAAAAGGGAACCCTTTTGCACTGTTGGTGGAACGTAGACTGGTGCACCCACTGTGGAAAGCAGTATGGAGATACCTCAAAAAATTTAAAATGGATCTTCCTTTTGACCCAGCAATCCCACTTCTGGGAATATATCCAAAGGAACTCAAAACACTAATTCAAAAGAACATAAGTGCCCTATGTTCATTGCAGCATCATTTACAATCACCAAGATATGGTGACTGTAAGCCCAAGTGTCCATCAGTAGATTAGTGGATAAAACAACTATGGGACATTTACAGAATGGATACTACTCAGCTGTAAAAAAAAGAAGACAATTTTACCCTTTGTGACAGTATGATGAACCTGGAAAATATTATGTTAAGTGAAATAAACCAGTCAGAGAGAGACAAATACCATATGATTTCACTCATATGTGAAGTCCAATGAACAAACTGAGCTAACAAGGAAAATGAGGCCAGACTCATAGATGGAGAGCAGGATGACAGCTGAGGTCAGGTGGAAAGGTTAGAGAGTGGAGGGATTGAGCAAAAAGAAAAAAGGACTCATGGAGGTGGACAACAGTGTGGGTATTGCTGTGGGCAGGGAGGTATAAGGGAACTAAATGGTACTGGAAAAATAATAAAAGATTAAATAAAAACAAATTATTGATATTTACATAAGGACTTATGTGTTATATCACATTTTCACATATATTTTATCTTTGGATTCTGTAGTTACCATTGGGAAGTCTGATGGTGTTTTTATTATGGATGAAATACCAAGGTTTCCAGAAACAATTTGTCCAAGATCAACTGGTCATTAATGATAGGGCTGAGATTCAAGCCCAGATCAACCAATTCCAGAGTTCAAGCTTTTTCTAAGATGCCAAACTAGAAGTTTGTTCTGTGTAAGAATAGAGGTGATGTAAGGTCTAAGCCATCTTGTCTCAAAGATAATTTGATCACCATTATTCTAAAGGGTAAGTTAAGCCCCATTTGGTGATGTTAGAGCAAGCAAGATGAAGTGGTTGAAGGAAAAATGATGAATTCCACTTTGGACAGGTGAACCATTTAAGAGGAGAGGAGATGTTCAGTTGACATTGGAGGTGTGTAAGGGTCTATGGCATGAGAGATAAATCTGGACTGCTGGTAAGGATTTTGAAAACCTTATAAACAGTAATTAAAGCCATTAAATAAAAGAAGCCTCTCTGAACAAGGATATTGCTGTAAATTGAATTATGTCCTGAATGGTGTTCAGATGAAAGAAAATACAGTTCAATTTATATTTAGCTTATAGCTTTATAACTATCATCACATGAGAGAAAAAGAAGGAAAAGAATGCTATATTCTCGAAGTACTACCCAGTGAACTAAACAATTTTTTTTGTGATTGCTACATATCACGTAGTGATAAAACATGACATTTAGACTTAAGCACTTTAAATAGTCCCTTGGGCTACATTCAGGGCACAGAACAGCTGTATGTGTAATTAAATAAAGCTAATTTAAATAAATGAGATTAACCCAAAAATCACTCTAAGTTTGCATTTATAAAAGGTTTTTATGTAAGAAGTTGTCAATGCTATTCTCCAAACTGCATATTTTGGAAAATATCGGGCTCTGAGAAAAGAAATAGATTTTGAATAAAATAAACAGAAAGCTGAAAGATTTTTTCTTCAAATTTTATATTGAAAGTATAATTTTACTGATATTTACACAAATGAATTGCAGGAGAATGTTTGCAATATCATTGTGCTTGAAGTCATCAAGAAAGTGAGATAGAATAAAGAAAATCCTTTTAGTTTCTTTTTTAATCTTTTTTTAAATTTTAATTGTTGTTCAAGTACAGTTTTCTGTCTTTTACTCCCATTCCCAGCCCTCCCCACCACCCTCCCATTTCCACCCCACCTAGTTTTTGTCCATGTGTCCTTTGTATTTGTTCCTGTAAACCCTTCCCCTTTTCCCCTGAAATTCCCTCCCCTCTCCTCTCTGGACTCTGTCAGGCTATTCTCTATTTCAGTGTCTTTGGTTATATTTTGCTTGTTTGTTTGTTTTGTTGTTTAGGTTCCTGTTAAAGGTGAGATCATATGGTATTTGTCTTTCACTGCCTGGCTTATCTCACTTAGCATAATGCTTTCCAGCTCCATCCATGCTGTTGCAAAGGGTAGAAGCTCCTTTTTCTTTCTGCTGAATGGAATTCCATTGTGTAAATGTACCATAGTTTTTTGATCCATTCCTTTACTGATGGGCACTGAGGTTGCTTCCAAAACTGGGCTATTGTAAATAGTGCTGCTGTGAACATTGGGGTGCATAGGTTCTTTTGGATTGGTGTTTCAGGGTTCTTAGGATATAATCCTAGCAGTGCATACATTTTTAAGTATAACACATGCAGCTCAGAAATAATATCATTCTTCTTTTTGGTAGAAGTGACCTTTTGGACACACTTTCACATCAGTACTTACATGAGAATCTTTGTTCAAGAAATTGGTCAGTTGTTATTATTTGTTCCTAAGCTTGCAAAGGGGATGTTGCTTTAGCAAAGCTAAGAATTTTTAGTGTAAAAATAAACATATAACTAGCTTTAATGTTTCTGACTGCAAGAACATTATAATGTAATCATCAAGGGCAAGGAAATTATTTTCATCAAAAAGCTGTGAGGACTGTTTCTGGGAACCAAGGTGAAGTAAGATTTGACCTTTTACAATATTGCCTTTTTAATTTTTTTTCTTGTTGTTCAAAATATTGGCTTTTGACATACTCACATAGATGCTTGTTTTCAGGTTTCAGGAATGAAAGCACATTGATCCTGTTTTTAGAGATCAGTCAGAGGGGCAAACAGAAGGCTCTGTGATCTGTGATCAGACCTGCTGATAGTTCCTTGGAGAGGTCCAACATTCACAGCCTGAGAACTGTTTGAGGAGCCAGGGATTCAAACAGTACAGGAAAACTGCTCCACTCAATCCCCATTGCAGAAACGAAAGTAACTGCGAGTTTAAATTTGTTTGAGTCCAATATAAAGATATCTAATATCTGGCCAATCCTTAATAAACGGATTTTTTCCTGGCCTTTATGTATGACCATTCACTTCATTTGTCTTGTTTCTTTTTAAGATGGGCTTAAAGTGTTTAAAAAATGCACTTACATCTAAAGATGGGAAGATGCTTCTAGGTTATTTAACTTAATCCTACTCTAGAACCAATGGACAAGGGAAAACTTAAGAAACAGAAGAGCTTTAAAATTTTTTTTTCAAAACAGTTGGATGGACAATCAGCTTTCAGTGGGATTTCATAGCAGCCAGGCAAAGTGAAAATGCTGTGTGCTACATCTCTGTCAGTCATATTAAGTCTCATAGACATAAAATAAAGTAACTACAATAATTATCCATAATAAATTAATCAAAACCTCTTTTTTTGTCAGAATAAGTCAGCCAAATTGACCTTTATAGAAAGTTCTTTATTTTAGAAAGGATACATCACATATACTGAAGCATTATATGCTGGTATGTCAGAAAGCTAGGTAGTTAATTTGATTTGAATAAAATTTGTATATATAATACAGATTTATTTATAAATTAATATATACATATATATACAAATCTTACCCTGAGTATTTGATTTGTGTCAAATAAAGATGTTTTGCAGAGCTGAGAATTACTTTGCTAGTTTTTGCTTTTAAGAAAAAAGCAGAACATAAAACATAGTAGTTATTGTGCTACTCTATTCAAATGTCTCTCAATATGAATGAAAATGGGATTTCTGTTTTCCCATTAAAATACTCCCAACATTCTCCTATTTCTCTCCTTTGTTGTAATTTGCCCACTAAAACTGAAAGCAAGGAATATCTTTTTTTCACATCCCTTTGTGTTCAGAGCTAGTTCTGTTCTCCCTGTGTTGTTTTGGGGCAAGTACTTCAACTAAAATGCAATTATGGAGTCAAATTTTTACTGAGTGTGAGAAATATGGTACCACTGATTTCTTACTCCTATTTTGAAGATATTTAAGCCCATACCTTGTTGGACACTTTTAGCCTAGTGTTCATTCCTTAGTTTGCATATAATAAAGCCTTGTGCTTCTGATACCTCTCTCTGGGAATTGACTCTATACCATTTATGAATAAAATACTATATATTTGGGGAGATTTAATGATAATTTCATTGATTATAAATTACCCATATATCATGATAAACAGACTAATAAATATCAAAGCCAATATTTGAAAGTTTTTAAATGGTGTAGTCAATGCAACAAATCCAACTATGATCAATTACAATATCTAAGACATGCGTATCTCATCCTTTCTCTAACTGCCAAGTATTTTTCAATCACTTTTGTGCACTGGTTGACATAAAGAAATTGCATCTAATTTAGAAGCAAACTACCTATTTTTCTTCCAAGAAAACAAAGCCCTTTGAGGTAAATTTTTTTGTTGTTTTGTCATAATTCCACTAAACATCAAAATATGTTTAAACTAGTATGCCTCATCTAGTTAACTTATTCAATATGTTTTGTTAAAACAGTGTTATAGTCTTGGGTTCAATCAATATATAGTTCAACCAGTATTGTATAAAGCATACTATCACAGGAATTTCATTCCTAAAAAACAGGAAAAGAAATGCCTAGCTCAATCCTTCCCCCAACAGGTTAAAAAAAAATAAAAATTATGGATAAAGTTTTTTAAAAATTCTTAAATTCATTGATAAGCTGGCAGGACAGTAAGAAATTATCAAGGCAACACATCTGTTGTGTGGCTGAGACACTTCTCTGTAGATGACTTTTGCCTTGTGTTCCTCTGCCTAAGATTAATTTGTAGTTCAATTGTCCAGGGTTCCAGTGGTACAGAGCAGAGGAAACAAAACTTGAGGAGCACCAAAAGCACTAAGTCTAATAGATATTCTTTCTTTAAGGCTGGGACCTCCCAAAGGTTCCTTTTGTAAGAGTGAATCAGAAATCAATTCATCTAGGGAGGGATAGAAATGGGAGGGAGGTGGGCAGGGATGAAGGGTGGGCTGGGATGGGAATGAAAGACAGAAAACTGTACTTGAACAACAATTAAATTAAATTAAATTAAATTAATTTTAAAAAAATTTAAAATAAAATAGAAAAAAAAGAAATCAATTCATCTACAAGAATTCTCGCAGAGAATAAACTCACCTCAAACTAAGTGCTAAGTAGGGGAGAAGAGTAATCACTGAATACTTAGAACCAACAGATGGCCAATAGGAGCATGTGTAGCTGGAATTAACATAATTTTGGGTCCCAAAAATATCTCAAGAAAAAATGCAATTTTATGTTATCTTGAACAGCAGTATCCCCAGCCAAGGGTCATCAAGGAACATGTATAAAAGATCCATGGACAAAGCCAAAAGGGGAAAAGGTTTGAGGGTGTGAGATGGGGGTGGGTGGAGCAGGTAAAAGTGGTGGCAGGAAAAGGAAGACAGCTTTACTTGAACAACAATAAAAAAATAAAAATTAAAATCTACTTTGTAAGTCTTTATAATTTTAATTAAATAAGTTATGCACATAACTTATAAAGTTATAACTTAAAACTTTCTTTTAAAATAAGAAAGAAAAGCAAATACAAATACTCTCTAGAGAATTTATCTTCCTTCCAGGAAGTATTATTGCTTATTTAGAACAGACTAGTCTATTTATGATTTTTTTTACAGTTAGCATCGTTTCTGGTTGAGTCAGTATCTCTTTAGATTGCTTGATATCCATGCCATACCAGTTGTTAAATATTTTAAATATTGACCATATTGTAACTAGCATATGTTTTTATTTCATATTATTCACATCACAGCAGTTGTTAAACAGTTTTTATTATAATTCTAATTTCACCCTTAAAAAAATCTCAATAAAACATTCCAAGTAAGTTGAGCAGCTTGTACTAAAAATCATAATAATAATAGTGTCAAATACAAATGAAAACAACACCTCATAAAACAGAAGTGGCAGAAACAAGAGTCAGCAAGAATAAATCTACAGGTACTTTAGATATTGTAATATAACGTCCAGATCATGAAAAAATAATGTTATGTACACAAAAATGAAAGCTTAGGTATGCATACAAAAGAACAGAAAGTAGAAAGAATGCCCATGAAGAATTTGAAAAAATATATATATAAAAGAAAATATAATGGGGGAAGGGTTTTCAGGAACAACAATAAAGGACACATGGACAAAACTGAGGGAGGGTGGAAGCAAGGGAGGGAGGTGGGTTTGTCTGGGGTGGGGGAGAAATGCAGACAACTGTAACTGAGCAACAATAAAATAATTAAAATAAAAAAATAGCCCTGACTGGTGTAGCTCAGTGGATTGAGCGTGGGCTGTGAACCAAGGGATCTCTGGTTCAATTCCAAGTCAGGGCACATGCCTGGGTTGTGGGCCAGGTTCCCAGTGGGGGCCACATGAGAAGCAACCACACATTGATGTTTCTCTCCCTCTCTTTCTCCTTCTCTTCCCCTCTCAAAAAAAAATTAAATATGTTATTGTTTATGCCATTGCAGTTGTCCCAGTTTTTCTCCCTTTGTCCCCTCCTCCCAACTCCCCTCTCAGTCAGACCCCACACTATTGTTCATGTCCATGAATGATGCATATGTGTACTTTATCTAGTGCATTCAGCTTCTTTCAACTAATCCCAGTCTTCCTCCTCCCCTCTTACACCTATCAGTCTATTCCTTGTTGCTGTGCTGCAGAAACTATTTTGCGTTTTTGTTTATTTTGTTCCTTATGTTCTAGTTGTAAGTGAGATCATATGGTATTTTGTCTTCATTGCCTGGTTTATTTCACTTAGCATAAGAGTCTCCAGTTTCATCCATGCTGTTACAAAAGGTAAGAGTTTGTTCTTTTTTACTGCTGAGTAGTATTCCTTAGGGTAAATGTACCACAGCTTTTTTATCCACTCATTTACTGATGGGCACTTAGGCTGTTTCCAAATCTTGGCTATTGTAAATAATGCAGCTATGAACATAGGGTTGCATATACTCTTTTGCATGTACCAGTTGAGTTCTCCCAACATCATTTATTGAAGAGACTGTCTTTACTCTCCATTTTATGCTTTTCCTCCTTTGTCAAATATTGAATGACCATAAAGACATGGGTTTATTTCTGGTCTCTCTGTTCAGTTCCATTGATCTATGTGCATGTTCTTAAGCCAGTACCAGACTGTTTTGATTACAGTGGACTTGTAGCGTAGTTTGATATCTGGTATTGGGATCCCACCAACTTTGTTCTTCTTTCTCAAAGTTGCTGAGGCTATTTGGGGTCTTTTTTAGTTCCATATAATTTTTTGGAATATTTGTTCTAGATATGTAAAATTGCCATTGCTATTTTAATAGGAATTGTGTTGAAGCTATAAATTGCTTTGGGTGATATGGATATTTTAATGATGTTAACTCTTCCAATTCATTTGCATATAATTTTAATATTTTTGTCATCTCAATGTCAGTGTCAATTTTTATTTTCACTTTATTGATATTTACTTGGTTTTTGGTATGATGAATGATTTTCTATTGAAACTTAGACATTTTAGATACCACCATATTTTGCCATGTATAACATGCACTTTTTGTCAAAATTTCTGAGGGAAAAATAAGGATGTACATTATACATGGATAGCACCTGAAATACATTGTATCTGTTCTTGTGTTTTGTAATTATTTGTTACATAAAATTTCTTGTACAAAACAATATTTCTTATATAATAACATGTACAAAAATAAATGTGAAAATTCCTTTATAATACAAAACTATATCTGAATATAAGTAAATACATAATTGAATTAAAAAATTAAAAGGAAATAATTTTTTCCTGAAACTTTGAGTTAAAACCATGAGTGTGCATTATACACAGCAACATATGGATATGTTTGATGTCTTAAATTTTATATAAGCATCTTTGTTTTAGCTGTTTTTTTTTCTGACATTGGTAAATACTAATAGGTAAAGGAGGGTGAAAGGGGGTGAGGGTGGAGGGGCTAGCTGATTACTGCCAAATGGGAATGGATGTCCAGGCTTTCCTTTTGATTTCTGTCATTGACAAAAGCTGGAAGCTATTGCTGGGCTCCCACCAGACCCTGATTCTGTCCGGGCTACGAGAAGGAAGAGTGCCTTGCACCTTGCAGCTACTCCTCACATGGTTTTCACTGACGCCATGGGAGGGGGGATGGCCTTGCCTATACCCATAGCCCTGGGTCATGATAAAAGTCTTCAATCTCCACTAGACCTCCTCTGACATGATCCCTGCAGTGAGGTAAATGATGTTCTTGTTACTGCTGGGTGGGGGTAGAAACCTAGGCCCCAAATGTGGCTTCCACTGATACTACAGCATCAGGATAGAGGTGCATTGCTCACTATCACCAGTGAGGATGGAAAGTGTTAAATCTGTACTTGGCCTACTCTGACACCAACCACCCCAGCAAGGTGGTTTGGCCACCTTAGTACACACAATCTGGCAAGGGTAGAATTCTGGGCTCCCCTTACACTTAGCCTTTGCTAGGGTGGATGGGGTCATAGTTTTTCTATGACACTTGGCTAGGGAACAGTTATTGTCTAGACCTTTTTTGTCTCGGTAGGCTCTCTTTCCTAGTTCTTTATCTAGAGACAACTTGATTTTGGGGAGACTTTTTTTTTGTCTAACCTTCTTTATTGTTGCTTTCAATGTTTTTTTTTTCTTTCCAGAATTTTGACTGTGACGTGTCTTGGTGGATATTTAAATGCTGACACTTCCAGGTTCCCAGGTTCTTCAGCTCCAAGTCTGGGTATCTGAGTCAAAAAGAAAACCCAAAGAACTCTGCCTATTTTTCCTGGGTTTTGAGATACTTAACCACTCTACTAACTCCTCTTCACTGTTCAGACCTTTTACATTTCTTTTATATAAAGTTTCTATGGGTCTTAGTTGTACTTAACAAAATCAATAGAGAAAATTATACATACTACATTTCCCTTGAGGCAGAAGTCTATGGACACTCTTTACATATTGCATTATTTTCTTTTATGAATTTTTCTATGTTGGTTTGTAGCTGTATTTACCACAGTTATTTAAGCTTAATTCCGTTTATCTGCTTACTCATAGGATTCCACATGAAATCTTTGAAATTTTCAGTTTGACTCACCAATGGTGTATTAGCAGTGAAATTTGGAGTGATAATTTTAGAAAAGATATAAGAATTGTTTGCTATTTTCTCAGTCCTTAAATATTTAAGACTATTTTTCTGCCTCCTTCATATATATATGTATATCCCACATATCTATGTAGAAGTTATAGGTTTCTCATTTTCCTTCTATTCTGACCAATTTTTTTCAATATTTTCTAGTACTAGCCTGATTATTTGTTAGGATCACTTGTTCTTTCTGCTTGGAAGCTTATAGAACTTTGTTTTGATTTCATAATATTTACTACATAGTTTACACATAAAGTGATTTTTTTTTGCTGTTAGTTAATATTTTTGATTCATGGTTTTAACTCTCTTTTGCTGGTCTGGAACATTTTCTTTTAATTATCTGAGTGGTTATTTCTTCTGGCCTCTCTGCACTTGCTATCCATCGACAGCAAGTTTGTCACTGCAGTGGTCGCTCTGAATGATACTCCCACTGGGCCCAGGAAACCTGGCCTTTGATCAGATAGATACGTTAGCTTTTCTCATTCTGGCTATGAGGATAGTTTGTTTTGTAAAGATTTTACTAGATTTCATTGGTTCATATTTTCTGCGAGTCTGGAGAAACACAGGGTCTTATATGGCCATAGGGCAAAAGACATTAATTAGATCAAAGTCTACCATAGAGAACAGACATGTTCCAATTCTCCACTAAGAATATATAAAAATCTTCCTAATCTTACCCTCTTCAATGTAGGGAAGACAGATGGGAGAATTTGTTTGTGAGGGTCACTTATAAATTCTGCAAAACTGGAAGTAAGAAGTCTGCTGCTTTTAGATGTCTGTGATCACTTCCTTGGTGGCCAGTCAGAGCACATGAGAGAACTTCCCTTCAATAGACAGCTGCTAGGGAATTAGATAAATCAAATATGGTACAGGGTAAGGAAAATTACTGCTTTTACAAACTCAGTTGTCATGTTACTGGTGAAGTAAAAAGGTGTCCCAAGAACTTAGGATTGTATATGTGTCATCTAAATAATAGAAAACCTGGGAAGAATAAATCCTGCTTTTTTGTCTTCTTTGGTACTTTCAATTAGTTTTTTGGACTGAGAACAAAGACCTGTCTCTGGACAAAGGAAAAAAGGGAATGTGTCACCCTTGTGCATGGAAATCTGTAGTTGCTGTTAAAGGATGTATCAAGCTTCAGTTATGCTAGATAAATTAATTCTATGGATCTGCTTTCAACTTAGTGCCTATAGTCATTTCAATGGGAATCTAGGAGGTGGTCATTTAAAAGACTTTATTGAACACTTAAGTATTTGTGAAAAAGGTAGATCTCATGTTAAGTGTTCTTATCACAATGAATAAAGAAAAGAAATTTATAGGTAGTGTGTGTGTTGCGGGGATGGTGTGGTAGAGGTTGTATAGATGCATTTGTAACACGGCTCACACACCAATAAAGTCTCCAAGATCTATACTCCACTCCTTTCATTATTCTTTACTCATTCTTTTATAATTCTGGAAGAATTTTTAATTTTTTCCTTCTGTTCTACAGTTAGATTTTTTGCAGCATTTAAGCAATATACACACTATCCCTGATTTTTAACCCCTTGTAGTCTCTCTTAATTGTTTTCTCTTTTGTTTTGAATATTATATTCCGTGGAATCACAAAATAACATAAATCACAAACTTTCTCATTACCTTTTTCAGTAAATATGTATCAACAGAGGGTATATGTTCTGATTCTTTGTAGTATCCCTTTTATTTGGGATGGGCATGTTTTCTCCTCAGTCTACAATAACAACATTTCTGCTTGCTTATTTTTACAGCAAGAAACCTACTGGCTTCTAGCTGAATTCAACATTGAAATGGGTCTGACAAAGACTGATATGGAATTCTGCCTAATTCTTTCAAATTTAGACAATAGTGAAAGGGGAAATATAAATCTCTAAGTTATCATGACCAGTTCACAACACAGCAGCCTGAGAGAATTGGAGCAGAAGCCGAAACCCTGCATAGTCACCTAAAAAACATGAGTCTCATCGTGCGTTATTCTCTGTGTTGAGTGAACTGCTGAGCTGGTTTCCAGCTCTCAGTGCAACCAATTTCTCTCTGCTTAGTCCAGTGCTAGGTGAGAGCCGCAGCAGTACCTGGTACCTGGCTAAGGTAAGTTCCCCTTTCCTCTACAATGCTGTCATCCGGTTGATTATAGCTCATCCCTCTAAGTGAGAATCACCCTGTAGGTGGCTTCTCAGAGTGCTGACTGACTTGATGTTTGCAGTGAGTCCCTGACGGCCCGGGTACCTAACACTGCTTTCCCCCTCTGTGGTGCATTTGACTAACACGTTGTTAGCTGGGTTTTACCACTATCTTCTCACTTACTTTCTTGGGATGCTTTCATCTAAGTAGGATTTCTCCTTATCATAGGAAGTATTTTCAAGTTTGTCTTCTGTATATCTGTCTGTTACATTCAGTCATTTGTTTCAATGGGAATGTAGGAGGTGGCCAATAAAATTACAATTTTCTACTCAGCATCTTACCCAGAAATTCCTCCTATTAACTTCAACACCAGTGTTGAACATCACCTTCAGAGTCTTACTGCTGATGTATTTCCTCCTTTTTAACCCCCGAGCAGACTAGCATTCTTCCAGAGACATAAAAACAAAGTATGCCATATTCAGAAATGAAAAGGTCCTTTTCAATCAGTTGCTACACTGATTATGGAAGACCTGGCAATCATATTCATGCAGCAAATATTTATTCAACACTAACTATCCAAGTTTCATGATAAACATTGGGAAAATATTTAATACGTGTTTTCTTATATCAAAGCATATTGTGGGATAAACAATTAAATACACAAGTTATAATTTACTGTATTAAGAGCAATAAAAGATGTGGTGGGAGCTCCTAAACAGTGTTGTAATGCATATCAAAAAAGGTTTCTCAGAGGATTCCATAACTGAATTGTAATAATAAGTAGATGGTGTTTTAAAGAGGCTGCTAGGTGGGGATGAGAAAAGAAAATTTTAAATGCAGTTAAATCAGCTTCTGCTGCATTACTATTCAGCACCTGTTTAATTTCTCCCATGAATATCCCTATACAGCCTCCATATCTCCATCACCCATGAAGAGTATCACCATTCAGACACCCTTATCTACAGTCTCCCATCATCGGGCACAACTGGCTCTGCCCTGATAAGTCAGTAGAAAGATTTAAAAATAATAATGGCAAGTTTTCTTATCCCTCAGAGTGACAAGTAGAAATATAAGATATGAAGAAAATGGTCTTCATTCAGCTTCTCCTATTTGCTTGTTTTTATTTTTGTTTCTAGTGTTGCTATAGCTGTGAGCACTGGGGGAAGGAGCTTCAAAATCAGACAAGCAGCTCACACTGGACATATCCCCATAGAAATTGCTAAAACCTAGGGAAAGAGTCTCTGGCCGTGAGGTATAGCAAGATAAGTTCATAGTTGTTCTTTGCTTTTATAAGTCCTCACAACACTGATATCATGGGGCATGACCTACATAAGAATAAATTCAGTGAAAGGACACACAAGTTTGTGCTCAGTCACTGAGCTCTCATGAATGAAATGGAACTTTAGTTAAGCCACAGAAGGTTAATTTTAAAAGGCAGTATGGACCTGAAGAACATTATGCTGAGTGAAATAAGCCAGTCAGAGAAAGACAAACACCATATGATCTCACTCATATGTGGACTCTAATGAACAAACTGAACTAACAAGCAAAATAGAGGCAGACTCATAGATGACAGGATGACAGCTAAGGGTGACAGCTAAGGGTGAAGGGAGGTTAGAGGGTAGAGGGCTTGAGCAAAAAGGAAACGTGGTCATGGACAACAGTGTAGGGATTTCAGCGGAGAGGTGGGTGTAAGGGGACTAAAGGAAAAATACAATAAAATTGTTAAAATAAAATATACAGAAGATAAACTGGAAAAAAGTCAGAGGAAAAGAGGATGGAGTCAGATAAAACCTTAACTTGTTTGGAAAGAGTGTAAAAAGGAACATGAATAGAAGGATGATTCAAAACTGTGAAGACTATGGTTGGAAATATGAGTCAGTGCCAAATTGTACAGGATCTTAATTGTCACATGGAGAAATTTGAATTTTGTCTTTTTTGATAATGTTTGAGATTTTTGAGGAAGATAACATGATTTAAAAATAAAATTTAGGGGAGATGAGTCTGCCATGTGTGCATACAGTGGCAAATTTAACCAAAAAATGACATAACATGAGCATTAAATATGTTGGTCACTGCCCCACGCTCCAATTTCTCCTCCCTTTGTCTAGCAACACTGCACTTTCCAGTTCTACCTCCGACTATTTTGTTTCCTTCAGACTCCTACTGACCTCTCTCCCTTTCATTCATTCTTTGTTCATCAACTGTTCATTTAATACAGATATTGTCTACTGTGAGCCAAACACTACATTTGGTTTGGGGGTGAGAACAGTGAAAAAATAGCCATGATTCCCAACAGCTTGGAGTTAAATATAACATACAGCATTGTTCAGTCTTTGGTCTTATTCTTATCTAATTCCACCCTCTTACGTACAGTCCCTACACACTCCCATGATTTCATTGACCCCCTATTCATGTCTCCCATGTGGTCTTTTCTACTAAACTTCAAACATCATTTTCCACTTGTCAACTATTTTTCTCCTAAATACCTTGTAGGTGCCCCAGTCTGAACACATCCCAAACCACACACAACATCTTAACAACACTCTCCACACCAAATTCTTCTCCTTCAAAGACCTCTATTTTGGTTAAAACCACAACCCATCCAAATAACTCAAGACAGAAAACTAGAAATTATTCTGTTTATTCTTTATTCCTCCTATGTAACTGCTCTCTAGTCCTATAGATAACAACTCCAAAATGGCTCTGGAATTAGCTCCATATTCTTCATTGGTCCTGGTTTCCTTGCCTGTGATCTCTCATTAGCTCTAATTCTTACCGTTTTTCCTTCATACAGATACTAATATAAACAATTCTGCAGTCCCCTGTGTAAAACCTTTCTATGCCATCATATTGGTCAGGAAAATTCAAACATTTCAGCATGCACTTAAGAGCATCCAAAATCTGGGTCCAACAGACCTTCTTCACTTCATCTCCAACTACTTCCTTCTCTTCCCCAGCCACAACCACATCCTTTGCACTGTTATACCTTCATCCTTGTTCTGCTGGGAGAAGTTATTCATCTTGCAAAAACAGACAAATCTTCTTCAATTCCATCCCTAGATAGGATGAAACTTACTCCCTCTAGCTACCTATTTTTCACTCATAGCATGTATTAGACAGTAATGAGGTTTTATGAGAAGAGCAGTGGGGTTTCAAGTTAAACATACTCAGAGTTAGTTCAGATCATAGCCTCACAATTCAATGACCGGGTGACTTGAGCAAGTTGTTTAACCCCTCAGAGCATTAGTTTCTCAGACAAATAAAATGATAAAAATATACCATTTAGAGTTGTGAAAATAAAACAGTATGTGTAAAGTGCTTAGCAAAAGCTTAATAGTTTTAAAATATAAAGTTGTATTATACTTTGCGTATGTATATAAAACCCCAACATATGAATCTTGGATGTCATACTTATCTCTGTGCCCACAGCACACACACACAATAGGTGCATAGTAAGATTTTTAATAAATAAATAAAAGCTGTAAATTGATTCACTGTGCTAAAATAATCTGACTGAAATTACTTGAAAAGTATTTTTCTAAGCAAAATACATCCTGTTTTCACATTTTTTGGATAAATTCTTGAAAAGTGTATTCATAGATTTTAGCTTCATGTAAGAAACTTAAGTACATAACTGTTTCCCTAACTTTTTTCAACTCTGCTTCCTCTTCTATAGCCACAATGCTATACATATTCCAAATTCTACCCATGACCACATAAATTCTGTGTGCTACAATTCTAATGAGATTGATCCATGTTTATTTACCTGGATTTGATAGAACATGTAGGAAATATTACAATGTCCTCTTAAAGAACATCATTTCCAGTGGATCTTAGTTCAAATAAAACAAAAGTCAGCTCTGTACTTCCTAGAACAAAGAAAAAACTGTGTAAACAACTCTCTATTCACAATGTCACACAAAAACAGCACCTGTCAAAATCAAAATATTGTGCCATGATTAACTGTGACTTCTAAAACAATTTCAATGAGTTTATGTTTGTCTGGGTTTTTTTTTTTTTTCATTTATTCCACATGGCAAGGATGGCATCATCCATCCACTCATTCACTATCTGTTGAGTGACTCCATATATTAAGAACTTCATAAGTGTATTATACTCATGTACAACACAGTTTGTACTTTCCACAACGTCTAAAGTTAAATTTAGCTTTCTCTTTTTTTTAATCCTCATCAGAGAACATGCTTACTGGTTTTAGAGAGAGGAGAAGGGAGGAAGAGAGAGAGACAGAGAAACATCAATGTGAGAGAGAAACAAGGCCTCTCATATGCACCCTGACTGGGGACAAAACCTGCAACCTAGGCTTGTGCCCTGACTGGGAATTGAATCTGAGATCTTTTGATTTATGAGATGATGCTCCAACCAATTGAGTCACACTGGCCATGGCTAAAGTTAAATTTAGCTTTTATTATAATCCCCTCTATCATTTTCATTCTTTCATTTTTCCTCTTTATATAAATAAAAGAATTTAAACCCACAGATGTAAGGAATGTTGACCCTTTCTTGTGTCTTCACAGATGGTCGACACCTTCATAATCTGTGATTTGAGTGCTCTCATATGGTGCTGTGAAATGCTAGCCAGTATGTGTGTTTACATTACCATTACCTTCTGGAAAGTAGAAACTCCAGTATGCAGAAAAAGTCACTAATAATATCATTTACTAATTGGCCGCCTTATGTACAAGACTATTTGTGAATACCTGTATTTATTCAACATATATATTTTAAGCTCTTTTCCAGGTACAGTGTGTGAGGACTTGAGGACACAATATTGACCAAAACATTAGAGACTCTACCCTCATGGAGTTTATGGAGGAACATCCATCAAATCTTCACACTCAAAAAGACATAAAGCTATTAGTGTAGTAAGTGCTACAATATCAAGGGATATGGAACCGTGGAAGTGTTTAAGAAGCCTGAGTGTTTAAGCAGGAAATCTGACTAGTTTCAGAGGACAGTGAGAGGTTTCTCCATGGAAGCACTGATTGATTAGAGTTATGAATGTAGAATAACTAAGGTGGGCTAATTTTAGGAAAGAGAGGCAGAATCTCCAGTGACAAGGAATAGCCTGTCCAAGGACTCCATAAAATACTCCTGCTGGTTTTGGATGGATAGTTTAAAAGCTGTGAGTTGTGATTTATACCTAACTTTATTGAATGTAATTAATGACATTCAGAAAATGCTGATATAATACAGGCTAGGTGTTTTCAGTGAAGAAATAGCTTTTGTTGTAAAGGGACCCTATGTGATTTATATTTTGAAGGAAATAAAAATAGTGGAAGAGACATTGGCTTTGATATCACATGGACCTGGGTTTGAATTTTGGCTTACACCCTTACTAGCTGAGTGACCTTGAGGATGTTGTTAACCTTCTCTGTGTTCTATTCAACACATTTTTTTCATTGTATTTATTCATTTTTAGAGAGAAGGGAGAGAGGGAGAAAGAGATAGAGAAACATGAATGTGTTGTTGCTTCTCATGCACCCCGTCCTGGGGACCTAGCCCGCAACCCAGGCATGTGCCCTGACTGGGAATTGAACCAGTGGCCTTTGGTTCGAAGGCCAGCACCTAGTCCACTGAGCCACACCAGCCAGGTCCACACCACATGTTTATGTGGAAAACTATTCAGAATGAATTAGCATGCCTACAGTAGTAAATGTAAATGTAACTTAGTAAATTAGCAAATGTAACTCTTCTTTAAAAATCGTGTATTTAAATGATGCTGCTGTCCTGATGCTACACTCTTTTAAGTTTTGTTTGCATATTGTTAATAATTTTGAATTAATTAGTTTGGCATATAATTGTGTGTGATAATTATTTAGGAGTGTGAACAGATTAATTTATTCATGCTGTTCCACCTTCACATGTTTAAGTGGTTCTATTCCTCATTTCCCTGCTTCAGGGCCTTTATGTATATCCCTTCCATCAATTAAAATATGATAATAGATGATTCTTCTATTGTTGACCTTTTTCAGCTTAAGTTTTATTACTTACAGAAAATTCTTGGCAACCAAGGATTCAGTCTTTAGTCCATCTCAGCCTAACTGCAGAACAGGATGTCCTCCTCATGATAGACTTGATCAAGTCAAAAAATTTCTTACACACAATCACTGTACCTGGCCTCAGTAGTGTCAATATGGGATATTTAAAACTAAATGGGAAAGAGTGTCACATGTCAAAGACATTTATATCAATGTAGAAATAAACTATTTTTTGAGAAAAATAAAATAAATATAAATATAGGAAAGTAGAACCTGGAAGAAGTTCGCATAAGAATTTAAGTTAGAGATAGGCCTGGAGGAGCATTAATAAATTAAAATTTTGTATATTAATTCAGCATTTCTTAAGATAACTTATAATGGCCCTGGCCAGATGGCTCAGGTGGTTGGAACATTGTCTGTACTCCAAAAGGTTGTGGGCTTGATCCATGGTTGGGGCACATAAGGGAGGCAGCCAATCAATGTTTCTTTCTCACATCGATGTTCTTTATTTCTCTATCTCCCTCCCTCTCTCTCTCTCTCTCTCTAAAATCAATAAATATATCCTAGGGTAAGGATTTAAAAAAGTAATTATATATATGTAATTTTATTTTTACTTATATATAAAGGCTGCCATTTTCAGTATAATAACATACATCTGTAAAATAAATACTTCAAAGCTTATATTCCAAATCATTGAATTGATTCTCAGCTTTACTCACTCTACAGTTGTTTCCCTGTAAATTGTTCCTTATTTCAATTAGCATATACTTCGTTTCTGACTGGAACTTTTTTATGCTGTTGAGGCCCTCACTTTGGGCATTCTTATAACCAGTGTTTTGAATTCTGCATCTGATAGATTGCTTATCTACATCTGTTTTAGTTCTTTTTCTAGAATTTTGGTCTGTTCTCTCATTTGGGCCATGTTTCTTTGTCTCCTCATTTTGGCAGCTACCCTGTGTTTATTTCTAAGTATTAGGAAAAGCTTCTATGACTCCCTGTCTTGGGAGCATGCCCTAATATAGTAGGTGTCTTGTAGGGTCCAGTGGCACAGCCTCCCCTATCACCCAAGCTGGGACTCAATGCATGCCCTTCATGTGAACTGACTCCTCTTGTGGTTGAGCCTTGATTGCTATAGGCATGCCAGTGGGAGGGATTTGCCTAAGCCAGTCAGCTGCAATGACTGGTTATGGTCACTGACCACCAACCTCTGCCCTCTGTGGAGGATCATCTGTGCAGGGGTAGGGTAGTAGTTCTCCAACATGATCTATAGCTGTCCACTGGGTGGCTCTGGAATTTCCTGGGTGGTTTAGTCCAAGGGCAGCTCCCACCTGTGTTTTGCCTGGGACCACTCTGTCTGAGCTATAAAGCAATTTGAGATGGCTGCTACGTGTTCTGGACCTAGAAGTCCCAAGGCAAAGCTATGCTGTGAATCTAGGTTGTCTGCTGCTACTGCCAGGCCTGGGGCCACTTAGAAACAGGTACAGGTGCTGGGGGCTCACTGAGACTGGATTTGCTTCTTTGAGAGCATTTAGGAAATTGTGAAACAGGAGCTAAGACCAGCCATTCATATGGAAAAGCAGCTTGGGTGGGCCCATAAGTGGATAGAATGGAGTCTCTGAAAATCTATAGTGCGAGACAAATAGTCTATCTCGAATAAAGCTGTCCCCCAGCTCTCACCTTGATGCCAGACACTTCAGTTTCTCCTTGTATGCCAGTGATGCATTTCAAGATGCTATCCCAGTGCTGGAGCTCAGAGGGAGTGAGTCTGAATAAGTGAGTCCATGTGTGGATGGAATGGATTAAAGAATCCCCAACCATGGATTCTTTAATAGAAACTGCTTTGGACTCCAGAAGTTTTTTCCATTTACTCAATCCCTGCTTGATTTTGCAGCCAGAAGTTATGGGGACTTATCTTCCTGGCACTGGAACCCTGGGTTTGGGGACCTGGTGTTGGGCTGGGACTCATTGCTCCCAAGATATCCCTCAGACATTTTTACCCACCTCATGTGGATGTGGGACCAGCTTGTTTTATACCTCCACTCCTCCTACCAGTCTAAATGGATGTGGTTTTTAAAATTCTATAGTTGTCACACTTCCACTCAGGTTGATTTCTGACAGTTCTAAGTGATGGTTGTTGTGTAGTTCAGTGGTAATTTTGATGGAGTTGTACAGGGAGGTAAACTGTGTTCACCTATGCTGCTATCATGACCAGAAGCCCAACAAATTCTTCATACTGTAGGATGTAAGACTCAGTGCCTAAAAAAGTGGTATAAGCAGTAAAATCTCAGACATTTCTCTTAGCAATATTTTTCTTATATATCTCATCAGGCAAGGGAAACAAAAGACAAAATGAATAAATAAGGGTATGTCAAACTAACAAGATTTTGCACAGCAAAGGAAACCATCAACAAAATGAAAAAGACAACCCACTGAATGAGAGAACATATTTACCAATGATACTTCTGATAAGGGGTTAATAATCAAAATTTATGAAGAATTCAATCAACTCAATACCAAGAAAACAAACAATCCAATTAAAAGATAGGCAAAGGACCTGAATAGACACTTCTCCAAAGATGGCCAATAGACATATGAGAAGATGCTCAACATCACTAATCATCAGAGAAATGCAAATTAAAACCACAATGAGATATCACCTCACACCTCTCAGTACCACTATCATCAACAAATCCACAAATGACAAAGGTTGGTGAGGATGTTGAGGAAAGGGGAGCCTAGTGCACTTTGGTAGGGATGTGGACTGGTTCAACCACTCTGGAAAACACTACTGATTTTCCTCAAAAAATTAAAAGTGGAACTGCCTTATGTCCCAGAGATTCTGCTTTTAGAGTAAATTGAAGAAAACTAAAACCCTGATTCAAAAGAATATGCACCTTTAAGTTCATAACAGCTAAGATTTGAAAGAAGCCCAAGTGTCCATCAGTAAATGTGTGGATAAAAAGAAAAACTGTAGACATTCACACAAGTGAATACTACTCAGCCATAAAAAAGAAGGAAACCTTACCTTCCACAACAGTATGTATGGACCTAGATGGTATTATGTCAAGAGAAATAAGGCTATTAGAGAAAGACGAATGCCATATGATTTCATTTATATGTGTAGTCTAATGAACAAAATAAACAAACAAAATAGAAACAGGCTCATAGATAGCAGAGAACTGGCGGACAGATGTTGAGGAATGAGGTGTTGGGGATTGGGTAATAGGTGAAGAGACTAAGAAAAAAAAACAACTCTCATAGATATAGACATTAGTATTGTGATTACCAGAGGAGGGAGGGGGACAGGTAGAAGAGGATGAAGGGAGAATAAATGGTGATGGAAGGAAACTTTACTTTGAGTATACAATATAATATATAGATGTGAACAGACAATATAATATATAGATGATGTATTATAGAATTGTACACTTGAAACCTATTTAATTAACAAATGTAACTCCAATAAAATCAATAAAAATTTATTTTAAAATAAAAATAAATAAAAAGCTGGCATCCAATTGAAAGAGAAATTTGTATTGGGGACTCTTGTAAAAGAAAATAATGGAATATGACATTATATTAATTATTGGACAAATGTGGGAAATTTATATAGGTGGCCATCCAATACCACCCTGTCAGAAAGGCCTTCTGGCTTATTTCACTTAGGATAATATTCTCCAGATCAGTCAGAGAAAGACAAATACCATATGATTTCACTCATATGTGAAATCTAATCAACAGGCTAGATTCATAATAGAGACAAGATTCATAGATGGAGAGCAGGATGATAGCTAAGGGCAAGGGGAGGTTAGGGGGTGGAAAGAATTGAGCAAAATAGAAAAAGGACTCATGGACATGGACAACATTGTGGTGATTCTGCAGGGCAGGGGGCATAAAGGGACTAAAAGATAGTGGAAAAATACATAAATTTTAAAATGACAGTTGTGGTACATCTAGTAAACATGCATAATCTGTCTACCATATCCATGTCTGCTCTCTAATGGAACTTGACCTACAGTGCACATAGAGAAACTGGAGGACATTGCACCATCTGTCTTTACCTCTCTGTAATCAGATTGGTCTGAGTCCTCTTACTGCTATGAAAAGAGGAAAGAGACACTAGGAGTATTCCCTTTAAATCATCATTTGACAAGTTATTGTGGCCTTCTGAACTAATAAGACAGGTACCTAGCGTCTAGCAAAATAATGGCAACTGCTTTCCTGAACACAAACTTGAATCACTCACTGAATTGGAGTACCAAGACATTGCTGGGTACTGGTGTGAAATGTTCCCAAGGAGCCACAGAGAGAGTGCTATAGGTCTTTCATTATTTTGAAAGCAACAGTGAGTTGACCACTTGGGCCAGTATTATCAGGCATGGAGATACCACTGAAGTGAGGGGCATCATTCAGAAGATAGTGGACAGTCACAAAGTAAAGCATGTGGCCTGCTACAGGTTTTAGCTCAGTCACCTGTGGTCAGAGGAGGTCTACTGGCTACACTTGGACATGGGCGTCTCCAGCCTGAGGGAAAAGTATGAGCTCACACACCCACTGGAGGAGTGCAAATATGAATTGGGAATTCATTATTTGCCAAAAGAATCTCTAAGCCAGTTTACTGAAGACTAGCAACCTTCAAATTTCCTCTATCAATAATTGAAGAGTCATTATATATTAGTGATAGTTGACCAAATGGTCCAGGATATTGCTTTGAAATTGTGTGCTAATGGGGAGGGAAGTATAAGTGAGATAGATGGTAATGGGAAAAAATACATAAAAGAAGAAGTTGGGTTGCAGCAATCATACTGGGAGATGCAGAGCAATACACTAGAAAAGAGGTCTAACTATAAAGTATTAGAAAAACATATTGGTTTGAAGTGATTTTTTCCTAGAAGTTTATTGGATTCCATCAAGGCCAAAACTAAGAAAACTGATCTAATAAACATTTAGATAGTTTGCCACCCTTAATAGAGAAGAAAGTATTCTGAAATTCTTTGCAATCCTTCCCCCAGTACAGATTTGATAAGGAATGCTGCAAGTGTGCTTTTGGTTCAAGCTTGATTATTTCAGTGGAGCTGGCATTCAGCCCCAAGGAAGGTATTTGTTACCTAATGGACAAGAGCTGCAATCCCACACATCTGGCCAACATCAGTCAAGTGCAGAGCATTTTGTATTCTAACAGTGAAGACAAAGGCAGAAAAGAAGTGCTACTACTAAAAACAAAGTGCACCTGAGCCTTTGACAGTGATAGTACCATCCCCAACCATTGCCATGAATATGGCTGACTTGATAGTTGGATGTTGCCAGCTGGTGAATAGAGTCATATAGTCTTTTACCATCAGACACCAGAAAGAAAGCAAACGGGCTTTGCCATCAACACCAAAGCTGGTCAACAGCCAAAAGTAAGGTGTTCAGACACACATAGTCTCTGTGTCAGAAACAGATGGCTCTGCTGGGAATACACACAAAGAAGATACATCATGCCCTCACCCAGTGCCTTTGAGATTCAAAGAGAAAGACTAGAGCTTGGATGATGTATTGGAGAAGGCCAATTTAGAGATGTACATCAGGGCATTTACATGAGCTCAGAGAATCCAACTTTGGTGGTTATAATTAAAACATGTAAAAACTGTGTTTTGGACAGCATGAGACAGAGATTCCTTCAAGAAGCCTCAACAATACGCCAGTTTGCCCCGCCCCTCATATTGTGAAGCTGATTGGCATCATCACTGAGAACCCCATCTGCATCATCATGGAGCTATGCCTGCTCCAAGAGCTGAGGTCATTTCTGCAAGTCTGGAAGTATAGGTTGGATCTAGCATCTTTGATCCTGTATGCCTACGGGTTTAGTATAACTTCTGGGTACCTGGAGAGCAAAAGATTTGTGCACAGGGACATTACTGCTCAGAATGTTGTGGGATCCTTAAGTGATTGCATGGAATTAGGAGATATTGGATTATCCCAATATATGGAAGGCAGTACTTATTACAAAGCTTCTACAGGAAAATTGCCTATTAAAAGGATGGCTCCAGAATTAATTGATTTTTGACATTTTACCTCAGCTAGTGACATGAGGATGTTGGTGTATATATGAGGAAGATACTGATGCATGGTGTGAAGCCTGTTTAAGGAGTGAAGAACTAGTGATGAATATGTGTTGAATTGGGAATGGGAAAATGTTGCCAATGCCTCCAAATTGTTCTCCTACCCTTTAGAGTCTTATGATGAAATGCTGAGCCTATGACCCAGCAGGCAGCCTAGGTTTACAGAGCTCAAGGCTCAACTCAGCACAATCCTGGAGAAGGAGAAGGTTCATCGTGAAGATCAGATGAATACAAAGTCCAGAAAACAGGTCACAGTGTCTTCGGACTCTGAAGGGCCTGATGAAGCACTACCCAAGCCAAGAAGACCTGGTATTCTTAGTCCCAGATGTAGTGAAGGATTTTATCCTGGTCCGCAGCACATGGTACAGACCAGTCATTACCAGGTCTCTGGTTACCCTGGTTCACATGGAATCACAGCTATGATTCTACTCAGAGCAGGCATCTCTTTTGGGCAAAGTAGATTCGTAGAATCACAGACCACAGAAGAAATCAATATGGCAACCCAATGTGGAGGACTCTGCAGTTCTGGGCCAATCCACCAGCAGAAGGAGATGGAGGAACACCAGCTCTGGCTGGAGAAAAAGGGGAGAAATTTCTGAAACCTGATGTGTAGCTCTCGAGAGAGAGCATGGACTGGGAAGACAGGAGTCCCTGGGGCCCAACTGGAAACCAACACATTTATTGGCATGTAGGAAAACCAGATCCTGCAGCTCTGCCAAATAAGCCACAGCACCCTGAAGCACCTGGCCACCTAGGCAGCCTTGCAGACTCAGCAGCCCAGGGGACAGTTACAAAAAAGATGTCAAGCCTCAGCCTCAGGAAATCAGCACCCATGCCCACTGCCAACCTGGACTGTGCAAATGACAGAGTACATGATGTGCCTAGTGAAAGCCCTCATGGAGATGTCTAGTAAGATCCAGCCAGCCCTGCCAGATGAGTATGTCCCCATGGTGAAGGAAGTCAACTTGGCCCTGCAGACATTGTTGGCCACTGTGGATGAGACCGTCCCCACACTGTCAGCCAGCACTCACTAAAAGCTTATCAGTGGGATGAAGCTGGCCTAGAGTACGTCATGACCAGCCTCCAGCAGGAGTACAAAAGCAGATGCTGACTGCTGCATATGCCCTGGCTGTGGATGCCAAAAACTTGCTGGATGTTATTGACCGGGTGAGACTGGTGATGCTGGGGCAGGGGAGACCAATGAGCCCACACTGAGCCCTGTATGCCCCCCTCCAGTGTTTCTCTGAGTCCCGTCAGCAGCTGGGGACTCCTGTTCTCCTCACCAGCACTGACAGCACCACCACTTTGGACTGAAAGCTGGTTGAAAATCTCTCATACTAGTTGAACCACATTTTGATTTAGGTTCATTGTTTGTTTTACTTTTTGAATCATGGTATTCAGAAATGTCCAGCATTTAAAAGATGGAATTTTTCTGAGAATGAAAGAAGGTTTCAGGGATCATGATGAAGGGATTGTAGGATATGTCTTCACAGAAATGGCTGGAACTTGCTGGGAAGCAGAGAGGATGAGAGTAAGTCCCAGAAAACCCAGAGGGCTGGACTCCTGCCCACCACAGAATAGTGTCCAGACTGGAATCTTTGTAGTTGTTAGAACACTCTTCAGTTGCAATATGCTAATGCCACTTTACAAAGAAAGAATATAAAAGTTTTGTATTTAAAGACTTGAGTCATTTTAGAAAAAAACTACAATATTTTCGTCTTTCGCTATCATGGTTCTGTGAAGCATTTGGTTGGAAACTAGCTGTAGAACACTGGAAAAACTAAAAACCTCTCTTTTTTTCACCAGAATAATGTGACTTTTTTTATAGCAATTTTTTTTGGAAGCAGATATGCTTTGTACCAGAGCGCCTCCAAACTGCATTGAGAAGAGGTTCTGGAACCATTTCTGTTTCCAGTTTTGTGTAATTTATAAAGAATGACTAAAGCCATGTTGACTGTTTTACAGCCACTGGAGTTAACTAACCTTTCACTGAGTCTGTTGTCCCAGCTGAGGGTTAGAAAACCAGAGAGATGGGTTTTCTGCTGCCCAGTCACACCATCATCCATTCTGCCCTACTTTTGAGAATTATAACCTCCTTTTAGTTTCTTGGGGATATAAAGTATTCTAAGGAAGAGTATAATGAACTGTACAGTTACTTTAATCTATGAAAATGGTGTTACCAGAAAAAAGGAAAGGAAGTGAAACAAATAGAGAAAATTTTTCCCTGAGGAGATGAAATAAAACAGCATGAATACCTCAGGGGATGATGTAATTTCTCTGTCATTCTATGTAAAAATATCTTATAACATGGTTTATCTAATGAGTAGTTCATACTAGATGTGTTTCTTGCATTGTCATCACAGACATGTACAATATTGCCTGACTCAACTATGTCTACTTCAGAGGAGGTATTGGTTTGATGGGATGTTTCTCAATGATTTCAAGTAGGGCTGTATGATTATATCCCTTTTAATTCAAATGCTTGCTGTTCTGGAACTTCTGGGACAGCATAAAGCAGAACCTATAGTAGCAGCTTTCTGTTTTGCAACCTTGTTTCTCATTTCATCTGAATCTCTTGAATAAATAAGCCCTGAACCACTGTGGATTTATAATAAAAAATTTTTCTTCTTTCCTGTTACTTTCAAAGCCAGTTCCATCCCTAAGGATTACGGTATTTGATTTCTCACGCATTTTTAGATTAAAATGCACTAGATCTCCCACGAATCTTAGTGCCATGATTATACCTTGCCCTCTCTGGCATCTTAAATCTCTCCCTTTTCACTGTTACCTTCCACATTGTCTTTGCACATGCACAATTTTCCATTTACCCTAAAAATATTTTGAAGTATCTTCCTCTTCTATTAACCCCTTTTTATGTTTCCCCTTAGTTTTAGTTCTCAAATTCACACTTTCTATCTACTATTTATACTTAAAAATTTTTATTTATTGATTTGAGGGGGTGGTGAGGATGAGAGAAAGAGTGAGAGATTTGTTGTTCTACTGATTTATGCATTCATTGCTTAAATCTTGTATGTGCCCTGAATGGAATCAAACCCTCAACCTTGACATATCAGGGTGATGCTATAGCCAACTGAACTACCTGACCAGGACACAACTTACATTTTCTCACCATCCATTACTTATCAGGTCCTTGTAATTCTGCTTTTATGATGTATAAAATTACCAAAGATACATTTCATGTCAAATTAAGTGACTTTCTCCCTAAAAAGTTACTCTGACTCTATTTCTTTGTGCTCCAAAGCAGCCCAAATGTTACTACCTGACTCCTCAAAAATGCAAATTTAATTTGATTATTCCCATAGTGATAAATATCCATGTCTTCTGCTATGTAGAGGATTTCACCTGACACACATAGCCCTCTCCAATCCAAGCTCACCGTTAAAGCCAGATCAAATGGTTTATCATTTTACAGACTTTGTAGGTATACTAAATTGTCTTCTTATAAGTGTTGTAACAGTATTCCCATAAAATATATCTCCCAAAGAAATGAACTGGCAAGCCACTAAAAGGACATGGAGATATTTTAAATGCATATTACTAGAAGAAGAAGCCAATCTGAAAAGTCTATATCCTGTATGATTTCAGTCACATGACATTCTGAAAAAGGCAAAATATGGAAACAGAAAAGATCAGTCAGTCGTTGCCAGGGGTTTGGAGGAGGGAGAGATGACTAGGCAGAGCACAGAGGATTTTTAGCACAGTGAAAGTGTTTTGTCTGATAATGGTAGATACAAGTCATCATACATTTGTCAAAACCCACATCATGTGCAACACCAAGAATAAACCCAGAAATAAACTGCTGCCCTGGGGCGATAATAATGTGTCAATGTGGGTTTATCTGTTGGAATAGCAGAGCCACTCTGGCGCAGGATGTTGATAGTAGAGGAGGTCGTGTGCATTTAAGGGGCAGGAGGTGTATGGGAGCTCTACTTTCTGTTCAGTTTTGCTCTGACTGAAACTTTTCTGAAAACTAAAGTGTATTTTAAGTGTTCCCCCAATGCCTCACCCTAGAATATATAATGGAACTGTAACATTTTTGCCCACAGGGTAGGTAAAAATTGTACTGGTTTGGGTGTTCTGTGTGGCTGGCACATTGTTGATATACACTGTGGTGGGTGGGAGTGGTTATGAATAAGGCATTCAGATTGTATAAATAAACACTCACATGTAGCACTCCTTTAGGTTCTTGACAGAGGACCTACAGGGACCTCCCCACTACTTTCCTGATATGGGAGATCTTGCTCTGGTCTGACCACCATCTTCCCTCCATTCCATAACTCAGGATAATACAGATGCATTATCCTACAACTTCTAACTGCTGGGATCTTCCTGCTCTGCAATAGAATACCAGCAACTTGACTGAAGTCATTCTTTATTGCTACCTTAACCCATGGAAGATTGCATAGGTTTACCCTGGTAAGTAGTGAGGGTGAAGGCTCCTTTGCACTCAACGAAGGTTGTTCCTGCAGTTATCTGTGGCATCTTTGTCTTTCCCCCCTCTCTCCACACTACTCAACAGAACTGGACAGTCATTAGACCCAACCAAGTGGAATGGGAGACAGTTCAGAAAATAGTCAACTTTATAAGTGGTTTTTCTTAGAGTATGCCTTTGGTGTCAGGGGGAAGAATATCCTCCATCCCTCTTCCTGAAAGTAGTAAGGCCAGGCCATAATCTCTCTCAAAGGGGAATTTAGTGGCTCCTATAAAACCTCCTGAAGGCAGTGATTAAGACAAGAACCAAAAGCTAAATAGTTTTCAGGAAAGGGGCAAGAATGTACAAGTGACAATGAGATGAAAGAAAGCATAAGATATTTACCCCATAGTTAGGACCAAAAGTCTCACTCCCTCCAAACCCCTAGCCCTGCCCCTGACACAAAGCAGTCATCTTACTGATGTATATTGATAGCACCCTATAGGAAGGTTTCCCAGATAACAGGGCTGGTTGTTCCTGTGTCCTAAAGTGTCCATTCAGACAGTTAACTATGATCACAGCATTTGTGATGACACTTTTTGTGGATACCTTCTGTAGCAGGCTGAATCATGGCTCCTCCCCAAGATGTTCACTTTTTAATCCCAGAAACTTGTTAATACATACCTCATATGGTAATAAAGACTCTGTGGATGTGATTAAATTAAGCTTCTTGAGATGGGGAGATTATCCTGGTGGGTCCAATGTAATCACAGAATTTTTTTTAAGTGAGATGTAGGAAGGTTAGATTCAGAGAAGGTGTGGTGAGCATGAAAGCAGATGTTGAGTGATGCACCCGTGAGCCAACAGCAATAGCACGAAAAGCTGCAAAAAGCAAAACATGTTTTCCTCTAGAGCTTCGAAGAGGAGCACAGCCCTGCTAGTACTCTGGCCCTTACACGCTGAGACTCATGTTGCACTTCCATCCTCCAGAACTGTAAGATAATACATTTGTGTTATTATAATTTGTTGCAGCAACCAAAGAAAACTAAAGCACTTTTCATGCCCTTTGCTCCCAAGACATCTCCTTCATGTTTCAAATGTTTCTTTTTCCTTCCTGTCTTACTTCTCTCACTTTAGGGGTCAATTCTTCCTACAGCTTGCTTCTCTCCTGTCTTAAAAAATATTTAAGCTGATGATTTTATCAATGTGACATTTAAATTCTACAGTTCTTCCCTACACTTCACAATTTTCACAGGCTGCGTGGTCCTGTTTCTGCCTGCTTGCCTCTTTCACCTGGAACCTCATTTTTGGCTGGGCACAATTTTTACTGCTCAGTATTAGTAGACAAGACAGGTAGAGGGGTGTGCTTGTTTTGTTATATCTGGGTTCGTTTTTATTCCGGAGTTTCCAGCAAGTGAAACACTTTTGTATAATATCTCTCTTGCAATGAAAACTAGACACACATTTCTTTTATCAGCAATAATGAGGAAGAGGAAAGATCTATCTTTAATGTGAAATAAAAATCTGAAATGGATCTTCAGAGGATAGTCCTTTCTTTCAAAATCCAAGTGGTCTGAGTCAAAAAATAGATTCAGAATCAAGCTTGTACTAGGCAACTCAGTGAAAAAAAAATAACCTTGTCAGAAGTAGAAGCTTAAGACCAAATTGTATTTTAAATCTCTACTATACTTGTCTTTTCTTGTATTAAGACTTAGAAACTACCTTAGGTACAATAATATTTCTGATTACTTCATAGCCTTTGTTTTCCTCTTCTAATCAACAAATACAATAATAACAAACGGAAAATTTTAGAGTTGATGGGAATAAATGTTCTTTCAGTGAAAAGATTGTATCTACAATGTCAACAGATATTATCAAAATATTCTTAAATGTCTCCAGTGGGCACCCACCCACTCATTGTTACCCAAAGTTGCCTTTGTGTTAGAGTACAATAAAAAATATAATGTTCTTCCTCACTTAAACTGAAATTCTGTATCATATGACACATTTTCCTTGATGAATCAATTATTTTAAAGATATATGTAACTAAATATAACTATGTAACTATACATATATTTTTTCTTTTGTGTATTGAATTAACAGAAGATCAAAGACATGCAAATAAATGCTTTGGAGATGTTCTCTGATTTCTAAAGTAACTGAGATGCCAGCTGGGGCCTCCTGCCCTTCAGAAATGTGCTTCAACTTGGCCCAAATCCCAAATTCATAGCCAGTGACAGTCCAGAGCCTTCCTGCAACTTTTATAGCGTCCTAATTGAACTCTCACTCTCAAGAAAAAGAGGTCATAATACAATGCATACGGGCTTCTGTCTTCCTCTTGTACTGCCCTTGATTATTTTTTTTCTTCTTTCTTGCTCTTCCTCCTGATCCAATCAAAATGTTCCTTTCCTGGCCTCTCGCAGGACAAGCCCAAGCTGCACTGTGTGTGATCCAGTATTCAGCATGAAAGACTTGTGGAGTCATTTCCTCCTAACAAGCACAATACAGTCCTTGAAAGGAACCAGGAGGGCACACTTGATGCCACCTTTTGCACACACGCACACACACAATGGCAAATCAATCATATATCTATCAATTGGGACAGACATTTACCTTTCCATTTCCTACTGTCCAATTGCTGTTATAAGCAAAAACTGGTATCTCAAGCCTCAGCTGTGGCATCTATTGAAGATGACTCACAGTGCTGCACCACACCCAGTGGGGATTCAGAAGGCCCAGCCCCACCATGGACTTGCCTAGATTTTCACCTTGATCATTAGCCTCTCAGAGTCTCAGAACTTCAAAAAGTTACTAGGAAGGTGAAATTATCTCTTATACATGGAAATAATGTGAAAAACACACAGTACTATACAGGTGTCTGTTGTGATTATTCCTGTGATGTTCATTTAAAGCAACAAATAGGCCACGTGTCACTGAACACAGTTGTAAGAGGGCTCACAGTTTGCACTTGATAAGCTTCCCAGATTTGGCCACATCTTGGCTGCATGTTTGGCCAGGAAACTGTAAAGATCTGTTTTCTTGAGAGACACTGAAAACTTCCTTCTTTCTTTAGGACTCAAATTCATGTGTCTGTCCTTTCTGGTTTTGGGTTTGTATTTTTTTAACAAGTCCACCCCCAGTCCAGATGGTGTAAGGAAGCACAGTGGCAGGACAAAATAACAAACAACAGCAATTACATTTTTTTCAAATATTCATCCATTTGTATGCAATTCAGGAGACTGGGAAACATTTGAGTACAGCTTCAAGGATAAACAAGATCAGCAAAATATAGGATATCAATGATTCAGATGCAGGGAATAGTGAAGTGACATTTATTTATGCAGGGTTGGAATAAACAGTTATATTTTTGAGTCAGTTCTCCAACTCTCTTCTGCAAAGACCCACAGGAGGAAGGTGAGAGGGTGACAGCAGCTGGATGAGCACTCACCAAGTTGGGAAGAGTGCCAGCCTCAGGAGGAGCGACCACAGTGGGCACGAAGGATGAAGACGGCTGACACAGAAAGTCCAAAAGCAGCTATTTATTTTGCCCCCTGATTGTTTCTGCATACATTTAGTAGCTAGACAATCACCTGGATAGTGATAGTCATCTCTGTCCTTTGCTTCTGTCTCCTGAGGTCATCAGTGACCTCCTAGTTGCAAAACAAAATGACTTTACCTCCATTTTCTCCTTTTTTTCATTTCTCCCTAATTTTACCACTGACAGACATTCCTTTGTGACTTTCTTTCCCACTGGCCGCTATGCCAGGCCTCTCCTGATTGTCTCCCTGTCTCTTACACCCCCTGCTCTGGCACCTCTTTTCAGGTCCATATTATAATGCAGAGGTGGTGCCAAGGAATTTGCAGTGGTTCTTTTCTTCCTCTCATAATCCTTAGCTAACTCATGGTTTCAGTTATCAGCTCTATTGCTCTCAAGCTCTATAGCTTCATTCTGATGTTCCCATCCTATTTTGACCAGTTTCAACTATATCTGTAACTGGATGTTTTATCTTTAAAATTTAAATTCATCCTCTTCCTGAACCTCCTGCTCCACCTTCTCTGATTTTGTTAGCAGTGCAATTTTTCCCAGTCCAGCTGCCTCCCCTACTCATCCCCCACCCACTCCCTCCACCCCCCTCAACTAACATTTACACTTTAGTTTCATCTTAGGTCTCTCCAATTCTCCCTCCCTCCTCCCTTTTCCTCCTCTCTATCTTTCTCTCTCCCTCCCTCTCCCTGTCTTGCCTATCTTCTCTCATTAACTAACTGGGTACCAAGAGTTGTCAATTTTACTAGCTCAGAGGACATATCAGTGAAAATATTACTGTATGGAATATGTGAGATTTTCCTGCCTATGTTCTTCTCTAGGGCTTTTATGGGGTCATAACTTATATTTAAGTCTTTCACCCACTTTGAATTTATTTTTGTGTATGGCATAATTTGGTGATTGAGTTTCATTTTTTTGCATGTAGCTGTCTAGATCTCCCAACATCATTTCTTGAAAAAGCTATTTTTTTCACCAGTTTATGCTTCTGCACCCTTTGTTAAATATTAATTGACCATAGAGACTTGGGGACATAAAGGAAAGAATAAACAAATGAGACCTCATCAAAATAAAAAGCTTCTGTATGGCTAAAGAAAACAGCAGCAAAATGAAAAGGGAACCAACCTTATAGGAAAATATATTTGCAAATAATACCTCAGACAAGGGTTTGATCTCCAAAATATATAAAGAACTCACAAGACGCCACTCCAGAAAGACAAACAACCGAATTAAAAAATGGGCAAAGGGCCTGAACAGATACTTCTCCAAGGAGGATATACAGAGGGCCCAGAGACATATGAAAGAATGCTCAACATCACTAGCCATCAGAGAGATGCAAAGTAAAACCACAGTGAGATACCACTTCACACTGGTCAGAATGGCCATGATAAACAAATCAACAAACAAGTACTGGAGAGGTTGTGGAGAATAGGGAACCCTGGTTCATTGTTGGTGGGAATGCAGACTGGTGCAGTCACTGTGGAAAACAGTGTGGAATTTACTCAGCAAACTAAAAATCAAACTGTCTTGTGTCTCAGCAATACCACTGCTGGGATTATACTCTAAGAATCCTGAAACACCAATCCAAAAGAACCTATACACCCCAATGTTCATAGCAGCACTATTTACAATATCCAAGTGTTGGAAGAAACCTAAGTGACCATCAGCAAATGAGTGGATCAAAAAACTGTGGTACATTTACACAATGGAATACTATGTAGAAGAAAGAAAGAAGGAGCTCCTACCCTTCTTGACAGCATGGATGGAGCTGGAGAGCATTATGCTAAGTGAAATAAGCCAGGCAGTGAAAGACAAATATCCTACAATCTCACCTATGGTGGAATCAGAGACATTGAAATAAAGAACAGTCTGGCAGTAACCAGAGGGGATAGTGGGGAAAGAAGGGGAAGGGCCATCAAGGAACATGTGTAAAGGACACATGGACAAAGCCAAAGAGGGTAAGTTTGAGGGTTGCAGGTGGGGATAGGAGGGTTGGGGGGCGTATTGGGATGAAAATGGAGACAACTGTACTTGAACAATAAAAAAAATTTACTAGCTCAGTTTCTTTAACTGTTTTATCTCTCCATTTGACCTGCCTTTATCCCAGATCAGGTTTACTAATTCTATTTTTCTTTTTTATTATAAAATATTTTAAACTTAAATAAAAATATAAATATAAAGATAAGAAATAGCAGTGATTGGGTTT
>CM052538.1:58650760-58683857 GCA_028533065.1 Trachops cirrhosus
AAGTGTTGGAGAAGTTGTAGAGAAAAGGGAACCATAGTGCGCTGTTAGTGGGATTGTAGACTGATGCAGCTATTATGGAAAACAGTGTGGATTTCCTTGAAAAACTAAAAATGGAACTGCCTTTTGACCCAGCAATTCCACTGCTAGGATTATATCCTAAGAGCCCTGAAACACCAATCCAAAAGAACCTATGCACCCCAATGTTCATAGCAGCACAATTTACAATAGCTAAGTGCTGGAAAAACCTAGGTGCCCATCAGTAAATAAATGGATCAAAAAACTATGGTACATTTACACAATGGAATTCTATGCAGCAGAAAGAAAGAAGGAGCTCCTATGCTTTGCAACAGCATGGATGGAGCTGGAGAGCATTATGCTAAGTGAAGTAAGCCAGGCAGTGAAAGACAAATACTATATGATCTCACCTGTAACAGAAACCTAAACAAAAAAAACAAAGAAACAAGCAAAATATAGCCAAAGACACTGAAATAGAGGACAGGCTGACAGTGACCACAGGGGAGAGGGGAGGGAATTTCAGCAGAATTTCAGGGGAAAAGGGGAAGGGTTTACAGGAACAAATATAAAGGACACATGGACAAAAACTAAGGGGGTTGGAAATGGGAGGGATGGGTGGGTGGGCTGGAATGGGAATAAAGGATAAAACTGTACTGAATAATCTAAAATTAAAAATAAATAAATAAATAGCAGTGAAAAATAACCATGTCTTTCAAATATTAATGTTTTGTATTTTAATACATAAAACATTGAAAATTGTCCCCTTGTCTTTATAACCATCACTACTATACATTCCCCTGTCTACTTTCTCCAAAGTTACAACTATTCTGAAATTGGAAAATATTTTTCATCCATTTCCATAATATTAATAAACATGAATACATTAATAATATCTAGTATTTTTGTGTAGACATTTTAATTTTATGAATGGTATACTATATACATCTTTCTTCAACTTTTTTCATCACTTAACATGTTTTTGAGATTAATCCATGATGAGTCACTTATTTTAATTAATGTATCAATTTTTAGTTAATGTATCAATTTCACTGAATGATTTTCCCACAAGTTATCTATTTCTTTATTGATTTATCTTTTTAGCAGTTTTTTGTTAATATAATGTGCATTGAATAACACAATTCCTGTATACCTGTTAAAATTTCTTTAGTTATATAGCCAGAAGTAGAATTACTGGGCATGTGCATCTTCAACTTTACTGGAAATTATTGCCAAATTTCTCTCTAAAGTGATTTATCCATCACCACCACCACAAAGAGATCCTACTCCCACATATTCTTGCCAACACCTGATGCTATCAGTATTTTTAATTTTGCCAATTTGAGAATGCAAAACTATATCTCATTGTTGCTCCAGATTACTTTTGTGTGGACCCTGGAGAGACTAATCTTTTCTGGTATTTATTGTCTATTTAAACTTTCTTTTCCATATATATAGGCCATACTTATTATTTTCTTATTTTTATTTTGAGATCTTTTATTATTCATTTAATTCACTTATAGGATTCCTTAAATATTCTGTATATCAGTATTCTTTGGTTATATGCAAACACATTTTTATAATTTATCTTATTTTTAAAATGGCAAATGGCACCCTTTGTTGCATAAAAAAATAATAACTTTAGTGAGGCCAGATTTCTAAGTTTTTCTTTATTTTTAGAGATTTTAAATCATATTTAAGACATATTTCCCTGTCTCAACATATCCTTCTCTATTTTTTAAACAACTTTTAATTTTTTGCTGTTCTTTAGCACTGTTTGGTAATTACAGCTTTGTCATATTATATGTGTATGGGTATGATAGGTCTTGGCATCTAGATGGATACACCTTCCTGTTGTATTTTCTTCTTTAAGATTTCTCTATTCTTGAAGCATTGGTAAACCACTTTCTCTGGTTATCAAATGTAAATTTTATAATTAGCTTGTCACGTTCCTGAAGCAAACTAGTTAGATTCTTGTTGGTACTGCGTTAAATTTATAAAACATTTCAGCAATAGTCGGCATCTTTATAGTTTTGAATCTTCACACCTATGAACATGGCATATTCTTCTGTGTTCATTAACTCTCACAATAATGTTTTGTAGCTTTATATGTAATAAAGTATGATGTTTTAGCATCATTCATTAGATTTATCCCTATTTGATGTTTTAGATGTTATTGTAAATTATATCACTTTGTGAATTTATTTTTCAAAATTTATTAGTGATATACAGAAATACAACTAATTCTTATAGTTTAACCTTGTATGTACTGGCTTTTATAGAATCAGTTATTAATTCTGACAGTTTCTTTTTAGGCACAAAAATATAATCTGCAAATAATGGTCTTTCCCCTTCTTTTCTAATTATTATAATATTTATCTCACCATACAGTACTGGCTAAGATCTCCAGTATAATGTTGAAATGAATGAATAATAACAGATAACTTTGTCTCACCTTGATTTCAAGAGGGAGGCTTTCCATAATTCATCATTAAACATGAAGTTTTCTGGTGGTATTACTTGTAGTTATTCTTTTTTGACATAGGAATTTTCCTTTTATTCTTGAATTACCAAGAATTTTTATCATGAGTAAGGGTGGAAGTTTTGCAAGTGCTTTTTCTTCAGCTGTCAAACTGATCATATTCTCCTTTTGTCAGTTAAGGTGATAAACTACATTAACTATCAAATGGTAAGACACCTTGTATTTCCGAAGTGAGTGCTATTTGGTATTATTGACTTATCTTTATCTGTATCTCTGTATTAAATTTACTAATATTATAGTTCAGATTTTTGCATCTAATGTTATGGCATGGATTAGCCTTTACTTTCATTTTATTGTAATGTCCTTGTCAGATTTTGCTATCAAGTTTATTCTGGCCTCATAAAAACCAAAAAGGCAAGTGTTCTTTTTTTCTGTGTTCTGCAAGAGTTTGAGTATGATGATATATGGTTTTTTTCTTAAATATATGGAGTAATTCATCTGTAAAGCCATCTGGTTTTGGAGTTTCCCTTGCAAAATGGTTTTAAATGATTTAATACATTTAGTATTAAATAACCACTAAAAGTTTCTATTTCTTCTCTTTTCCTAGAAATTTTTTTCATTTTATATAAGTTATTAAATTAATTGCCATGAAGTTGTTCACATCTTCCCATTATCTTTTTAATACAATTTCTATCTGGAAAGCTGTCCAGTTTTTCTTCCCTGATATAATTTGTGATTTTTTTTCTTATTGATATCTTCAAAGAATTAACTTTAGGTTATGTTTAATTTCTTTACTTTATGTTTTTTATTTTTGTGATGTTTGCTGTTATTTTTATTTACCTCTTTCTGCTTTCTTTGGGTTTGTTTGTATGGTTTCTTTTTTCCTAGCTTATTAAGAAGAAGCTGAATTAACTCATATTTTTAGTCTATATTCCTTCTAGGAAATACATTTAAAATTATAAATTTCCCTGGACATATTGATTTCTCTATATCCCACAGTTTGAAAATCTTTTATTTCAAATACTTTCTAAATTGTATTTTTATTTTTTGTCCTTTATCTGTTTAGAAGTGTATTGTATAATTTTTATATTTTATTACTTTTTATTCTTGTTCTATTATAGTTGTCCCCATTTTCCCCCCATTACTCTCCCCAGCCCTACTGACACCCCACCTTCCACATTCAATCCTCACCACACCCCACCTTGTCTTTGTCCTTGGGTCCTTTATACATGTTCCTTGACTTGACCCTTTTCCTTCTTTCCCCTATTACCTATGCCTCCCATATAATTACTGTCAGCTTATTCTTTATTTCCATGTTTCTGGTTATATTTTGCTCACTTGTTTGTTTTGTTGATTAAGTTCCACTATAGGTGAAATCCTGGGATATTTGTCTTTCACCGCATGGCTTATTTCACTTATAGCATAATGCTCTCCACTTCCATCCATGCTGTCAAGAAGGGTAGGAGCTCCTTTTTTCTTTCTTTCTTCTCTGTAGTATTCCATTGTGTAAATGTACCACTTGTTTTTGATCCACTCAAATACTGATGGGCACTTAGATTTCTTCCAGCACTTGGATATTGTAAATAGTGCTGCCATGAACATTGGGGTGTATAGGTTCTTTTGAATTGGTGTTTCAGAATTCTTAAGATATAATTCCAGCAGTAGTATTGCTGGGTCAAAAAGCAGTTCCATTTTCAGTTTTGTGAGTAAATTTCATACTGTTTTCCATGGTGACTGCACCAGTCTGCATTCCCACCAACAGGGTACTAGTGTTCTTTTGCACATTTTTTAATTGGATTGTTTGTCTTCCTGGAGTGGAGTCATGCAAGTTCTTTATATATTTTGGAGATCAAACCCTTGTCTGAAGTGTCATTTGCAAATATATTTTCCTATATGGTTGGTTCCCTTTTCATTTTGCTGATGTTTTTTTAGCCATGCAGAAGCATTTTATTTATTTATTATTTTATTTATTATTTATTTTGATGAGGTCTCATTTGTTTATTCTTTCCTTTATGTCCCTGCTCCAGGGGACATATTGATGAAAATATTGCTACATGGAATATCTGAAATCTTCCTGCCTATGTTCTCCTCTAGTACTTTTATGGTGTTGCAACTTATATTTAAGTCTTCTATCTATCTTGAGTTTATTTTGGTGTATGGTGAAACTAGGTGGTCGAGTTTCATATTTTTTTTGCATGTAGCTGTCCAGATCTCCCAACACCATTTGTTGAAGAAGTTATTTTTACTCCGTTTTATGCTTCTGCACCCTTTGTGAAATATTAATTGACCATGGAGACATGGGGTTATTTCTGGGCTCTCTATTCTGTTCCATTGATCTATATGTCTGTTCTTATGCCAATATGAGATTGTTTTGATTACTGTGGGCTTGTACTATAGTTTGATATCAGGTATTGTGATCCCTCCTACTTTGTTCTTCTTTCTCAAAATTGCTGAGGCTATTTGGGGTCATTTATGGTTCCATATAAATTTTTGAAATGTTTGTTGTATATATGTGAAACATGTCATTGGTATTTTAATAGGGATTGTGCTGTAAACAGTTTGATTATTCTTAGTTGTTTTGACATCAGTTTCTAGCTTAATTATTCTGTAGTTAAAGAACATGCTATAAATTATTTCATTTTTAAAAAAAATTATTAAGGCTTCCTCCTTTTTGTCCCAGATATGGTCATCTTTGGTATAAATACATACATACTTGAGAAAGACTATGTTTTCTGTCATGGTTTTTGCAGTTTAGTAATTGTGTTGTTCATATTTTCTAGTTCTTCATTGAATTTTATATGTTTATTTAAACTCAAATTTTAGATTTTTTTGGAATAGGACAAGCTTTTACTATTTACAGTTTATATTTGAGTTGCACAAGTTACCTTGCCCCCTAGATGTTTTTGTAATTCCTATATTCATTTCCCCATTCAATCTTGGCTGCCACACTGAGAGAGAAAAATGCAGATACTTCTTTCTTGCATTTATAGGGAAAACTTAGTAACAAACAGTTATTGTTCCAGGTCTGTCATATAGATGCATTTGAATTTGTTTCTGCTTATTTGGTCAGCTATTGAGAGAGACATGTTATTATCACATTATAATTGTGGATTTATAATAGCTCTCCTTTGTGTATAAATTTTTTATTTTTATATTTTAAAGTTACCTATTGGGTATATACATATTCAGAAATCTGTTACCTTCACTGTGGATTGAACATAATTATTATGAAATATTCCTATTTATTTCTAGGTTTGCCTAGCTTTCTATAACAGTTATTACTATGGCTATAAAAATTATCTTTTGGTTAGTATTTGCATAGATTACATTTTTCCATTATATTCTCCCAATATTTTTATGTTCTATATTTAGGATATGTTTCTTTTAAGAAGCTTATATTCAATTTTATTTTTGTAACCTGTCTGACAATCTCAGCTTCAAATTGGATTACATAGCCCCAGTAAGCTTAATGACTTACAACTCTATTTGTGTTTAAAACCTAAAATGCCCTATTTACATCTCTCCCAGTTTATATTTCTTTTTCTGTTTTACTTTCTATTCTATTTTGTTAAATAAGTGCCTTTATTATTTAATTTTTCACTCTATTAACTAGTTCACAATATGTTCTTTTTCTGTTCATTTAGTAGTTGTCTTATAACTTAAAATATAGTATTTTACATAATAAAATCTTATGCAAATTTTTACTTGCTCACTTCCAAGACAATGCCAGATTTTAAACCATATCAACTCATTTATCCTCTCATATCTTTGTATTATTGTTGTAATGCTATTTAATTTCACACACATTTTTCCAGTTTTATTGAGAAATAAGATACATTTTATATAAGTTTAAGATGCACAGCATGATGGCTTGATTTACATAGATTATTATATGATTATCACAATAGGTTTAGTTATCATAAGTCATGTCATATAGATACAATGAAAAGAAAAAATTCTCCTCGTGATGAGAATTCTTAGGATCTACTCTCTTTTTTTTTTCCCTTTCTTTTTTTTTTAATTTTTTTATTTTAGTTTATTCAGTACAATTTCTATCCTTTATTCCCATTCCAGCCCACCCACCCATTCCACCCCTCCTCCCTCCCCTTTCCAACCGCCCTAGTTTTGTCCATGTGTCTACTCTCTTAACAACTTTTCTATATCATACAATAGTATTAACTATAATCTTTATGTTGTACATTATATCTGTAGTATTTATTTATCTTTTAATTGGAAGTTTGTACCTTTTGACCACCTCCTCCAATTCTCCCTCCCTCCACCCCCCACTTTTGGTGAGCACAAATCTGATACTTTATTCTCTGACTTTGGTGTTTTGTTTTATTTTAGATTCCATATATAAGTGAGCTCATATGATATTTGTCTTTCTCTGTATGATTTATTTCAGTTAGCATAATGCCTTAAGGTCCATCTATGTTGTTGCAAAATGGTAGGATTTCCTTATTTTTATGGCTGAGTAATATTCAATTATTTATATATACTGCAATTTCTTTATCCATTCATCCATCAGTGGACACTTAGATTGTTTCCATGTCTTGGTTATTGTAAATAATGCTTCAGTGAACATGAGGATGGAGATAGGCTTTCAAGTTAGTGTTTTTGTTTCCTTTGAATGTATTTCCAGAAGTGGAATTGCTAGATCATATGGCAGATCTATATTTAATTTTTTGAGAAAACTTTACACTCTTTTCTATAATGGCTGTACCAATTTACAGTCCATCAATTCCACGAGAGTTCCCTTTTTTCCTCATATCCATGTCAGTTTTTTAATCTCCTGTCTTTTTTATAATGACCATTCTAACAGGCATCAGGTGACATGTCCTTGTAGTTTTAATTTGTATTTACTAATGACTAATGATGTTGATCATCTTTTCATGTACCTGTTTACCACTTGTATATTTTCTTTGGAGAAATATCTATTCAGGTCTTTGGCCATTTCTTAATTGGATGATGATGATGATAATTTTGCTATTGAGTGGTATAAAATCTGTATATATTTTGGCTATTAACCTCTTATCTGATATATGGTTTGCAAAGATTTGTTTTCCACTTCATAATTTGTATTTTCATTATTTCTTTTGCTGTGCCATACTTATTTTAAATACCCAAAATAACATCTATTTTTTGTACAATGAATAATCATTTATATTTGCATTCTTTTTTTCTTTTTCAGGGTTCTTTATTCATTATTATGTTTCTGTCTGATATCGTCCTTCCATAGAACCCCTCTTATTTTAGTGTATGTCTGCGGGTGAAATGTTGTCTCACTTTGTTTTTTAAAAACATTTAACAAATCATTTAACAAATTTTTTCTCTGATTATAAAATTAAAAGTTGGCAGTGTTCTCTCATGACTTTAATGATGCCATTGTATTTTTCTCTAGCATCTATATGGTTTGTTGGAAAATCCAGTTTTAAGTCTTATCATCCCTCTCTAAAGTTAATGTTCTATGAATGTTCAAGATTTCTCTTTGTCTTTGATTTTCAGCATTTTGTCCAATGTTCTTACATGTGGAGTTCTTTGTATTTATCCTGCTTGAGGCTTACAGAGCTTCTTGGTTCTGTGGCTTAATTTTTTTATCAGCACTGGAAAATATTGGCTATTACATCTTCAAAGAATGCTCAACCATATTTTCTCTCTTCTCTTTTAGAACTCCAAACACAAAAATTATTTTATTTTATTTTATATTGTTGTTCAAGTACAGTTGTCTCCATTTACCCTCCCCAATTATTCTCCTCCTCCCCACCCAGCCCCACCTCCCACCATTGATCTGACCACCCTTTGGCTTTGTCCATGTGTCCTTTATACATGTTCCTTGATGACCCTTCCCTTTTTTCTGCCCATTATCCCCTCCCCCCTCCTCTCTGGTTAGTGCCAGTTTTTTATTTATTTCAATGTCTCTGCTTATATTTTGCTTGCTTATTTCTTTTGTTGATTAGGTTCCACTATAGGTGAGATCATATGGTATTTGTCTTTCACTGCCTGGCTTATTTCACTTAGCATAATGCTTTCCAGTTCCATTCATGCTGTCACGAAGGCTAGAAGCTCCTTCTTTCTTTCTTCTGCATAGTATTCCATTGTGTGAATGTACCATAGTTTTTTGATCCACTTATTTACTGATGGGCACTTAGGTTGCTTCCAGCACTTGGCTATTGTAAATTGTGCTTCTATGAACATTGGGGTGCACAGGTTCTTTTGAATTAGTAGTTCTGGGCTCTTAGGGTATAATTCCAGTAGTGGAATTGCTGGGTCAAAAGGCAGTTCGATTTCTAATTTACTGAGTAGATTCCATACTATTTTCCACAGTGACTGCATGAGTCTTTATAAAATGCATTTTCAAACCAGTTTCTCCTAGTTTCTAACTTGCCTTTTAATTCTTTAACAGTAACTTCCAACAGGAATTTTTTTTTAATTATTTATTGTTTTTTCCCATTACCATTTAGACTCTTTACATTACTCTCCTCCTCTGCAGTCACTACAATATTGTCCATGTTCATGAGTCCTTTTTCCTTTTTACTCAATCCCTCCACCCCTATCCTCTGCCACCTTAGCTGTCAGCCTGCTCTCCATCTATACGTCTGTCTCTATTTTGCTTATTAGTTCAGTTTGTTCATTAAATTCCACATATGAGTGAAATCATATGGTGTTTGTCTTTCCCTGACTGGCTAATCTCACTTAGCATGATGTTCTTCAGGTCCATCCATACTGTCACAAAAGGTAAAATTTTTTCTTTTTTATGGCTGAGTAGTATTTCCTTATGTAAATATTCATGGTTGTTTTATCCAGTCATCTACTTATGGACACTTGGGCAACTTCCATATCTTGGCAATTGTAAATAATGCTTCAATGAACATAGAGGTGCTTATGTTCTTTCAAATTAGTGTTTTGATGCACTAGGGTTCCCTTTTCTTCACATCCTCACCAGCACTTGTTATTTGTTGATTTATTAATGGTGACCATTCTATCAGGTGTGAGATGATATCTCAATGTGGTTTTAATTTGTATCTTTCTGATGGCTAGTGATGTTGACCATATTTTCATATATCTGTGGGCCTTCTGTATGTCCTCCTTGGAGAAGTGTCTATCAGATCCTTTGCCCATTTTTTAATTATATTGTTTGTTTTCCTGATGTTGAATCACATGAGTTCTTTATATATTTTGGAGATCAAACCCTCGTCCAATGTATCATTGACAAATATGTTCTCCCATTCAGTCAGTTCCCTTTTATTTTGGTGATAGTTTCTTTTGCCATGTAGGAGATTTTCCTTTGTTTATTTTTTCCTTTCTTTCCCTTGCCCTAGGAGATATATCAGCAAAAATATTACAATGTGGGATATCTGAAATTTTCTTGCCTACATTTTCCTCTAGGACTTTTATGGTGTCACGATTTATATTTGTCTTTTATCCATTTTGAGTTTATTCTGGTGTATGGTTTAAGTTGATGGTCTAGTTTCATTTTTTTTAAATATGTACCAGTCCAGTTCTCCCAACACCATTTATTGAAGTGGATATCTTTACTCCAATGTATGCTCATGCCCCCAATATCACTGTTAGTGGGAATGCAGATTGGTATAGCCACTGTCAAAAACTCTATGGAATTTCCTCAAAAAGAAAATAAAGATGGAACTACATTTTGACCCAGCAATTCCACTGCTGGGGTTATACCCTAGGAATCCAACTCACCGATTCAAAATAACTTATGCACCACTATGTTCATAGTGGTGCTATTTACAATAGTCAAGTGCTGGAAACAGCCTAAGTGCTTGTCAGTAAATGACTGGATCAAAAACTAGGGGACATTTATACAATGGAATACTATGCAGCAGCAAGAAGGAAGGAGCTCTTACCTTTTGTAACAGGATGGATGGGACCGAAGAATATTATGCTATGTGAAATAAGCCAGGTGATGAAAGGCAAATACCATATGATCTCACCTGTAAGAGGAATCTAATGAGTGAAATAGAACCACTGAATAAAAATGACCAGAGGGAAGGGGGCAGGGGGATAACGGTGGAAAGAAGGGGAAGGGACTAGACAAAGAACATTTATGAATGACCCACAGATATGGACAATAGAGGGAATTGACTGGGTAGAGCAGGGGGTGGAATGGGTGGAGGAGAGCAAAGGGGGAAATATTGGGACAACTGTAATAGCATAACAATAAAAAATGATTTTTTTAAAATTAGTGTTTGGGTTCATTTGGAGATTCCAAAAATGGGATCTCTGGGTCAAAAGACAGATTCATTTTTAATTTTTTGAGGTATTTCCATACTGCTTTCCTCAGTGGCTGCACCAGTCTGCATTCCCACCAGCAGTACAAAAGTGTTCTTTCTCCACATCCTCACCAGCACTTGTTCTTTGTTGATTTATTAATAGCCATTCTGACAGGTGTGAGATGATATCTCACAGTGGTTTTAATTTGCATTTCTCTGATAATTAGTGATGTTGAACATCTTATGTCTAATGGTTTTATTTTTTAACTGAGGTATATTTGGGATACATCATTATGTTAGTTTTAGACTTACTATACAGATAACGATTTAATACTTGTATAGATTGCAAAATGATCACCACACATAGAAAATTTTTTCTCATGATGAGAGTGTTTAATATTTACTCTTTTAGCAATGTTCAGTGTGTAATATACACAGTATTAACTCTTGTCACCATGCTGTACATTACATCTCCAGGACTTATTAGAGCTGGAAGTGTGTATTTTTTGAACCCATTCAACCATTTTGCCCATGCCCCCCATATCTGGCAACCACCAATCTCTTCTTTGTATGTATTAGTTTGATTTTTATTCTTAATTTAATGAAAGTCAATTTACCATATTTCCTTATATGTATTGTGTTTTGGTATCATTCTGAAGAAATCATCATCAAAAGCAAGGTCACAAATATTTATTCCTATCTTTTCTTCCACAGGTTTTATAATTTTAAATTTTACATTTAGGTTTACATTTACATTTAACTGACCTATTTTCAGTTAAATTTTGTATGTGATGCAGAATATGAATTAAAGTTTACTTTTATCTGCATGGATACCCAGTTAATTCAGTTCCATTTATTACATTAAGTACATTTTTTTCATTGAGTTTCCCTTTCCCCTTTGTTTAAAATCATTGTGCCATATATGTGTGATTCTGTTCTGTTATGCTTTTCTACATGTCTTTTTTTTTCAATTACAGTTTATATTCAATATTATTTTGTATTAGTTTCTGATGTACAACATAGTGGTGTTATGTCTATTCTCTTATCAATCCCAAAATGTCTTGATTTCTATATCTTTATATTAAATCTCAGAATCAGGTATTTGTATATTTTCTAATAGCTTTATTTTATCAATTTATAATGTATTTTTAATGGTTAGAAACTACTTTGCATGATTTTTTTTATTTTCAGTGTTTCTTTCATGGTCTAGAATATCTTGGTTAAAGTTCCATGTGCACTGGAGAAGAACATTTATTCTGTTGTTATTGAATGGAGTGTTCTATAAATGTCAATTAAATCAAATTGGTTAATAGTATTGTTATATCTTCTAGGTCTTTGATGATTTACTGCCTTCTTATTTTATTAGTGAGAGAGAAACATAAAGTCTGCCATTATAATTTTGGCCTTGTTTCTTACTCTTATCAGTTTTGAGTATTTGCCACATATATTTTTTAATCCTCACCTGAGGATATGTTTATGGATTTGAGAGAGAGAGAGAGAGAGGAGAGGCACTGATGTGAAAGAGAAACAGCAAGCGGTTGCTGTGCCCTGACAGGGATTCAGACCCACAAACTAGGTATGTGCCCTAACTGGGAATCCAACTTGTAACCTTTTTGGTGTAAGGACCAAACTCCAACCAACTGAGCCACCTGACCGGGGCTATTTGCTTCATGTGATTTTAAGCACTGTTGTTAGGTGCATACACATTTTAGATTGTGTGTTGTCTCGGTACATTGGTCCTTTACTGTTAAATAATATTCTGTATCCCTCAAAAAATTGCTTTTTATGATATCAGTTCTTTCTGATATCAGTAAAATTAGTTTTATTTTAGTTATTGTTTGAATGGTTTATTTTATACATCTTTTCTCTTTTTACCTATCTATGTCTTTATACTTATAGTGGATTTCTTATAGATAACATACAGTTCAGTCATTTGACTTAATTTAAATTAAAAATTATGTACAATTATAGTGGGTTTTTCATAGATATAGATACCATATAATTGGGTCATTTAATTTGTAATTCAATTGGATAATTTCTTTAATGACATACTTATACTATTTATATTTAATATAGTCTTTGATATTGTTAATGAAAATGAACCATCTTTCTACTTAATTTTTATTTGTTCATCTGTTCTTTGGTCCTTTCTTCCTGTTTTTCTGTTTTTTGTATTACTTTAAGAACTTTATGTTTTTACTTTTATCTGCACTATTAGCTTAATATTTTTTCCTAAGAGAAGATTTTTTTATTGTTATTCAATTAGAGTTGTCCAATTTTTCCCCATTTGCCCTCCTCCACCCATCCCACCCCCACTCCCACAGTTAATTCTCACACTGTTGTCCATGTCCATGGGTCATTCACAAATGTTCTTTGTCTAGTCCCTTCCCCTTCTTTCCACCATTATCCTCCTCCCCTCACCGGTCATTTTCAGTCTGTTCCATGTTTTCATGCCTGTGGTTCTATTTTGTTCATTAGTTTACTTATAGCTTCTTAAAAAGGCATTAATAATTTCCCTAGACTTTGTATATACATCTTTAATCACAGCCTACCCTTGATAATATATAATTTCACATGTGGTATAATGACCTTACAATAATATATTCCCAAATATTGCTATCTTTTGTGTTATAGTTACCATATAGATTTTTAACTTTACTATACAAAATATACACAGTGCTAACATACAGTACATTGCTACTATTATTTTATTTTATTTTTTTATTGTTGTTTAAGTGCAGTTGTCTCCACTTTCCCCTCATCAGTTCCCCCCAAACCAGCCATCCCCACCTCCCACCATTGATCCTACCCCCTTTGGCTTTGTCCATGTGTCCTTTATACATGTTCTTTGACAACCCTTCCCCCAATATCCCCTCCCACATTGCTACTATTTTTTAGACAATTTTTATTAGAGCAATTTAGATAAAAATCATATATTTTATGTATACATTTATTCATGCCATTTCTAGAATGCTTGATTTCTTTGTGTAGAACCTAGTTTGTGTCTAGTATCATATTTTTTTCTGCCTGAAGAAATTCCGTTAACATTTCTTATAGTACATATGCCCTTCTCGCAGTGTTGGTTTGTCTAAAGACTTCTTTATTTCCCTGCCATACTTGAAAGATATTTTCCTTGGGTATAGAAATTGAAGTTGACTCTTTTCTCTTTTAAATTTCAACATTTAAGGGATCTTAATTAAGTATTGCTTACCTTTCACTGTTTCTAATTTTAAGTCTGATATACATCTAAACTTCATTTCTCTGAATGTAATATTCTTTTTTTCAGATGCTTTCAAGACTTTGTCTTTAGTTTTCAGCAATTTTATTGTATACGCATAATTCTTTGTTATTTATCCACATTGGTTTACTCTGAGTTTTTTGAGATTGTGTTTACTGTTTTTTATTAATTCTGAAAATTTTTCAACCTTTAGTTTGTAAATATTTTTTGCTCTATTCTATCTCTTTTCCTTTGGGATTCCAATTACAAATATGTTTGGCTGTTTGATATTATCCCATAGCTATTGTATGCTCTGTTTAGTTTTCCATGATTTTTGACTTTTGTGCTTTGGTTAATTTCTATTGATTTATCTTCAATTCAAAAATTATTTTCTCACTGTGTCAAATTCTTTTCTTCTGATGAGCCTATCAAAAGCCTTCTTCATTTATGTTATTGTGTATTTTATTTACACATTGAGTTTTTATAGTTTTCTTTCCTTGATAGAAACCCTTCATCTGTTAACATATTATCCATGTTTTCCACTATTAATCATACTAATACAGTGTATTAATTATGATTGTTTTAAATTTCTTGTGTGATAGTGCCAACATATGGATCATATTAGAGCCTGATTTTGTTGATAACCTTGATATTATGCTGGTTTTTTCTTATTTCTTTATCTTTCTCACAATTTTTATTCGACTGCTAGACATCTCCTTTTGAACAGTAGTATAGGAGGTAAATTCTGTATGCCTGCAGGTGGGCACACATCTTCATTTGGTATGTTATTGGTGTGGGCAATGAATCAATGTGGTCATGACTTGACTTAGATTTGGATTTGGTTGTCCCTATCGTCACACTTAGTGAACCATAGGATCCAAATTCCTCTAGTGACACTTTATGTTTAGGGTAATGGCTTCATTTCTGGAGTATTTGTATTAATGTTTGTTTTTCACCACCCTTATCTTTCCCTGTGACCTTAACTCTCTAATACATTCAGGAAACGTTAAGATTTTATCGGTTAGCCAGCCTTCTTTTTTCTTATTTTAAGTTTGGTAGCCATATTCTTTTCAGCTTTGTCCATCTTAAACAATATCCTTGCATATTTAATTTTAACTTTCTCTCAGACTACAAGATTCTGATACTATGTCAAAAGTAGGAAATCTTAGAAGGGAATGTCTAGAACACTTCGAGATGGATTGGAAAACAGATTGATAGGCTGAGTTCTGCAATATTTTGTTGAATGGCCACAATTGTAACATATGCAACCACAATTTATGTGTACATGGTAAGAAAACCCAGCTGTTAACTAAAATTAATAATAACGGCTAATATTTATCAAGTGCTTAAAATATCCTAGGCACATGCAAGGTGTTTTACATCTCTCTTATCATTTAATTATATTATCATCACTATAAGATAGGAACATATAATTATGATCTCCACCTTACATGAGAGGAAAGTGAGGTTCAGAGAGGAATGACCTGCCCAATATCACACCATTACAAATGTTCTATAAAGTCCTAGAGACACTTGTACTCTTTCCTTTTGGTGTTACTTGGTTATTTTTTTCTGCTGTGAAAGGCATTGTACTTATCTGTTTTGCTGTGTTCCTTTTTTATATTGTTAAAAAAACAAATTCTTAAGAGTTTGGCAAAGCATCAAATCTATCACTAGTTTTGAATTTATTTTTCTTTTACAAAAGATTGATGAGTTGTCTACCTTTTAAACTTTCTGTATTGTTTACTTATGATATAAAGTTGGTAAAAGTTTTGAGAATGGGGTACAGAAAAATTCTCTATTTTTTATCCTGAAACTATCATGTTTATCTTTCAGTATTAGCAGAGTTGGTCTGCTCATAAATTCCATCACTCTCTTGCTGCTATTTTTGTCTGGCAGATTATTTCTTTATTCACAAGGCAATAAAAGGTCACTGGAAAGAAGAATATAATATTCACTCTCATAAAATAAAGTTAAACAGTATTTAGCATTTATATCTTTCCAGTATAGTAAACAAAATATGGTTTATTTGACTCAATGAAGACCTATGATACCAAAAAAGATAAATCTAATATTTTGTTTGAACTCAGGAAGATAAATCTTGCACAGTATGCCCTCAGCGATGACGTGTTACCATTGTCCTAGTTCTGTTTAAACTGGATAGAAAGGCAAAGCAGACATGGATTCTTGTTCCAAAACATCTAGATCCTAATCCAGGGTTAAAGTCCAAGAAAATCAACTGAATAAGTACATTTTATTTTTTGTTTACTTGCCTCATTTTTTATGCTACTTATTGAATAAGATTGGCATAGCTCTATATTTGCAAAGAGAATAGAAACAGAAAAGGTCAAGTGTTCTTTTTAATTTCATTTCATTTCAGTGAGTGTCTGAGAAAGTGCAAAATTTTATGACCTTTCTTCACAGATGTCATGAGACAATTATTTTCTTTTAAATATATATTTTAGATAGTCATATCTGTGGTTAAAAATTTAGCGAGCACATTATTAAACTGAGTTGGGAATTCAGTGTAAATGTAAATTTATTATTTTTAGAAAATTTCTATAAATTTTATTTATAATCATTATTTTGCACAAAATTGTCTTTAAAATGTTTATAGTTCCAGTCACTTTTATTGCCATAATTAAATTAATATAACTAAAATACAGTATTTTTGAACAATCCAAATATAAAAATAATACATTTCTTCTTATAAGGTACATGACTTTAAATATTTTTGTGCAGAATTATTTTCAGTAGGATTATAGTGTTAAAAGAAACCAGAAAAGAAAAGAAAAACAGCAGAAGCAAATGTTTCAAACAACCAGCAAGGTCAGCTTTTGTACCCTGTTTATCAATCCAGGCATTTCCAAAAAGTTTCGATGCTTTCCCATATAGTATAAGAAAAACCAGTTTCAAAATGTTCTTATTTCCTCTAAGGTATTTACCAAAAAAAAATCTAGTACCACTCCACTGCTTAAAGTCTTTTTTCCAATTTCTTTTTTACACATTCCATTTCTCATTATCATATAAAAATCTGTTTCATGCTTTTATAAGGCTTTTACAATGGACTCCCTTAATTAAACATCAGAATGTGGCCTTTTCTTTTTGCCTCTCTAATTAAAACATTGCAACCTGGGGAAGGTATCAGTTAGTTTCCAGAAAATGGCACTTATTTTGATCTCTTTTGGCACAGCAAGAAAAATGGTGACATGAACAGAAATGTTCTCGTCCCTAAAATTAGATAAAACCCACTAATATGCAACCTCAGTGTCTTCAGAATTGCCACCCAGTAATTGATTTCAACATAAATCAACTCACTTTCACTCTAGCTCAGGTGTACTGTGATCATCTTTTAAAGAAATGTATTAGTTTAAGACTTTTCATGCCTTCTAGAATCCTACATCTATATTTCCTTTCTTAACTGATTCTCTGAAGTTTGAATAAAAAAACATACATCATGGTACAACTCCAGACTTAATAGACTCCTAATTTTGGCTGACATTTTATATGCTTTATTCCCCCCCACCCCACAACTAGGCTTTATTGTATATGATTGACACGACTACCTGGGATAATAAGGTTTTGTTTTGTTTTCATTTTACTTTTAGTAGAAAACTCTTGTACTCTATTAGTAAGGGCATAGGCAAGATCTTACTAATTGTATAAACCAATGCCTTTGCATCTTTTCCTGTTTTCCAAGGGTATCCACAGGCTATGTGTAATGGATGCATTGACTTAATAATGGTTTGCTTTTAAAAAGATTTCTTGTGAGGTGCATCAGCTCTAATAAAGAATGTCAAGAACACAGCATAATCAATTCATGTTTAAAGAGCATTCATAAATATTATGACTGTTTGAATGTCTACAGTATAATGAGTAAGCAGTTTCTCAAGAAATTTTGTTTCTAACATCTAGCCAGGCAGATTTTCAGAGAGGCAACGTGTGTCTGGATGGCTCACATATACAATTCATGTCAGAATTTTGTCTAGAATATGTGACAAAGGATATTTACTATACATGTGAGAAAACCAAGATAGCTGGTTTTGTGTAGGGAGTATTCAATTCATAAAAGTTGTTTACCTAAAAGAAAAATGGCCAAATTGACTTTATATAATGGGAATGTCATGAGCGCTGGTTCAGAAAGCAGCAATTTCACTTTAAAAAAATGTCATTGGATTTAGTTAGAAAACTTAAATATCTTTCCTAGCTCTGCCAATAAGTGACATGTGATCTTAACCAACTTGTTTGATCTTTCCAGAAATTTTTCTGGATTGTTTATCCATAAAATGAGCAGAAGACCTTTGAATTATAGGGTCATATCCAAACCCACAATCTAAAGAGAAGGGAACAGTAGAAAAAAGTCTAAGAATCCTTTGGGTATGGACTCACCAGACAACCCCTAACACTGGAAAAAAGAATACTTTCCTACACTTTATAAGCAGCTTTCCCAGGCTACCAAGATATACAACTTTATTCCAGAAAACTTTAACTCTGCATCTATCTTTGGACAATACTAAAAATAATTTTGATCATCCCTTTTATGGTAAATGTTTACCATTAAATATAGAAATTTTGATTTGGCCACTTAACACCTAGTATTTTTTATAGTTCAGTGTGAGTTGTGCTGACAAAAGAGATTATTCACATAAAGAAATCAAACAAAGTTGTGGTAATGAAGAAAACCATCCAATTTATAACAGCATCATAAAGAATAATATTTAGAAATAAACCTAACCATTGAAAACTATAAAATACTGACAAAATATATTAAATAAGAAAGAAAGAAATAGAAGGACATCTTGTGTTCAAGGACTGGATGATTTAATCTTGTTAAAATGTCCATATTTCCCAAAGTAATCACAGATTTATTGCAATCCCTATCAAAATCCCAATGACATATTTTATCAAATTAGGGGGAAAAACCATAAAATTTAGGTGGAACCATAAAATACCTCGAATAGCCAAAGCAATCTTGAGAGAGAAGAACAAAGATGCAGGCATCATATTTCCTGATTTTAAAATATATTACAAAACTACAGGAATTAAAACAGTGTGGTACTCTTCCAGTCAAGATGGTGACATAGGTAAATGCACTATGCACATCCTCCCACAATTACATCAAAATTACAACTAAACTATAGAACACCAGTCATTCAGAAGCACCTGAAATATAGCTAAATGGAAGTCCTACAACTAGGGAATTAAAGAAGAAGCCCCATCCAGCCTGATGGAAGAGGCAGATATGTGGAATGGGCTGGTTCCATACGCACATGTGGTGGATAAAAATTATGAGGGATATCTCAGCTGCAGAAGTCTCACTGAGGAGTGAGAGGTCTAGTCTAATACCAGGCCTCTCAGTCCACAGTTCCAGTGCCAGGAAGAAAAATCCCCATAACTTCTGGCTGTAAAATCTAGCAGGGATTGAGGCTGAGGGAGACAGATGACTTCTGGAGTCCTAGGCAGTTCTTAAAGGGCCCATGCACAGACTTACTCACACTCACTCCTTCTGACCTCCAATGCTGGCACAGCAGCTTAAAAGTCACCAGAGACACATAAAGAAGGACTTAATTGTCCAGCATCAGACCCAGGTCTGGAGGGCAGTTTTCTCCCAGAGAGAAGTGCTAGCAGAGGTCATTGTTCCTTTGATGAGCACCTCCAACCCAAAAAGCTGGCAGGTTAGCACCAAAGCTGAATCTCTATCAACCTGGCTAACACTTCTTGCTCAGCCTGGTGATTCCCTGAGGTGCTGCTCCACTCAACTTTCAGACCCACCCAAGCTGTTCTCACTGGCTTTACCAAATGAATAGCCTATCTTGGCTCATGCTTCAGATTTTCCTAAAATCTCTCAAATAAGCAGTACCTGGCCTCAGCATGTCCTACACCTCTCACTAAGTGGCCCCAGGTGCAGCATTAGCAGCGGCCAGCTTTGGTACACAGCTTGGCCTCTCCTGGGCACCTCCAACCTCAGCAAAAGTAGCAGCCATCTGCAAATCACTTTGTAGCTCATGCCAGGTGGCCTTGAGCAGAACACAGGTGACAGCTGTCCTTGTACTGCACCTCTTGGTGGCCCTAGAGCCAGCATACCCAGTGGACAGATGCAGATCAAGTTGAAGCATCACCATCCAAACACCACAAGTGTCCCACTCAAGGGATAGGCTCAGTGAGTCCAGAACCCCTCTGAAGTAAGTTCCTCTCTGTGGGAAGGGCCCTAGAATGCTGATCCTCCATGTTCATTAGAGGACAGTGGTCAGTGATCACAGCCAGTCCTTGCAGCTATGGGTAAATCCCCCCCATTGATGTGCTAATAGCAATCAAAGCTTAACTACAAGAGGAGAGTGTACACAGCCCATTAAGTGGGTGCACCTTGAGTGCCCACCTTGGAGATTGGGCAGGCTGTGCCATTGGACCCTAAAAAACATCTACTATATTAGACCACTCGACCAATCCCGGGGAACATAGTATCTCTACTTAAGACATAGAAACAAACACAGGGAGACTGTCAAAATGAGGAGACAAAGAAACATGTGTCAAATGAAAGAACAGAATAAAACTCCAGGAAAAGAACTATAGAAATTGGAGACAAGCAATGTACTTAATTTCAGAGTTCAAAACACTGTTTATAAGGATGCTCAATAAACTTAGTGAGAACCTCAACAGCATAAAAAAGGACCAGTCAGAAATGAAGGACAGACTAAGTGAAATGAATAATAATTTACAGTGGATCAACAGTAAAGTAGAAGAGACCAAGAATCAAACTAGTAATTTGGAATATGAAGAATAAAAAAAAAAAACACCCAAACAGAGAAGCAAAGAGAAAAAAAGAATTCAAACAAATGAGAATAGTATAAGGAGCCTCTGGGACTACTTCAAGTGTACCAACATTCATATCATAGGGGTGCTGGAAGGAAAAGAAAGAGAGCAAGTAATTGAAAATCTATTTGAAAAAATAATGACAAAAAACTTCCCTAACATGGTAAAGGAAATAGATATACACACAAGTCCAGAAAGCACACAGAGTCCTAACAAGATGAATCCAAACTGGCCCATACTGGGACACATCATAATTAAAATGCCAAAAGTAAAAAAGAAACAGTCTTAAGAGATTCAAAAGAAAAGCAGTTAGTTACCCACAAGGATTCCCATAAAACTGTCAGCTGATTTCACAATATAAACTTGCAGGCCAGAGGGATTGACAGGAAATATTCAAAGGTATGAAAAGCAAGGACCTTCAACCAAAATTACTCTACCCAGCAAAGATAGCATTTAGAATCAAAGGACAGATGAAGAACTTTCCAGACAAGAAAAAGCAAAAGGAGTTTATCATCACCAAGCCAGTAACATATGAAATGTTAAAGGATCTTCTTTAAGGAGAAGAAGAAAAAAAAGACCAAAAATATGAAGAACAAAGTAACAACAAATACATATCTATCAACAATTGAATCTAAAAAATAAACAAGCAGAAGAAAAACAGACTCATAATAGGTAGAGAGAACATTTTGATAGTTGCCAGATGGGAAGGGTTGGGAGAATGGGTGAAAAAGGTGAAGGGATTAAGAAATACAAATTGTTTGTTACAGAATAGTCATGGGGATGTAAAGCACAGCATAGTAAATGTAGTCAATAATATTCTAATAACCATGTATGGTTTCAGATGGATGTGAGATTTATTGGGATGATCACTTAGTAAGTTATAAATGTCTGATCATTGGAGTATACACCTAAACTAATATAATAATGTACGTTAACTATTTGGAAAATAAAAATGATTTTAATGTGGGAAAAAGAATATTAATCAATTTAAGAGTTAAAATTGCCTTAAAAAGGCTATGGTACTAGAATAAAAATAGACATATAGACCAATAGAACAGAATAAACACCCCAGAAATAAACCTATGCGTATATAGCCAATTTAACCTTTGAATACACAATGGAAAATGGATAGTATGGTCCACAAATTTTGTTGTGAAAATTAGATTTACACATAAAAATAATGAAATTGGACCTTTACCTTATACTGTACACAAAATTTAGCTCAACACAGATTAAAGACCTAAACTTAACCACTAAAATGATAAAAGTACTAGAAGAAAGCATGGAGGAAAAGCTTTATGACATTGGGCTTGGCAATGATTTCTTGGATATTACACCAAAAGTTCAAGAAACAAAAGCAAATACAGACAAGTAGGACTACATCAAATGAAAATCATCTGCACAGCAAAGGAAACAGTTAACTAAATATTGACAAACTACAGAATGGTAGAAAATATTTGCACACCCCATATCTGATAATTGGTTGATATATAAGTAAGTCCTACTACTCAATAGCAAAAGAAAAAAGAATAAACAAAAAAACTGGTTAAAAATAGGCAAAGAATTTGAATAGGTATTTTTCCAAAGAAGGCATACAAATGGTCACCAGGTACGTGAAAAGATATTCAACATCACTAATCATCAGAGAAATTTAAATCAATCAAAACATAATGAGAAATCACCTCACACTTGTTAGGATGGCTATTGTGTGTTTTTTTTTAAGATAACAAATCTTGACAAGGATGTGGAGAATTTGGAACCTCCGTACATTGTTGGTGGAATGTAAAATGGGGCAATTGCTGTGAATAACAGTGTAAAGCTGTCCTGTTCTACTCTTCTTGCCCATGAGTGAACAAAAAATATCCTCCTTCTATGTGTGATTTGTTGTAAATATCCATTCATCCCAGTGTTGTGCAGAAAACTACTTGGATATCCCAGGCAGATTTCTTTTCATCTCCATGCTTGTCAGTTTCGCATCCATGCACAAGATAGAAGCCACTAGAAGGAAGAATGTGGCAGTGTCTTGGTGCCATGTGATTATACCTCCTGCCTGCCAAGAGAAAATTAATCAAAATATGTGGCTGTCTGTGAACTGTTTGGGGTTAGCAAGGGAGGCCACTCAGGACTTATGGATTTGATTGCTAAAGTCCATTTGTGGTTTCCTATAGATCTCTTTGAAAAGATTTTGAGATCATTACAACATAGTTTGCTTTGTAATGTTTCTATCAAGTCACCATGGTTATCATGGAAACAGGGCATATAACTTTGCTGTGCCTGATTAAATTTCAAAAGCCCATTCATTCATGCCTGAGAACACACAATTTGAAATAAGACTTGCTGAAAGGTTACTATTAACCCTGCTAATGAGCAAATATAACTTTTGTCACTTGCAGATGACACTCAGTATGTTTTGGGCTCATATTTCAGAGAAGACTTCTGCATGAGGTTCATTCTAGCAGAAGAAATGCTTCTTGACTGTTGACCTGAGCAGCTCGCAGGATGTGCCTGCTCTGCGGCAGATGCTGGATTGGCCTGAGTCCATCCTTCAGGGTTAATCATACAAGTGAATTCCTGTATCTTTTTTTTACACCTACTACATCCTCTGCTAATTTTGTGACTCTTGGTTTTTGACCCTGACCTTATGGTTTTATGTATCTTTTCTTATTCTTTTTTTTTATTGTTATTCAAGTACAACTGTCTTCATTTTGCCCCCACCACTCCCACCCACCCCAGCCACCCCCACCTCCCTCCCCTGAGCCTGCCTCCCTTTGGCTTTGTCCATGTGTGCTTTCCACATGTTCCTTGACAACCCTTCCCCCTTCTCCCCCTGCCCCATTATCCCCTCCCACTTCTCCTATGGTCACTGTCAGTTTATTCTTTATGTTAATCTTTTGTCTTCAATCTGAAAGACAGTCTTCTGTGAGAGATTAATCTCTTGTGATGTTTGACCGTCCCTAGACATGGCAAGGACATAGATATATCTGCCCTATCTACAACATTTTCTGCTGGCCTCTGATTTCTGTCTCATCTAGAGACTGCTTCTAGGGAAGGCAGAGAATGAAGTCTACCAGGATGCTCCCTGCAATACTAACCTATTGAGCACACCATGAACCTTCATTTAAGCATTTGTGATCAAGATGGCATTGATAATATTGCAGGAATTCACTCAGAGGGATTAAGGTACCCATGACTAAATGAGAGCCTCAGAGGAGGTGAAAATTAAAATAGGGTAGTGAGAAAGCCATCTAAGCAAGCTGCCCACCCTCATTCAGAAAAGATATCAGTATCTGCCCATTACTGCTATGAGGTGTCTCCTTTCCAAAGAGGTAAGACAACGTTTCCAAGGTCACACAGAGAATGAAGAAATGGAAAGAAAAGTATGGACTGCTTGTTGCTACATCACAGCACAGGTGCTTGTTTGTTTAATCAGCAGTATTATCTTAGGTGCAGAGTCCAAAAGGAATGGTCATATTGCAGAATATGACAATAAGGACATTTGTCTTTGCACAACCTTACAGCATATGAAGTGTCTGAAGACATAAGTGAGAACAGTTTCTGAAATGCTAAATGAACTAACTTCATTTGTTTTTTGAATGCTTTGACCACTATATTTTTACATCAATCTTTACATACATGTTTAACATGTGTGGGAAGCATGTTTAACATTCATGTTACTTACTATGATATTTTAAGGGCTACATTCATTTCTTATCCCAGTTTATTAAGCTGTTTTTTTTCTTATAAGTTAGGGATAGTCCTATGCCTTTTTAAAAAAGTGTTAATGAAACTCTCACATAACTCCTACTTGGTTTTTGTGTGTAGGCACCATCACAGTTATTTTGGATAAAAAGTAAAATATATAACTAACTGTGATTTAAAGCTTAACATTGTCTTATTTTCTTTAGTTAATTACCATACTTCATTCAACAAACATTTATTGAACACATATGGACGAATCACTCCGGGGAATACAAAAATGAATAAGCCCATTCTCACCTTATCACTGAACTGACCCCCTCCAAAAAAAATTCTTAATACAGAAGGTGGTATATAACAAGTGACAAAAGGAGGTAAAAACAGTATCTTGGAAATGCAGGGGAAAGAAACTGTACTGTCCTCCAGGGGAGTCAGGGAAAATTTATGGAGGAGTGGCACCTACCCTGAGCCTTGGAGGATGGCTAAAATTTCATTAGAGGGAGTGCAAGTCCCTCTAATGATTAAGGAAAGAGAACAGCTTGCACACAAAATCATGGACCCAGCAGTCTGCTTGCTGGAGTGAAGGTTGGTGGAACAAACTAGTGAGAGACAAGACTAGGAAAGTATATTATCATTGCCTGGGATTTTTTAGCCGTGTATTAAGAACTTTGACCTTTATAATATAAGCATTGAGGAGTCTGAAAATTATCTAACAAAGAAGTGGTGTGGCATGATTAGAGTTGTACCTTGTGGAGAACAGCCTGCAGCTGGGTACCAAACAATGGAAAGGGAAGACTATGAAATAGAGGTGAGACAGGAAGCTTCTGTGAGGTACAGAAATATAGGGGATTAAACAAGACTAAAGCCAATAGGAAAAGAGGGAAAAGGAGCCTTGAGGGTCTTGGTGGGATGATCAAATGCTGCATTCATTTTTGTATAATGCAGGTAGTCACTGAACAAATACTTAGGGAGAGGTATTTGTTAGTGGTGAAGATACAAGAGTAAAAGAATATACATAACCTTTGTTTCTAGGAGCTTGCAGTCTAAAATAGGACAGAGACAAGTAAACATGAAATAGTAACAAAATAAAAATAAGAATCGTAAATGTGAGAGAATCTTCCAGAAGGGGGAACAGTATGTGAAATGGTCAAATGTGGGACAGAATAAGCCTGGTACATCCAAGGAGCTACCAGGCCTGGCTACAGCATTGAGTGTAAGGCAGTCAACTGAAAAAGATAAGACTGGAGACGTACTAATCTACCAGGTACTGGTAGGTCCCATAAACCACATTGAGTGTCTGTATTCAATGCTGAGGCCAGTGGGAAGAACAAGGGAATAACATTTCCAAGTTTCACTTTAAAAGATCAGGAAGACCATGAGAATGGGAAGAATTTTTTAAAACTAGGGTGGGGAAAAGTATAGAAAAGAGGAAGGTCAATAATGTTGAGAAAATGATAAAAACCCAAAGGACTTAACAATCAGGACCTCAGAATTTTTGAGAGGGCAGTTTCAAACAACCACTGGGGCAAAAGCCAGATTACAGGGGGTTTGAGAAGAGAAAGGAAGATGGTTGGTGTCACATCATATTTCAAGAAGTTAAGTAACCAGAAGGGAATAAAAAGATAGTTGTAAAAGTGGCAGGATCTAGAAGAGTAGTGTGAAGATTTTATTAGAGTAATGGAAGAAGGTCAAAGAAGAGATTGCAAGGAAGAGCAGCAAAGGAGCTGGAAGAATCACTTATAGCAAGGAAGGAATTATATTAAGATGTAATAAGAAGCTGTGAGAAATTTTCTCAAAATCCTAAATCTGAAGCTAGCAAAGCCCTATCATAATTACCCATACTCATTTAGGCAAACTGCAGTAAATATAAAATATTTTTCAGAGAGTCATGTACAGAAATCTATCACATGCAAGATTTGCTTAACAAAATCTTTAGCATTTCTAGGAAGCCTAAAGAACTTTGTAGAATTCGTCTCCCAGTTTAAAAGATGTTACTTTCTTAGCTGGGACTATTTACGGTTTAGCGGGGAAGGAAACCTGCAGAAGAGATATTGCATTCTTTCCTTTTAAGTTGATTAAAAAACCCATCCAAAAATGGTTCATAAGGTTTAGATCATGGTTCCTGCTCTATTAGGTTTAATTAAACAATGAGGTGTCCTTGCTGGAATGCTCCTTTCTTGCAGGATAGAAAATAGGCTTCTTGCCAAAAAGAATAAAACACCAGCTGAGAGCACAGCTGGAGCTTTGGACTGTCTGGCCAGGCTGTCAGGGATCAAGCATCCTTCCTTTGCCCTGTCTATTCTTTTGCCAGGCTGGTGCCCAACACTTAAAAAAATGTTTTTATGTCAATGCATCTATCACTATCCTGAAAGGAGAAGCCTTCCTTCCAACAACCATTGACTGGATTAATCATGGAGTGTAAACATCACGGAAATCGTTGGGGATGTAGGAGGAGGTTAGAAATATAGATAGAATGCTGCAATTTGATTTCACTCATATCTTCCTCTCCTCTTGATGTATCTTCTTGTTACTTGGATCTTGATTGTAAACCTGGGGACATACAAACCCTGGACTATTCAGACGGCAAACTGAAATAAAGGAGTTAAATGACTCCCTCAAGACACAAGGGCTTCACTAGAAAAAAAGATTGTTTGTTTTTTTAAAGCTCTGTCTTTCTCACAGGAAAAAAAGAAGGCTGAAAAAAGAAATTACCAATATGCCATATTTCATTGAATATCTAAAGCATACTTGATTGGAATACATATCCTAATTTCAGATAAGTTAAACAGGAAAAATATGTCTTGGAACCAAGAAATATGGTATCTTGAGATGGTGAGGTTGAGAGCAGATGGAATTAAACATCAGGTTGTCTTACTGTTTTCTGTAAAAAAGGAAATGATATTGTCAGCTGAGAATGAGATGACCTTAGAATATGATGAGGGTTGAAGAGAACAAGAAGTGTTTGGAAAAGACATTGCTGGAGATGATAAGGAATAAGTGAAAAGCTTTTTGCACTGAAACTGCTCTCTCTGTTGAATTTTGAGGTACTGTCTCCTATTCAGGCATGCAAGTTAGAAATTTGAGGTTATCTCTAATTCTGCCTTTTCCATCTCCTATACCATGCCAGTCACCAAGTTTCATTAACTCTGTATCCTAAACATTGACCAAGTTATTCTCTACTTTCTTTCTCCACTGCAATTCTTGTTGTTAAGTCTCGTGTCATTCCTAGCTTTAAGTATTGGTATAATCTCTTCTATTAACCAGCCTCCAAGATGGGCCCCAGTGTTCTCTGACTGCTGGTGTTCACTCTTCTGTAAGTTCCCTCTCCCACGTCATAGAAACATCAGACGATGAGACCACTAGAACATGGCAGAAGTAATTGTTATGTCCCTTGTCAGCCCAGGTTGTAAAAGACATAACTTCCTCCTTGCTTGCTCTCTCTCTGGGATCACTCACTGTAGGGGAGGTCAGCTGTCCTGTCACAATCACGCTCTGGCAGCCCTTTAGGAGAGACCTTCATGGCATACAACTGAGGCCTCCAGAAATGCCAGTGAGGAATTAAGGTCTTCTGTCAACAGGCATGTGCGTGGAATTGGGACTGGATCCACCATCCCTGCTTAAGGCTTTAGATGACTGTAGCCCCAGCTTTGTGTTTTAAACCACTTTATTGAGGTATGATTGAAATGCACTGTACACATTTAATGTATACAACTCGATGGGTCTAAGGATAAGTATACATCTGTGAAACTATCGCTACCATCAAGGTCATAAACGTGTTCATCACCTTCCAAAGATTCCTACTGCCCCTTTAGTGTGTGTGTGTGTGTGTGTGTGTGTGTGTGTGTGTTAAGAACACTTCACATAAGATCTACTCTCTTAGCAAATTGTAACTATACAATACTGTATTGTTAGTGGTGGGCACTGTGCTGTATAGAAGATCTCTAGAACTTATTTATCTTGCATAACTGAAACTTTGCACCCTTTGGCCATCACCTCTCCATTTCCCCTGCTCCCAGCCCTGGGAAACAACCATTCCAATCTCTGCTTTTATGAGTTTGACTATTTTTTTATTGTTGTTCAATTACAGCTGTCCGCATTCCCCCCTCCATTACTCTCCCCTGCCCGACCCACCCCCAACTTCCACATTCAATTCTTCTCCCAATTGTATTTGTCCATGAGTCCTTTATACATGTTCCTTTGCATGACCCTTTCTCTTCTTTCCTCCGTTATCCCCTCCCAGCCACTGTCAGTTTGTTCTTCATTTCCATGTCTCTAGTTCTATATTTTAGATTCCACATATTAATAAGATCATCCAGAATGTGTCTTTCTGTGTGTGGCATATTTCACATAGCACAATGTCCTCCAGGTCAATTCATGTTCCTGCAAATGGCAGCATTTCCTTCTTTTTAAGACTGAATAATATTTCATTATACGTTTACACCACATTTTCCTTTTTTAATTCTTTTTTCAGTTTTATTGAGATATAATTGACATACAGCACTGTATAAATTTAAAGTACACAGTGTAATGACTTGACTTCCACATATTATAAAATCATAAATTTAGTTTATCCATCATCTCATATAGATACAAATTTTATTTTCATGTGATGAGAAGTTGAAGATGCACTCTCTTAGCAATTTTCAAATGTACCATGTGGCAGTGTTAACTATAGTCATCATGTAGTACATTACACCCCAATACTTACTTATCTCATAACTGGAAATTTGTACCTTTTGACCACTTTCCTCCAATTCCCCCACTCCCCACCTCTGGTACACACAAATCTGATCTTTTTCTATGAGATTTTTTCTTTTTTCCACATATAACTGAGAGCATCCAGTATCTGTCTTTCTCTTTCTGATTTATTTCACTTAGCATATTGCCCACAAGGTCCATTTCTGTTGTCACAAATGACAGGATTTCCGTTTTTCAGTAGCTGAATAATATGTCAACCTCTGTGTGTGTATATGTCACAACTTCTTTATCCATTCATTCATTCATCAATGAATACTTAGATTGTTTCCATGTCTCAACCATTTTAAATAAAGCTGCAGTGAACATGAGGGCACACATATCTCTTTGACATAATATTTTTATTTCTTTCAAATATATACACAGAAGTGGAAATTTTGATCATATGGAGTTCTGTATTTAATTTTTTGAAAATCCTCCATACTGTTTTTCATAGTAGCTTCCCCAGTTTCCGTTCCCACCAACAGTGCACAAGGTCTCCATTTTCTCCACATTCTTGCCCACGTTGTTATCTCTTGTCTTCCTAATAATAACCATTCTAACAGGCGTGAGATGCTGTTTCGTGTGGCTTTTGACTTGTTTCCCCTAATGTTTAGTGTTGAGCACCTTTTTGTGTACCTATTGGCCACTTATGTATTTGGGGGAAAAATGTATATTTGGGTCTTTCGCCCATTTTTTATTTATTTTTTAAGTTTTAATTTTTATTTTTTAGTTTTAATTTTTTAATATTTTATTGCTTATACTATTACAGTTGCCCACCTCTTCCTTCCACAACCCCTCCACCCAGCCCATACCCTTTGCCCATTTTTAAATTGGATTAATTGGGTTTTATTTTCTATTGGGTTCTATGAGTTCTTAACATGTTAGATATTAACCCCTCATCAGATATATGATATATATATGTTTTTTTATCATTTCTCTTGCTGTGCAGAAGTGTTTTATTGTGATATAGTTCCACTTGTTTACTTTTTATTTTGTTGTTTGTACTTTAGGAGTAATATGCAAATAATCAATGCCAAGGCCCATGTCAAGAAGCTTTTTCTATCTCTCATTTTTTTTTTACAGCCAAGTAGTATTCCATTGTGTAAAGTAACACAGATTTTTTTTTATTCACTCATCTACTAATGGGCACTTGGGCAATCTTACCTATTGCAACAGCATGGATGGACCTGGAGAGAATTATGCTAAGTGAAATAATCCAGTCAGAGAAAGACAAATACTATATGATTTTACTTATATGTGGAATCTAATGAACAAAATAAGCAAATGAAATAGAAACATACTCATTAATACAGAAATGTGATTGACAGCTGTTAGAGGTCAGACGGATTGGGGAGCTGGGTGTAAAAGGTACAGGGATTAAGAAAAAAACCCTCATAGACACAGACAACAGTATAGTGATTTCCAGAAAGGAAGGAGGGTGGGGGAGGTAGAAGAGGGTAAATGGGGGCTAAATGATGAAGGAAGGAGACTTTGGGTGATGAACACACAATTCAATATGCAGATGATGTACTACAGAATTGTGTACCTGAAACCCATATAAATTTATTAAGCATGTTGCCCCAATAAAGTCAATAAAAATTAAAAGAAATAAAATATAAAAAGAAGATGTTTTCTCTTTTCTTCTAGGAACTGCATGAAATCATTAGTACATTTTGGGTTAATTTTTATGAGTTATATAAGGTAGGGATCTACTTTCATTCTTTTACATGAGAATATCAATTTGTCCAGCATCATTTATTGAAGAGACTTTCTTTTCACCATCGAGTATTATTGGTTCTCTTATCAGATATTATTTGACTATTTATGCCCAGGATTATTTCTGGTTTCTCAATTATGTTCCATTGGCTAAAGTTTCTGATTTTATGCCAATACAATACTGTTTTGGATACTATAGCTTTGTAATATACATTTGAAATCAAGGCGTGTGATGTCTCCCAGTTTGCTCTCTCTCAGGATCTCTTTTGCTTGGGGTCTTTTGTAGTTTCATATAAATTTTGGGATTGTTTTTCTAGTTCTGTAAAAACTGCCACAGGAATTGCATTGAATCTATTGACCACTTTGGGTAGTATGGATATTTTAATAATATTAAGTCTTCCAATCCATGATGGGGCAGGATATATTTTTATTTATTTGTGTCTTCTTCAATTCCATTGATCCATGACTTAGCATTTTCAGTACAGAGATTTTTTACCTCATTTGTCAAATATATTTCTAAATATTTTATTGTTTTTGATGCTATTGTAAATGGAATCATTTTCTATAATTCTTTGTCAGATAATTTGTTGTTAGTGTATATAACTACTACTGATTTTTGTATGGTGATTTTGTTTCCTGTAACTTTACTGAATTAATTAATTAGCTCAACAGTTTTTGGTAGAATCTTTAAGATTTTCTATATATAAAATCATGTCATCTGCAAATAGGGACAATTTTACTTCTTCCTTCCCAATTTTACTGACTTACTTCTTTTTCTTACCTGATTGTTCTGGGCAGGACACCTTGTACCACACTGAACATGAGTAGTGAGAGTTGGCACCCTTGCATTAGTTCCTACCTTAGAGGAAAAGTTGTCAATTTTTTCACTACTGAGTGTACTATTAGCTATGAGGTTGTCATATGTGGCTTTAATTATATTGAGGTACATTACTTCTACACCTAATTTGTTAAGGATTTTTATCATGAACAGATGATGAATTTTGTCAAAACCTTTTTCTATATCTATTGAGATGAATAATCATTTATTCTTTCATTCTATAAATGTGATGTATCACATTGATTGATTTTTTATCCTTGCATCCCAGGATAAATTTCCACTTGATCATGGTGAATATCTTTTTAATGTGCTTCAGAACTCAGTTTGTTAGTATTTTATTGAGAAATTTTGTATCTACATTCTTCAGAGATACTGAACTGTAATTTCTTTTCTGGTAGTGTCCATTTCTGGCTTTGATATCAGGTAATACTGGCCTCATAAAATGAGTTTGACAGTGTTCTCTACTTTTCTAGTATTTTAGAAGAGTTTGAGAAAGATTGGTATTAATTCTTCTTTGAATGTTTGGTAAAATTCACCAGCAAAACTTTCTAGAGTTTGGTATGTCTTAATTGGGAGATTTTTTTTTTATTTCTAATTCACTCTCTTTACTATTAAGTGGACTATTCAAATTTTCTATTTGTTTCTTATTCAGTCTTGGTAGGTTATATATTTCTATGAATTTTTCCATTTCTTCTGGGTTGTCCAGTTTGTTGGCATATGGATGTTCAGAGTAGCCTCTTATGATCCTTTGTATTTATGTGGTATCAGTTGTGATGTCTCATCTTTTATTCATAATTTTATTGATTTGGATTTCTTTCTTTTTTCTTGGTTAGTTTGGGTAAAGTTTGGTAATTCTCTTTATCTTTTCAAAGAACCAACTCTTAGTTTTATTAATTTTTCTGTTTTTCTGTTTTCTATTTTATTTACTTCCACTCTATTATTTCCTTTCTTCTACTAACTTTGTACTTAGTTTCTTCTTTTATTTTTCCTGGAAGGTTAAAGTTAGCTTTTAAAAAATCTTTCTTGCATTTTCTATGCTACATCCCATAAGTTTGGTATGTTTTTTCCATTTACATTAGTCTCAATATATTTTTATTCTTTTTTAATTTCTTCTTTGATCCATTGGTTGCTTAAGAGAGCATGATTGTTTTATTTTTTTAATATTTTACTTACTTTTAGAGAGAGAGAAAGGGAGTGAGAAGGAGAGGGAGAGAAATGTGCAAGAGGCACATTGCTCAGTTGCCTCTCACATGCCCCCAAATGGGGACCTGGCTGGCAACCCAGGCAAGTGCCCTGACTGGGTTTGGAATCAGTGACCTTTTGTTTCACAGGCCAGCATTCAGTCCACTGAGTCATAC
>CM052538.1:58684357-58696773 GCA_028533065.1 Trachops cirrhosus
TCCTAGCATCACACTGACAACGTGGATAATGATACTATTCACTGGTTATTGGACAAACAGAAAGGAAAAGGAAAGTGGTAACACTACTTTCCTGTGTCTCCTAATTTCCTGCTCTGCCACCAAACTGAAATGTTCTCAAAATCCTCTTTTGGGTTGGTTATGCTTGCAAACGAATATTAGCTTTTTAACCTTGTGCAAAATGACTTGGTTAGCATTAGGCCCTCTTTCATTGCTCGTTCTAAAGAGGAAGTGAGGAAGTAGAATCTGATCTCATCGTTTAAACAAATATTTGTACCTTAGGGTCTAGACTCAGGCTTGTGATAGAATTTGTTCCCATACCCACACACTTTTACCAACTCTTGTCCATCAAAAGCGGGATGTGTTTCTTAATTGCTGTTCATTGTGGTAGTAATAATAACAGCTAATATCCAATAATAACAGCTAATATCCAATGCCAAGAACTAGACTAAGCATTGTTTCATTTAATCATTGTAATAATCCCATGAAATAGTGTCAGTATCTTTACTTCACAGAGGTAAGAAGCCTGAGCCTTATAATTGCATTCAGATAATTTACTCAAGAACATAGCTATTTAGGAGTAGCCAGGATAAGGACCTTGATGGAAGTATCCCAGGAAATGCTAAGCTTGTTACTTCAGAAGCATGAGGTATCAGCAAGGATAGGCTGGGTTCTGCGGCAGTAACAGCAACCCCTTAAATCATAGTGACTTAAAATCACAGGGATTTCTTGCTCATGTACACCACTTTACACATCCATCCTGGATCAGCTGTAGGCCTGCACTGTGCTACCTTCATTCTACTCTGCTCCAGGCTGATGGAGAAGTCACAATCTGGGATATTGCCAGTCACCAGAGTACAGGGAAAGAAAGTATAGCAATATCACACTGGGTAGGAAAGCTTTTTCCTGGAAGTGGCATTACTGCTTTGCTCACATGTGATTGCCTAAAGCAAGTCATATGACCAATCCTAACGCCAAGGGATCAGGAAGTGCAATCCTACCAGGTCTGGAAGTGAAATATGTGCTGGATAGCATTAATGACCACCATGCAGGAGCTTCTGTTTTAAGTCTTATTTAGCCTGAAGACTTCTCAGAGAAGCAGGCGTTCTCAGTTGCTCTGGTGTTCTTAGAGGGTGCATTCTATTTAGCTAGGATCTGGAACATTTTTATGGTCAGATACTGCTGACCATAAAAAAAGACATTAAAATAGTGATCTTTGTGTTAATGGTTGTGTAATATTCTATTGCATTACCAGTTGGTTATATACTAAACAATACCCTACCTTCAGAAATTTCAGTTGGTGTCTATTTCTCACTATTTTAACCCAGAACTGTTATAAATATTTTCTATTGGGGCAGATCATGTTTTTTTTCTTATTGATTAGTTTAAATTATTTGCTGTTTAGCTACTAACAGGCTGTTCTTGTCATAAATGTTGCAGCTAGCTTACGTGGTTTTTCTCTTTGCCTTTTAACTATAATTATGGCATTTTTGGACAGGGAGGTTTTCAAGAATTCTGTTGGAAAGCCACATATGAGTAGATGAACACTCTGTCTCCATCCTGTGCATCAAATCAACAGTCAGAGCAAATGAAATCTGATCGTGAGCTGTGGGGTCTTAACACCCCGTAGCTGTCATTATCTTCTAGCATTTTTGTTTGCTTTTTTTAATTGATTCCTTGGATGCTTTGATCACTATCTCTATAAACAATAAAGAATAATAAATCAAACACACGGGAAAGAACAAAATTTAGTATTATTAAAGGAAAAAAGAGAACATTAGGTTAGGAAGACAGATAGGAAGAATGGCTATCTCTAAATAATGGCAGATGCACTACGATACAGATCATATTGCATTTCTCTAGGTCATTTCTCCAATTTTCCTCTCGTATGTTAGTCTCCAGCATGCCAGTGTACTTGTTTTTTGGCTTCAAGGCACAAGTTTCAAATGCTCATATTTGCTCATGTTATTTGACATCCAAGTACAAGTTTAACATTTCGTTCTTTGCTGAAAAAAGCAAGTTTCTTCTACTCTGGTAATGTAAAAAATTTTAAACTAAGGCTTCTTTTACTATCAATATAGCTATCGAATATTGTGGAATTTAAAGAGCCTGGGACATTAATCTTTTTACTTGATGCACTTTTATACTACTTGAATGTTTTACAAGTATTTGTAATTACTTGTAAAATTTGTAAAAATTTAACAAGGATAACTTATATGTCATTAACATATAAATAAACTAAGGAAATAAATTTAATTAAAAACATAATATTCTTCATTATTTTATGTAATGCTAAGAAAATTCTAAAGACAAATACAACTTGCTTTAAAGTATGATGGTAGTTTGGAGCAAAGGGGAAAGATATTTCTATGTGACTCTAAATCAGATAGCTAAAGAGGTTTCAAAGTTAAACAAAATCTTGGTTTGACTGTAATTCATATGGCTTCTTTGAAATACATTACTTAGCATTACCTTGTTCACACTTTTTCCTCTAAAAAACAAAACATCAAATTAATCCATAGCCTCTATTCAAGAATTACATGTAGAATATAATTTAAAAGTAAATTTCCTTTAAAAGAATAACAAATTTCTCAAATGACTTAAGGAATGAAATAAAGTCATTTATTTACAAATCACTGACATCAAAATGTACTATGTGGATATATTATCACAAAAGAAATGTAGAAATTATATCCTGAATTTTAAAAATGCCTCTCATTGGAAAAGTGAAAACAAATTATGTTTCCATCATAAGATGTAAGAGAGAAATATTCCATAGTTGTCGTGAATGTTGTTCAACAGAAAACTTCCTGAAGCATCCCATGAATAAGAAAGATCTATTTAAAAAAGTATTTGGATAAAATAAGTCATCTCCTGGGAACTATTTCACTACTAGATTCAACTTCTCCTGACCTTATGCTGATTATATGATAAAGTTTTATGAGGAGATATAAAAGCATAGCTGCTGCTCAGTGTGGGGAAGGGGGAGCCAATAGCAAGTTGGATGCTTCAACTACTCTATTTAAATAGTAGCACAAAATTATGCAAAAGGTTAAAAATCATAAATATTTTAGGACCCTGATTGATGGACATTTGGCAATATTTTGAGGAATTTAAAAATGGTAGTATATTTTTCTCTAGGCAAAAGCTATAACTTAAAGTTAAAATGACTCTAGCCTCTGGACTGAACTAAGCTAAGTAGTGTTAGGCTAGGGAATCTTGAGGAACTGTTACAGCATTATGAGCATCCAGAGGGGAAACAAAGGCAGGGCTCTCACTATGGCAGTCTAACAAAGAACTTAATACAGGAGACTAGAAGCAAAAGCTCACATGTTGACCCAGTAATCCTGAGCCTGGTCCAATGAGGCTGCCAGGTGTTCTGAACAACAAGTGAAACTATGATAGTGTAGGAGGCGGGAGGCCTTGAAAGTCTGTGTGTATCATCACCACTAGCTCGGGAAAAAAACCCTTGTGTGTTATCCCAAAGCCTTGAAGTGGGGGAAAGGAGGGGTGTACAGTGCCCAAAGAAAGGGTCCATAAACAATTTTGGTTAACTGCCTGCCTCCCGTCATGTATGCAAAATGAACAAATAAATCCTGGAGTAAGATAAGGACTCAGGCTAACCCGTCCCCACACACACCTATGTTTGGGCCGTCACGTCTCCCTGGGGAAGCTGGAACCACCTTTACCCACCAGTCAAAATGTAACTTCTTCACCCCTGCACCACCAACTATATAAGTCCTCAGAACAAAGAACCCACTCTCTCGGTCTCTTCTCTTGGCCTCATGGCTCTCTTGCCAGATGGGGAACACCTGGCCACCCCTTCTGGCCACCAGGCTTCTAGCCACCTGGCCTCTGGCCACCCCTGCCCAAGCTACCCTTGCCCTGCTTTCCTATTAGAAGGTAGCATTAATAAACTTTGCTTGCACACTAGGAGGCTCACGAGCCAGTAATTCTTTTCTGTATCAGTGAGAAGAACTGAGTCTTCGGGAGTTTCTCCTGTAACAGAACTATTTCTTTTTGTGTGCCACCTCTAAGGAAATTGTATTGTACCCTTTCTTTTAGTAGAGACTCGTTTATTACATAACTCATCAACAAATCCTACTGAAGTCTCTTGAGGCCGAACTGACCATGTGTGATAGCAATGTAACGATATCTCACAGAGAAGTTATTTATCTAGAAACTTAAGTCTTCTACAAAATAACAAAAGTCAGAAAGTAAGACAGTATTTGAATAGCCAAAACAGGTAACATATAGACAAAATTTTATGAGCTCTGTGCTCACTGAAGAAGTCTTTAGGCCTTTGTTCTCTGTACCCAACACAAATTTCTGACATAATTTTAGCTGCTTTGTTTATTTGCTTTCTCTATCTAAAGCAAACTAGAAGTTAGGGACATTAAAGGCAACAAATGTACATCGGGAAGAACTGGTAACATCACCCGACTATTAAGGAATGAGAGAGAAAAAAAGTTAGAGCCAAGAACTCCAGATAACAAGAACAGTAATAGCAATAGTAATCGGTTACAATTTAATAAGCCATAAATCACCCTTGCGTCTGCCATGGTGCAGGTGAAAGAAAGGGGGTATGCAAGCATTCCTCTACAAGAGACATATCATCCTCTATGAAGAAAGTATATCTCCACAACTTTTGTCACGAAATACTGCTAAGGGCTTACACTAATCCATGTTCGCCAAGGAAATTTTTACTTAGCTTCTTAGAAATTTTGACATTAGGAAAAGGGACAACCTCGTTAAGAGATATATGCTTCCAGTCACTGAAACTCCCACATTAAATCTAATAAATTAACTATTTCATGTATACAGGGGCTGGCAAAGTAGGTTTACAGTTGTTGGTATGGAAAATAATACAATAATTAATAAATAAAAATTCAAGAATAAACCCTGTTTCATGTAATCACAACTGTAAACCTACATGCCCCCCATACGTCTTATATCATGTAAGTCCCTTATGACTCAAATCATCTTTGATTTTACTGATGAAATCCAGTTTTTAGACCTGGAAGTCTAAAGGCATGAGCCTTAGTTCCTGGTAAAACTATGAAGGCATGCCACCACCTGATGCCCCCAAAGCTCAGCCCTCCCCTGTATTCCCAACATAAAAATTATTTCTCTTCAAGCAAAATTTCAGCACAAAGATTTTGATTTAAAAGAATTTGCTATATTTCCTTGTGGAACTATTCATTTTCTTAAAGAAATCCTAAGACTACCTACCCATTTGCATAAGGCAAAAACATTCTTTAATAAGTCACAGGCTGTGATCTTTTACAAATGACCCAATTACTTCTCTTTTAGAATCTTTAAACATTCATCATTAATAATTAATTCCTGGTCACACTATAGACATTACTTATAACTATATGGAGAAACACCTCCACACACATACACCCGAAAAAGGCTGCTAGAAACAAAAATAAAACTTTTTGTTTACAGCAGAAAGAAAACATGTTAAGGACTAGCAGGTACTTTTTGTGATTTTAAGCCAACTTGTGGGAAGGTTAAATTCTGAGGGACCACCCAGGTACTGTGTCCACAATACAACTGTAACCTGAAACCTGGATCTGTAAACAGAACCCCCTGAGGTGGAGGTTCAAACAATCTTATCGCATCACAAACATCAGTCCATGCCCTTCCACGATTTTTCCCTCAGAGAGCAGTGCTAGGCACTGTGCGAAGCTGTATTAAATGCTGTGGTTGCTCCTTATCACCTTAGACATAGTTTACAAACAATCATATTTTAAAAGCACACCAGTGGAGAGGCCAAGAGTGAGCCCATGGGTCTCGTTTATCTCTGAGGGTATTTATGAAAGCTGCAGACGTAGACAGGGTTGGGCAGTGTGAAGGTGTCTTCTCTTTTTCATTTGATCAGACAAGGCTTTGTGGTGCTGCTTAGAAAAAAAGGAAAGGGGACTGACTGTTGAGTAAATTGCTTATTTCCTTTTTATATTGGAGTCTGTAAGTCATTGAACAGAGATGCTTACACAGAGCCACCAGTGATAAGAGGGAAAGAGTGGGTATCATTCTACAAATGCAGGTGTATCTCTCACACCCACAATGTGAGAAAACATGCCTATTTAGACAACCACAGAAGATGCGAGCCCTGTACTCAAGATGAAATAAAAACCAATAAAAATTCATTTGTTGCCACTTCCAACAAACCCTCCCCCCAAAAAAGTTTTGACTTATCTGAAAACATGTTTAGAAGGTGGTCTCATGCATGATATCTAAAAAGATATTATGAATAGAGTACAGATCTAGGAACTGAGAGTCTATGGCAACCCTGTCGAGAGCATGGCAAAAAGATATACGCCCAATGTTGGTGTCCCTTTGAGTTTTTTTTTTAATTATTTTATTGTTGTTCAATTACAGTTGTCTGTATTTTCTCCCCACCCCCTCCAAACCCACCTCCCTCCCTTGCTTCCACCCTCCCCCTTGGTTTTGTCCAGATGTCCTTTATAAGTAGTTCCTGAAAACCCTTCTCCTCACTGTCCCCTCCCTCCACTCCCCTCTGGCTATTGTTAGATTGTTCTTATTTTCAATGACTCTGGTTATATTTTGTTTGCTTTTTTCTTTTGTTGATTATGCTCCAGTTAAAGGTGAGGTCACATGGTACTTGTCCCTCACTGCCTGAGTTTTTATTTGTTCTGCTTCATTGGCAAGCCTCTGTTTGTTAGCATGAGAAAGTACAATGTGGTTTGTTCAGGTAATTATTAGTGAGTAATAAAACATTACTTGAATCTTGGCTCCACCCTTCACAGCTGGACACCTAACCTTCCTATTCATCACTTGTTTCATCTGTTAAATGGGTGTGACAATGCATACCGTCCCAGGCTGCAAGCAGTTCTGGAGGCAATGCACATAATGCCCCAGCATAGTGTCTGCCATAGGAAATTCTCAATAAATACAAGGAAGTTCACACTAATAGCATTTTAGGAGGACCTCATCCACCGCCTGTTTTTCTCTCTATACATTATATCTTGACTGAAAAAAACACATAATAAGTTGCTAACTTTCCTTCCTGATTGTTTTTTCAGCTATAAAATGAGGCTAGCAGGCAGAGAGCATATTTAAATCAGATATAAAAATTATATTTGTAAGCTATGTAAGACCACTTGAGAGAAGGACATTCTGAATTGCATCCTTGGTATTTTAGTAGAAATAAAATGCTGCGTTGGAAGTAAACTTTCTCTTCACTTATACGACATAAAATACTCTTCTGTAAGACAGTGTATTTACAAAGGCTTCCTTTACTGCTGGGAGAGTGTTAATACAGCTCACAAAGTCGGAGGCAGAGCCATAAGCCATGATGGCGTGCATTTGCGGCTTCATAGGAGGATCCCAAACAGAAAACCCGCGAGAAAGTTCCAAAATCAAAGAGCAGGAGAAATAAATGGCTCAGAAATAGAGGGTTTTTAATGTGCGTTTTCTTCCTCATTTGTTTTGCTGTTTCTTGTACAAGGGCACAATGATTAGAGAAATGTATTCAGAAATATTTGTATTTTGGCAACTCTGTGTTGCCAGATTACATATCTGTATAAATCTTCTTATGCAAGCAGTTAGTAAAAACTGATGGTTGTAACAGTGAAAGGAAAGCAGGTAAAAAATTATTTTGCAGTCAGGATTCTCATGATGTCAAATAGATTGCATTCATGATTCATGATTCAAACCCTTCAAAATACGTCCAGTAATTTAGCTTCATAAATACCATTTCAAACACATTATGTACTCTTTCTAAGAATTAATTTAAAAATATGAAGAAATAAAATTTATATATTAAAATATTTGGGGACTTGAAATCAGAAAACAAAGTCTGTGTTTCATACCATTTAAATGAAATTTAGAGACAACTAAAGGGAATTCTCCACCTTATCTAACCTACAGGAGAGGACAAAAGAGTGGAGAGTCCAGACTGCAAGCAGTGACCTATAAGATTAAAAAGAAGTCTCTTTGTCGCAATTTGTAAATGATAAAGTACCAAAAGACAGGCTGGTGGCAGTAGCAATACATTTTCTCCAAGGCAGTAAAATCATCAACAAGGTGTCTGTGTGTGTGTAGTCCTGCTTGAATATAAAAGCAATTTTCCAGAGCTCTGTAGCTTAATTCTATTGTTTTCGTCAAGAACGAATATTCTAGATCACAATTTTCAGTGACTGATTGTAATGGACATAACTTGAAAAATGGATGAGGAAGCTCCCCGAATGATTACAGAACAAGGATTCAATACCATCAGTGGCAGTATTTGCATTTATCTAAAAGAGATTAAATGCTAACAGGTCTGCTGTACATTTGTCTGCATAGCATCCTTGCATGCTTTTCCATTAAATTAAAGTAGGGAAAGTGCAAGGTTACAATAGAACAAAGTAGAGCAAAATCAAAATAAAATAAATTTAAGTAATATAAAAATATAGTAATACAAAAATAAATATGCACTAACACTGATTTTTAAATATTCCATACTTTTAAAATAAAACAACTCCACTAAAAATATAAAACCACTTAATTGTATCACTTTCAACCAATGCATTTTAGGCTAAGTTTTCAAGTCTAAAGCAAGTTAAAGTTGAAAAATGTTAACATATCACCTTTGAGTATTAAAATCCAGTTAAGCCCAAAGGTGGTTTTAATTATTTTGATTCTCAACAGTTTTTATGGATAAGTTTATGGCTAATAATTAGTTGTGTAGAATGTTGCTTAGAAAGGGTAATAACTTACGTGTGAAGAGAAAATCCAGTTGTCATGGGTCAGAAGTTAATTACTCTCTCTGCTCTTGTACCACTTACTGTCATTGGGTAAGTTCATGCTTTGGAGGTTTTCTTATCCTTGGATGGGTCTTGTTGCTGCTGCTGGTGCCACCAAGGGGCATACATAAATGACAGTCTCAAATTAGAGCTTGATGATAATGAATTTTATGACATGCGTTAAGTGTGTGTACTTAAGAAATTGGCTGAGGTACTTGAGTGGTTGGTTTAGAGGCACCCGGGGATAGCAAATGACGGAAAAATAAAAAGATTGTAGTACACAGGGGAAAAGGAAGAGCAGGCTATTGATGGCCTGACAACTTTAATTCAAATAATTTGGAAGATACCAGGGAGAAACAGCAGCAAAGGTTTCTCAGAAAATAGTGTTTCAACTAATTGAGTTTTTAGAACAATTATAAGGAAGACCATCTTAATTTCAATCCTTTGACTTTGAAGATATTTCTACGGAGGATTTTTTTTGTGTGTCAATTAGCATGTTAAGTAATATAGTTCTCTATTTCATTTTAATGATGATTTAAGATCTTGTAGAAGTTCATTCTGCACCTCAAATATTACTGTAAAAATTTGACAAATTTAGAGAAAAAAAAGCTGTAGAAAATTGGATTTAATGTGGGTAAAACCAGAACATCCTTAAGGAGTCAATTATTTCATAAACCTCTGGTATTATCTTTCTTTTTGGAGATTTGCTTTCTGATTTACAACAACAGTATTGTGGAAAGATTTTTATTTATTGAGTATTCCTATCTTTTAAGATTTCACTTATTTAGAAAATCATGATTTGGAAAAACAAGTAACTTAAGTTTGTGAAACACTAGTCCAACCACACATTTGAAAATCTTGCTTACATAAGTAACAGACCATACGATGAAGTTAAAACAATAGTCAAGTTTGCCAAGATACTATCTGGAAAAAGAAATTATGTGATTTCTATCCCTAAAAACTCTCTAAATGATTAGGCAGTGTCCTGGATAGAATGGTTTAGCAGTAAGCAATCTCAGAAATAAAAGGATAGAGCAAAGGAGTCTACAAGTTCTCTCTTACATCCAACTCTATCCTCATACAACAGAATTTAAATGTCTTTCTTACTTGGAGAAAAAATTCTAATTTATCTATTATTCCCTCAATCTCATACCAATTCCTTGTAACCACTCTAATTCTAACTTTTCAGTTACCCATTTTTTAGTAAGAGTGATTTAGCCACTCTTGAAAAAAGTCTATGTCATTTTGTCTACCCTCTTTCATTTGTAGCAAAAGGAACTAACACAGAAATCAGATGAGCCAGAACCAGAACCCCAGTCTTTCTCTGCTTCATACATCAGTCTTTCACATTTAACAGGGAAAGTGGGTCCAACTCACTCTATGACTAAACTACATGCACCTCATGGCTGAAGTCTAAGAGTCCAAATTCCAAAATATCAATACAGAATTTGTCTTTCTGAAAGAACAATTTAGAGCACACTTTAGAGCAGTGATTTTCAACTGGTGTGCTACAAGAATTTTAAAACATGCAGTACCTGATTATTTAGTCAGGGGCCCTGACCTCTTTTCCCTTAGATTGTCAAATGACAACAACCAACACAATAGGCATGCATCAAAATTTTACCTATTTTTGTCGTATCAACAAAAAATATAACATATTTTCTGGTGTGCTGCAGAATTTTAGTAATTAGTGTATGTGTGCTGGGACATGAAAAAGGTTGAAAATCCACTCTTGAAAGCCAGTGTGTCCTGGAGGACATGACTATTGTCATGTTATCCCTAGCGCAGAAAATGAGTTAAATCTTTAGACAATGGGGAAGGGCTGACTTATCTCTGGTTTAAATATTCTAATGTAGAAATCTCTAGTGTGTATTCATTTTCATCCTTTAAAAGCCAAATATTAATTTACCAGTTGGTAAAAAAAAGATGATTTTTAAAAAGATCTGACGTTGAGTGTATAGACCATCTTTGCAGGAGACCTTCCATATACCATTAGGCCTGAGATTTGTATTTTATGTGCCCAACTTAGGAACCACTTAATCAACATATGCTGCTAATCTCCATGTAAAAATTATGTTTTTTAGAGACCTGTGATCTCTATTAAAAAGGTCAGATTTGTGGTGGGATGAAGTGGGTCATTTAAAATAACAACTCTGGGGGAGAAGCTCCTCTGGAATGCCAGAGTAAAGACCTCAGAAAATGTGCTCCATCATAAAACCAGTGAGAATACCGGCAAATTTTGTTAAAATCAAATTTCCCAGGACTCTTAAAATTAACCAAAGGCATTCGATGATCCAAGGAGCATTTATTGAAGACAAAGAGCTGAGGCTCGGTAAGGACACTGAACTTGTGGCATTTTAACTTCCTCTCCCAGCTTCCTCTCCGCAGTTCCAAAATCATCCTGAAGACCAGCAACCTTGCAGCTGCTAACTGAAAATATCAGCAGCCCAGCAGCACTGGAGAAAGCCAGAGGTCCTGGTTCCACATGATTGTCAAGATTTTGCCTTTCTGGAGGCTCCCTTGAAAGGGCACAACCTTTCACAGGGCTTGTCTCTATTATACCTAAATTAGAAGTCACCAGTGAGGAAAGTCCTGTCCCCAAGTGGTCAGTCTAAATCAAAGGAATTGCTTAACAGCACATGTAGTTACCTGAGGTGATCATATCATTGGGGAAACAAGAGGCTGGCCAACAATCTTAAAATAAAAATCTAAGTAGTAACATATTCATAAGGGGCAAACTTCAACATATTCCTTTGGACCTAGAGGGTCACAGGTATGAGGAGGAACCACACAAAGGGCCTAATCTTCCAGCTATGAACGACCTTGAGGGTCTGTACAAACTTGAGATGAAGGCTAAGGCAGAGCTTTAAAGTGCCTGCATGCTCAAGGCCTGCCGTGAAACAAGCACAGAGCTCCTCAGCAAAGAGTGGAGACTTACAGTTTCAATATATTGAAGGAAATCTCTGACCAGTCATTATGTGGCCATTAATTAAGCTAACTAAGATTACAATGGCTGCACAGGTTGAAAAATTAGTCCAAGAAAGTCACTAAACAAATCAACTCTAGAGAGGGAAGTGAATCTCATTTCTAGGAATCACAGGATGTCCAAAATTCAACAAAATTATGAGACATGCAAATACACAAAACATATAGAAGTACACAGGAGAATTTTAAATAGCAATCAATAGAAAACGTCTTTGAGGAAATTCAGATAATGGGCTTTATAGAAAAAAAACATTAAATCAGTTAGTATATATTATTAAAGAACTAAAGAAAGCAACATCTAAATAATTAGAGTATTAGGGTAATGTCCAACCAAATACAAAATATCAATAAAGAGAATTTATTATTAAAAAAACAAATAGTTTCTGAAATTGAAACGTGTAATTACTAAAATAAAAAATTCACTAGAGGGACTCACCAGCAGATGTGAGTTTAAAGGGTAAAGAATCAGCAAACTCTTAAGACAAGTCAATTGAGATAAGCAGTCTAGGGAACAAAAAGAGAGAATAATGAAAAAAAAGAACACACAGCCCAGAGGCCTGCAGGATATTATCAAGTATACCAATATACCTAGACTGAGAGTCCAAGGAGGAGAGAAGAGAGAACAATAAGCGTAATGATTATTTGAGAAAATCATGG
>CM052538.1:58696873-58707023 GCA_028533065.1 Trachops cirrhosus
TATTATCAAGTATACCAATATACCTAGACTGAGAGTCCAAGGAGGAGAGAAGAGAGAACAATAAGCGTAATGATTATTTGAGAAAATCATGGCTGAAAATTTTCCAGACTTGATAAAAACATTACCTGATATATTTAGAAAGCTCAAAGGGAACCACACCTAGAACTTGAGTCAGACCATTGGCAACCAAAGAGAGAGACAGAATCTTGATAACATCAAGAAAAAAAAGGGGGGGTCATCATCATACCTGCCCTACAAGAAATATTAAAGAGAGTCCTTAAAAATGAAATAAAAAGATACTAGAGACCAACTTGAATTCACAAAAAAGAAAAAAAAATTACCAATAAAGTAATTACATAAAAAAATATTAAATGGTATCAACATATTTTTTGTCACTCTTTTTCCCTATTTGATTTAAGCAACAGCTACATAATACTGTATTTGTCAAACTCTGTTGAAGGGCTCATGTAAAGAGATGCAAATTTTAAAATAATAATAGCACACAAGAGTGTGGGGAAAAGACAGAGCTATATTATAGCAAAGACTTCCTTTCCTGTTGAAGTCAAATTGGTGTTAATATAAACTAGATTATTTTAAACTAAAATATTAATTTAATCACCAGAAAAATCACTAAAAATAATTTAAAATATATGGTAAAAGAAAGAATAAGGGAATTAATATGATAATCTAGAAAAAAATTACTGCAGAAGAAAGCAGTAATGGCAGAACAGAGGAACAATACATAAGATGGAAAATGAATAGCAAAATGGCAAATATAAATCCTACATTGTCAGCAATTACATTAGATGCAACTAGGTTAAACACTCCAATTGAAAGACAGAAATTAGCAGAATGGATAAGAATATATGCTGTCTGCAAGAGACACACCAGATTTGAAGATACAAATAGGTTCAAAGTAAAAGGATTTAAAAATACACCATGTAAACAGTAACCAAAGGAGAACTAGAGTAACTATAACAATAACACACAAAATCAACTTGAAGACACATAATTACTAGAAACAAAGGATATTTTATAACAAAAGATGAATCCATTCAAAATACATAACAATTGTAAATATACACTCACCTAACAACAAAGCCCCACAATATGTGAAGCAAAAACTGATGTAATTGAAGGAAAAAAACCAGATAGTTCTACAGTAATGGGGACGTCAGTGCTCCACATTCATTAATAGATAAAACACTGAGGCAGAAGGTCAAGAGAAATAGTCTTGAACAACACCATGTACCAAATAGACCCAACAGACATTCCCACCCAACAGAATATTTTTCTCAAGTGTCCACAGAACTTTCTCCAGGATTGACCATACGTGAGGACATAAGAAAAGCCTGAGTAAATATAAAAAGATTGAAATCAAATCACATATGTTCTATAAAAGCTATGAAGTAAAATTAGAAATTAATAGCAATGAAAAATTTACATGTATGTGGACCTTCAATAATATACTCCTTAAAGAAAACTTAAAGACTTAAGTAAATGAAAGAAATCTCATGTTTATGGATAAGAATATATAATATTAGTAAGATGGCAGTACTCCCCAAGTTAATCTACAGATACAATGTATTTCCTATCAAAATATTAGCTGACTCTTTTAAAGAAACTGACAAAGTGATACAAAAAATTGAAAATGCAAGGGATCCAGTGACCAAAACATTCTTGGGGAAAAAAGTTGGATAATTTACATTCCCCAATTCCAAACCTTAGTAGAAACCTGGAATAACCAAAGCAGTGTGGTACTGCCACGACGACACACATGGAGTTCAAAGTGTTAGATCGAGAGTTGGGAAGTAAACCCTTCCAATTATGGTCAATAGATTTTCAAAAGCGTGTAAAGATAAAACAATGGGGAACGTATAGTCTTTTCAACAGATGGTGTTGGGACAACCAAATATTCACAAGCAAAACACTGAGGCTGAATTCTACTTCACATTGTAAAGAAAAATTAATTCAAAAATCAATAAGCTTTTTATGTAAACCTTCATAATCTTGGTTTAAGCAATAATTTCTTAGATATGATACCAAAAGCAAAAATATATATAAATTGGAATATAGCAAAATTTAATAAATTTTGTGCTCCAAACTATACTATGAAAACGCTGAAGAGACATCCCACAAAATTGAAGAAAATATTTTAAAATCATATACCCGAGAAAGGATTTATATCCATAATAGTAAAAAACTGTTAAAACTCAATAATATAAAGACAAATAACCAATTTAAAAATGGGCAAAGGACTTGAATAGTATTTTTCTCAAAAAAAGGACATACAAATGGAAAATAAGCATATGGTAAGATTTTAGACATCATTATAATTAGGGTATGCAAATCAAAACCACAGTAAGATACAAGTTCACACCCACCAAGATGGCTACAATAAAAAAAATAGATATTAAGTGCTGCCCAAGATGTGGAGAAATCTGAACTCTTATACCTTGCTGATGGGATTATAAAATAGTGCAGCCACTTGGAAAAAATAGTTTGACAACTTCTTAAAATGTTAAACATTGAGTTACCATTTGACCTAGCCTTATGCTACCCTTCAGAAATGAAAATAATGCACCCACACAAACATTTGTACATGAAAGTTTATAGCACCATTGCTAATAGCCAAAATGTACGACAGCCTAAGTGTTCATCAACTGGTGGATGGATAAATCTGTGTGGTATAACCATACAATAGAACACTATTTCTCAGTAAATACAAATCAAGTCCTAGTACATGTTATAACATGGATTAACTCTGAATACATTATGTAACAGATAGAAGCCAGTCACAAAAGATGACTTATTCACTTACATAAATTGTATAGAAAAGGCAAGTTCATAGAGATATAAAGTAGATTACTGGTGGCCAAGAGTGAGGAAGGGAGGAAAAATGAGAGTGACTGCTAATGACTATGGAGTGAGTTTGGGGTTGGTGGGGAGGTGATATACATATTCTAAAATTGCAGTGGTGATAGTTATATAACTCTGTGATATCCATGAAACACTGAATTGTACACTTTAAAATGGTTACTTCTATAGTATGTGAATTTTACTTCAGCAAAGCTGTTTCTAAGAAAAAAGATCTTTAAAAATTATGCTCCAGCCTGCTCGCCCCGCCCTGGTGGACCAGGCACTGGGACGCCCCAGTGCAGCAGGCTGTGGCAGCGAGGTGGGTAGCCTTTGCGCAGGCACTGCTGGAGGGGCTCAAGGCGAGCTGTCCTTCCTCGCCCTCCGCCCCCCGCAGCTGCATTGGTCCTGTTCCCTCCAGGCCACACCCATCAAACTTTGTTGCTGCTGCCCCTGTGGTCACAAGCGCAAGCAGAACAACCGGACCCACCAGGTCCTCTCCATACTCTAGGCTCAGTCTTTTTCTTTGGACATCAAATCTGTCCACTAAGCTGCCCTGAGACCTATGCAGGCTGTCAAGTGACCCGTTAAGTAATAGTGATTCAGAAGGGGGGAAAAAAGGAAACTTCATTGGTTAAAATTTGACCCCTCTGAATCGTTCTGTAAATTGACTGGTAAGAAGAGCACTTTACATTTTGTAGATGTAACCACTAGCTGATCTTAAGGCTTATTTTGAAAAACAAAACAAAACCAACAACAACAAAATCTTTAAAAGAAAAGAGAACTGAAAAGTAGTGTGTTATTTTTCCCAGATGCGCAGTGGTTGATGGACCAGGGCAAAAAAATCCCCTCCTCTCTGCCTCAGAACTTTGCTCCCTCCGCCCTCTGCTTGTGGTCCCCACGTGCCGCAGCTCCCACACCCAGTCTGCATGGTGGCCATTGCTGTGGTTTCTAGCCTGTCACTTCCTTGCCGAGACCCCGTTCCTGGACATTTTCTTTCATCTAGCCCAGGTTTTCTCCTTTGCTCAAATCCATGGGTTCTTGCCTTCATTTTCCTCGCCCTGTGCACAATGTTAGGCCATCACCATGTAAGAAGATACGGCCTGACTCATCTCCACCAGCACCCCTTTTCTGCCAGTAGTCCCTAGCCTCCAGCCCCCAGTCTTTGATGGGGAAAGGTCCTCGGAAGAGGTTCTTCCCTACATTTGAAGGGACTCAAGGTGTCTGCCACTTCCTTAGTAACAAAGTCTATGTGTCCCCCCCACCCCACCCCCACCCCCGCCATTGTCAAGGTCTCCCCCTCACAGTCCCAGAGTGGCAGACAGGACCTGCTCCAGGGATGGGCTCCTGTCACCTGGGTCAGTGCTGGTAGTCTGCCCAAGTTCTCAAGGCCATCCTCCTCCCTCATCACCTCACATTCTTCTGGGTGTATTTCTTTTTGTTTATAATGGGATTTCTGGAGCAATTTGAACTGCCAATAAACTGTTTATTTTCACAAAAGAAAATAAAATAGCAATTGTAAGACCAAAAAAAATTATACTTTAGGACCCAGGACCTAAATGAAAACAAAACAAAAACATAAATTTGGCAGTTGGAAATTTAAAATATTAATGAAACACATGTATCAATCAAAAATAATAAAACATAGTAAAAAATATAATGTAAATAACATAACATGGCATAGCATGACGAACGATGAGCAGACTATAATAATGTCTGAGTAGACTAGAATAGGACATGACATGGCCCAGGGCGGGTGTGGACACTGTAGCTAGGAAAGGATAACAGCGGCGCACTCGGCAGCCAAGCTAATAACTAGTGTCCTGGGGGTTAGAGCTGTGAGAACAGTTGTCTGTCGGTCTTCTGCCCCACTCTGATTCTCTTCCTTGGTGTTATCATAGGGTGAACCTGTCCAGAACCCCCATTTTCTGTGAAAGCCCAGGTCTTGAAAGCTAAACACAGTAGGCTGGAAGCACAGGCCCTGGTCTACCCTCCACTATGGGTACAATTGGACTGACAGATTGCCCACAACGAAATGGAAACCTGCCTTCAAACGCAGTCAGCTTGTACATTTTATTCTTTTTCTTTTCACATATAACAGTAAAATTAGAATCTACCATCTACCTAAAATATCTATTTGTATTTGATTTCTTTATACATATATATACACACATATAATTTAGAATACCTAATATACATGCATATACTTCATATACATGATTTTACATAAATACACAGGCATGAGCATACACATGCTTATTTTAAGTATAAATTTTTGTTTTTCTTTTCTGCTTAGTTCCTCCTTCCTTTTATTTCCCTCTTCACTGACATCGAATACTTCCCCCCACATAATCCATATAAAAAGTCTAATACTAGTCATATGTCTTCCATACTCCTATAATCCTGTATAGTTATACAAAGTCACACGCTGAAGATTAGCTTGGATTTTAAAAATAAAGTCATGGTGCACTGCTCCTCTACATCTTGACATTCATCCTGAAGGCCTTGTGGAAATCCTCCCACGTGCCTGATACGGCTTTAGTTCATTTTTTAAAGCTGCACAATAGCCCTTCCTGCCCCTGCTGCGACTGTGCTGTGACGTGTGCCGCCGTTGTCTCACTCAGGGACGTTCGTGGTGCTTCCATTTTTTTGCTGCCATGAAAAACGCTGCAATGAGCAACTCCAGTTCTTAGAAACGTATGTCCTATGTATGCTTTTGTTTTTAAGACATAAATTCCCAGAAGTGAGATGAATGGCACACACACACACACACACATACACACTCACATACATATATATCTCAATCATTATATAAATGCATTTACATATATATAAAAATTCTAATGGATGTTGCCAGAAAGATTGTACTACTTTATATTTCTACCTCAATATATATACATACACTTTTCTCTCATCCCTACGTATAATAGGGATTGTAGTTCTTTTTCTTTTACTTTTCTTTCTTTTTTTTGTTGCTATGTATATGTTATCTATGGAACTAGTTAGGATTCTATCAATTACAAAATTTGAAAGAAAGCTACCAGATTGCTTAACCAAAAAGTGAATCAATTTTCTCAGTTATACAATATTATCAAACCTCTTTCTCAGCATCCCCTCCTGCCTGTTGACCTCATTCTCAGATCAACTGCCCCCTCCAAACCACTGTGGCCAACACCTGCTGGACCTATACATTCTTCTGGCTTGGAATTTAACAAGAAAGAAACAGAGCCTTGCTGTAGCATTCCCTGCAATAGCTCTGGGGTCACTGTATGATCGCCTACTAGATCACTGTATGCATCTCTGAACACAACCCCTTGTGGTGGGAAAATGCAATGTCTTGATTGACTTAGGTCTGCGTCTCATGCTCTACCTTAGGACTAGAGGTAGGGCCTCTAACAGCCTATCTGAGATTGGCCAGAGAGGGTGGAATGCCCCCACTTCCCCCAAAAAATATCAGGATCGTTGCCAAAGAAGAGAATAGCAACACCAATGTCCAAAATAACTTTCTTGATATGTAAAGTATGATTGCATCTTATTCCTATTGCAATTGTTACAAGAAGGATGTGTTAATCATAAGTAAACTATGGCTTACCCTTTTAAACAGTTTGAATGTCAAAATTTACAATTTCAACCTTTTGTTAAAAATTTTACCAAACTATATTATATCTTACATAAATAACCATATTATCTTGTATGTGCTTGTTATTTCAGGGTAATCATTAGGAATCTCTGTTGTCATATTGGAATATTAATTAGGGTCTATAAAAGATACAGGATAATTGCATTTTTAAAGTATGTTTATTGATTTTAGAGAGAGAGGAAGGGTGAGAGAGAGAGAGACAGACATCGATGTGAGAGAGAAACATATATTGGTTGCCTTTTACACACACCCTGACCAGGACCCAACCCTGACCAGGAATCAAAGCCATGACCTTTTGGTCCATGGGGCAATGCTCCAACCAACTGAGCCACACCAGCCAGGGTGGATAATTGGTTTTTAATGATTTTAATTTCTTGATCTTTGGTCTTTATTTCCCCCCTTTTCATAATATCACTGTACCCATCTCTAGCTTTTTCCTCTCTGACTGTCCTGTCCTTGAAACCTGACACTTACACAATGCAAGTTGTCTGGGATATAAGAGATAAGATTCTCTAAGTGAGAACCTAAGGACTTCCTGCATTAGGAAAGTATACAAGCTTCAGTACAAAGGCTCTGGGTCAACTCAGGCAATCTTGATCACATTTGTGTGTGAGCACCTACAGGCTCACTTATTTTATGATTGAAAAAAGTACTTAGGGTACTCAGAGGTCTTTTTTGCTCACTTCACAGTCCTCAGCTCTATAAAAGCTAGAGATTCTTGGATAACTAACTTAGGGTAACTAAGCTTTTAATGTGGTTGTGTGTGTAGTGTATGTATACACACACATATAATATATTGTATATTATAAAGATATAATAATGAAATAAGGAATAAAATTAATTTAAAAAGAGATATAATAAAAGCAAAGGCTCTAGGTTGAGCATTTACCAGCTATATGACCTGCAGCAATACATTAAACCTCCCTGTGCCAAAGGGCCCCTACCTGTAAAATAGCAATAATGACAGCATCTACTTCAGGGCTGTCGTGAGAATAAAGTGGGATCATCTTTGTGAAACTCGGCAAGTTGCCTGGTATGTAATGTATTCAATTAGTGAGAGTTGGTATTATCCATTTGCCTGATTGTGGGCAATGATATTCCCAAAACATAGCACCGTGATAGGTTCTACATAAATATTGAACAAAATACTAGAAACTACAAGGCACTTTTTTTCTATGTTCCTAGATGTGTCCATGCATATTTACAACATCTCAGACAGGAACTGCTGGTCTTAAATATGGCAGGAATAGAATCAGCAGGTATAAATGAAATAAACCTGTATATGCCTGGATTTGGAACAAAGTCATCGTAATTCCTTAAAACTTTGCCGAGAAATTTCTGAACTGGAATTATGTTCTTCTGTTTCCTTTCATCGGGCTACTCATTTCCCTGATCAGAATTCTTTTCTGAGCACTATTATGAATAGAAAGAGTATAACTTTCAGAGATGAAGCAATTACAAGAAAAAGAATGTTTAACAGATTGAATGAAAATAACAGCAGTTTTTCTTTTTTAGGAAGTATTCTGATTCTGATTTGAAAGCTGTTCAGATTTGAAATAACATTGCCCCAAGTTACCTGGGGAATCTCTTCTGCACACTCTGACCCTGGAATGTCTTAGGACATCTCCACTACATTGTACACTGTGCTTTCCTTCCTCACAGCTACATTCCCCCCAGACAAGAAAATTATCAGGCTTTATTTTTTTTAATCAAACAAAAAGAAAATCAAGATTATACAGAGATGTTAAGACCCAAAGCTTTGCCTTCAACTTTCAATCCTCTTATTAATACCCATGTCATGACTCTTGTTAAGAAAAAGGTTTAGTGTCACTGTCCTCAATCAGTGTTCTTTCATCCACTTTCATTAGTAGCCATGTTTTCCTGACAAAGGATAACAAATGGATACGGTTGGTCCCTAATGTGCTTTCGACTACGGATCCTGCACCATTTCTCTGTGAAGCAATTGCAATTATTTGTCATTTTAATATGACTTGGCAAGGAGGTCTGACAAACATGGCTATTATTCATCAATATGTATATTTTGTACTTATATTAATATTAGAATATCATTATTACTCTTCTCACATTGTATGAACAAGATAAAATTACACCATGTGAAAAATGCATTAAATTTCTTTTAGCTACACTCACATAGCAAAAGGAAAGGTAATTTAAGAGCTTACACTATTTATATGCTAAACGCTACCATTTATTATTATTAGTGGAGAAATAATTTTACCTTTGCATTAATGGAAGATATATCAATATGTTTCCACTGTTAATTGGAAATAATACAGCTAATTCTAAAACTCAAACCTTCCAAAGTGTACTATCCATTCTTTTACAGTCTGAAATATTCTAGTGCCTAATATTTCTATTATGTTAGCATAATGTGAATGTAAATTCGATATTAGATTATTCTTTATTTCTTTAGTTCAGCCTTCTTTCTCAGAATTTCCCATATGGGATTAGTTTTTGAAACCCTTGAAATTCAAGAGCTACCTTTATAAATAACTACAAATAATTTAGCAGCCAACCTTCCCTCAGTGGATATAATTAATATTACATCATACTCATGATAAAACAAGTTAAACTCCTATGCAATTCTGGGTAGTTTTACTTTGTTTCTGTAATTTTGTCATTTTTTTCAATTCTAAGCAAGAAATAAGTAAAATAAATACCCAAACAATTTTTCAGCACCATATGGTAACCAAATAGAAGGAAAGGGGTAAGTTTACTAGAATCTGTTTCTCTGAATTAAGAACAACACACACACACCCATCCCCCACAAAGAGAACCAAAGAAAGGCCAAGCAAGAAGATTTGGTGTGTTTAACATGAATACGATCTACATCATTAAGCTCAAAGTAAACTTTTATCTATTCAACAATTATTTACTAAGTGCCTAGTAAAAGGCTAGGTTCACTTTTTAATCCCATACTGAATCTCCACCCAAGAGACTATACTAAGGCTTGATTTCAGCTCATAAAATTTAGGAAGTTGTGGAACCAGATGACAGTCTCTTAGCCAAGAAAGAAAGCAAGTAGCAAAATCAAGAAAAAACAACAAGCTTGCTTGTGTTGCTGGGCAGGATGGGTAGGGTGGCAGAAGGGAGAAGACTGGCAACATTTAAGACAGGATTGCCAAACTTCCAGTTAGGAGATAACTGGAGTGAAATTAACTGCTCTGAAGAAAATTCTATCCATATGCAGGGACATCCGTTCCATTATTATTTATAAAATAAAGATTGGTTAAACAAAATATAAATTATAAAATGAGTTATGTAAAATTATCTTTAAAAACTACAGCTATGAAAACACTTAAAATTATGTCTTAAAAGTATAATTTTAAATGTAGAGATGCAAAAATGCATCAGGTAAAAACAGATTTTTATAAGAATGCATATACATACATAAAAACACAGATATATACATATATAAAGCAACATGCTACCAAATACTTACTAAGTGACAAGATTATGGGTGATTTTAATTTTCCTCTTTATATGTTCTTGTATTATCCACATTTTCTGTAATGAATGTATTACTTTGTCAGAAAAAAATGTCACTTAAAAGGCATACTAAAATATTAATTAGAAAATTATGTTTTAATGTGTAGAATTTTAAAGTTTTATTTTTAGCACTCAATTCTGGAT
>CM052538.1:58707523-58727388 GCA_028533065.1 Trachops cirrhosus
GCTTAAGCTCGAGCATCTAGCAAAACCAGACTCACATCTTCAATTCCTCTGAAGAGATGAAATTACGGCTCCATCTCAGGCCAAGAAAATAATTTCCCACCTGTACACAATAAAGGCTGGGCTTCCACAATCAACTAAATGATGTTAGCAAGTAACCCCAGGCTAAGTAAACTTAATAAAATAAATATGTAATATGGAAGACAAATCAGGGTTTAATTTTGGCAGCTTAAAATTTTGAGTTGTACATACTTGACTTTTTCTCATTTAAATGACTTAGCAAGCATTTCTGAAAAAAACCTCACTGTCAAAACAACATCAAAAGAATTGTTAGTATTATCACATGGCTCCCATTTCAGAGCTGCTCATTTTGAGAGGTAAGAGAAGAGCTACAAAAGAATTATCATTTTCAGTTTTATTTATATTTCTTAATTTTTAAAAGTTCAAAACCATAAAAAAATTTTTACCACCTGAATGTCCTTCACTCCTCTTTCATGTAATGCAAACTAATCTTATCTTAGTTTTATCGAAAGAGTTCTACATTATTACTGAAGTTCTTCAAATCCCAGTAATCTTTTAGCTTATTTCTTTGAAGCATTTTATTTCTAAAAATATTTTATTTGGTTCCCTTCACTATTTTCAAAATGATAATTAAGCCTAAGTTGGTTAATTATGGTATATAATAAAACAATATACTTATCAGTTTGTTTTACTCTATACATAACTGGAAATCACATTAGAATAACCAGAGCCACACATTAAATTATAATTTTAAGTGATTATTTAATAAATCAATCAGTAGGTATCAAGTTCCCAGAAGGTACAACACTGTCACAAACATATATGCATGGTTTTAATTATATGGAACAAAGTTGTTAGTCTTAAGTATTACTTAGAATCGACAGAGCAAATACAGAAGACTACATGGGATAGTGCAAGTGAATAAAAGAAACGCATTGAACTCATGCTTTGTTTATATATTATATGGAGACCTTGGAACTGAATCGAACTGCATCATTAAACTGAACAATGATTTTGAAATGAAGGATGTAGCCAATAAGTTTAATGTAGGCTCAGGATCTAGGTGTTTTTCTCCATCTGTACAGAAAATACCAAACAGGACATCTGAATGAGTTTTTGTTTTTTGTTTTCTCTCCAAGAGGTTTCCTCATGACTGAAGAATAGTGCAGAGTCGGGGGATTTAAGTACAGGGTTCACAGTGAATATGCTGATTCCCAAAGCCCTGAATTGCAGAGCATTGTTCAGGAATAATAGATTCCAAGGTCAAGCAAGTGAGGAACATGCTGCTTGGCGATACTTTTTGGTGGTTCACAATACATACACATGGGCATTTTGCAGATGAGAAGTCCTGTAATAGATGAACCTCTGTAATTTTGTTTAACACAGTATTTTCAAAACCTACCGAATATAGAACACTTTCAAAGGCAAATTTATTGACTTGCTTGAGAACAATTTTTTGCAGAACATGCAGCATCTCTGGTTAAAACTAGAGTGTGGAAAGAGTCTGAACAAGTTTAGGTCCACAATGGCATAAAGCTAAAACTAGCTTCTTACTAAATTATTATAAGACCAAAAAAATAAAAATACAAAATTAAAAACAATAAATCAAAAAATGAAAACAAAAATTGACAGTCTAATTTTAGGGAGGAATTAATAATTGTACACTCAAATGAGATCATAGCCCAGCTTTGAGAGAACACCTGGAAAATGGTAACAATATGCTTCAGATCTTTCTGGCTATTGTCCCAAGTTTCAGATACTTAGAGACTCTTCCATAATGAGATCTAGCAATTGTACCTTTTCACCTGTATTTCTCCACTCTTATCCTCACTCTCAGAGCCTCCCTATCCGCTGGCATTTCCCATCCTTGCAGATAAAGTTCATGATTCAGCAAGAAGCAAATGTCTTGGTAGTGAAATCCCTATGCAAATTGATTAGCCAAAGCAACATTCTGAAGGCAGGTGAAGAATTCTAGTGTAACTGAGTACTAGAAACTAGAGTTTCATGTATCTTATCAGAGTCCCTAAGAACCAGAGAGCTAGACAATTCTGCTTATGTTAAACATAAGAAAAAAAATGGGATGGAGACCATTGAATTGACCAGAACTTGACAAGGGAGGACTATGCATGTGCCTTTGAAATTGATGAACTATGTGATCCATCAGAAAATTCTGCATCAAAGAGTGAAACTGTTTAGTAGCTGCATGGAATTCAGGGAGATATGTCCATTAAGAAACAGTAATAAGATGTGAGGATAGTCTAGGAACGAAACAAAATGGGTGGGGGAGGGGAGGACAGACTAAAATAAAACAAAAAGAGAAATAAATACTGGGATACTAAAAATAAAATAAAAGTGAAAAGCAAAACTCAGCAGATAATCGAAACAGTGATGTAGAGAACAGTTATTTTGAATGCAATGTAAAAAAATGAGTATAATGGAGGAAAGTACAGTTGATAAAAAGGACAGACACAAGAACCAACAGAGAGAAGAGTGCCACTCCCAGAACACCCTGGTGTCTTGCTCTTCATTCATTTATTCCCCTCTTCCCGGATGAAAGGAACCTGGATGCCCACAGGAAGCCAATCTTCTGCTTTCTTATCCAACCATTAAGATTTAGAGGTAAAGCATAGGGAATATAGTCAATAACATTGCAATAACTCTGTATGGCACCAATTTGGGCACTGCAAATATCGAGGGAAACACTACATAAAGTGTCTGATTGTTGAACCACTAAGCTGTACACCTGAAGCCAATACAAAATAAAACTGGAGAAAAAAAGATTTAACAGTCCAGGCTCTCAACTTGATGGCAACTTTGGGGAAGGGATAGTAAATTCATCTCATGGTGGTATTATAATCTAATGCCTTGGACAGGAAAACTGAGAAATAAAGATTTGAATGCAGAGACTAAAATAGCAATATGGAGAAGCCAAGCTGGGTTAGGAAATGCCGCTTCATTTTTTGACTTTAGTTAAGCACATGAACTTAGCAATTTGTGGAGACTTTTCTGAGCCATGTGTGGGATTTTTACACTTGTGGTTCTATATTTTTAATGTTGTTAGCACAGTACCATAGAGCCTTTACCTAGTGAGATTACTGAGTCTATGGTGGTTTGGTTCACAAACAAGTGCTATTATACAGAGGCAGGGTTGTACTTGCCAGACCATAAATCTATGACTCATGGGCGTGACTTCCCTTTAGTGATATCAAAGGCCTTAGCAAACACGCAGACTCTGGAAGCAACATGAGTCTCCATCAGGTTACTGGACACAGTATGGCCTCCCCAGATGTCAGCTACTTGGGTGCCAATTAGAAAATACCAGCTGTGTAGGGTCAGCAGGCAAATACCCGCCATGATGGCTTCAGCCAAGCATCAAGTAGCTCTAGGGTAGAGGCTGTACATCCTGGACTGGAAATTCACAGATACAGCCTGACCTGGTATTACAAGTTTGACTGAGACAGGATTAGATATTTCCTGTCTAACTAGTGAACATCAGTGAAGTTCTAAGTTGAAAAGGTTAATGTTGGTTTTGGGGGGATCTAGACTTGCTGAACAGATGAGTGGGGAACTCACAGCAACAAAGAAAAACACAGAAAGCATCACATTATCTTTTTCAAAACAAGAATAACCTTGTGCTGTAGACCAAATGTTTATGTGCTCCCAAAATTCACATGTTGAAATCCTAAATCCCAATGTGATGGCATTAGAAGATGGGGCATTTGGGGATGGTTAGGTCATGAGGGTGTAGGTTCTCGTGTGTGGGATTAATGCCTTTTCAAAAGGACCCCAGAGAGATCCCTCACCACCCACTGCCACAAGAGCACAGAGCAAGAAGATGACCATCTGTGTACAAACCAGGAAACAAGTCCTCACCAGATACAAACTCTGCTCGCACCTTGATCTTGGACTTCCAATGTCCAGAACTGGGAGAAATGAATTCATGTTGCCTATAAGCCACCCAATATATCATATTCTGTTGTAGAACCCTGAACTAACTATTAATATAATTTAACATGTGAATGGAGGAAAAAAATAAGATCAGTCTAATAGACAATGAAAAGCAATGGATAAAAGTCAAAATCCATTTCTACAAACACTTTTAGTAAACTGGAATTAGAAAGATAATTTCTCAAAAAAGATAAATAATTTCCATCTGAAGGACCTTTAATAAAGATGATGAAGAGAATTCACATGGAAACATTACTTCCCTATGTATTTATAGAATTGGAAGATAAAGTACATCTTTTAAAACTCAAAAGACAGTTACCCTCAAAAACATGTCTGGACCCAAACTAATAGCACCAAGATATAAGTGGGGCAAAGACCGAGGAGCAATTCAAGGACAAAAAAAGAAAAGAAAATTGGCAATGACTGTCTGAAATTTGACTCCTGACAGGAATAGGAGCTAAAAGTGCTTCTACAGAGAAGAGAGAAATCTCTTGTGCAGAAGAATTTCAAATAATTTATATAGACATCTTGTCCTCAAGTAGGGAAAGAATAACTCTCCACTCCTGAAGTGTGGGCTGCACATTGTGAATTTCTTTCAAAGAGTACAGTGAGTGGGGGTGGGGGAAGAAGAACTTTTGCAGTGAAGAAATCTCAGCCAGGTGACCAAGGTTAACAACAGTGATGTCATGTTCATAGCGTGCACTCTCCATATAATGTGATGAATATAGTAGATTACCTCTGTAGTCTTCCTCCCCACAACCCACAACTCAGTCCAGTCCTGAGAACATCAGCAAACAATTCCAAGTGAGGGACATTCTACAAAATACCCCTCAAATTGTGAAGGTCATCAAAAACAAAAGTCTGAGGAGCTGTCACAATCTAGAGGGCATGATTAAATGCAATGTGGCATCTCGGATGGGATTCTGGAAAAGAAAACACATAGAAGGTAAAAGTGAAGAAGTATAAATAAACTACATATTTTAGTTAATAATCCTCATCATATTTGTTCACTAGTTGTGAGAAGTGCACCCCATGTGCAGATTATAAGGAAACATGGGTGTGGTATATGGAAACCATATTACGTTTGCTATTTTTCTGTAAGTCTACTTATTCTAAAATAAAAATTTATTTTATAAAAGTGTTTGGGGTAACTGGATGACCAAATAATAAAAATAAAGAGTGCTCCCCACTTGGCATAACAAACTGGCATTCCCTGGAAATTAAAGGGTTAAATATAGAAACTGAAATTATATTTTATTGCAATAAAATACACATGGATATAGATATTGTAGTAAAATATTTTCTAAAGATAACACCAAAAATAATCAAAAGATGAATTTATTAAAATAAATTTGACCTTATAAAGAATTAAACTGTTTATATGAAATTATAATAAACACATTTTACATATTTACAAAAAAAATTACAAAGGGTTAGTTTCTTTAGTATACTATAAACTATTATGAATCAGGAAGAATAAAAGGAATGTATCCAAATAGAAAAATGAGCAAATATCAGAACACATATATAATGTCTAAAACAGAAATGCAAGTGACCACTATGTATACAGTGAACATTACCATCATAAATGATCAAATAAATTTTAATTAGGAGAAAAGTGAAATTTTTCCCATTATATTAGCAAAGATAAAAAGAATAACAACAGCCACTATTGGCAAGGGTGTGAGGAGTAGCCATTCTCATATACTGTATAAACTTATTTACAGCTTTCATAAACATTATCATACTTAATCTGTGTGAAAGAAAATTATCTCTAGTTTTAATTAGTGAAAATACATGACTAAACCAAGTTGTAGAGCTTGTTTTGTACCAAATTCTTCACATCTAAGTCTTGATTAAAATCTGTTAGAGAAATTGCTCCTGAGATTTTTAACCACTTCCCTTCAAATAAAAATGCTAAGTATCTGTTTAAGGAAGGTAATTGCTTTCAAGTAGGTATGCTTCCAACAAACACAAAATAAATTAACTAACATTTGTATTATGTATATTCTTCCAAAAGCACTTTGAACTGTTGGGTTTCCTTATGTTTTTGTTATCAAGGTAATTTGCCATAAAAATAGAAGTACTTGACATAGCAAAGGCTCACAATATTGGATCGCTCAGTGAAAGGATGGATAGATGGATGGACGAATGGATGGATGGACACATGAATGGACAAATGAATAAACCAAACATGTTTTTTTTTAAAAAACTGCTATCTTGATATCCTCACTCATTTTCTTCTAATCGTGGCATCATAAAGTCATAGATAATTGGAAAATTCTTACCAAAAAAAGACAATAAAAAAGGCAAAAGCAAAACCTTATTGTAAAATCTGTCTCCTTTATCAATGACAGATTTTAACAGTTATAATTTCTCAAACTAAATGAAAATATATTCTTAAAAGAGAAATTAATAGCTATTCTTTACATTAAATACTAAGAAGTCTTTTATGATAATAGTACAGATATTTTTTAAATGTAAAAGCCTCAAAATTATTTATGTGGGGTTTCAAATATATTTATATAAGTCTCTAAACTGACATACATCTCAGGTTATAATGTATCTAAACATAATATGACAAGTTTTGAATATTTGATGAATGTTTAATATGTTAAAGAAATTTAAAGTTTACTTTAGAAAAAAATAGTCAATACTTTCTAAAACAGACCATAAAAATAACACAGACATCCTTTTGATCCTCATGAGTATACTTTACTTGTCCTTGAAAAAAATATGTCCAATGTACCTTTCAGAATGATTTATTAGATGTTATTGTTACAGTGTTCAATATTGTTCAATACTGAACTACTATACTGATTACCACTCTCCACTCTGCTTTAGTTCTATCATATGCTTTTATTTACCTCCTGAGGCAAAAACATTTTAATTGGTTTAGAGAAACTTGAACTCTCCTTTATCAATGACAGATTTTATCAGAATGGAACTAACCCAGGAGCTGTAGTCCCAGCACACAAAACCATGATCCACTTTGGCTTCTAAGGTATGAGACTTATAAACCAACAGAAAAAAAAAACCTCTTTGAAATCTAAGAATCTTTTTAAAGATATGCATATATATGTATGTTTGCTAACACATATATACACATACATATATATGAATACATATACATGTTTATAGCACTCAGGTATAATTTTGCAGAGATGTTAAAAATAACATCTTTTTAACAATGTCTACAAAAGTCTTTAACATGGCAAAAATGGTTTGTAATTCTAACAGGGAAAATAGATGAAATTACTTAATGGTTCTGCTATTTTGTTTTGTTTTTTTTTTAATGTGCTGCTTGCCAAATTATTTACACATTAAATTTATAGAATGCTGCAGTTAATTTTCAAGTAATTTATAGTTATAGTAAATCCTGCTAACTGCATAAACGCAGGCAAATGGTGCTTTATTTTAATAGGTCTATATTTCTTTAAGTATTCATTTCACAATGCTTTATTATTTATGAACAATAGCACAAGAAATAATTTGCTTGTTGCACAGAAATTGTATTTATTTTATTTAATAGATTTTAGTCTCATACAGATTTTACTACTCCAAAAACAAAACCTAAACTGATTGGCACAGAGTCAAATATTAATTGTAATGCACATGCAAAACAAATACTAACCTACCAACCACAGTGATAGACACCTGCTTTTGGTTGTCGCTTTACATAATGTTATTGGAATAAGAACCTGTAACATGAGACCTACCCTCTTAACATATTTTAAGCATACAATACAGTTCTATCAAAAGAATAAAAAATAAATGCTGGCAAGGATGTGAAGAAATTGGAACCTCTGTACGCTTTTGATAGGAAGACACAATGGTGCAGCCAGTGTGGAAAACAGTACAGAGGGTCCTCAAAAAAATTAAAAATAGAACTACCAGATGATCCAGCAATCCTGCTTCTAGGTATTTATCCAGAAGAATTAAATTCAACATTTCTAAGAGATGCTAGTACTCTCCTGGTCATATGTTTATTGTAGCACTGTTCACAACAGCTAAGATGTGGAAACAACCAAAATGTCTGTTAGCAGATGATTAGCTGTCACTTTTTAAGCAAGATGACAACAGAAGCCACTAGACACAGGAGGGCCAATAGAGGTAAATTCAAGCTCTCTCTGCATTCTCGTTGCAAAGAGGCATAGCCTGTCCTTGCATTGAATTTAAGTGAAATTGGTGATATATAAATCCAGTGGGTACTCTGAATAGGAAAGGTAAAATGGCTAAAAGTGGCTGGTAGCTGCTGTCATTTCAGTAAATTCTCTTAGCTTATGCCCAGTGAGATCTTCCTTAATTTTTATTAAGTACTAATTTTTATTGCTCTCTCCATTACAGATTTGTTTGGAATTTTTTTCAATCTCTCTTTCCATATCAAACTGAGCAAAAGCCCTTGAGAACTACAGACATTGATCTTAATGTTTCTCTTGCACAGTTAGAACATTTGCTTGCACAGAAAGTTCATTCTAAAGTCACCTCATATTACCTAGATGTGTTACAAGTAATAGTGAATTATTTCAGTGAGCTGGTGGAAGAAATTATTCTCTTCTACAAGGCAAACTTGTGGAATAGGTAGAAATATAATGTAATGTGAAGGGTACAGAAAACATATTTCATTTATAATACATAAATCCAGTGCATACACATATAATCTCCATGCACTGAATATACACATGTATCCAGCTACTGCATTACTTTGTCTTTGTTGAAAGCAAACAAACAAAAGAAATTCTGTGAAGGTACACTAGCATGAACAAACTAATCAAGTATTTAGTGCTATTCCCTAACCCTAACCTTAACCCTAACCCATTCTTGCTCTTTAGCAGCAGCTAAAAATTTGATTGGAAAAATCAAGATGTACTCATGAAAAACATCAATCAAAAAAGTTTATATTACTTGAATTCCTAAATGTTATGGTCCCAACCAGAGGTCAGCACACTTTTCCTGCAAAAAGGCAGATAGTTAATATTTCACGCTTTGGGGTACCCAAGGTCTCTGTCAAGACTGCTCAGCTCTGCCATTGTAGCAGTAAAGTAGCCAGAGACAAGGCTAAATAATGACTATATCTGTGTTCCAATAAAAACTTTATTTATAAAAACATAGTAATGGAAAAAATACAATACAGATTAAATAAAAAACACACTTAGTAGGCTGTAAATGGTCTGCCAAGGTAGTTTACTGCCCCTAAGTCTTAAATAAATGTGCTTACATCATGTTAATGATGGCTTGGGAAGATCAAGATTTTTTATCTTTTAATTTTTTATCTTAATTTTTTATTAAAATATGTGTTATATAAAACATTACATAAATTTAAGCTTTATAGTATGTTAATTTGATACATTTATATATTGTAATATGGTTGCCATTGTAGTGATAATTAGCACCTCCATCACATTACATAATTATTCTTTATTTTTCATAATTGGAATTATTAAGTTCTAGTGTCTTAGCAAGTTTGATGATTATAATACAATAATTTTGTCTATATTTGCAATATTTTATATTAGATCTCTGGGGCTTATTTACTACTTATTGCATATTTGTGTCCTTAAATAACATATCTGAATTATCCCACTACTCCTTATCTGATGACACCATTCTACTCTCTGTTTATGTGGATTTGGCTTTTTTCGATTCCGCATATAAATGATATCATAGAGTACTTGTATTTCTCTACCTGACTTAGCATAGTATGCTCAAGTCCATCCAGGTTGTTGCAAATGGCAGAATGTCCTTTCTCATGGCTGAATAATATTTACATATATGTCGTGTGTATATCTGTGTGTGAAATTCTTTACCCATCTATCTGTTGAGGGGCACTAAGGTTGCTTCCATATCTCGGCCATTTTGAATAATGCTTCAGTAAAAGTGGTGGTACATATATCTTTTTGACATCCTGACTTTATTTCCTTTGGGTATGGGGGTACATATATCTTTTTCAGATTCTAATTCATTTTCTTTTTGCATAAACTCAGAAATGGAATTGCTGATCATATGGTAGGTCTATTTTTAATTTTTTGAGGACCATCCATATTGTTTTCCACAGTGCTTGAACAAATTTACCTTCCTCCCTACAATACAAGAGTACAAGGATACCCTTTTCTCCACATCCTTGCCAACACCATCTCTTGTCTTCTTGATGATAGCTATTCTAACAAGAGTGAGGTGATATATCATTGTGGTCTTGCTTTGCATTTCCCTGGTGATTTGTGATGTCACACATCTTTTCATATACCCATTGGCCATTTAGATGTCTTCTTTGGAAAAAATGTCTATTAATTTATTCTACCCATTTTTAATTGGATTATTTAGTTTTCTGATATTGAATCATCCATACATGAATTCTATAAATATTTTGGATACTAACCCCTATCTGACATATGGTTTGAAAAAAATTTTTCCATTCTGGAGGTTGTCTTTTCATTTTGACAATTGTCTTTTTGCTGTGCAAAAGCTTTTAAGTTTATTATAGTCCCATTTATTGATTTTTGCTTTTGTTGTTTGTGCCTTTGGTGTCATATCAAGAAAATTATTGCCAATAATAATGTCAAGGTATTTCTTTTATATGTCTTCCAGGAGTTTCATTGTACTGGGTGTTAAATTTAAGCCTTTGATATATTTTGCATTAATTTTTGTGATTAGTGTAAGATAGTGGTTCAGTTTCATTTTTCTGTATGTATTTATCCTGTTTCCCCAACATAGTTTGTTGAAGAGACTCTCATTCCTCCATTTGTTATTCTTGGCTCCCTAGTTGAGTATTGTTGATCATATACATGGAGATTTAATTTGGGGGCTTCTATTCTGTTCCATCAGTTTGTGTGTCTATTTATATGCCAGTACTATACCATTTTATTAGTGTAGCTTTGCAGTACAATTTGAAATCAGGAAGTCTGACATCTCTACCTTTGTTTTTTTCCTTCAGGATTGTTTTGGCACTTTGAGTTCTTTTGTGGTTCCATACAAATCTTTTCAATTATATTCTATTGATTATGTTATTACAGTTGTCCCAAATTTCCCACTTTACCCTCCTCCACCCAGGACTCCCTCAAGCAATTGCCCCACTATTGTTCACGTTCTTCGGCTACTCCATTTCCTATACTGTACTTTACATCCCCATGGCTACTCTGGAACTACCAATTTGTTCTTCTTAGTCCCCTCACCTCTTCATGCATTCTGCCAAACGACCCTCCCATCTGACAATCATGAAAACACTCTCCATATCCATGATTCTGGCTCTGTTCTTCTTGTTGGCTTAGTATGCTTTTTAGATGAATTGTTCATAGATATATATTCATTGCCATTTTACTGTTCATAGTTTTGATCTTCTTTTTCCTAAATAAGTCCCTTAATATTTCATATAAAATGGTTTGGTGATGATAAGCTCCTTTGGTTTTTTTCATGTCTAAGAAACTCTTTATCTGCCTTTTGATTGTAAATGATATCTTTGGTGGGTAGAGTAATCTTGGCTTTAGATACCTGCTTTTCATTACTTCAAATATTTCCTGCCAATCCCTTCTATCCTGCAAAGTTTCTTTTGAGAAATCAGTTGACAATCTTATGGGAACTCCCTTGTGTGTAACTAACTGCTTTTTTCTTGCCTCTCCTAAGATTCTCTCTTTATCTTTAACCTTTGGCATTTTAATTATGATGTGTCTTGGAGTGGGCCTCTTTGCATCTGTCTTGTTTGGGACTCTCTGTGATTCCTGGACTTGCACGTTCATTTTCTCCACTAAATTAGGGAAGTATTCTTTCATTATTTTTCAAACATATTTTCAATTTTTGCTCTCTCTCTTCTCCTTCTGACACCCCCTATGATGCAAATGTGTAAACACTTGAAATTGTCCCAAAGGCTGCTTATACTATCCTTGTTTTGTTTTGGGGTTTTTTTTGGATTCTTTTTTTTCTTCTTGTTGTGGACTGATTGGTTGTTTTCTGCTTCCTTATGTCTCAAATCATTGATTTGATTTTCAGCTTCATCCATTCTACTGTTGTTTCCCTGTAAATTGTTCTTTATGTCAGTTAATTGATCCTTTGTTTCTGGCTGGATGTTTTTTACTCTGCTTAGGTCCTCACTAAGTTCCTTGAGCATTCTTACAATCAGTGTTTTGAACTTTGCATCTGATAGATTACTTATCTCCATTTTATTTAGTTCTTTTTCTGGAGTTTTGATCTGTTCTTTCATTTGGTCTGTATTTCTTTGTCTCCTCATTTTAGCAGCCTCTCTGTGTTTGTTTCTATGTATTAGGTAGAGCTGCTATGACTCCCTGTCTTGGTAGTGTGGCCTAATATAGTAGGTGTCCTTTAGGTTCCAGGGTCACCACCTCCCCTATCACCCCACCTGGGTACTTGAAGTATGCCCTTCATGTTGGCTGGGTACACCTTCCTCTTTTAGTTGAGACTTGATTGCTATTGACTGGTCAATGGGAGGGATTTATTCAGGCCAGTCAGCTTCAAGGACTTGCTGTGACTACTGACCACCAAACTCTGCCCTCTGTGGAGGATCAGTTATTCAGTGGCAGGGTGGTGGTGCTGAGTTCTGTAGCTGTCTCCTGGGCATGCAGGCCCTAAGTTTTCCCAAATTGTGCAGGCCAAGGTCAGCCCCTACTTGTGTTCTGCCTGGGACTATGCTACATGAGCAATAAAGCAATCTGAGATACCTGCTACTTGTGCCGGGCTTAGAGGTTCCCTGACAAAGCCAAGCTGTGAATCTAGGCTGGCTGCTGCTAGTACTGGGCCTGGGGCCACTTAGAAAGTGTTATGGGGAGTAAAGCCTCACTAAGGTTGGCTATTGCTTGTTTGAAAGGATTTAGTAAGTTGCCCAGCATTAGCCAAAACCAGCCATTCATATGAAAAAGTCACTGTTAACAACACGGGTGGGGCCATAAGTTGGGTGAGATGGAGTCTCAGAGGGTCTCCAGGGCAGGGGAAACAGTGTTAGCCAGGTGGATGGATTCTCAGATATGGCACCTGCCTACTGGTTCTGTGGGGGGAATAGTTCAGTAAAGGGACAAAGGGCTCTGCCTGCTTTTCTGTCTGAGAAAAAGCCTTGATGCCAGACACTTCATTTTCTCCCTGTGTGTCACTGGTGTCTTTCAAGCTGTACCCCAATGTTGGAGCTCAGAGGGAATGAGTCTAAGTCCATGGGTAGGTTCCTTAATAGGAACTGCTTGGGAGTCCAGAAGTTTCTCCCACTGACTCAATCCCTGCTTATTTTTGCAGCTAGAAGGTATAAGGATTTATATTTATGGTAATGGAACCCTGGACTGGGGGGCCTGGTACGGGGCTAGGACTCCTCACTCCTGAAATATCCCACTCAAATTTTTACCCAACACATGTAGATGTGGGACCAGCCTGTCCCACATTTACACCCCTCCTACCAGTCTAGATGGATGTGGTTTCTATAATTCCATAGTTGTCAGACTGCCATTCAACTCAATTTCTGACAGTTCTGGGTGATGGTTGTTCCATAGTTTAGTTGCAATTTTAATGTGGTTGTGCAAGGAGGTGAGCTGTGCTTACCTATGTTGCCATCTTGACCAGAAGTCCTCCATACAAATTTTAGAAATTTCTTTCTATTTCTGTGAAGAAATACTTTAGTATTTTGATGGGGTTGGTCACTACTAAAGGTGACTTTGTGTAGCATAGACATTAAAAACATTTATTCTGATTCATGAATACAGGATGTCTTTCCATTTCCTGTGTCTTCTTTGATTTCCCTTAGCAAAGTCTTATAGTTTTCATTGTACAGATCTTTCACTTCCTTGGTTAAATTTATCACTAGGTTTTATTGTTTTGATGCTGTCATGAATGGGATAGTTTTCTTCATTTCCTTTTCAGGTGTTTCATTATTAATGTATAGAAATGCAATGGATTTCTGTCTGTTGATTTTATATTCTTCAACTCTACTGGTTGTTGACTAGTTCCAACAAACTTTTTTTTTGTCTTTGGGATTTTCTATACACAAATATGTCATCTACAAGGAGTAACAATTTTACTTTTTTGCCATTTGGATGTGTTTTATTTCTTTGTCTTGACTAATTGCTCTGGCTATGACTCCCAGTACTATATTCAATAAGAGTGGTGAGAGTAGGCATCCTTGTCTTTTTCCTAGTCTTAAAGGAGAAGCTTTCAGTTTCTTTCCATTGAGTTTTTTATCTGTGGGTTTGTCATTTTGCTGAAGACTCTTCTTTCTATACCCAGTCTGTTGAAGGTTTTTATCATGAAAGTATTTTTTTTCTGAATGAACAAGATGTTTTTTAAATAAATCCTACTTTACCTTTTTTTTAATTTTAGGGATGTGGCCTCTTTATCCTCTTCATGAAAACTTTTCCTAACCAATGCCACAATGGAGTCATGTTAGAATAATGAAAGAGTCAGCTTTAAGAGTCTTTAACTGACCAAAATTGTGATAGTTATGAACATTAAAAAGAATAAGATGTTATGATTGTTGGATGTTCAATAAAATATTAAATCAATAAAAATTTATGAATCCATATTAATACCCACAAAAAAGGAAAAATATCAGAAAAAACTAATTGTTGCATTTACATTGGCTATTAAATTATTTTTTCTTTGAAAATTTGAAATAAAAGGGAAACAAATAAGAAACTAATAAGAACTGTATTTCAGAGTAACCATATGACCCAAGTTCATAAGAGAAAGCTCCATGTAAGAATGCCAGCTAATAATCACAGGAAAAAAGGATAAAATTAGAAAAGAATCATTATTTTTAATGTCTAATAAAATTGTTTATTCAGACAAGGACAATAAATTGATTTTAAAAGCATTACACAATGGTTAATTAAAAAATGGATGCATATATGATACCAAAGTACACCACATAAATTATTTCCTGGTTGTAAAGTGAAATTCATTTTTTGAATTGCAATTCATTTTTTATGTGTGGGATGTTGTAACATCAGTAAATTGCTTTTATATTATGTAGAATAACAAGGATTAAAAAGAAAGTGCCCTCTATCAAACTACCCCACACTCTCCTATGCTCCATTTCCTGGCCCACTCTCTAGTATATGTAGTATTGTTTTCATTATGACAGTTATTTTAACGAGAAAGAATTGGTTGGTTGGTTGGTTGGTTGGTTGCCCCTCTCCCTCAGAACATAAATTCAAAGAGATGTGGGATCTTGCTTGTCATATTCACAATTACAGTCTTAGACCTTGAAACATACATGGCACATAGTAGATTATCAGTAAACATTGTTAAATGTTTTTTTTAAAGCACACTTGCATGAAAATCACAATTAACACTTTATCTTTGAAAACCTTTTGAAGATTTCCTGTACTTAACAAGTGGCTTCCTGTTGAAATATGTTGACAAAATTGGGAAAGAGATGATTTTTTAAATTTAACATATGAATGTAGTTTACATTGTGTACTGCCAGTTAACAAACAAAGAGGGTAAAAAGATGGAAAGATGTGGGATTTAATTCAGTGTTATCTGAAATAACATGTGAACAATCTGCTGTGCACTGCTGGAAGACCTCACCAGGAACTGCAAAGAGCTGAGTGTTCCAGCACCTGTTTCTGAGCTATAACCTGTTTACACTTCCTTAATAAGATGAAATTCAATGTTTTCAGAAAGCCAATACGTGAGTGTTCTAAACATATCCTGTTGAAATTAAATCTTCAGTCCTAAAAATAAAGCTTTCAGTGCTCAGATGAAAGAAAATTAAAACATTTTATTTAAAAAATATGACATTGAAAATCATAATCTAAAGTAACCGTACCAATGTGAATAACAACATCTTTTCTATCTATAGGAGACATATATTGAAGTCAATATTATATTTAAATTTATAGATTACAGAGACTCTTTGGCTCAAAAAAATACTAGCAACAGATTTTTGTCGTATATAGACTGGATTCCAGGGCAATCTAATAAGACCATATGCTTATCATTTGATGACTTGACATTGAAAAATCTGCCTTAAATAAAAAAGGCCATCCAAAGACGTCCACTAGTGACATGTCTAATGGCTTCTTCTGTATCTCTCGCTCTAATCAAAACATGGAAAACTGGAAATGAGCATCACTGACGCTACCATTGCAACAGAAAAGCAGTTGCATGAACATATTCACACCAGGTTACAATTTCTTACAACCAGAATTCTGCTTCATGTCCAGGTTTCATTGTCATTGAAGGAGAAGATCATAAGGAGAGGTATAGGAACACACAAAGTGAAAGTTCGCCAATAACAATAAATGAAATCAATCTTTATCCCCAAGCTACGGTAATCTCATCTAGTCAACAGATATTTAGTGAGCTTTTACTACTCATCACACACTGTGTTAAGAGCTGAGTGTAAAAAAAAAAAAAAACAAAGGGAACATGATCCTTGTCCTCAAAACATACATTATAGTGGAAACTTCCCTGTTTTCATGGTCCATTCCAGCAGAAGCTACATGAATGGGGCAAAAGGTACCCTAAAGCTACACAGAAATAGGTCAGGAAGTCAAGCTTTTGAAATTAGTGTTTCCTTAAGAAGCACAGGCTAATCTGCTAAATAATCTGTTAATGCTATGGTCTGAATGTTTGTGTCCACCTGAAATTAGTATGTTGAAACCCCAACCACCCAGTGGTGATATTAAGAGATGAGGCCTCTGGGATGTGATTAAGTCATGAGGCTGGAGCCCTCATGAATAGGATTAGTGCCCTTATAAAAAAGATCCCACTGAGCTATCCCCTGCTACCATGTGAGGAGGCAATGAGAAGTCTGTGACCTGGAAGAGCGCCCCCATCAAAACATGACCACAATGGCACCTCTATCTGGGACTTCCCAGCTTCCAAAAATGCCAGTTACAGTATTCTGTTATAGAAGCTACATAGACCACAACCCACTCCCCGCAAAAAAAGAGAAAAAAAGTGAATATGTTAAATGTATGTACCATCTGGTGATTGATGAAGCAGGTAAAAGAAAATATTTATCAAAGTTTAAGGCATTATACAAACACAATAAAATGTTAGACTCAGCATCCAACTTACTCATTGCACTGGTATAATTTTGGTCAAAATTGAGCAGCTTAAAAATACCATACACTTATCTAAAATACACAAATGTATAAAGGTATAATTAAACAACTAACATATCAAGACCAAATAGAGTTTGTTCTAGGAATACAAAAAGACCTCAGTAGAATTTACTATATTAATATAATCATCTACATGGATGTCAAAAGGTTTTTGAGAGAATTCATCATCCATTCAGAATAGAAAAAAATTATCTTGATTTGATATAAAGAGTGACAGAGACCAATAGCAAACTCTGTAGTTTAACAGAGTTCCCTACCATGTGTCCAATATAGAAAACAGCACCTATCTTCTGGCTTTATTGTGAGGACCGAGTAAGTTCATGCATATGATGCACTTGTACCGATGCTTGATGCACACCAGTCTTTTATAACTTTTGCATTTAAAAGTGTTAGAATTATTCTGAGTTCATGAATCATACCAAAACAGGGCATGGACCAGACTTGGCCACTGGGTCATAGTTTGCCAACCTCTATCTAGAACTCTATAACCAGCAGAAAATATCCATCAAAAGTTAAGGCAAAAAATATATTTTTGGAAAAGAGAGTCTCAGTAATGTTCAAAAGATTATCTCAATAATGTTCAAAATATTGAATAATACCAAGCAATTTTCTGATAACAATGCTATCAAAATAAAAAATTTAAAAATTGCATTCCCAAACCAGACATATTTGGAAATGAAACAGTAACTTCTAAATAGTCATGGTCAGAAAAGAAAGTTTAAGAAAATTAGAAAATATTTAAATGATAAAATCAGTAAATTTTACAAAAGAAGAATTAATGTTTTTCTCTTCTTTGAATCGAGGTATAGACAACATGTGAAATTATATTTGTTTCAGGTGTACAACATAGTGACTTAGTATTTGTACATGTTGTGAAATGATCACAGCCGTAAGTTCAGTCAACATCCACCACTTTACACGATTATATTCTTTACTGCGATGAGCACATTTAAGATCTATTTTTATTGCTACTTTCAAATATGCAATACGGTGTTATCAACTACACTTGCCATGCTATCCATTACATCCCTGTAGTTTATTTATGTCATAACTGGAAATGTGTACCTTTTGACCTGCTTACCCATCCCTCCCACCCTGCCTCCCCTGCCTCTGGCAACCATGAGTATGTTCTCTGCATGAGCTTGGCTGGGGTTTTTTGTTTTTGTTTTTATTTAGAGTTCACATGTGAGATCATACTCTGTTTGTCTTTTTCTGTATCACTTTTTCACTAAGCATAATACCCTCAAGGTCATTCTACACTGTCATAAATGGCAAGGTCACATTCTTTTTATGGCTGAATAGTATTATATTGTGTGTATTTTATACACACACACACATTTCGTTTATCCATTCATATATCAATGGATACTTAGGTTGTTTCTATATTGTGGCTATTTTAAACAATGCCACAATAAACATGGGGTTGCAGATATTTTTCAAGTTGGTGTTTTCATTTTCTTTTGAAAACTACCCACAAGTGGAATTGCTAGATGATATGGTAGTTCTGTTTTTAGTTTTTTGAGGAACCTCCTACTGTTTTCCATAGTGATTGTGCAATTTTTATTCCCACCAACAATGCACATCCTCTACAACACTTGTGGTCTCTTGTCTTTTTTAAAACAGCCATTCTAATGGGTGTAAGGTAATATCTCATTGTGGTTTTAATTTGCATTTCATGTACCTGTTGATCATCTGTAGATCTTTGGGGGAAAAAAATGTCTATTCACATCTTCAGCCTATTTTTAGTAAGATTGTTTCTTTGCTGTTGAACTATTTGGGTCCTTTATATATTTTTATATAAACCCCTTATCATATACATGACTTGCAAATATTTTCTCACATTCAGTATGTTGCCTTTTCCTCTTGTGATGATTTTCTTCACTATGCAGGAACTTTATAGCCTGATGTAGTTTCACCTTTTTTTTTGCCTTTGTTCCTTCATGTTCAGTTTCAGATCCAAAAACACATCACCAATACCAAGTCAAGAAGCTTACTTCCTATATTTTCTTCCAGGAGTTTTATGGCTCCAGGTCTTACCATCAAGTGTTTAATTCATTTTCCATTAATTTTATGTATCCTCTAAAGTAGTGATCCAGTTTCATTCTTTTACATTTTCATTCACATTTCAATGGTGAATGAAAACACCATTTCCAAACACCATTGGTGAAGAGACAGTTTTTTCCCCATTATGTATACTTAGCTCCTTTATCATAAATTATTTGAACATATATGTGTGGGTTTATTTCAGGGCTCTCTATTCTGCTTCATTAATCTATGTGTCTGGTTTTATGTCAGTATAATAGTTTGATTACTATAACTTTGTAGCATAGTTAGTTGAAATCAGGGACCATGATGCCTCCAGCTTTGTTTCTCTTTCTCAAAATTGCTTTGGCTTTTGTAGTCATTTGTGGTCCCATACAAATTTCAAGACTGCTTCTGTGAAAAAAACACCAATGAAATTTCAATATGGATTGCATTGCATCTGCAGGTTGCTTTGGGTAATATGTATATTTTAGCAATATTAATTCTTCTAATCCATGAGCACAAAATATCTATCTTTCTACTTATTTGCATTTTCTTCAATTTCTTTCATGAGTGTCTTCTGGATTTCACTGTATAAGCCTTTCACATCCTTACTTAAATTTATTTCTAGGTACTTTATTCTATTTGATGCCATTGTAAATGGGATTGTTTTCTTTTTTTAATTTTTTAGTTTATTCAGTACAGTTTCTATCCTTTATTCCCATTCCAGCCCACCCAACCATCCCTCCCCTCCTCCCTCCCCTTTCCAACCCCCCTAGTTTTGTCCATGTGTCCTCTATATTTGTTCCTGTAAACTTT
>CM052538.1:58727888-58754498 GCA_028533065.1 Trachops cirrhosus
TTTTTATGACGCCAACATCATACTAGTACCAAAATCAGATAAAGACACAACAAAGAAAGAAAACTTCAGGCCAATATCGCTGATGAATGTAGACGCTAAAATCCTTAACAAAGTATTGGCAAACTGCATTCAACAATTCATCAGAAAGATCATACACCATGACCAAGTGGGATTCAGTCCAGGGATGCAAGGATGGTTCAATATTCACAAATCAGTAAATGTAATTCATCACATAAACAAAAGCAAAGACAAAAATCACATGATCATATCAGTAGATGGGATTGTTTTCTTAATTTATCTTGCTGAGAGTTCATTATTAGTGTAAAGAAAACAACAGATTTTTATAAAGTGATTTTGTATCCTGCAACTTTACTAAATTTGTTTTATTAATTCAAAGAGCTTTGGTGGAGTCTTTCAGGTTTTCCTTAAATAATATCATGTCGTCGGCAAATAATGATAGTTTTACTTCTTCCTCTTTTATTTGGATGGCTTTTATTTCTTTTTCTTGGCTCATTGCTCCAAGAGTTCCAGTACTATATTAAATAAAAGTGGTAAGAGTGGACGACCTTGTCTTGTTCTTGACCTTAGAGGGAATGCTTTTTTTCAGCTTTTCATTATTTAGTATCATGCTAGCTGTGGGCTTGTTTTACAATATATGACCTTTATTATGTTGAAGTACATTCCCTCTACACCCTCTTGGTTGATAGATTTTATCATAAATGAACATTGAATTTTGTCAATATTTTTCTGGATCTGCAGTCATGTGCTGCATAATGACATTTTGGTCAGTGATTTACTGCATATAAGACTGTGGCCCTTTAAGGTTATAATGGAACTAAAAAATTCCCATCACCTAGTGGTGTTGTAGCCATCATAGCATCAGAGCACAGTGTGTTACTCATATTTGTGGGGATCCTGGTGTAAACAAACCTACTACACTGACAGTCACTTAAAAATACACTTATACTATTGTATACAGTACATAATTCTTGATAAAGAAAATAAATGGCTATGCTACTGGTTTATGTGTTTATTGTAATGTGCTTCTTATCATTAGGCTGTATTCCTTTTACTTATAAAATGGTTACTGTAAATCAGTATGCCATATTAGACTGGCAGCAGCCTCATACATTTCATGTTTATCGTGTCTCTTGACCACCTCATTTTTTTCTTGTATTGCTTTAATCTCATGTTATTTTGCACAGTAACATGCTATATAGACTTGTAGCCTAGGAGTAATAACCTCTACCATATAGATTAGATATGTGAATGCATCTGTGATGTTTGCACAATTACAAAATCACCTAAGAATGCAAATCTTAGAGTATGTCCCCATCATTAAGCAGCACTGGGCTGAATTGAGATGATCATATAACTTTTTTTTGTGGTATAGCACATTGATTGATTTCTGGATGATGAACCATCCTTGCATCCATGGAATAAGTCCCACTTGATCATGGCACATGATCCTTTTAATTTATTTTTGAATTTGGTTTGTGAATATTTTCTGCAGTAATTTTGCATCTATGTTGATCAGGGACCTTGGCCTGTAATTTTCTCTTCTTGTGATATTCTTGTTTGGTTGAGATATTGGGGTAATGCTGGCCTCATAAAATGAGTTTGGAAGTTTTCCCTTTTCTTCTATTTTTTGAAAGAGTTAAGAAGGCTAGATACAAACTGTCTCTAAATGTATGATAGAATTTACTAGTGAAGCTATCTGGTCCTAGGATTTTATTTGTTAGGAGGTTTTAATTACTGACTCAATCTCACTACTAGTAATTCATCTTGCAGATTTCCTACTTTTCATGATTCAGTCTTAAAAAAATAGGATATTTCTAGGAATTTATCCATTTAAGAAAAATTATTTTAAATCAATGTTCTCAGCTTCCATAAAACGAAACCAGAAGAAGGAGAAAGATAACAATTAAAAAATGGTTAACTTCTCATCACAAAGACTGCAAGCCAAAAGGCAATGGATTAGCAAGTTTAAAAAGATTTTTAAAAACTGGCAATTTAAAACAGAGATCAGCAAGTGAAATAGGAATCAGGAAATATTTTAGGGTTTTCAGGACATGAAATAAAATTGAACAACTCTTTTCACCAAAAGGCTAAGACAAAAAAAACAACAACATTAAATTAAACCTATAAAGGAAAACATAATTTTTTTAATTTATTGATTATTAGAGAGAGGGGAAGGGAGGAAGAAAGAGAGGGAGAGAAACATCAATGTGGAAGAAATACATCCATCATTTGCCTCTTGCATACCCCAAACTGGGAGCCTGGCCCACAACCTAGGCATGTGCGCTGATTGGGAATCAAACCAGTAACCTTTTGGTTTACAGGCTGGCAACACTCAATCCACTGAGCCACACCAGCCAGGGCAGAAAACATAATTTAGAGTGAAAAACCATAGACCAAGAAATAGCTTAACAACAGAGAATATCAAAAAGGTGAAAATAAGGTTCTTTGTGAAGATTAATAAAATTGATGTACCTCCATCAAGATTGATCAATAAAGAAGAAAGCATAAATTATTGACATCAGGAATAAAAAGGAAAGTTATACCATAGTTATACAAATATTTAAAGAAATTTACAGATAATGGGTTAATGGTATGTTATCAGTAATGTTTTATCGATTAATATGAAAATTGATATGAAATGGAATAATTTCTTCCAAAACACCACCTATCCAAATTGACACAAAAGATTTTTTAAATACTCGATACCTATGAAAGAATATTTATGTCACCATAAAATTTCCTACACACACAAAAGAAAACTCTAGCCCAAGATGACTGCAATGATGAATTAATTCATATACTTAAGGAGAATAAAAATTCTACACAAACTTGTTCGGAAAATATAGAAGGCAAAATCTTCCCAACTCACTTCACAAAGCCAGTATATTCCTAATCATACAAACCCTAATAAAAGTCCAAAAATAGAATTACAAATGTCTGTAAAGATCATATGATCATGGGCACAAAAATCAACAACATATTGTTAGATGAAACCCAGCAATAGATCAAGAGAATGACACATCATGACTGAGAGGGGCCCCCCAACCAAGAATGCTAAATCAGCTTCACATTCAAAATTGTAACTCAATACATTAACAGAAAGGGAAAAAATGAAATGATCACTTCAATAGAGGTAGCAAAATATCTGACAAAATTCAACAACCTTCATTAATTAAAAAAAGCTCTGTTCTTACAACATACTAAGAGTGAAATATTTAAACCCTTATGATTGGGAGGAAAAGCAAACATATCCACTTTTACTGCTTTATGCAACAGTAAAGGTTCTAGTCAGTGTGTTAAGGAAATAAAAATGTTTTTAAATTGTGTAAATATTGGACAGGAGTGACACTGTCAATATTAGTAGACAACATGATTATGTAGAAAAGATGGAGAATTTAGCAAGGTTTTGGGATGCAAGATCAATATATAAAATCAGTTGTATTTCTATATAATAGCAACAAATAATGGAAAAATAATATACAAAACTATAACACCATTTAGAAATAGCTTTTTGAAAATCAAATACCTAGGAATTAATCTAACAAAAGACATGACAGATCCCTAAAGAAAAAACTAAAATTACTGTTGATAAAAATCAAAGATCTAAAAAATAAAAGATAAATAGATCAAGTTGATTGTATGTCTTCTTAAGATATCTATTATCCCTAATTGATCTTTGAATTCAACCCAACTCCAATCAAAATTTTATCAGGTTTTTTGAATAAATTAACAAGCTGACTACAATTTATATGGAAATGCAAAAACTATAGACTATGAAAAAAACCCTTAAAGTTGTAAAACAAGGAGGGAGGAATTACACTACCTTATGTCAAAAAAATTACTGATATTAGTTATTCTGTTAATTAGTCTAGGTTGTACCATAGACCATACAATAGATTAATAGACTAATGAAACAGAATAGAGTCCAAAATGGAGCCACACATGTAGAGTCTAGTGAATTTCTACAAAACTGAAAGAGGAGAGTGAAAACTTCTTAAGAAATAGTGCTGAGATAATTGTCACTCCATACTAAAATGTTAATGAGTTAAATCATAGCCAAAAATCTAAAAATATAAAATATAACCTAAGAAAATGTATTTATAATCAAAGACAGTTATATATTTCTTAAAAATAAAAAGTATTAACCATGAACAATAAGATTTTTGGACCTCATTAAAATTTTAAATCTTTTAATAAAAAATATTAATAAAATAAGTATCGAAGCCCTACTTTGGAAGATATATTCTCAACACACATATCTGGAAAGAAGTCATACTCAGTGTATCTAAGAAATTCATACACATCAACAATAAAAATATGAACATCTAAATTTTTTATTTTTTTATTTTTTATTATTGTTCAATTACAGTTGTCTCCATTTTTCTCCCATTACTCTCCCCTGCCCTACCCTCCCCCTACCTCTTATATTCAATCCTCCCCCCTCCCTGTTGTCTTTGTCCATGTGTCCTTTGTACATGTTGCTTGATGACCCTTCCCCTTCTTTCCCCATTATCTCCCTCCCCCATCTTCTCTGGTTGCTGTCAGTTTCTTCTTTATTTCCATGCCTCTGGTTCTGTTTTACTCACTTGTTTGTTTTGTTGATAAGGTTCCACTTACAGGTGAGACCACATGGTATTTGTCTTTCACTGCTTGGCTTGTTTCACTTAGCACAACACTCTTCAGTTCCATCCATGCTGTTGCAAAGGGTAGGAGCTCCTTCTTTCTTTCTGCTGCTGCAGTTTTCCACCATGTAAATGTACCATAGCTTTTTAAGCCACTCATTTACTGATGGGCACTGAGGTTGTTTCTAGGACTTATCTATAGTAAATAACACTGCTATGAAAGTTGGGGTGCATAGGTTCTTTTGAATTGGTGTTTCAGGATTCTTAGGCTATAATCCCAGCAGTGGAATTGCTGGGTCAAAAAGCAGGTCCATTTTTAGTTTTCTGAGGAAATTCCATCCTGTTTTCCACAGTGGCTGCACTAGTCTGCATTCCCACCAACAATGCACTAGGGTTCCCTTTTCTCCACATCCTCACCAGCACTTGTTTGTTGATTTGTTAATGATGGCCATTCTGACTGGTGTGAAGTGGTATCTCATTGTGGTTTTAATTTGCATCTCTCTGATGGCTAGTGATGCTGAGCATCCTTTCATAAGTCTATGGGCCCTCTGATTGTCCTCCCTGCCAAAGTGTCTGTTCAGGTCCTCTCCCTACTTTTTAATTGGATTGTTTGTCTTCCTGGTGTTGAGTTGTGTGAGTTCTTTACATATTTTGGAGATCAAACCCTTTTCTGAGGTATCATTGCCAAATACGTTTTCCCACACAGTTGGTTTCCTTTTCATTTTGCTGATATTTTCTTTAACCATGCAGAAGCTTTTTATTTTGATGAGGTCCCATTTGTTTATTCTTTCCTTTATGTCCCTTGTTCTAGGGGACATATCAGTGAAAATATTGCTGCATGGTATGTCTGAAATTTTCCTGCCTATATTTTCCTCTAGAACTTTCATAGTGTTGTGACTTACATTTGAGTCTTTTATCCATCTTGAGTTTATTTTTGTGTACAGTGTAAGTTGGTGGTTGAGTTTCATTTTTTTGCATGTAGCTGTCCAGATCTCCCACCATTTATTTTAGAGGCTATTTTTACTCCATTTTATGTTTCTCCCCTCTTTGTCAAATATTAATTGACCATAGATACATGGGTTTATTTTGGGGCTTTCTATTCTGTTCCATTAATCTATGTGTCTGTTCTTATTCCAATACCAGACTGTTTTGATGACAGTGGCCTTGTAATATAGTTTGGTATCAGGTATTGTGATCCCTCCTACTTTGTCTTCCTCAAAATTGTTGAGACTATTTGTGGTCATTTATAGTTCCATATAAATTTTTGAAATATTTGTTCTACATCTGTGAAAGATGTCATTGTCATTTCAATAGGAATTACATTGAATCTACAAATCGCTTTGGGTAGTATGGACATTTTGATGATGTTGATTCTTCCAATCCATGAACATGGTATATGCTTCCATTTATTTGTGTCTTCCTTAATTTCTTTCTTCAGTTGAACAGCTCAAATTTTTTAACAGCAACAGACAATTCATGAAAAATAATACACCAGTGGCCAATTAGCAGTTTTTAAGGTTCTCCAAGTCCTTAATAATCAGGGATATTCATATTAAAAGATAAGATGTGATACCACTACAAACTCAATGCAATGATTCAGATTTAAAAGGCTGGCAACACCTTGTGTTTGTGAGGCTAAAAAAAATTGCAACATTGATGCATTGCCAGCAGGACTGCAAAATGTGATGACCACTTTGGTAATTTCCTACAACATTAGACATCTTTCTACCCTATATCCCATCAATTCTCCACCCCCACCCCTAATGTATTTATGCAAAAAAATCATCATCAGAGCAGCCTTATTCATAATAGCCAAAAATCTGGAAACAAATTATCAAAGAAGAATGGAGAAACACACTGTGGTTTAGTTAGTATCATGGAATACTACTCAGCAATGAAAAGGAATAAACTACTGAAATATGCAACAGTATAGATGAATCTTGAAACTTAATGATGAATTAAAAAAACCAAATACCAAAGAGTAGATATTTTGTGATTTCATTTTTATTAAGTTCTAGAACAGTTACAATTAACTTTCAGTGGTAAAATTCAGAATAGTGATTGTTTCAGAAGTACATGAGAACTTTTTAGGTGGTGATAACATTCTAGATCTTGTTTTCAGTTTACATTGTGTAAAACTATTAAACTAATACTTAAGATCTGTATTTTTAAATTATACCCTTAGAAGTATCATAAAATAAAAATATACATAAAAACTAGTATGTGCAGCACTGGCTAGTGTGGTTCTGTTGGAGTGTCATCCTATAAACCACAAGGTCATGGGTACATTTCCCAGTCAGGGCACATACCTAGGTTGTGGGTATACCTAGGTTGGTTCCTAGTCAAGGTGCATACAAGAAGCAACCGATTGATGTTTCTCTCTCACATCAATGTTTCTCTCCCTGTCTTTCTCCCTCCCTTCCCTTCTCTCTAAAATTAATAAGCATGTCCTCAGGTGAGGATTCAAAAAATAATAATATCTGCAAGTATGTTCTATGGGAACATTGTGAATATATTTAATGCTGCTGAATTGTACACTTACAAATGTTGTTTTAAGTATATTTTACTATGATTAAACATGTATAATTGCACAGCAAATAGTCATAAATTTACCCAACACTGATATCAGTGGTCACAATGAAAATTAATATGGAAGGGTGAGGGCACAGGAAACTTTACCATTAACCTGTAAACCTCACCTTTTACCTATAAATATCCAATATTCTCATTCATGGAATTGTCTTTAACATAAGAAAAATTCAAAAAAGTATTATGATATGATGAGTAACGCTTGAGCTCTGCACCTTTCAAACTTTTCTATCCAGTAATAGTAAAATATTCCAATAGTAAACAAGTCTAAATCTGAGCAAAAAATACTCCCCAATCTTCCATGCTGCCCATTCCCTTCCTTCTGCCCCACCCCCTTCACCCAAGCTCACTTTACCCTCATGACAATGTCTACAAAGGAATCTCTGATTGACTCATTGTGCAGTCATCGAAAGTTGGGGAAATGTTTTCCTAAGAGCTTGGCCAGTAAGTTTCCTGGGGAGGGAAGATTTTCTGGTATCCCTTAATGAGCTTCAAGACAGACTAAAGCCCTTGCCTTTTATTCATGGCCCTGGTGCTTCCCTGAACTATCAATTCTTCCACTGGCCTACATTCCTTCAAAGAAAGAAACTTGCCTCATATACCCTTTTCTTTCCTCTTCCTTCTCTTCTTCCTTCCTCCTTTTCTCTTTTCCTCTTCCACTCCCTCCTTCCTCTTTCTCCTCCTTTCTTTCTTTCTCCTGCTCCTCTTCTCTCTTCTTGGTTTTGAAGCCTGCTCCACTTAGAAGTAACACTGATCCCAGAGGGAGCAGCTGAAAGGCTGAAATGCTGAAAAATGCTCCTGACAACAAGATAGGCCAAGGGGAGAGGCCCTGAGTGTGGAGCCCTCACACTGGGGAGGAAGGACTTGCTTACATTGGGAATCCAAAGAGGGAAGTGTGCACTGGAAGCTGATAGGATGTGTTAGGAAGCACATTCTAACTTCAGAGCATCTCAGCCTCTAAAATTGGACTGAGATGATCCCAGATGGCTAGGGCTCTCAGGGGCCCAGCAAAAGCACATGTAAAGCCCCCTCTGGAGGAAGATTACATCATCCAAGGCCTCAAATTACTTCTATAAACAATTCTGCAACTGCAATATCCAGCACAAACTAAACAGTAACTAAGCACCAAAAGAGGCAAGAACTCATAAAGGAAAATGAGCAGAAATGTCACACCATCTAATCAGACCCAATGGAGCTCCAGACATTAATGTCAACAAAACACAGATTTGAAAATAAGAATGAATCAGTCAAATAAATGGTATTTCTGTTCATGAAAATCACCCTTACTAAACTGATATAGGAAGGGGATCCTACCAGAAATGAGAAGTCAGGCAAGAGTCCAGAGATGCTCTGTCCTCATGTCCTGTTCCTGGGAACTGAAGGGAGCAGCCGCACAGGCCATGGTGTGAGACTGTCATGGGAGTGGAGCGGGTAAGGCCACTAATGGGGATGGAGGAGCGGGGACCGGGTTGTGGAATCTCACACTGCCCACGCTCTGCTTTAGGTATCTTGAGAGGGGTCCTGGTGTCCTGTGCCTTTCCCTGGATACAATTCAGGATTATTGACCCAGAGCTTGAAAGCTTGAAGGGATCTCCAGAACTTGAAGAATAAGATAGGACATCCTTGACAACTGGAATACAAGACTTGGAAGATGATTTTTGGAGTTAGAACGATTAAAAAGATGGTGGTTTGGGTATCCGTTGACATTCAGAACCAACCATAGCACGACAAGTTTACCCATCTGAATATCATCATTGGCTACCTGCCTGTGAGCTCCACGATATCTGGAGCTATGTCTCTCTTACTGTGTTTTTTCCCAGGATTTACCACAGGCCTAGTATTGATCAGCGGCTCTCCTCAACATATTTTTATGTTAATTAAATTAAACTGTATTGAGATTAACCTATGCAAAGTCACTCAAGTCAGTGATTAAAGTGGTATTCAATTCAAGAATTAATAATAACAGCTAAAGCCCTGGCCAACACCTCAGCTGGTTAGAGCATCATCCCAATACACCAAGGTTGCAGGTTTGATGCCCAGTCAGGGCACATACAAGAATGAAACAATGAATTCATAAATAAGTGGAATAACAAATTGATCTCTCTCTCTCTCTCTGTCTCTCTCTCTCTCCCCCCCACCCCACCTTCAAATTTTAAAAAGTTTCTGAAGACTTTAAAAAAGAAATAAAATAATTACAGCTAATACTCACATACTGCTAATATATACCAAGCACTATAGAATTTTATACATATTAATGTTTAAGGCACATTATACTCCAATTTACTAGGTATTTTAGGATTCTCACTTTACAGATAAGAAAACAGAAACACAATCAGGACAAGTAATTTTCCTAAGCTCACACGACTAGTAAGGGGGTAAAACTTATATCTGAATGACGTTGTACTTAGAACACTTTTGATTGACTTGCCAGCTATACTGGCAATTTTTTGAAAGGAATCCAGATTTTTCTAATTTGAATGTGGTGTATTTTGCAATTGCAGGACACGATGTTTGCAATGACACACAAGTCTTACTGTGCCATTTTGTGAATCATCTAGTGACTGCTAAACCACGGGTCTGGATCAGGAACCCGGGGCCTAAGTGGGCGTCTTCCTGTTTGCCAGCCATGGGCACGTTTGTCAGGACACCAAACTGCATCTTCTCTTCTACACAAACACACTTTTAAAAACACTGATTTTCTATGTCAGCATGCCAATTTCAGGTACATATCAAATATGTGCATCATAGCTGTGGTTTGATTACATCAATATGTATAAAATCTTCTATTTTCAAATTTATTTAGGCATCAATATTCTTTTTATCCAGATTTGTGAAAATTGTTTTCTGCTTAAATTCAGTACAGACCATAAAGTGAACTTCTACAGAATTAAACCATTTACTCAAATTTAAATTGAAGGAGGTATACTAAAATAATATAGTATTTGAAAAAATGCACATTGCAAGCATTGCATGGTGAACCCAGCTGGAGGGATCTCTTCCATTTTTAAGAATACTGGTACGAGAGGAAAGCATTTTAGTGAATTGAGAAATGTATTCCCTTATGGGAGGAAATATCTCATTAGTGCAAGTGTGGCCCTGAACTCTATATGAGGTGGACCACAGGTCAAAAGCAATGCAATCTGCAGAACTCAATTCAACCACATTCCAGTTAATATGGCACAAGTGAAGGTTTTCATGGACTCATCATTTCCTGTCACCCATTGCAGTTCCTGAAAGTCAACGTTGCTTTAATCGCACTTAAATAAAAACAAATAGAAGTTAGGCAGAACTACAGGGGGCATTTGCTGGCTGATTGTGTAGCTTTCTTTAAGCAATGTTGAATAGTCCACAGAGAAAGCACCTACATTATAATACACAGTGATTACCACACCCTGTATCTTCCATTCACCCCCCAGAGCCACTCTCCATCCTTCTCCATGGATACAATGGGAAGTCACCCTGTGAGGACCACAGCAGCGTGTTTGCTTGCTACGTGGTGTGCTGTTGGGTTGGCCCTTCGGGAGCCCCTGCGGATGAAAGGGAGAGAGGGGAGTTGCCTCAGAATGGTGGTGTCCCTGGACAGATGTCACAGTTTTTCTCAAAACACATGATTTTCTCCTTGTAACTCCCAGTACCCCATCTTCACTCGTTGTTTGATCCTGGGAGTGGCCACATCCTGCTGATATTAGCCCAGAGGTACTGCCCTATCTCTTAAAATCTCTGTGCCCTGATCTCCCCTCCTCCACAGCTCTTTTGTAAAACACACCCCTCCCTCCCAGTGCATTATCCCAATGTGAGTGTGCCCTCAGATTCTATCTGGGGCCCTGATGTATAAAATTAACATGAGAAAATATTTTTAAGCTGTCCAGTGTCATAAAATAGTACCTAGAAGTTCTGATCTAATTCTTCTGAGAATCAGGAATGTATAACCTCCCTTTTTCTTGTAAATAGTTTAAAACATTTTAACTAAAATAACCAAAAGAACTTACTAAATCCGTCTTTATCCCTTACTGGACCAGAAAAATGACTTGATACTACTTAAAAGACTAGCCTTCATTTTTTATAGAGCACCCATTGTATACTGGGCACTCTGCTAAGCCGTGGGGATGCAACGATTGATAAGAAACTGTCCCTGCTGATAAGAATCTCGGGCAGATAAATTGATAATTATAGTGTCATGTGACAAGTATGACGATGAATAAGAGAAAGGACATTCTAAAAACTCATTCTGGGAATACAAGTGAAAATTTCTTGTTGGAAGAGAGTTGGGGTTTTTTGTTTGTTTGTTTGTTTGTTTGTTTGTTTGTTTGTTTAAGATGGAAGAAACTGAATCCTTTTATGGCCTGGGGGAAAGGAGCAAATTTCAGGAAGAAATACCAGAGTAACAACAAAATTAAGGTGTCAGAAGCTAATTTTGTCTTTTAGAAAAAAGAAATAAACAAGAGATGCCTTTTGTTTACTTGGATGACAGAGGTCAGAGTGTTGTAAGGTATTAAAATCTGTTCGAGTGCAGCGGTCCGCAAGGACTGTATCTCAAAATCAGGATTTATTACCACGCAGCCGTCTCCGACCAGCAGTCCCTATAGAATTGTTCCAAATGTATCCTCCAAAGTTAAATCTATGATAGAGGAAAAAACTAGCACCCTTGCAGTAGGTGAATATCTGGACTCATTTTGAACAGGTAAGAACCAGATACCTGATATTTTGTATTTTCGTGACCCTATGGACTATTGTGGAAATACATTACTCTATTGTAATGAAGCAGAAAGAATTAATTAAATAAGCTGGAAGCATGCTGACCGTGGTTGGAACACCAAAAGGCCTACAAAATTGCAGAATATAGTTTTAGAGATTTACTACTAAAACAACAGGAGGCTCTTGGTGGGGGGAATAAGTTCAGTTTAGGGTTCCTAGTCCCCAGTGTGGTTTAAATTGAAAGATTAGTCATTTTAAAAACTTTCTGAAAAATGCATTTTAAATTTGAATGTCTGCAAGTTAGAAAACATGCGTGTGATATGGTTGGCAAGGGGATGGAGTGGACCTCATGTTCAGAGGGCAAAGTATTGTTATAGAAAAACTGTTCATTAGAGCTTCCCTCAGACCAAGGAACAAGGAGCAGAAGGAGCTGTCAGGAGCCCGGGCTGCCTCTCCTGGCAGCAGTCCCGAACTGGGAAAGTCTCCACATGCCCACTCTTCCATGGGCCCCAGTGCCTCCCCCCAGGCCCCGAAGGGGTCCGTGCCCATGGATGTGTCAGTTCCAATCTCTAACCTCCTTTGTAATGAACAGTGATGACTGTGCCCGAGCTTCCATTCACCCTTCAGATCCACTCTTTTTTTAAATTAATTTCTTTTTACTGAGTAGTTAGTTTTATTTTTAATTACATTTATCAGGGTGACATTGGTTAACAAAATTATGTAGGTTTCAAGTGTACAGTCCTATGATAGGTCCTCTGCATATTGCATTGTGTGACTCAGTTATCCCCTACAAAAGGGACAGAGGAGAGGGTCTGTCTGCCCAGACAGAGCAGGAGAAAGCAGGCCTCCGAGCTGCCCGCCCCTGGAGTGCCCTGCAGACTGACTGTGCTCTGCCCAAGTCTGATGCTGAAACCCATCTCCAGTATGTTGGCATTTGGCATTAGAAATTTGGGCGGTGGAACCTTTGGTGGTGATTAGGTCATGAGGGTGGAACCCACATAAATGGGATTGGTGCCCTTTTAAGAAGAGACCCCAGAGAACTCTCTTGCCCTCTCTGCCATGTGAGGACACAGTGAAAGGAAGGATTCTATGGACCTGGGACTAGACCCTCGCCACACACCGAATCTGTAGGTGCTTTGATCTTGAGCTTTCAGCCTCCAGAACTCAAAGAAATAAATATCTGTCCTTTATAAGCAGCCCAGTCAATAGTGTTCTGTGATAGCAGCCCAAACTCTTACAGAGTGCCATGACGCCCTGAGGTCACCACACACAAGGGCTGGATCGAGATGCCTGGGGAGGACAGATCTCAGCAGAGGCAGCAGCAGGACAGCAGCGAAGGGTCCCCTGTGAGAAGGCAAACCCTGGGCCCGTGGCGCCTGAGGAACAAGGGCAGAAAGCAAGCCAGCAAGGGCATGCTTATTAACTTAGAAGTCAATAGGCACACGAAGTTTGTATGCCTGTCGTCTTCCCAGGGTCACTTCTGGCTTTGTCATCAGGGGCTGTGAACGTCCCTCCTTTCTACAGAATGCAATGGGTTATCTGCACATTCACTTGTGTGTGAGTTTCTGTGTGTTTCATTAGCGGGCATCTGTAAAAGGACTCGATAGGTAGAGTGTATGACCTTGTTAGGGTCTGTAATATACATAGCCATAACCAAAATCCATTCTCACGAAAATTTACCAATTTTCATTCCCACCAAGAGCCTATGAAGTGTTGCCAAACGTGAGTAGTATCATTTTTAATTGTAGTGATAAGTGAAACATTGTAACACATTGTTATTATAAATTGTGTACATCTACTGAGATTAAAATTGTCTTCCATTCATAGACACCTGTGAGGGTGTGTGTCAGTGTGTGTTTGTGAATCGGCTGTTTTACACGCTGGTGTTCTTTCAAATGGGCTGTATCAGTATGTCACTTCTCTGCAAACCAGTGCCATACCATGCTGAGTGTAATGGAACTTAGTCATTAGGTTGTCCAAGAAATGGCTTTCAACTGTTTGAGAGAAGTTTCAGAGACAGAAGAATATGTCTACTTTGATAGAGGAAAATTATGTTTCTTCTTCTTTCCCTTCTAGGGTGATAAGTCCATAGGCATACAAAATTTATATAGGGATGTCCTAAGTTTAGTTTAAGGTAACCACTTTTAAAATACTTTAGATCAAGTATCCAAAATGTATTTATTCAAGAAAAGGATGTACATACATGGCACTTTTCTTTCTTTTTCAAAGGCGAAGTAGAATAAACTCATTGTTCTAAACAATGAGTAGTGTTGGTACCATCTTTTTACAGCCTGTCTTTATTCAACACATAGTGCATCTTTAAACATATTTTTCCTTGTAAGCAATATCCATAATCATTTTGCATTTAATCTCCTTAACCACATGTTTCTGAACAACTCAAAATGATATTTTAAGACAGTTAAATATCTTTCAAATGTTCCCTCACTGTTGACTGTTAAATCTTAAAGTTTCTAATTAGCCCAAAGTTCTTCTTGCAACTATATTGTTAGAATGAATAAAAATTCGCTGTCAGTACATTAGTGTGGTGATAATATAGATCATTTTGAAGCCATTGCTGTGTTCAAAAGTCATATTACAGTAACTGAGCCACACATGACATTTTCACACTTCCGTTTACTGAGCGACCACTGTGAGACGACCCTGTGCTCTGTGGTCATAAACACGAATAAGATGAAAACTGTACAATCAAAGTGCATATGATTAGGGTTACTAGATTTAGCAAAAAAAAAGCCCAATTAAATATTAATTCCTGATAAACAACATATAATTTTTGTTACAAATGTGTCCCAGATATTTCATGGGACACATTTGTTTATACTAAAAAAAGTTATGGTATATCAGAAATTGAAATATAACTGGGTGGTCAGTATTTCATCTGGCAAGCCAATTATGACGTAATAGCAGGGTAATAAAGGCCATTATTTCTTGTAATAAATATAAACAGTTGTATTAGTGCTATAAAACAGGAACTTTACTGTGCTATGTAAGTTGAGAGGTAGGGGTTTAGAGGGTTCATTAGAGTTGTTTCTAAACTGGATATCAAGCCAGCAAGTCAGATTTAGTCAGATGATAACCACTGATGTTCCAGAAGGTGGGGAAAGTATGAGTGAAAATGGATGGGAACAAAAGGACCAGGAATATGCTGGTACTGAGGTTCCTTTTGACTGGCAAGGAAGTTTATATTGGGAGACAGGTAAAAACGAGCACCATCAACAACGTATGTAGCAGTTCCAAATTATAGATTATGAAGGAGATATCACATTAGAATTCTAGGATGATAATGAGAAATTATAGGTATAATAATTTAATAATGTATTACAGGTTGGTGGTGGTATTTCTGCCAGGGAGAAAAAAAGACTGTTTATAGCAAGAGTAATAGCTCCCTCTACTGGTTGAAATTAGAAGATTCTCAGTTGATATCAAAAATAAATGTAATGGTTTAGACAAAGACGGTACATTTCATTATAAACTATCTGGTAGTATCAGCAATATCGTGGAATATCTTCATTTAAGCTAAACAGTTTTTCTTTTTTTCTATGTACTACAATTCATAAACTTATCAGTGACAAAATACTTAAAAATCTGGTGATTCACTGAAAGACATTAAATAAAAAATAGTAAATTGCTAAAGAAATCTCACCAAAGGTCTTTCATCCCCACCATTGTTGCCCTTTCTACATAACCTGACTTAAAATCAGAGCAAATAGGAAGTCTGTTATTAAATACATTTTCTAACTACCTGGAAGACAGTGGTGCATACATACACCGGACTCACTCTGCGAGCATGTGAAAATACTGTTTCTCTCCCAATTCCACTGAAACGTAAATGCCAGAGGAGGGGTTGCCAATTTTACTTTTATAAGTTGCCCTCAAGTGATTTGGGAAAGTGCTTCTTCGATGTACATCTTCCTTAATAACTCTTCAGCTACTAACTTGTTGCTCTGACTCCTGATTATCCTCAATTAATTAGCACCACCTGTTTAACAAAAGTGAATCGCTCCTTATTGTCTATTAGATCAACTCCAAAACCTCTCTCCCTGACAGGAATTCAGGCTCTCCGCAGGCCGATCTTGTCTCGTCTACCCACATGCCCATGCGAGGCCCATTCCAGCCAGGCTTCTCCCTCACCCGCCCCGCCCTGCCACGCTTCCCCTGCAGAACAACTACCCTCAGGAAAATGTGACTCCGGCACCTCTTTTGAGACTTACCTTAAATCTCTGCATCTACAGCATGCTGTGGTCTTAACTTTACAGACGCCACATGTCCTTCACGTGTTAGACTGGCTCCTAAATGCCGTGTCGTATTCACTGGTTTAGGATCAATTTACTTGGCAGCCCTGGCACAATATATGTGGGATTAGTTCATCTGAAGACACCAACACTAAAGCACTAGAACTGCCAAACAAAAATTAGGAAATATCCTTTTTAATGTATCAAAGACAATACTTTATAAAATAAAAGAAACAGAATATTATCCAATTTTTTAAATTAAATGCCAGGCATATTTGACACAGAACCAAACAGGACTCCAGTAATTAGAAAATAGATGTACTTGCTAGAGCAGAGGCCCCCGGAATATTCAGACTTTAAAGCTGTTCTGTTTACTTCTTTGACATAAAAATGTTTGTCTGCAGTTTTGTCTCTGCTATCCTGAGCTAGAACATCGAGCTGTTCTGATGATGTCTATTTTATGCAGAACTGAGTTTCAGCCAGAACCCCACACAGCACATGAAATGTGGGGATATATCCAATGGCAGTTTGCTGCTTGATTTGAGATGCCCACCTGCCCTAACTTAAGCACTAGTTGACAAGCATCAATTTGATGTGGAAGCACCTATTAAGCGTTAACTAAAGAAACAAGTAAAGTAAAACAGACAAATACAAATGTGTCAAATTTATGTAATCAGGTTAAACACACTAGTTGTAGTGGTTTTCTACTGCTGCAAAGCAAATCACTACAAACTTAGTGGCTTCCGACAACCCCCACTGTCCTCTCATGGTTGGAGAGGCCAGGAGTCTGGGGGACATGGCTGGGTTCTCGGGTCAGGGCTGAAATCGAGGTGCTAGCCGGCTCCTCTGCTCTCCGACAGATCTGAGACAGCAATTTCCAACTTTTTCATCTCACAGCACACATACACCAATTCCTAAAATTCTGCGGCATACCAAAACATATGGTTGGTTTGTTTTTTTTTTTCCAATCTGACCAAAAAATAGGTATAATTTTGATTCATTCACACTGAATGGCTATTGTTGTGTTGGCCGCTGTCATTTTTTAAATTCGACAGTCTAAGAAAAAAGAGGTCAGTGCCCCTGACTAAATAGTCAAGTATTGTGTGTTTTAAGAATTCTTGCTGTGGCACACTGGTTGAAAATCACTGATCTAGGAGAATCCACTTCCAAATTTATTCGTGTTGCTGGCAGAATTCAGATCCTGTGCAGCTGTAGGACTACGGTCCCATTCCCTTGCTGGCTGTCAGACGGCCACTCTTTGCTCCTGGAGGCCACCCGGATTCCTTGGTGTGCAGTCCCCTCTGTCTTCAAAAACAGCGTTAGTACATCAAATGCTCCTCAAGCTCCGGGACTCTGACTTCCTTTCCTTCTACTAGTCAGTGAAACTCTGCTTTTAGAGTGCCGGTGAGATCAGATTATCAACTTTCGCCTTATTACATAACATAATCATGGGAGTGGTATCTCTTCACATGCAAAAGTTTCACCGCACTCAAAGGGAAGGGGATTTTATAAAGGAGAGGGTCACTGGGGTTTCTTAGTATCTGCCTACCACAAATGTGTTACTTAGTAGTTATGCTTTATTTAAAAGAAGATTGAGCATGTGCTTATTAATTCAACAAACATTTATGGCACCCCAACTATGGACCAGGTGCTGTTCACACAAAAATTAAGAAACCAGGACCCCCCCAGGAGCTTGACTTGTGAGTTAGTCTTTACTGTGATGAGTATACAGAGACTCTACAGGCACAGTGATGGCATGAAGGAGGGAGAGATGGGTCTGAATCTTGATGCAGCATTTAGGTGGGCAGTAGCATAAGTGGATGGGATGTAGCAGCAGACCAGAGCACAGAGGGCCTCACATGTCAGGCTATGGAAGTTCTACTTTACTTCATCATTGAGATAGCACCATTGATAGTTACTAAGCAAGGGAATGACGTGAGACTTCTCCAAGCATCTGACATGCAGACTATGAAATTATCAGTAGCAATAAATAGTACAACACACCTAGAGCATATGCAGACTGACTCACTATTATTTGTTGCTACATTTAGGAGCAGTGAATTCCAATGTCCTAGTGGACAAAACTGTTAGTGCAATTTTCAAAGAACCTAATTTATAAACAGACTGTCGCCTAGGCACTGGGAAAATCTGACTCAGCCTGGCAAGTCCTCCATCACCATTCTGTGACAAATTTCTAATTTATCATAATCTACTATGTCATACTTCCAAAATTCCATGACTTTTCCGCCCACCTGCTGCCAGGCTTTTCAATTACCCACAAAAAAGGTTTTCTTTTATAGACCTGAATTAAAACTTTGCACACAAAAAGACGCTGTACATTTTATACCTGCAGCTGCTTCCTGAGAAAAGGTTACAGGAACCTCAAATACATTTTAATGAGTTAGACTTTTTAGATCTCAAACGATTTCTGTCAGGAAACATTTGAGACGTTGCAGTAAGTGTGGGGCTGACAGGAATTACTATGTAGGCGTGCACCACTCCACACACATCGTCCTCTCATTGTAAAGAGTGGCCAGTTTACAGAAACAGAGTAATTGTTAGATGTCACCATTGGATCTCTAATAGCAGTAAAGAAACAAGTATGTAGAAAATCAAGTTCCTGCTTTCCAGTTCCTTAAAGTTCTCATTAAGTTTCTTTCTAATGAAAAATGCATTGCTTTAAAAAAAAAGAAAGAAAGAAAGTTAAGGAGGAAAGACTATTTCCTGATGAAGATGAGAAGAAAAAAACGGAGTCACTCCCTTCCCACTGTCTTCTGTATTAAACATCCACACTCCTCTCCCTCGTGTTACCAGACGTGTGGATGACCCGTGAGAGACCAGCTGAAGTCTCAGGTCGGCTAGTCTCCCCCCAGCAATGGAGTTTCCTGTCAAAATCCACGAGGCCATGAAATGGAGGAGCCTGAGCATTCAAGTTTCCTGACTTCCTACAAGACATGTCAACATTTTTAAATAGGAAAGATCAGAAATCAAATATTAGTAATAATTTAAGGGAGCCTTATGTCATTTTCCCATTAGATATTATTTAAGAAGTTTATATCACTATCAAGTAATAGGAAGTTTTAGGGCTTCAAATTATTTACTTCTGAAATATCTAAATTTCTTGAAAAGAATTTTATTTATTCCATCAGAAGGCTATTTTCTGAGTACTTGCTGTGGCTGGCATATAGCACGGGAAATACAATAATGGACAAGGCACTTTGTCAGGCTGTGTTTTAACCACGGGGTGTTGAGAGTCCTGTCCGATTTTCACACACAAACAGCTGATGGCAAGATCTTGCTCTTTTTTTTACTTTTTCTTCATTTTTTCAGTTTTGTTGAGATACAATTATTATAAAACATTGCGTAAGTTTAGGTGTACAACGTATTGATTTGATTTGTACTTATTCACTACAGAATGATTATCACCATAGCATTTGCTAACATTTCCATCATATCATAAAAGTTGTCCTTTTTTGTAGTGAGAATATTTAAGATCTACTCTTTCAGCAACTTTCAAGTATGCAATGCAATGTTATCAACTATAATCACCATGCTGTGCATTAGACCCCTAGAATGTACTCATCTTATGACCACAACTTCGCACCCTCTGACCAGCTCCCCGTTTTCATTCATCCCCCAGCCCTAGCAGCTGCCATGCACTCTTTGCTTCTATGAGTTTAACTTGTGTACATCCCACCTGTAAGTGAGATTGTACAGTATTTATCTTTATCTGACTTACTTCACTTGGCATAATGCCCACAAGGTCCACTGATGATGTCACAAATGGCTGGATTTCATCTTTCTCATTTATGTTTTGGCTAAATAACATTGCATCATGTCATTCATACACACACACACACACACACACACACACGGCATTCGTCATCCATTCACCTGTTCACAGACACTTAGGTTGTTGTTTCCATATCTTGGCTATGGTGAATACAATGATCTTCCCCACTAGATGCTATTTCTTCCTCCTCTGAGGATTTTTGCCTTGAACAGAGCCCTAACCTGTTCTTCCTTGTATTCTACTTATTGATATAATTGTCCTTTTAATCATCCTTGTCACACCTTCACAGTTCACTACTCCACCGAAACATACCCTTTTATGAATTAAGTCTCCTGAAGCAAGGACTCTGTGTCTGCTTCTTCTGCAGTCTTCAGCACAAGTGTTAAGGAAATATATGTCAAATAGAAATGTTTCCGTGAATTAGATTTAGTTGTCTATAAGTTCAGTGACTCAGTGAAGATTCCAAGTGCATGAGGGGAAGACGACGGAGAGCTACAAGGAGCCTCATGTTGACTCACAGCACCTGTTCCTTGCGGTTTTGCAGAGTTGGAGAAGAATCTATAACTTTGCCTTTCCCAGAGTTATCAAAATGGCCAAAAACATAGAGTCCACTGAAGAGCAGTAAGCAACGATATATTATTTTCTGACACAGTATTAGAAAAAGGATTTTCTAGAATTTGAGGAATGTCTTGTCCTATTTCAAGAATAACTCCCAGAGTCAGCTGATATCTAAAGCCAGGCTAGACAAATCTCTGTGAGGTAAGGGCCTCACACAGGCTGACAGTCAACCTCCCCTCCTTGCCTGAAAATGATTGGATAATTTTTCTCAACATATATAAGGGCATTTAAATCTCCATTTCAGTATCAGTTAAGATATTGAATATTTGGATGATTAACAAATAGATACCTTTTGGAACACTGGATAATTAGCAAATAATAATCTTCAAAAATAAAATTCAATTTGTTTAATCTACCAACAGGGTCCAAATCTGCCAATGTCTGGTGCAAACTAGAACACCTATCCTTTGGCTGGAGTTCAGCTATCTGGCAGGTAGCTTCTACTCTTGCTGCCAAGAGCTAGGGGAGATGGTTTATGAATGATTTTCTTATTGGTAAATACCCAGTCTTACAGTTTGCATGGGTTTAGACATAATGAAAATAAAAATAACTGGCCAGTTAGCTCAGTTGGTTGGAGCATCGTCATGTACACTAAAATGTTGCGGGTTCCATCCCTGGTCACGTGCACATGAGAGGCACTCAATCAATCTCTCTCTCTCTCTCTCTCTATCTATCTATCTATCTAAAAAATCAATAAACATATTCTCGGGTGAGGATTAAAAAGAAAACAGAAGAAAAATATGATTCCCACTCTGAACCACACTCTAATGTTCTAACATCCACTCCCTGGAATCAGATAGAATCCTTGTTGTACCTGCAAACATCTTGGCAATGTCTTTGTTTAACTCAATCCCCCTCACATCGATAATTATTTAGATTTTGGAAGAAACCCTACCAGGGCACTGGCAGCCGAAGCCTTTATTCAACAATGCTTCCCAAGAGGAGGCTGCCAAGGAGCACCCTTTCTGAGGAAAGGATGGCTGGGTGTTGTATACAGCTCTAGCAGGAGGGTGGGACCAAAGTCAGCTGTGCGACTAGTGCCCGAGGTAGAGGAATTGTCCTTGTGTGGCAGTAGCCATTGTTTGGGCAACCTGATCTTAACCAGAGGGGTGGAGAGGAGCACTTAACTGGGTAAAATCTAGTGAAAGAGGGTGGGGAGGGGCAATTGCCAGGAACAGAGGCATGCAAATGCCACGGTGCTAAAAACTCAAGTCTCTAGGCCTTCACAGACCTCAACGGTTTCTCACAACATCAATAAGTGTCTTGGAAGTAAATTAAATAGGAAGAACATTGGCTTTTAACAACATACAGCAACACAACTCCACAGTAAGTACATAGCTGCTAGCTCTGCTCATTTTATCCTTTCTAACAGAGGATTTTGTTAAACTCTTATCCAAGTCCAGCTGAGTAGAGGATATTAATTTTTGCTAACATTTTGTAAAATGATGGAGTTACTTCTTGGCAGAAATGATTACACTAAGTCTTTTAGTGATTTGAAACAATAGTAGTCTTGGTTACATGATTTTTATAGGTATTTCTGTCTTGGTTGCCATGAAAACTACAGGATTAATTTTTATGCATTTGTGTATTTACTAGTTCATTTTTTAAATAAATATTTATTAAACCACTATTATAAGTAATGTGTCTTGCTAAGTATTTATTAAACCACTATTATAAGTAAGGTGTTTTGTTAAAATATTATATAAAATGAAGTATTTGATTTGGAAGTATTGATCTGCTTTAGATAAAATAGAGATATAATTCAAATATGTTAACAATATTGAGAATCATTGGTATATGGTAAACATCTATATATTTATTTTCCATGTCATAGGTTTTAATTTATTTTACTATTAATCATTTAAGACTAATGCTTTTTATCATTTTAAAAACCCAGAGAAATAGATAAAAATAAAATGCATTTTTAAATCATCTATGATCTCACCTTCTAGTGATAAGCAGTATTACTACTTTATTTTCTATCTCTCAGTCTCTTCCCCACACTTACACTCTTGGCTAGAAAGACACCGTGTCTGTCAGCAGAGTGCCTTGGTGCTTACAGAACGCAGTGGCAGGAGAGGAAAGCAAGGCTCTAGTCCTCAGTCGCCTATTTCGCCTTTGTTGCTTGTGCTTTCGGTGTCATATCCAAAAAATCGTTACCTAGACCAAAATCATAAAGTTTTTCTCATGTTTTTTCTAAGAGTTTTATAGATTGGGGTCTTACACTTAAGTCTAATTCATTCTTAGTTGATTTATGTGTAAGCTAAAAGTCCAATTTCATTCTTTTGCATGTAGATACCCAGTTTTCTCAACACTATTTGTCGAGGAGACTATCCTTTCCTCATTGTGTGCTCTTGGCGCTCTTGTATATGCATTCCATTCCATTGGTCTACATGTATTTTCATTCCAGTGCCACTCTGTTTTAACTGCTATAGCTTTGTAATACATTTTGAAATCTGGAAGTGTGATGCCTCTGTCTTTGTTATTTCTCTACATTGCTTTGGCCATTTGAGATATTTTGTGGTTCCATACGAATTTTAGAATTGTTTTTCTGTTTCTGTTTTTTAAAAAGGTCATGTTGATTTCAATAGGGATTACACTAAAACTGTGGGTCTCTTTGGATAGTATGGACACGTTAACATTATCAAGTCTGTCAATCCATGAACACAGAATGTCTTTCATTATTAGCCAGTTGTGATTCCATTTACATGAGATATCTCAGATAGTCCGACTCAGAAACAGAGTGTAGAATGGTGGTTTCCAAGGGCTGTGAGAGGGGAAATGGGATGCTGCTGTTCAACGGGTATGAGAATATAAACAGAAGAAACTTTAAGCAAAATGTGCTGAGTCTGTCACTATAAAGATTTAAATTCCTTTTTAAATTTTGAGAGGATTCCACACTGCTATTTATTTAAGTGAGGACCAGTAGGTGATTCAGTTTCATGTGAATTGTATGTTCACATATTTTTATATGACACCTGTGAGATTTCTGCCTGGCCATATTCATTCCCATTTTCAGCAACAGCATCAGGCCCCCCAAACACAGGGGGCCCTTGGCAGTCACATTTGTCTGACACAATTCTGTTCCTCTGGCCATAATTAATTCACATTATATAATCATATATTTTTAGAATGCTAGCAACATTTTAATATGTAGTTTAGTTGTTTCCTAAGAAATTACTCCAAAGGGGTAGTCTTTAAATCCTTGAGACATCTTTTTAGTTTTACAAAGAATTCCTTTTATTTTGCTTTGGCTAGTTCAAGTTGGTATCTTTGCTTTGCAGTCAAAGACATGCACACATGAACACGTTCAATGACCTGCTGTTTCCAATGCAATCAAGAATATTTTTGCAATCCTGGCTGGTGTGGTTCACTTGGAGCATCATGCCGTAAACCAAAATGTCATAAGTTCAACTCCCGGTCAGGCACATGCCTAGGTTCAGGGTGCATATGAGAGGTAACTGATGGATGTTTCTCTCCCCTCCCTCTCTCCCTTCCTCTCACTCTAAAATCAATAAGCATGTCCTTGGGTGAAAATTAAAATATATATGTTTTTTCATATTAATAAATATAGCTTTACCTCATCTACACTAATTACTGCATAGTTTTGTATTAACAAATACCCCACAATTTATTTAACCAGTCCCTATTTTTGTACATAAAAAATGAGCAAAAAGCTCTCAAAAACAATCCTTATATATATATATTTGCATGCTTACTTGATTATTTTCTTAGAATAAACTTATTGTAGAACACATTCTGGGTCAAGTAGATGCTTCTTTTAAGACATTTGAGACATTTTGACAAATTGTTGTTCAAAGATATGTAACAATTCATCAAAAATGCTATAAAGACTTTAATTATTATCAATAAAGGAAAACATATCTTGTTTTAAATATAGTGTTTTGGTCACTAGGGTAGTAGAATATTCATGTGTGGGTCTTTGTATTTCTACCTTTGTTATTTCTATATGTTTATATTATTAACTCATTTTTATAAGGGTCTAGAGTTTTTCCTCATCGATTTTTGAAAGATCTTTAACATAAATATATTAGTTCTTTGCTTTAAGACATGTGTCACACATATATTTCCATTCTTATTGATGTTTAATATTCCGGATTTTGTTTTACAAATGTATGAATTTATTATATAGCCATATTTATTTTCTGTTTCTTTCTTTGAGAATATACTTAGAAATTCTCCTACATTCCAAGATTATATAACCATTAATTGGTTCTCTTAGTTTTTCTCAGGGAGATGATCATATGATCATCTGTGTTCTATTATTGTAAACTATTTTTAATGTTTCTTCTTCCTTCCTCCTGCTTGCCTGCCTACCTGCCTCCTTTTTTCTTAGTCTCATTAAATTGACTAGAATTTCCAGAACAATGGTTAAAAAATAGCACTGATAGTAGGCATCATTTGTCTTGTTCCGGACCCCAGCGGAAAAGCACCTAGTGTTTTTCTGTTAAGCAAAATGTTTGGCAATTGGATTTTGAGATAGTCTATTTATATTAACAAGGTAACTTGCTATTTATAACTTCCTGGGAGATTTTGTCAGGTTTAAACATTGACCTTGCTTAAATTCCTCCTCAGCATATAGAGCTAATTTTTTCTCCTTTGACCTGTTGATGTTTTGAATTATATTAATAGATTGCCTGATACTGCACACCTTAAAATCCTAGAATAAATCCAATTTTATAATTTATTGTTATTTTAATACATGCCTTCATTCTTTTTTCCTTTGTACTGAATTTATTGGGGTGACACCAGTTAACCAACTTATATAGGTTTCAGGTGCACAATTCCACAACCCCAGCTGGGTTGTGTTCAACCCAACCACAACTGGGGTGTGTTCACCACCCCAGTCACGTCTGCTTCCCTCACCCTTTATCCCCCCTTCACCCTCCTCCATCTGCCCCAGCCAAGCTCCCCCCCAAAATCACCACACTTTTAAAGCCTTAAAATCTATACTCATAAATAATATTGGTCTATAACACAGTTTCTATGTCTTTTCAAGTACTTATAGTGTGAATATTCTTGCTACACAAAAGAATTTGGAGACGTTATCTCCTATGTCTAATAACAGTTAACTATGCAGTGGAGGTCTATTCTGTTACTCATCTCTGGTGAATAATTCCCACCCCTCTCTCTTGTTAACTGTGTGGGTGTTTTTAAACTTTTTTATTACAGGAATTCTTGAACATATATAAAAGTAAGAATTATAAACTGAAAAAAATGACCCCTTAGATGACCCTTTGTGGCCCTGAGTGTCACATTTATTATACAACATAAAATCATAGTCTATGTGAAAGCACAAAACAACTGGAAAATTAGACAAAGAAAGAATGATCCAGAAAAATGGGTACAAAATAGAGAGAAGCAAATAATATTTACACAAATGAACAGTAAGGATTTAATAAATTTAAATATATACCCCAGTTTTATGAAAAACAAAATATATAAAATACCTCAGATTTAAACTAACAATAAAGATGAAAGATCTTAAGATGAAAAAAGCATTAAGTTACCCTGGAAATGAATGAAGTCAAGTTTTAAAAATTTGAAAAACAGTATGAACTTGATAGAATGGCCATATTGACAAAACATTAATGCTTGGAATAACAATTTTGAAGTTTCTGTTTTTCATGCCCAGATATAGTTAAAATATATTGGAATTATTTGTTTTATGTTTTAAAAACTCTATAAAATTGCTCGCTTTGGTAGGAGTGGATGCAGATTTGAAGAGTTTCACTTGTTCAGAACTATGCAGATCATGGCAAGGGAAGTTCCCTGTGCCTTTTTCTCGAATGGTGGCAAGAGTGCAGCAGACAACAGCTCCTGGTGAGAAGCAAGGGCGGGGAGGTGCTGGCAGAAAAGAAATTCAAGGTGGATAAAAGACTTAAATATTAACCGTGAAACAATTAAAGTCCTAGAGGAGAACATAGGCAGGAAAATCTCAGATATTGCACGCAGAAACTTTTTTACTGACATGTCCCCTAGAGCAAGGGACATAAAGGAA
>CM052538.1:58754998-58781535 GCA_028533065.1 Trachops cirrhosus
AAAAAAAAAGAAAAAGAAATCTTCCCTTTGAAACATTTAAAAAAAAAGAAAAGAAAAGAAAAGAAATCAACTTCTGTTTATGGAGAGCCAGTAACAGAAAGTGTTCCCAGGTACGAGTACAAAACTAGCTCTACCCTGCTTTCAAGTGGTTAACATGTATCCTAGGGAGATGATAATTTTATCTCTGGCCAGAATGGTGTGAAAAGTTATAGAATTATAAACCCCTATGATGGTAGTATTTTCTATAGAGTATGTGAAAAAATATTTGTAAAGTTAAGTGAATAACTCTATAACCAGGGCATAATATGAACTTTATATTGGAAACAAAATTAATTAGTGTAATTTGGGGCCCAAATGTCACATTTATTACACAACATAAAATATTGTCCCTTGGTATAAATGACATTTAGAGAATGTTTATGATGGTTCATAGGAGGCACATTAAGAAACACCTTTGGCCAAGATGCTGCAGAGTAGCTGGAAGCTCCATCCACTTGCTCCCATCCCCACACCGCCTCGCAGCTAAACTACAGAGCAACCAACTTAAAAATCCAGCTGAGTGTGAGTGAGTGTGTACGTGGGCGAGTGTGTGGGCGCGTGTGAAAGTGTGGCCCTGGCTCTCTTGGCGGAGCAGCTGCCGCTGCTGCTGCTGCCCAGCCCGGTGCCTCTGGCCGTGCAGATTGGGGGCAGGAGCCATTTTGAGGAATTTTAAAATAACCTACCCAGGAAGAAGCCACCGGGGAGCCCACACCTGGGCACCCACACTTGTCTCAGTGCCCTCCACCCCCGGAGGGCCCTCCGCACCCTAACACTGCCAGCCTGGTGCCTCTGGATCCAGGGACTGCAGTTCTTACTGGGCAGGGACCTGTCACCTCCCTGACCCAGGGCCCAAGGCAGAGTCTGACGGAGGAGGTAGTGGCAGAGACCACCCAGGGAGCGCTGTGGCACCCCTGTGGTGGCTCGGCAGCAGGAGCCTAGGCTGGCTCACTGGAGGGAAGCAGAGTTAGCACCCCCAGCCACAGCCCCGTGTTGTGATGTAGCAGCAGAACTACAGGCCCTCTCCTGGCAGAGGAGGTCATGGTGGGGGCTGAGCCCCGCAGTCAGCAGGATGGGGAAGCTGCCCCTGATAAACAGGCTGTGTGCCTCGGGGGGAGACAAAACTGCTGGAGACAAACCAAACATTTCTGTTTCTCCCTTAAAGAGTGAAAGCACAGATTTTGTGTGTGCGGCTACCCACCTTGGGTCCCAGTGAAGAGAGGATGCTGTGGTCTGGACTTGCGCAAGGAGAGTCTGGAGTGAGAGGCACTGGGGGGAGTTTTGTGGGAGTGGCTGTGGGACTATACCTGGGCTCCACAACAACCATACTCCTTGAGAAGAGCTACCCCCACCCCCGCAGGGGAAAGTCACTCACCTTACCCCGTGAAATACCGCTTCCCCCACCCTCTGTAAACCTGTTTGCTCCACTCAACGCATCCTTCCCCCCACCCCCGCCACCTCTGTTGTCAGTTTTGCTCTGTTTTGTTCTGTTTTCCTTTTTTTTTCCTTTTTTTCCTTTTTTTCCCTGCCTTCTCTCCCATCCTGCATCTTAACCCTGGCTGAGTAGACAGCAACATAAACAGACTCAGGGGTCATCAGAGACTGGCAGTAGGTCACAGCCAATCCACATGCTATCCTGGGAAACAGACTGGTGCCCCGGCCACGGGAGAGCCACAGAAACATCCACAGGTGTTCAGAAGACCAAAAATCTGGGCTCAGGAGCCCTAACAGGGGCCCTGCCTGGAGAAAACAGGGAGATAATTGCAACAGGCTCAGACTAGTAGCTCAGGGGAAGAGGAAGATGCCCATAATCTTCCCTGAAGTCTGAAAGGCATCTGCCATAGGAGATCCAGGAATTGCAGGCCCTTTTTTCCACCAGAAGCCCTCCCAGAAATAGATGGGTCTGTAGCTTGGCTAAGATTGCCAGCAGGCCAGCAGACAGAGACTGGCAGAGGTGGATCCTGTGGCAACTTGGGACAATTGCTGACAAGCTGCCGAACCCAGTGCTGATGAAAAGCAGGTTTGCAGAGCAACCTGGCCCCAACTGAGAGCAGCCAAGCCCAAGGAAATCAACAACAAAATGTGGATTGCCTGTAGCTTCAAAAAGGCGGCCGAGAGGCAGAAGTGGCAGCACCAGACAATGGCTCAAAGCAGCCCCAGACATCAGAGTGGTGTCCAAAGGGAGAAACCAGAAGGCAAGATCTAAACTGTGCTGAAACAAATCCTCTTGGTTTCTTTCATTATCTTAACCATTTTTTCCTTTTTCATAGCCATTTTATTTCTACTTTTATCTATTTTTCTTTTATTTTTGATTTTCTAATTTTTATTTCATATCTCCTATTCTACTCTTCTCTCACAGTACTCCACTGTTCCCTTCTTCTCTCCATTTATTATTTTGTTGCCTTTACTGTGTTCCTTTTCCCCCTTCCCCTCTTGCACATCATTACAAGTAGCAGCTCTCTTCCCTTTTCTCCTCTCATAATCACTTTTCTTTCCTTTGGTCTTTTCATATTCTTTTTCTCTTTCCCATTTTCCTACTATTTCATTTCTCATTCCACTTTCATTATTCACTCTCTTGTTTTTGACTTTGCTGTGGTGGGTGGGGGGTTTGCTTGTTTTGATGTTGTTTTGAGTTGTTTTGCTTTGTTCAACCAGCACCTATACAATAGCATAAACATGTGGTGGGGGTTGAAAGCCAGGCAAATGGATGGGGGCTCCCACCAATGAATGGGCCAGTAATACTCAGAACCCAAATATAACAGGAGGGTCTACATAATCCACACAAAGCTCATTCCTAGAGCACCCAGATCAGGAGATCAAGAAGTCTACACCCCTGGGTCCCACAGGACTCTTAACACACAAGTCCACTCCACAGGACAGAGATTTAGAGCAAATCAATCTAATACATAGGAACAAGCACAAACAGAAAACTAAGATGGGGAGATATAGAAACCACCACCAAACAAAAGAAAAGGAAGAATATCCAGAAAAAGAGCTAAGTGAAATTGAGGCAAGCAACTTATCAGATACAGAGTTCAAAGTAATGATTATAAGGATGCTCAAGGAACTTAGTGGGACCTACATCAGCATAAAAAAAGGACATAGAAACCTGGAACAAGAACCACTTGGAAATGAAAAATGCAATACCTGAAATGGAGAACACGCAGAAAGAATTAAGAGCAGGCCAGACAAACGAGAGGATCAAAACAGCAATTTGGAAGACAAGGAGAAAAAAAAACATAGAACAACAAAATAAAGACTCAGAAAGAACAAGGATAGTCCAAGAGAGCTTTGGGACAACATGAAACATAATAATATTCACATCATAGGGATACCAGAAGGAGAAGAAAGGGAGCAAGGGATAGAAAGCCTGTTTGAAAAAATGATGACAGAAAACTTCCCTAACTTGGTAAGGGAGAAAAATCACACAAGTACAATAGGAGCAGAATGTTCCAATCAAGATCAACCCAAAGAGGCCCACTCCAAGACACATTACAATCAAAATGGCAAAATTTAAAGAAAATAGAGAATCTTAAAGGCAGCAAGGGAGAAAAAGCTAGTAACATACAAGGGAGCTCTGATAAGGCTAGCAGCTGACTTCTCAATAGAAACACTACAAGCCAGAAGGTATTGGCAAAAAATATTCCAAGTGATGAATAAGAAGGACCTGCACCCAAGACTACTCTATCCAGCAAGGCTCTCATTTAAAATGGAAGGTAAAATAAAGCATTTCCCAGACAAAAGAAGGCCAAAAGAGTACATCTCCACCCAGTCAGCAATGCAAGAGATGCTAAAGGGACTGCTTTAAGAAGAAGCAATAAAGAGAGAGAGACAGAAAAACACAGGTACAAAGGGGAAAATGACAATGAATAAGTACCTATCAGTAATAATCTTAAATGTAAATGGATTAAATGTTCCAATCAAAAGGGATAGGGCAGCTGAATAGATAAGAAAACATGACTCACATATACACTGTCTACAAGAGACCCACCTCAGAACAAAAGATATACACAGGCTGAAAGTGAAGGAATGGAAAAATATTCCACAGAAATGAACCTGAAAATAAAACTGGGGTAACAATACTTATATCAGACAAAATAGACTTCAAAACAAAGGCAATAACAAGAGACAAAGAAGGTAACTTCATAATACTTAGGGGAGTAGTCCAACAAGAATACATAACCCTTGTAAACATATATGTACCCAATGTAGGTGTACCTAAATATGTAAACTATGGAGGACTTTAAGGAAGAGATAGACAGTAATATAGTCATTGTATGAGGATTTGAAAATTCTACCATCAACAATGATAGATCTTCCAAACAAAATATCAACAAAAATATTACAGAATTGAATGACACTCTAGATCAAGTGGGCTTAATTGACATCTATAGAACATTTCACCCCAAAGAAGCAAAATATACATTCTTTGCAAATACACATGTATCGTTTTCAAAGGCAGACCATGTGGTAGGACAGAAAACAAGCCTTAACAACTCAAGAAAATTGAAATCATATCAAGCACCTCCTCAGATCACAATGGCTTGAAACTAGAAACCATCCTTAAGGAAAAAATTCAAAAACATTCAAATACATGGAAGATGAGTAACAGGTTATTAAATAATGAATGAGTTAACAATGAGATCAAGGAAGAAGTCAAAAAGTATCTGCAAACAAATGATATGAAAACACAACCTATGGGACACAGTGAAGGAAGTAATGGCAGGGAAATTCATAGCAATACAGGTGAGCCTAAACAAGATAGGGAAATCTCAAATAAACAACCTAACCCTATATCTACCAGAACAGGAGGCCCAACAACAAACAAAGCTGAGAGCAAGTAGAAGGAAGGAAATAAGATCAGAGTAGAATTAAATGGCATAGAGATTAAAAACACAATTCAAAGAATCGATGAATCCAAGAGCTGCTTCTTTGAAAAGATAAACAAAATTGACAAACCATTAACCAGACTTATCCAGAAAAACAGAGAGAGGACTCAAATAAATAAAATCAGAAATGAAAGAGGAAAGGTAACAACTGATACCACAGAAATACAAAGGATTGTAAGAAATTACTATGAACAACTATATGCCAAGCAATTGGACAACTTGGCAAAATAGATAAAATTCTAGAAATATACAATCTTCCTAAACTGAATCAGGAAGAAACAGAAAACCTGAATAGACTGATAACAACTAGCAAAACTGAAGCAGTAATCAAAAAACTACCGACACACAAAAGCCCTGAACCAGATGGCTTCAAAGGTGAATTTTACCAAGCATTCAAAGAAGCACTAATGCCAATCTTTCACAAACTATTCCAAAAAATTCAAGAACAGGGAAGACTCCCAAACTCTTTTTATAAGGCCAATATTACCTCAATCCCAAAATCAGGTAAAGACACAACAAAGAAAGAAAGTTACAGGCCAATATCTCTGATGAACAAAAATGCTAAAATTCCCAACAAAATACTATCAAACTGGATCCAACAATACATCAAAAAGATCATACACCATGATCAAGTGGGATTTATTCAAGGAACGCAAGGATGGTACAATATTCGCAAATCAATAAATGTGATACGTCACATAAACAAAATGAAAGACAAAAATCACATGATCATTTCAATAGATGCAGAAAAATCCTTTGATAAAATCCAGAACCCATTTATGATAAAAAAAAAAAACCACAGCAAAGTGGGAATAGAGGGAGCCTGACATAATAAAGGCCATATACGAAAAACCTACTGTCAACATAATTCTCAGTGAGCAGAAACTAAAAGTGTTTCCCTTAAGATCAAGAACAAAACCAGGGTGTCTGTTCTCACTCTTATTCAACATAGTACTGGAAGTTCTGGCCACAGCAATCAGACAAAAAGAATAAATAAAAAGCATCCAAATTGGAAAAGAGGCAATAAAACTGTCATTACTTGCAGGTGACATAATGGCTTACATGGAAAATCCTATAGGCTCCACCAAAACACTACTCAACCTAATAAGTGAATTCAGCAAAGTAGCAGGGTACAAAGTCAATATTCAGAAATTGATGGCATTTTGGTACACCAACAATAAACCATCAGAAAGAGAAATGATGAAAACATCCCATTTACTATAGCAACAACAACAAAAAAAAACATAAAGTACCTAGGAATAAACTTAACCAAGAAGGTCAAAGACCTGTACTCAGAAAACTATATTACACTGAAGAAAGAAAATAAGGAAGGCACAAATAAATGGAAGTATATGCCATGTTCATAGAATGGAAGAATTGACATCATTAAAATGTCAATAAATTACTCTAAGTAATTCATAGATTTAACACAATCCCTATTAAAATACCAATGACATATTTCAAAGATATAGAACAAACATTTCAAAAATTTATATGGAACCATAAACAACTCCAAATAGCCTCAGCAATTTTGAGAAAGAAGAACTAATTAGGGAGAATCACAATACCTGACATTAAATTATATTACAAGGGCACTGTCATCAAAACAGTCTGGTACTGGCATAAGAAGAGACACATAGATGAACAGAACACAACAGAGAGCTCAGAAATAAACCCAAGTCTCCATGATCAGTTAATATTTGACAAAGAGAGCAGGAGAATAAAATGAAGTAAAAATAGCCTCTACAATAAATGGTGTTGGAAAGATCTGGACAGGTACATGCAAAAAAATGAAACTAGACCACCAACTTACACCATACACCAAAATAAAATCAAGATAGACAAAAGACATATAAAATATAAGTCATGATACCATAAAAGTCCTAGAGGAAAACATAGGAAAATTTCAGATGTCCCATGTAGCAATATTTTTGATGATATAGTTCCAAGGCAAGGGAAATAAAGGGAAAAATATACAAATGGGACTATATCAAATTAAAAAGCTTCTGCATGGCTAAAGATACCATCATCAAAATGAAAAGGGAACCAACTGTATGGGAGAACATATTTGTCAATGATACATGAGATAAGGGTTTAATATACAAAATATATAAAGAACTCACACAATTCAACACCAGGAAAATAAACCAATTAAAAAGTCAGAAGAAGAAAGCCCTGGCTGGTGTGACTCAGTGGACTGAGTGCCAGCCTCCGAACCAGAGCATTGCTGGTTCGATTCCCAGTCAGGGCACATGCCTGGGTTGCAGGCCATGACCCCAGCTGGGGGCACACAAGAGGCAATCATACATTTATGTTTCTCTCTTCTCTTTCTTCCACCATTCCCCTCTGTCTAAAAATAAATAAATAGAAAGTAGGGAGAAGACGTGAACAGACATCTCCCCAAGGACATATAGATGGCCTACAGATGGAAGACATATGGAAACCTAGACATATGGAAACATACCCAACATCACTAGCCATCAGATAGATGCAAATTAAAACCATAAAACCATAATGAGATATCACCTCACTCCTGTCAGAATGATTATCATCAATAAATCAACAAACAACAAGTGCTGGTGGGGATGTGGAGAAAAGGGAACCCTAGTGCACTGTTGATGGGAATGCAGACTGGTGCAGCCACTGTGGGAAACAGTATGGCATTTCCTCAAAAAATTAAAAATGGAATTGCCTTATGACCTAGCAATTCCACTGCTCAGAATATACCCTAAAAACCCTGAAAGACCAATTCAAAAGAACTTACACACCCTGATGTTTAAAGCAGTGCTATCTACAATAGCCAAATGTTGTAGCCAAGTGTTGGAAACAGCCTAAGTGCCTATCAGTAGATAAATGGATTAAAACACTGTGATTTATCTACACAATGGAATGCTAGAAAGAAGGAACTCCTACCCTTTGCAACAACATGAATGGAACTGGAGACTATTATGCTAAGGGAAATAAGTCAGTTGGTGAAAGACAAATACCATATATCACTTACAAGAGGAATCTAATGAACAATATAAACTACTGAGCAAAACAGAACCAGAGACATGGAAACAGGAAACAGACTGACAGCTGCCAGAGGAAAGGGGGTTGGGGGAAGGGTAGAAAGTAGGAGAAGGGGGTAGTCACAGGACATGTAAGAATGACCCATGGACATGGACAACAGGGTTGGGATGGACTGTGGGAGTGGGGGGCGGGGTTGGCTGGGTGGAGGAGCAAAAGGGGGAAAAATTGGGACAACTGTAATAGAATAAACAAGAATAAAATAAAAAAAATTTTAAAAGAATGTTTATGATGGAGCTGTAAAAAATAAAATATATAATATATCTAATCCAACCAGTAGCAAATATTGTGTGCATGGAAAAAACAAGAGGGCAGAATGAGAATTACAGTTAATAAAGCAAATTCATAACTCTTTTTTTATCATTTAATAATATGATATAAAGTGATACAACATTATTCTCTAGAAGAGGAAAAGAAATAATAAATTTGAATTTAATACAAAGTACGATCAAGCATGTAGTGTTACAATGAATAAATTTGTATGTTTTTGTACATACTATATTTTCCTCATTTCATAACTCTGTATAGACCATTATAGTAAGGGAGATTTCATTGTTATATCCCTCTGTACATATGAGAGTGGTATAAAAGTAGAAATTCAACCTGAAACTATTGTAAGTGAGGCCAAGAGGACACCTCATATGGCTCAGCACACTTGATTATAGAAAAATTAATGGCCAATCACATTTGAGATGACTGTTCTAGTTCCTGTGAATGACCATGTTCAAATAATTGAAAGACATATCTGAAGAAAGACTTGCATTAGAGTTACTCAAAGAACTAGTAAGACTCCACAATGAGAAAACAAATTCCTTTAATTAAAATAAAAAGGCTTAGATATTAATAGACTTTTTGCCAGTCCTGGCCCAGTGGCTCAGTTGGTTGGAGTGTCATCCTGGCCACCAAAAGTTTGTTGGTTCGATTCCCGGTCAGGGCACATGCCTAGGTTGTGGATTCTGTCCTAGATCAGGGTGTGTACGTGAGGTAACTGATCAATGTTTCTCTCTCACATTGATGTTTCTCTTTGTCTCCCTTCCTCTCTCTCTAAAATCAATAAAAGCCTATCTGCAAGTGAGAATTAAAAAAAGTTCCTTGCCAAAGAATATCTATAGATACATAGGAAACAAATATATATATATATATATATATATATATATATAAACTGTTCAATAATGGGAAACTACTGGAAAACAAAATACATCATGCATTAGGAGAAGCAAATTAAATCACCAAACCAATACCTTACCCATTTATTAGAATGGCTTAAACCCCAAACTGACAACACCAACTGCACAGTGTTGGTGGTGGCACAAGGACTGGTAGTCTGGACCTCACCTGGAGGGGTTAAGGGTCTGGGAGGGGAGACATGGGTAAAGCAAGAGAGAAGGGCTTTTATTGTTTGAGCTGCTTTGAGTTTTTCTGAGCAGGAAGCGGAGGGTGAGCAAAACTTGAGCTGGAATCTGATAGAACAGAGAGTGTCTGAGAGCCCAGATGAGGGAGCACACAGTCTGCAGGGGGATTCTTGGGGCCTGAGGGCTTGGGCATGGGGGCTGGGCTGGCCCTGACTGGGCACCTACAAGCACACAGATCTCAGAGTGCAGACCTCTCCAGAGGCCCGGCCTCCATGAGTTGGTATGGAGATGGGGTCTTGTCCCAGAAAAGAAACCCTCTAGCCCTGGAGTGTATGGACTCAGAGTACAATGGGCCCCAGTGTGGTTTTCCTACACCTGGGCTTTTCTGGAACCCCAGAGAGGGGATGTCCCCTTACTTGCTGCCCACCACCATGCTTACTACAGCAGTGCAGGACCAACTGTGCTCACTCTCCCTAAGGGAAACTTTCCCAAAGGAGTTCCCCTGACCCTGGGTCTCAGCTGCAACTCCTTGCTTGCTGGACAGGCCGTGAGTGGGCAGAGCTTCAGGTGAAGCAGGTTGTGGTGCCTCAGAAGTTGGTGGTGTAAGTCCCCTTTCCAATCCCCTAGACCCTAGCAATGAAGTCAGTTCAAAATTCACACTGTGGAGGGCACATTTATGCAGCCAGCCCACAGCTCAGCAGCCTCAGACAGTCTGACAGAGCCTGAAGCCTGGGAGGTCACTGGGAGTGGGGTGTGCAGCACTTTCACCCCCTACTGTGGGTCCCCTGGCAGTATGGGCCACACACTCACCTGGGCTCAGCCCAGTTTGAAAACTGCCCTTAAACCTGTTAGTACCAACTAAACAGAAACTAGGCATCCACGTACCCACACCTGTTCTTCCAAGCCCCAGATGTCTGCAGGCAGGATGCAGAGCTTAGGGCCTTGAAAGACCTGCTTCTGATTTTCCCTGCTTTGTCCTTTCTCTTCTCAGAAATACACAAGGCCTGATCTGCTCTCTGTTCAAAGTCCAGCCACATGGGGACAGGGTCTGGCCAGGTTAGGACCCAACCTTGGCCAGAGCCCCGAGAGCTGCTGCATCACTGATCCCTAGAACTGAAGTCCCATCCCACCCCCAGCAGGCCCCAGCAGAGGGCCCAGAGGAGACAGTGCCGCCAAGTGCCTGGCCCTGTCCCCAGCCTCCTGCTCTCCCTACCCAGGTGAACATGGAGGGTGTCCTGGCCCAGCCTGGCCAGGGATATAAGGATTTCAATCACCTGCTGAGCTAAGGAAGGGAGCAGGGAGAGGGCCTGAGTGAGCTGTGGCACCCTCAGAAGATGCCTAGTCCTTCCTACCATGTTGTTCTGGTCACTTCCAGGCCAGGGAAACAGTGTTGGGCTAGGGTCGGGAGCTGGATGAGGACCCTTTATTCAAGTAAGAGGGCTTCACCGGCACCCTTGTGCTCTCCCCAGGCCTCATACTTAACTGGAATCAAAGGCTCAGGGCAAGGGGTGCTGGAGTGCTGAGGCATGATGGTGAGCCTGCGTTCTCTCTGGCCAGCAGCCCCAGCCAGGCTAGGCCTAGAGGCTGATGCTGCCTCAGCTGGGTTATGTGGGCAGCTCCAGAGCTCTGGGGTTTATGGTCCCTTTCTTGCTCTCCCAGTGACCACCCTTTCTGCCTTGGTTGTGAGTGGATTCTGAGCCAGCTGGGACCTGCGGCAATCCCTAGTTCCCCATGGGGACATCCAGGGAGATGTGGGGAGCCTGGCCATAAGGCTCAGGGATGCTTTGAGCCCAGCGGTGCTCTGCCCAGCCCATGGGGAAAGATAGCCAGGTGGGTGTCTGCTTGGGGTGGGGGGGTGACTCACCCTCTAAGAGGGGTGGCACTGGGGCTGAGCTGCCAGGTGCGCAGGCTGCCACAGGCAGCAGCACTCACCTAGGGAAGGAAACACTGGAGGCCATCATTGAGTGCCAGAGCAGGGCAGGGGGCTGCTTCTCTTTCTGGGGTGCCAGGGCCAGGGGTGGGCATGGGGACAGGGCTGGGGAGCCTCAGGCTCTGGGCCGGGATCACCCTGCAGCTGGAGGTGGCTCCACCTGCCCTGCTCAGGAGCAGTGTGGCTCAGGCTGGACTTGTCAGCTCGGCTCGGGGCACCTGGGCAGTGCACTTACAGAAGGCACAGGCCCACTTTAGTCTATCCCATCCTTGCCTCCTTGTCAGGCCCTTGGGTCAGAGCCCCAGGTGCATGGTGGGTTCCAGGGAGGGGAGGGGAGGAGAAGGCTTGGAAGTAGAGGGGAGGAAAAAACTTCCCCTCTACTAAAGTTTCCAAAAAGTTCACTGAAGGGGAGAATTCCTTTTTCCTCCTAGCTAGTCCTCTCTCTCCATCTCTCCTTGTGGTTCTCAGTCCTGATTGAATCAAATCCTGAGGTGTTAATACAGTGGGTCAACCGCCTTTGGCATCTGATAGCTGGTGGCAGAGGAGGGAAGACCCCAGTCTGGGAGGAGGCAGAGGAAGGTACATGGCTGGCACTTTGTGGCTCCTTAGAAACAAGGGCAGGCTGGTGAAGGCAGGACAGACACAGCCACTTGAGGAGCAACATGAGATGGCTTCCTGGGCTTGGAACTATTGTCCTGATGTTCCCAACTGGTGCCCCACATGGGGTCGGGTCTATTCTGTGAACACAGCAGCCCATGTAGGTCACCCAGGTGCCAGTGCCTCAGGAAGGGGGGTTCCGGCAAGTGGCACCTGCTTCCCTCAGCCCTGCTGGGACCCATCTACACCCACTCATCTGGCACAGCCATGAGGCTGTGGTGACAGAGCTGTTCCCTGTGAGACTGCCCAGTCTGGTCTTACTTTTTCCTTCCTCCTGTCTAGGGCTGAGCCCTGGGCTCCGTGCCCAGTAATCCATCTCCAAGCCCTCACTGCTGGCAGGGAGTTGCTCCTCCCGCACCACCGCCCACCGCTGTGCTTGGGGCCACCAGTGTGCCCTCTGAGCCCCAGCACCAGCACCATCACCATTGGCTGTAAGGCCCAAGGCCCAGGGCTGAGACCCAAGAAGCTGGCAATTGGAGGTGGCAGCTGCACAGCCCTGCAAGTGTGGCTCCTGCAGCCCTGGCCTCACCTGGCTGCAGGAAGTGGTGAGAGCAGTGTGGAGTGAAATCCGTGGGGCAAGAAATTTGTGCCACTTGCTCTTGCCACACTCTCCTACAGCCGCCTGTGAAAAGGGCACCAGCTAGCTGTTCTTAGGGTCCCTGCTCCACGATCAGGCCATTCAGTGCGCTCCTGCTCAGCCTATGCCTGAGGGCCTGGCCTTGCAGCACTCAGGGTCGAACCTCCTCCTATTGAGACTGGTGGGCCTGAAACTTAAGTCAGATTTCAGAGGTTCCACTCTCTGGGTTCGGCACGCAGAGAAGTTGGCTCAGTAGTTGTCTCTGCAGTCATAGGTTGAGCTTCTGGCTGCCAGGAAAGCAGCTCCCAGATTCTGCAGGATTCCGTGGGCAGTCTTTCAGGGTCCCCTCTTGAAGGTCTTGGTAGCCAGTCTCCTTGCCAGGGCCTCATGGCCTCGTCCACCCCTGACCTCTGGCCCCTCTTGGTAAGAAAAAGGCCCACATTTCTTAGCAGGTACAGCCTACTGTACTGGTGCCACCTGCCTGTCAGCGAGCACATGGGCTGTGCACGTTCCTGTGTATGTTTTTGTCTGTGTATGCACCGAGGGCCTTCTCAGAGTCCGGACCCCCCAGCTGCAGGCTGCCCTGCTCAGGCTGTCACCAAGGAAGGGCCAGAAGCTGAGCAAGAAAGTGGAAAGCAGCCAACCTCTCCTGAAGTGGTGTCCCCAGATCCTCACCGAAAGTGGGAGCTTGGCTCAGAGCACCCAGCACCCTGGAAACTTCCCACACCCACAGGCACCCATCTAGCCTTCAGCTGTCTGTCTGCTGCACCCCTGCCAGGTGGGTAGTTTGCCTGGATCAGGCTGTGCACAGAACCTAGAATGGCACCTGGCAGTGAATTGCAGCCTAGCCTAGAGGCGAGAACTGGGCCCAACAGTCAGGCAAAGTGCAGGTTCTCCCTTTCTGGGAGTTCCTAGTGAGAAAAAGCACCAAGCAGCAGGTCCCTCAGGCCCAGACCAAGCTGGAGCCAGTACTGGGGACCCCTACTGCTGAGGGCCACCACTGGGACAGCTGTCCCCTGCTCTCTCCAACAAGGTAGCCCAGAAGGAGAGCAGCTTTGGGGCCTACACAGCAGGTGGCTCTGAGTCGAGCTTTCCAAGGGCAGAGGCCATGGTGAGTGTTCAGGCTGGGCTAGAGGTCAGCTACTGGGACAGCCACTACCTCCTTAACCTGAGCCTGGTAGGCCAGGGGAAGCATGAGAACCAGATGAATCCAGGGTCCCCCTCACACAGGTTGTGGCAGTGCTGGCCTGTGGGGACATAGAGCTGTCTCTGCTCCACATTTAATGCCTGACAAAAGCCTTGTGTTTCTGCCTGTATTATGAGCTGGTGGCAGGTGGGGATTCAGCATAGTCAGGGAGCCCTCCTGACTTCTTCAAGCACAGCTCCAGGGCCTCGCAGTGGGGAAGGATGGACCCTGAGATACTGTGTCTCCCATTGAAACTGCCCCTGAGACCTGATCCCTATGGAGGTACAGATCCCAGGGGTCTAGACACCGTGTACTTCAGGTCGGGGGATGGCATCCTCTGGGCAACTTTGCCTTGCCCTTGGGGCAGGGTAAGGACTGTGACCTCTGCCAGATGCAGCATTTCATGTGTCTTGTGTGTGTTCCAGGGTGACATCTGTCAGGACAGTATGCATCTGATACAGGGTGGAGGGGCCCAGGCTCCCTCTCCACTGGGCCCTGCTATTCTCCCACCTACAGGGAAGTCTGCCCCTGTCACCAGTCCTCTCCGCTAAGGCAGGAGGGCAGCCTCCTGTTTGGACACCTGGTAGGGTAGCAGCAACCAAGAAATGTCTGAGGGCAGGGGAGCATCTCCCTCCACTGAAGGAAGAAAATCAGAGCCCTTGATACCAGGCACCCTGGGCAGTGCATGGTGCCAACAGACTCTGGTTTTACCAGTTGACAGCAGGTGTGCCATGTCCCTAGGCCTGCAGGAAGAAAAGGGGGTTGCCAAGTCCTGTTTGTAGAGTGACCTCCAGGCAGGATCCCTAGGGAAGGGTACCTTCTGCACTCTAGTGTCCCCAGCCCTCCAACACCAAGGGTCGCCCTGCTCATCCTGTACACCACTGTCTCAGAGCAGGAGCAGGCTGGGCCTCCCAGACTCCTCTGGCCTGCGGTTCCCTCGCACCCTGTGTACCCTTTCTGGGCAGACAGCAGGTAGGGGACCTGATACCCTGTTTTTGTTGGCAGGTCAGGTGTTGGCAGTGGGGCTGGCTTAAGGCTCCCCACACTGGCACCTTGGGGGAGGTGGGTGAGCTGAGTGGGCCGCCTTGGGTTCCATTGTTCCTGTTTTATTCAACTGGGAGGAAATTAGGGATCTTTTAGGGTGCTGGAGCTGGTAATTAACATGATCTGTAATTAGAATTTCAACAAAAATTAGCCAGGATTAAAAATCTTTGCAATGATTTCATTTAAAAATTTCAAATAGTATTAAATACAATTTATCAGGTTTTTAAAATATATTTTATTGATTATGTTATTGGAGTTGTCCCATTTTTTCTCCCCTTTATGATCTCTCTGCCCTGCACACCCCCCCCTTCAGCATCTTCCCCCCTTAGTTCATGTCCATGGGTCATATATATAAGTTCTTTGGCTTCTCCATTGTTGGGAACTGCCCTGCTTGGTTTCAGAAGCTGTAACCCCACTCCATGGCTAAGGCTGAGTAAGTGACCTTCAGACCATAAGCCACTAAAGAAACAAAGCTTATCTCCCTGGCAGGGGCTCTGCCTCTGCTCCTTTTACTTCACCCTTCCTGGCCCCCAACGCTCGATCGGTTAGCCAATGACGGGTAAGATTGCTCAAGGGAGGGACGACCTAAGACAGGCACGATCACAGGGGGCCCCAGGGAAGGACTTGGGGGCTACAGAAAAGGGGTGATGGACCCTCGCCCCTTGGCCTTGACAAAGCCTGGGTCCTCATTCTGTCTGCAAGAAGTCTCCTAATCTCTTGGCTGCCGTACTTCCCCTACCTGACTTAAGCCTGAAGAAATGACTTAAGCCTGAAACAATGCCAGTGGTGGGTGCAGCCCTATGCTGGAAAGGGTAGGTTCCCTAGGGTGATCAGACTTAAGAAAGAATATGTAAAATCCTGGGAAACCTGCTTTGTTTAGAATGCTCTCAATTAAATGATAAGGGTCCAAGCAGGAAGTGAGTTTGTTCCCCAAAGTTTTATGGTCCGTTTGACTATCTGACCCTGACTCAAAATAGGCCCTCAGAGTTCTTTATTTGTTATCTATTGTTTGATCCTTACTGCCTGATAATGATCAATGAGCTTTACCTGTATTCCTGTGCAAAATGAACCCAATAAAAGCCCATTGAGGAAAAGGCTCTGGGCCCTTCTCCTTTGAGAGATCAGCCACCTTTCCTCCCCAAGCAGACCAGGTCTTGGAAGGCTTATTCTCATCCATGGTGGCCCAGGGGTTACTGCGGGTGGAGCCCCGGAGCCCCACACACTCCATTTCCCATACTCCCCCTGTCTGTTTTGTATCTACCATTTATGCTTCTTATTCCCTGTACCTTTTCCCCCATTCTCCCTGCTCCTCTTCCCCGCCAATAACCCTCCATGTGATCTCCACTTCTGTGATTCTGTTCCTGTCCTAGTTGTTTACTTAGTTTGTTTTCACTTTTGTTTTTTTGTTTTAGGTTCAGTTGTTGATAGTTGTGAGTTTGTTGTCATTTTACTATTCATATTTTTTATCATCTTCTTTTTCTTAGATAAGTCCCTCTAACATTTCACATAATAAGGGCTTGGTGGTGATGAACTCCTTTAACTTGACCTTATCTGAGAAGCACTTTATCTGCCCTTCCATTCTAAATGAAAGCTTTGCTGGATAGAGCAATCTTGGATGGAAGTCCTTGCCTTTCATGACTTCAAATACTTCTTTCCAGCCCTTTCTTGCCTGCAAGGTTTCTTTTGAGAATTTAGCTGATAGTCTTATGGGAACTCCTTTGTAGATAACTGTCTCATTTTCTCCTGCTGCTTTTAAGATTCTCTCCTTATCTTTAATCTTGGGTAATATAATTATGATGTGCTTGGTGTGTGCTTCCTTGGGTCCAACTTCTCTGGGACTCTCTGAGCTTCCTGGACTTCCTGGAAGTCTACTTCCTGGAAGACTTTGTCAGATTGGGGAAGTTCTCCTTCATTATTTTTTCAAATAAGTTTTCAATTTCTTGCTCTTCCTCTTCTCCTTCTGGTACCCCTATGATTTGGATGTTGGAATATTAAAGTTGTCCTGAAAGTTCCTCAGCTTCTCCTCATTTTTTAGAATTCTTGTTTCTTCATTCTGTTCCAGTTGAACGATTATGTATTCCTTCGTTCCAAATCAATGATTTAATTCCCAGTTTCCTTCCCTTCACTGTTGGTTCCCTGTACATTTTCCTTTATTTCACTTTTCATAGCCTTCACTTCTTCCTCTATTTTGCAACCATACTTAACCATTTCTGTGAACATCCTGATTACCAGTGTTTTGAACTGTGCATCTGATAGGTTGGCTATCTATTCATTGCTCAGTTGTATTTTTGGAGCTTTGATCTGTTCCTTCATTTGGGCCATATTTTTTGTCTCGGCATGCCTGTTATGTAGTAAGGGGTGGAACCTTAGGTATTCACCAGGGCAGGGCAACCCACTTTCCTGCATTGTGGTGCTGTACATGGGGGAGGGGTCCAAGAGGGAACAATGCCTCTCGCTTGGCTCTTGGCCAGCTTTCAGTCACTTCCCCTGCTTCCCATAAGCAAATTGGACCCTTCTGGTGCTGATTCCTGGGGGTGTGGGTTGTGTATGTCCTAGGACCCTGTGAGTCTCTCCAACTAACCCTCCTGTGAGGCTGGGAATTTCTCCTGCCACCACAACCCCCATGGGTTTTTACAGTCAGAGATTTTGAGGCTTTATTTCTCTGCACTGGAACCCTGGGTTGCACAGTCAGTCTGGCTCCCCAGTTCCTCCTGGTTTATCTGCATGCAAATGTGAGATTACCCAGCCCTCCAGCCACCACTTGCCACTAGTCCTCTCTACCCAGGCTGCCCATCTCCAGCCCTCCTGCAGATCTGGATGAATATTTCTTCTTTAACTCCTTGGTTATCAGACTTCCATACAGTTCTATCATCTGGCACTTCTGGTTATTTTTTGTTTTAAATTTGTCGTTGTCCTTCTTTTGGTTGTGGGAGGAGGCAAAGTGTATCTACCTACACCTCCATTTGGCCATCAAATTTTGTAAATTGATAAAATTTATCAGGGTTGGAATCAAACCCATGTAACAGGTCTTGGCTGCTACCTCATTTCACTGGCACTGAAGACCAAGGGACACCCAGGGCACAATCCTCTGGTGGGAAAAGAAATCTGGAAATGCAAAGGGAGTAGGCAGGCCTCTCTGTGTGTACAACTGGCAGCAGCAGCCACAGTCCTTGGCCACCAAGGGTTCCAGATGGCATGGGACTGGCTGTGGCACAGGGTCTGGGGACCTTGGATTGAGCCCGTGGTCCCACTGCAGATCCCTGTTCCCTGTGCACACAGTGTCTGCCAACCACTGCAGGGCAGGAGCAGCATCCATGTCTGCACTATGCAGCCTGTTTGTGGCCATGTCTGTGCCCAACTCAGAGCACCGCCCTCCTCCTCCAGAGTCAAGGTCCTGCCCCAAGTGTTTATGCATCTTAACTTCCTAAATGGAGAATGTGGGCTCAGTGCCCAGAGCCCTCTGACTTTTTAAAAAATAATCCTCTCTGGAGGATATTTTTTATTGCTTTTTAGAGAGGAAGAGAGAGAGAAACATTGGTTGGCCGCCTCCTGTATGTGCCCAGACCAGGGATCAAACCTGCAACCTAGCTATGTGTCCTGACTAGGGGCTGAGCCTGCAACCTTCTTGAAGTACAGGATGACGCTGCTACCAAGTAAGGCACCTGGCCAGGACCCCCTCTTACTTTTGACTGTCACCCAGATTCTGCAGGAAAGCAGGCCCATGTCCAGTTCTTAGTTACTCTACAGACCTGAGACCAAAAAGACCTGGGAGAGGGCCTGGAATCTGATTCTAAGTCTGGGCAGTGAGGGAAGGGGGAGAATGGAGTAGGGAAACTGAGGCAGAGGATGGGACTGACTGAACTTTAGAGGACCACCCATGTCTTCCTGTGGTGAATCCAGGAATAATTAGCCTGAAGTACTTCTTAGACCTCATTTGCATAGTTATATTAATGGGATGTTTCTTTCCCACTCTGTATGTATTTTACCAGCCACAGTTTATGTTTTTGAAAGATAACATTTTCAATATTTTTAAAGCAAGAAAGATGTTTGTTTAAAATTCATGTCAGTAGTTGCTAATTGGATAAATTCTAAAGACTTATATTCAAGTGCTTGAAGAATCAGTGTATAGAAATTCAATTACTAAAAATCTTTCCTCAGATATCCCTGAGGCTCATTGAAGATGAAATGACATATAAACCAATAGTGGCATTTAAAACCCAATCACTTTCAAGACAGGCGAAGCTATATGGGGATCTGTCCAGAAAGTATCCATCCATATAATATGAAAAATAGAGACATTTACTGAAGAAGATACAAGACACAAGAAACCTTGTACATACGACAGTAACACCTCAGTCCCCTTATAAGCAGGCACCTTGGGACCTCACACAGTTCTCCCAATTGCTATCAGCTGCTCCATCATATTTTCCTGAATCTCATCAACACCCTGAAATCTCTTCCCTTTGAAAGGTGATTTTAGTTTGGGGAAAAGCCAGAAGTCACAGACAATAAATCTGGCCTGTAGTGGGGTTGAGTCACTTGGGTGATTTGATGTTTTACAAAAAAACTCGGCACGAGATGTGATGCGTGAGCTGGTGTGTTGTCATGAAAAAGCTGCCATTCACCAGCTGCCCATAGCTGAGGCCATTTCCATTGTATTGCATCTCTCAACTGAAGAAGAACATTGAGGCAGTACTTCTTGTTCATTTGTTTGGCCTGGAGGGGCATACTCATGATGGACAACACTTCCCAATCAAAAAACACAGTTAACATGGTCTTGATCTCCCTGCTACTTTGCTGCACTTTCTTCAGGTGTGGAGAACCAGGCAACTTCCATTGAGATGACTGGGCCTTCCTTTCCAGATCACAGCCATAGACCCACGATTCATCTCCAGTTATGACCTTCCTGAGGAAATCTGGTTCATCGGTAGCGGTTTGAATCAATTCACTCACAACTGCAGCACATTGTTCCTTCTGCTCTGGTAGCAGAAGCCGTGGGGTGGATTTTGCCACAACACATTTCATGTCAAGATCCTGCATCAGAATCTCAGACATAGCGTTTTTGGAATCCCCAGGTCAGCTTCTAGTTCTTGCACTGTCAGTCACCAATCTTTGTTGATCACAGCCCATACATGTTCAACATTCTCAGGCATTCTGCTCTTTGCAGGCCTTCTAGAATGTAGCTCACTTTCAACAGACTCTCAACCATCTTTGAAGTGTTTGTGCCACACTTTTATATGCGCTGCACTCATTGCATCATCCCTGAAAGCTTTCTGACTCATCCGAATAGTCTCCACAGGTGAATGTTCTAACTTAACGCAAAATTTGATGCAGAGTCATTGCTCTACTCACTCAGTCATTTTGAATGCCACAGCCACACAGTACACATGCTCACTTAACAGCGTCTACCACCCCCACTGACTAGTGCAGTGAAGTTATCATTGTTCACGCATGCACATTCCAGTCCACTGTCCTTGGCTGCAGGTTACATGGATGTCACACAAACCATTCTCATTACATTAACAATGGCTGGACCTTTTCCAAACAGACCTCAGTACAGCTGTGAAGACATTCCACAAGTGGGTTCATTGACATGCAAAAAACAGTATTAAAAAGAATATCTCATACAGTTTGATGGCATTTTATACCAACCTCTGGAGGAGTTAGTAATATAGTGTTAGAATTCAAAATACAAGGTCATCACTAACTGTGGACTATTCTAAAGCATGTATGTAAATTGTTTAAAATGTAATATAGTGAAGATATTGGAATTTATATAAACTAAGAATTTAAAAGAGCAAAGTATGAATATTTAGTGAAATTATTCAAGTAAAGGAAGCTTCAGTGATAGAGAACTGAAACTATTAGAAAGATAAAGAAGCTATCTATATACAATAGAAAATGAATATAAATTAGCCAACACGATATTGAATAATTCCAGCTAAGGATTCATACGAATACATATTTACTTTTTTCTTTTATATATACATGACATGATAATTCTGGCAACATAAAGCCAGAGATATTAAAAATATTCTCAAATTTTGAAGATGGCATGGAATAAGTTTTAACATCAACATTCTACATGAATGGAAACTCCTGTTTTAATTCCATAGTTTTATCATGCCAGAAGAACTGTTGGTTTTAAGTTTTCGAAGCTGATATCAGTATTACACACATTGGCTTATTAATAATTAAGGCATTTTTGTACCGAAGTGTGGATAAAAATGGTTAGCATTGATTATTTGCTATGATGTTTTAAACTTTCAAAGTCTTTTCAACATACATTTGAGTGTGTTCCTATAAAATACAATCTTAAAAAAAGTAATAATGATTGGCCTTTGTGGTTTCTAGTTATAAGTTTTCTTATTATTTCCACATAGCATAAAGTATATTCTTATGTAGGATTGCACTAAGATCCAGTAGTTTTTAAACAGTGTTACCAAATAACCATAGAAATCCCAATGCAGCAAAGGTGAACAGTCTTCAGAGTCTACTCTCACCTCACTGAAGTGGAAGCTACTCCTTTCCAATAATTTTCCACTTCAACATAAAGCGGATTGTTACAGATTTGTTAGTGCTTTCATTAGGTGGCTTTTTTAAAAGCCACATAACTGTGATTTCTTCCACAGTTCACAGTCTTTGATGAGACATTTTTTGGAAATCAAACAGTTCAGGGATGTTCGAAATAACCAAATGCTCTGTAGTAGATGAAGTCTCTCAATGCAACTGTAATAAATAAGCATCAATTTCCTTAGCTGTATTATCAGTATATACTGGAACCAAAGTAAGATGGTTTTCTTGCTCCCACAACCTACTTAATTATTATTTTAAAATGTGAATATTTTCATTATTTATAATTTCTGCTTTGATTTATAATTCTTCATTTATTTATTTTAATTGTTGTTCAAGTATAGTTTTCTGTCTTTTACTCCCATCCCAGTCCACCCCCGCCAACCTTCCTCACCTCCCTCCCATTTCCACCCACCCCCTAGTTTTGTCCATGTGTCCTTTATATTTGTTCCTGTAAACCCTTACTCTCTTCCCCTGAAATTCCCTCCCCTCTCCCCTCTGGTCACTGTCAGCCTATTCTCTATTTCAGTGTCTTTGGTTATATTTTGCTTGTTTGTTTGTTTTGTTGTTTAGGTTCCTGTTAAAAGTGAGATTATATGGTATTTGTCTTTCACCGCCTGGCTTCTTTCGCTTAGCATAATGCTTTCCAGTTCCATCCATGCTGTTGCAAAGGGTATGAGCTCCTTCTTTCTTTCAGCTGCATAGAATTCTATTGTGTAAATGTACCATAGTTTTTTGATCCATTCATTTACTGATGGGCACCTAGGTTGCTTCCAACTTAGGTTCCAACCTAGGTTGGCTATTGTAAATTGTGCTGCTATGAACATTGGGGTGCATAGGTTCTTTTGGATTGGTGTTTCAGAGTTCTTAGGATATAATCCTAGCAGTGTAATTGCTGGGTCAGAAGGCAGATGCATTTTTAGTTTTCTTAGAAAATTCCATACTGTTTTCCATAGTGGTCGTACCAGTCTGCAATCCCACCAACAGTTCATTAGGGCCCCCTTTTCTTCACAATCTCTCCAACACTTGTTGTTTGTTGCTTTGTTTATTATGGCCAATCTGACCAGAGTGAAGTGGTATCTCAATAAACTGTGACACCATTAAAGTCCTAGAGGAGAACATAGGCAGGAAAATCTCAGACATTTCACACAGCAACATTTTTACTGATATGTCCCCTAGATCAAAGGACATAAAGGAAAGAATAAACAAATGGGATCTCATCAAAATAAAAAGCTTCTGCACAGCTAAAGAAAACAGTATTAAAATAAAAAGAGAACTAACTGTATGGGAAACATATTTGCCAATGATACCTCAGACAAGGGTTTAATCTCCAAAATATATTAAGAACTTACATGACTCCACTCTAAGAAGACAAGTAACCCAATTAAAAAATGGGCAAAGGACTTGAACAGACACTTCTCCAAGGAGAACATACAGAGGATCCAGCGATACATGAAAAGATGCTCAGTATTGATTTATAGCTCTGACCACCACATTTTTATGACTGCTTCAAGCCAGTTTAAACAAACTATTACATATTCTTCAAGTATGCATTTAACTAGTGACTTTACTAGAGACAACAAGACTACACATCAGCCAAGTGGGATGTATTGTTTTTCCTCCTGTGAACTATTGCTGAGTGCAAGAAGGCAACCCACCACCACTGCACCATCTTCTGTCCTCGCCAAATAAGCTACAAGTTCACTTACATTCCTCTTTTCCCAGACAGCAAAAGCTACATTCAATCTCAAATTCCTGCTGAACAAAACTTGTGCCATTGTTTTATGGTTCTGAGACCCTCCGGGGGGAGGTGGGGAAACACAGTATTTTGAGGATGGACTTTCTGTTTGCAAAGAACCAGAATCACTGCTATCACCATGTGATTATTCAGGCAGGTGGCCCACACAAGCCAGTTTATTTTCTTTATTTGCCATGTCACTGCCCCAACTTCTAGGGGACTGTTTCTTTTTATAACAAGGATTTGGAAGAGGATGATAAACTTTCTTTCTGTGGTACATCACCATATGTAGTTTATCTGGGCTTGTTGCAGCTTGTCCAACTGTTCTATTTATGTAAGTAGCCAACTGTTGCTTGGATTTCTTAACCTCCTTCATGCTCTTATTAGTGAAATTAAAGGTCCCTTTTCTGGGAAGATTAATGAAATGTTCCTCAATATTATTACAAAGTTTTCATTTTTTTTTAACATTGTAGGTGTCAGATGTCATAATCTCTTGAACACGGGCGTCCCGGCCCAACCCTGGCGCTGGCGAACCTCGCCTGGAAGCCCAGAGAGTCCCTTGGCTCCCGGGTGAGCCCCACTCAGGGCCATTCAAATGCACCTGTCTGCAATGTGTTTTAACACAAAAATTAACCGGTGGTGTGTTTAGTTCCTTGTCCCCTGAAGACAAATGCAATGGGTGTGTTTAAGTTCATTAAACTCCAATGCAGCTGACAACAAAAAGTTATAAAATCAGCTTTACACAGCTTAAACACTGACACTTGAAACAAACCATTATTGCATTAGCTATCCCACTGGTAAATCTAGAATCTAAGGAAAAATATATTATTGATGTTTTTATAGACCTTTGTAAATGCACTGATAAAATAATGTATAATCACTTGAAAACATGGCTTGGTCCTGGTAAAGATGTTCTGTCCTCTAAACAAGGCTTCATGTCATCCCAGGTAGATTTTACACACTGACCCCTGTGCCATTCCCAACCCTTAACCTGCACCTTTCAGGGCAGAGACAGTGGAGCCTGTCCTTAAACAAACCTGTTGAGCAAGGGTCACTTTTTCATTCTGCCTGACCCTGCGCTTGAGGTGGAATATCTGGTGCTTTCCGAGACTCATCTGAACTACGTGCCAGGTCATAGGAACCCCTGAGGCTGGTGCTGCTGAGCCCTGAGCACACCCAGCCCTGCTTCTGGCTCCTAAAGTGAGAAGAGGGCTTCATAAACATGCAGAACCACCTTCGCCGTGCTCATCTCCAAACCCGTGCTCAGGAAAGCCAGAGAACCAGTGATCCGGAACACATGCTTTCTGAAACTGCAGTGAAGATCCTTCAAAACAAACCTGATTAGGAAATTCACCAGATTGGTGCTGCTTCTCAGTGCATAACTCACTTCCAGGAGGGGTGTGAGACTTCAGTCTGCGCCCTGTCAGACCATCTGTCTCTTGGTTCTGAGATGCCTGTGAGGAGACCTCAGTTGTATTGCTGAAGCCCCTGCAGAGTGGCAGCTGCTGGCTCCTCTCCAGCCTGCAGCTAGAGAAGGAACCCATTGGCCTGTGAAAGGACAAAGACACAGGGGCTCAGCTTCCTTGCTGCCAATAGCCCTGTGCAGGCACCTTTTATTTCTGGGGCCTGTCTCCTTTCCAATGCCACCAGGCATTAGCAGGAAGAAAAGACTGCAAGGGGTTTGCATTGAGCCCCAGAACTAGGGATGCTGTCCTGCAGGTGAGGAAGGAGAAGGGGTCCAAGGTGGGTTTCTTAGGGAATTCCCAGAAATGTCCGTGGGCACTTCTGCACCCCTTAAGGACTATGCCCTCACCACTACACCCCCACCCCCAGCCAAGTGCTCCCACACCTCCACTGGCACCCTCTACTAGACGGTGCCCCCCACGGACCCCCACCATTGGTGCCTGGAGTGCACCTGAGCACCCCTCTCCCGCTGTGCCCTCCCTGCCTCTCTTCCAAGCCTTTGGCACCAGCACCTAACACCCAGCAGGTCCATGCTCCCGCATCCACCCAGCGCCCCTGTGGGTGGAGCCGGCACCTCGGCCGGAGGGTGTCCACGCGCCCTTAGCCACCAAGCACCCCCTCGCTGCGCCGTTGGCATCTGTGTCTAGGCCCCAACACATCCACGCGCCCACCCACCCCAAGCCCGTGCCACTATTGGTACCGGCTTCTGAGGACCTGGGCACGGGAACCACACAGGCAGGCTGGCGGCCTGTCCGGCCCAGAGCACAGACGAAGTGCTGGGTAAGGGTCTCTGAGCTTGAGAACCACTGACCTGAGCCTGGTGGAGATGGCTGACTGTGAGTATATGCAACTGCACGTGGAGGCGGCGGCAGAAGGCAACTTCGAGGCAGGCCTCAACACAGCCATCCTGGCTGCAGGGTGGTGAGGTGGGGGTGTTTTCCAAGGAAAGCAGTGGGGCATGGGGAACTGCAGGGAAGCGCCCGTGCACCATTCCTCTGCCTGCCTGTGAAGAGCGCTGGCCCGGGGCCTCCACACGGACTCCCTGCCTGGGCCACATGGACTTTTAGAAGCTGCACTTTCTGCTGATGAACGAGGAGGGCGAGCCCGCCCCCGCCCCCTTCCCCGCCTCCGCCTCCGCCTTCGCCTTAGCCCGGTGCAGCGGTAGCCTGAGGCGCTGGAAGGCCGCGGGTTGGAGTGCAAGCGGCCAGGGAGGGCGCTCCAGGGTGCACAGCAATTTAGCCCTGCGCTTCTGCCTGGAGGACCTGTTTTAGCATCCCTGCCTAGCCCTTGCAGCTACCTGCCTTTGGGCAGCGTGGCACTGACCCCGCGCCCAACCCGGTCTTTCTTTCGACAATTTGGTAACTCTTGTTACACATTTATTTCAGTTAATGAATGTTTCTCTTCATCAGCAGCAAAACATATACAAAGTTCCTGAGAAATAAGACAGCTACTGCCACCTCTGCCCTGCAGATCACCTACACCTCTTCACTGCAAATGCCCACTCAGCTGTGGGGGCGCCAACCTGTCACAGAGTTCTGTAACTCCTGTTCTCTACTTGAGGTTGCCAAGAATCTGGATATGGGGTTGCCTAGAGCATTTCCTTTCCCTTACCAGCAAGAAATTCAATCCACTAAGCAGACTTTAGTTAGTAAAAACAAAACTTTGTTTGAGCAGGTTTGGATTAAAATAGGAGAAAAAGCGCTATGCAAACAAGCAATAAATAAGGAATCTGAGTAGAGCAGGCATTTGGACACAGTGTGGAGGGAAAAGCCCTAGAGAGATCTGGAGGGTGGTGAGGGTGCCACCTCCACCCAAAGCACACCTGGCAGTCTAGGGGGTCCTCACAGTCCCAGCTTAGGGAGCAGGCCCAGAGCCCTGGGGAGGAAGGTCTCAGCTTAGAGAGGCACAACCACAGGGAGACAGAAGGTACGGCCGGTGCCTGATTGTCAGGTCCATCTGTAGGCACTGACTTTAGACACACAAGTTTATTGTTATTAGTAATAATAGGCAACTTATTGTATA
>CM052538.1:58788532-58813526 GCA_028533065.1 Trachops cirrhosus
CCAACTTCTTTGGGACTCTCTGAGCTTCCTGGACTTCCTGGAAGTCTATTTCCTTTACCAGATTGGGGAAGTTCTCCTTTATTATTTGTTCAAATATCTTTTCCACTTGTTGTTCTTCCTCTTCTCCTTCTGGTACCCCTATAATTAGGATGTTGGAACGTTTCAAGATGTCCTGGAGGTTCCTAAGCCTCTCTTCATTTTTTTGATTCTTATTTCTTCATTCTTTTCTGGTTGTTTGTTTTTTTCTTCCTTCTGGTCCACTCCACTGATGTGAGACCCATCTTTCATTCCATCACTATTGGTTCCTGTGAATTTTTCTTCATTTCACTTATTGTAGCCTTCATTTTTTTATCTAGTTCATGACCAAAATCAACCAATTCTGTGAGCTTCCTGATCACCAGTGCTTTGAACTGTGCATCTGATAGGTTGGCTATCTCTCAGTCACTTAAAAGGATTGGTTCTGGGGCTTTCAATTGTTCTTTCAATTGTTTCAGCCATCTCTCTTTTTTTTTGATCTGGTCGCACCTGTTACCTAGGTGAGGGGTGGAGCCTTAGGTGTTCACCAGGGTGGGGCACCCCAGTCCCTGGGTTGTGATGCTGTATGTGGGGACGAGGTCCGAGAGAGAAGGATAGCACTTGCTCTGCTCTCCATGGGACATCAGTCCCTTCTGCCACTTCCCCTGAGCAAACTGGGCCCCTCTGGTGCCAATTCCTGTGCGGGTGGGCTTGTGCACCCCGTGGGACTTTCCAACGACCTCTCCTGTGAGGCTAGGAGTCTCTCCCTGTGTCTCAACCCCCACAGGTGTTTTCAAGCAGTGTCCCAAGGCTCTATTTCCCAGCGCTGGGATCCTGGGTTGCGCGCAGTGCCTTGCTTCACAATTGCCACCTCGCTGGGTCTGCCGGTTGCCACCCCTCAGCCAGGGTCTGCCAGCCGCCACTTGCACGCCCAGGGTCTGCCCGCTGCGGTCTTGTGCACCCCAGTTGCCTTACACGTCTGGTCCCAAGGCTCTCAGCTCTGCAACCCGTGCTGGCTGCCCGACTCCGCCCCTCCTACTGGTCTGGATGAACATGTCTATTTTAACTCCTTGGGTGTCCGACTTCCATACAATTCAATTTTCTGTCAGTTCTGGTTGTTATTCTGTTTCTAAACTGTCGTCCCTATCTTGGTTGTGCGAGGGGGCACAGTGTGTGTACCTATGCCTCCATCTTGGCCAGAAGTCTCTAGTTGATATATTTTAAAGAGTTTGTTCTGGTGACGCATTGAAGCTGAGAGTGTTCTGGACAAACAGGGACTTTAAGAGAAGCTGGCAGAGGGCAGCTCAAGTAACCAGGATGAAGGCTGGGACTAATGAGGAAATTCATTAAATCAGAAAGTTGAAAACAAGTAGAGTTCATGGGTATAGAATTTACATGTTTATATTAAATATGATATTTAAAACATTATTTCAACTTGTTTTTAATTTTGGGAGGGCATTTAATAAAGTGGTAAGAGAAACCTTATCTTCAGCATTTGCCTATTGTTTCCATAGAAACAAGGTCAGAACACCAAATATAAAGCACAAGCACAGTGAAAATTTGCTTTTAATGTATTTATTTCAGACAATTTTATATCAGTTTCCCTGGAAACTAAGAAATACCTACTTAGATGTAAAACATTCTGGTTTTTTTGCCATGCAGAGTTGAATTATTTGGTTACTTACACAAAATTACACGTGAATGATGCTCTGCCTTGTTCTTCTGAAACAGAAGAACACGGTTTCTTTAAGTCATTTCAAAAAGACAATCTTAAGAACTGGTACACATTTCTGATAGACTTAAAAGTATTTTTCTACTACCTTGCCTTTAACAGAATATCTACTACAACCGATGGTATTATCAGTAACACACAAAAAAGACACTAAGATTCTGTTATCCTATTTTACTATTACTCATCAACTTTTTATATAGCCTTTTATGTTCTGATCTTACAAGCTTTGCTAATTTACCAGCTAAAGGTGCCTCTCAAGTGACCCCTTCCTCCCCCTGACCCTGAGGAATGAGGAGGTAAGAAACTGGCAATATTATGCAGAAAAAAACTCTGCGCAACAGATCTGTATTCTTTCTGGTAGCTATTTTAACCCAACTTTTTGTGTGACAGTATTAATCAGCATTTGATGTAAAAGATTTGAAAAATACAGAAAAACTATTCACTTATGCTCAGAATACTCGGCACTTTTTAAATATTTTGGTGTTTATTCTTCCTGAACCTTTTGGATGCATATAAACTTAACATTGTGCTTATTTTACAAAAATGAGGTCACTCTTCATGCGCTGCCTTCTAATTCTTTGTTATAACGAGAAGTAATGACATAAGCTCCTGGAACTGTGCCCGACAGCTAGAGAGCACCCCCGCGAGTGTTTCCACGCAGTGCTGGAGCCCTACCGCAGCCTTTCAGCAACTGCTCGGTGCGCCATCGCGTGGTGGAGCAGCTCAGTTACCGCCCGCTCCTTAGGACTGACCATCTTTCTTCTTCTCCTCCTTCTCCTTCTTCTCCTTCTTCTCCTCTTTCTCCTCCTTCTCCTCCTTCTCCTCCTTCTTCTTCTTCTCCTCCTCCTCCTCCTCCTCCTTCTTTCTTCTTCTTTCTTCTCCTTCTTCTTCTTCTTCTTTTCTTCTTCCTCTTCCTCTTTCTTCTTCTCCTTCTTCTTCTTCTTCTTCTTCTTCTTCTTCTTCTTCTTCTTCTTCTTCTTCTTTCTTCCTTCTTCCTTCTTTCTTCTTCTTCCTTTCTTCAAGATTTTATTTATTTATTTTTGGAGAAAGGGGAAGGAAAGGAGAAAAAGAGGGAGAGAAACACCAATGTGTGGCTACCTCTCGCACACCCACTACTGGGGACCTGGCCCCCACAACTCAGGGATGTGCCCTGACTGGGAATTGAACCAGCGACCCTTTGGTTCGCAGACTAGCACTCAATCCACTGAGCCACACCAGCCAGGGCTCCTTTTTATTTTTTAATTGTATTTATTTATTTATAGAGAGAGGGGAAGGGAGGGAGAAAGAGAAAGAATCATCAGTGCAAGAGAGAAACATGAAATGGTTGCTTCTCATACACAACCTGACTGGAACTGAACTGGCAACCCATACATGTGCCCTGACCAGGAATGGAACCAGTGACTTTTCACAACCGAGCCAACACAGGTCAGGGCTGGTTGGTCATCTTTCAAAGTGAAACCATGCCCTGACTGGGTGGTTCAGTTGGTTGGCGCATTGTCCTGTGCCACTCTGCGTTCAATCCCCAGTCAGGGTGCATGTGAGAGGCAACAGATCAATGTTTTTCTCCCACATCAATGTCTCTCTCTCTCTCTCTTTCTCTCTCTCTTCCCCCCTCTCTCAAACCAATAAACATATCCTCGTGTGAAGATTTTTTTAAAAGTGAAATCATACACATCTTATTGTGTACAGTTTCCTAAAGCATGCTGGGGACAGATATGAAAATGGATGCATTGTACCTAATGTAGAATTAAAATGAAATACTTTGTTATAACTTAATTACGATGTAATTTTTGTGGTTAAGATATTTTAGCACTAAATGTTTTCATCCCACATTTAAGTTATCATTGGCTTTTCACTGGACATTAGAACTTCTCTTTTAGGTTTCTTGGGGTTTTATGTGTTTAATTCTAAATAACTACTGCTCTAAGACCTGAAAGAAATGCTGATCTTAGATGACAAATCAAAAGACCACAATAGATAAAATCTTAAAAGACGTAAAACAGTTGGGAGAAGCTTCACTGGTTTTGGGTACATGGAAATAGCCGTGTTTCGGGACAGCATTCCAGATGCAGGACGCACAGTGGCACACGAGACAAAGGCCCTCCTCTAACTCGGGTTTTCCATTCCAGAAGACCCAGGAGCATACAGCGCATGAGCAGTCAAGAACGTCAGGGTGGTTAAAGACAGCTGCTCTCTTTAAGTGACACGGAGCAGTTCTAGAAATGAGAGGGAGCCCTGTGAAGAATGTGGGAGGAGAGGCTTCCATGCAGAGTTCCTCAGATGGGAACAACAGAGTGCAGGCCCGCAACAGAAAACAAGGGGAAGGGCGGGGGTGGGGGGTGGCTGTGACCCAGTGAAGGGGACACCAGTAGGAATATGGTAGATTAAGACCTTGTATACCTAGTGAGCCTTGACAAAAATAAGAAATTTTGTCTAGTTGCAGTGTAGGGAAACACAGTGTCTGTGCAGTGTCTAGTTACATGCAGGGAAACAATGCTAATTCTATAAAGAGCGAGAGCAACAGTGAGAGAGAGCAAAGCTGCTGTGTGAGAATAGGGTGGAGCAGGGAGTCCAGGTAGGAGGCTGGTACAGTAGCTTGAGAGGGCCCACAGTGGCTTGAACAATAACAAATCAAAAAAACAAAGGGCCTAAAATAGGCTGACTTAAAGAAATGAAGTACATCTAAATGTAGAATGAACAAGTCACAGAAAAAGAAAGGCAGATTCCCTTTAAACATGTCTTTACACATAAGAGAAATGCAAGCTATGCTGTAGTTCTCTCCTGTTGGGAGAAGATCCATAAACTCGACATTGCATTCTTTGGTAAAGCCGTGAAGAAACAGTCAGCTTCATGTATTGCTAATGGAAATGCAAAATGGCTTGGCGCCAGGAAGGGGATGTTGGCACAGCCTCACCAACAATGCGAATGGCAATAATCAAGAAATCCTACTTTGAGGAATTTATTCTGAGGACATACATCACAACTATGAAAACACATATTCACAAAGTTTTTGTTGAATTATTTTTAAAATAAATATTGGAAATAACCCATGCCCAGAAAGGGACTGCTAAAATAAACTGGTACATCTACACAGTAGACTATGATGCAGCTATTAAAAAAGAATAAGCTACTTCTTTACCGCTAGCTGGTGATCTCCAGGATAAGTTACAAAAAAAAAAAAAAAAAGAACAGGACATACAGTAATCTATGTGACAGAAGCAGGGGAAATACTCATTTGCTTATTAAAAATAAAACTCCCCACTGAGAGAAATTCTTGCTAATTGTGTGCCTTTTCTTCCTTTCCCATTAAAGGGCAGTCAAAACACATAATTACTTAAGATGCTGTTTGTATATGGGTAATGAATGGACATTTCATATACTTTCCAATCAAAGCTAACTGTTCATATTTCTCTTTGAGTTAATTTGTGAAAGCTTTGTTTATGATTTTCTGGGCTCTATATGTAGTATATAAATTGCTCTTGCATTTCATTTGCTCCTCACAATGTTTTGAGTTAGGTAACACAGGAATTATATCTGTTTTACATGTGAGAAGGCAGAGTTCTGAGTGGTATAAATTGAGTTGTCAAAGGTTTGAAAAATGAGGCCTGATAGAGCAGGAATGTAAACTCCAGATATGTGGCACATAGAAATAGAATTTATAGAATGACACATCATGTGAGCAGCTTTGGGGATACTACCTTTTCCCACACACACCCTTTTTTAGTGTATTAAAGTAATTAAACTTGAAGGTTAAAATAATTAACATTACATAATGTAAAATAAGATGGAGGTAAATTACTACTCAGAAATGTTCTTAAAAGTCCAAGACACTGAGCTAAGTAATTTTTGAAAATATTGTATGAAAGCATCATGCAAATTGTCAACGTTAGGGCCCCAGTGGGTACAACACATACAGTGCGTACACAGGACAGGCAACTCGGCAAAGCGGAAACGACACTGTTCACCGTGGTCAAACTGTGTAATCAAGGAAATGCAAGTTACAGACACTTGAGGTTCCGCATTCACAGAACTACAATTGGGTGTCAGTATCCAGAGCTGGGGCAGACTGAAGCTGCTATCACCGGTCGCATTGTCCACGAACATGCCCTCACTGGTTTTAGAACGCAGCTCAGTAGTACTTATTGAACCGCTGAGCCCTAGAAATGATCTAACCTTTTGGTGTAGTCATTTTATTTTAAAGAGCTTTTCTGAGGAGATTTTAACAATTGACTTAAAAGTACAATATACATGAAGATTTTCTTTTTTTAAAGTTTTGTAACAATGGAACTTTGTGAGTACTTAAACTCCAGTAGGAAGTTGCCTGGGTAAAATAAAGGAATAATACTCGGTGGGCCCTTATGTGTCCATTAAACAGCAAATATTCTGGCAAGTTAAAGAAAATCTATCTCAAAATAGCTTAAAATTTTTAAAGAAAAGTCTTCACTTGTCAAACCAGAGTTCACAGAGTAAAAATCAAGGTTCTCCTTGATTCGGGAATTAAATGATCTCAGAACTTGTCTCAGTTCTGCTTTCCTGTTGATTTCTCCTGAAGAGGCTTTCCCCGCATGCTGGCAGAGGGGAGTCCACAGCTCCACATTCTCTACAGATCCCAGTACAGCTCTGTCTTTCTCTTCTGGTTCTTGGGAGGTCCCAGGCCAACTGTGATTGATTGGTCAGCCCTGGGGCACGTGCCCACCATAGAACCCTAGGTGTAGCACGGAGGAAAAGTTCGATTTTTGTTTGTTTTTTATTACTTGAGCTATTTTGACTTTTTTTCCCCTGCATGTTGTCATTTCTTTTCTTCTAGCATTCTTGATGTTTGTATTTAGAGCCCTAGTAGCACATCTTGGTTTGGGGCGTGTGTGTGTGGGTGTGTGTGTGTGCGTGTGTGTGTGTGTGCGCACACACACGCAAGTGAGTATAAGCCTGTTCTTCTTTGATTCTGGTACAAACTTCTCCTGGGCTTTCCACTGAAAATTTTAATTAAACTTTATCTTATCATAGGCACCGATACATAATACGGCTACTTCTGCAAACACTTGTTCTTATTTATTTTTTTTCAGTCGCAGTATATTTGCTTTAGTTTTGGTGGGGAGTAGCCCTGATTTCTATCAGAAGTTTAGCTTAGAGGCTGCTGTGACGGACTCTGTCTGTCACTTTGTACAAACTAAATTAATTTTTCCACATGGCTAGCATTGTCTAATTTTTCAGATATGTGGGAAAACACCTTTAAAATAACTTTATGGGTATTTTACATTAGAATGTTGAAGAGAATAGTTTCTCCAAAAGCAGTTTAAGGAATTTTCTTGAAGAAAAAGGCAGTTGGTTCAGCAGTATAAGTTCCTAATGCTAACAGTGCCATTAAAATGGATGACTCAGCTGTCTCTTAAACCAGGAAGTCCCAAATTATGTTTGAGCAAGATTCTAACTGTATTACTTGGAGGGGGAAAAAAGATTCTAGGTAAATAAATTTGTGAAATGATGTGTTCGACATTATTTATTACTAGACTGATTCGTTTTTAACATATCAATGAGCATTTTGATTCTCTAAGAACCAGGCATATAGTTTAGTTAAATTTGATCACCAAATCCCTTTTAAAAAATAAAACCATTATTATGTGGGTTGGGAAATATTGCCTTAGCCAGTACTGTTTCAGGATCTTGGTCCACTTTCTTACAATATTGGTTAAGTGGTTTGAGATGGACGTTACTGAGGACGATCATAGGGTTTGTTTTTCAAATTGACAACTTTATTATTCCATGTAGTAGCAAACTTTATGTTACTAAAATTCAAGTACCTGTTTTGTATTTTGCTGAAATAGATCATTACAGCTTGGGGCAAGGTGGGCTGCAGGCAGGCCTACCTTTACACAGGTACAGCAAATTCTTTTTACAAACGGCCTTATAATCAGCTCCATAAAGTATTTCTATTGAAGCCCCAAATTAATCATGTGGCATGGAGACTTTAGCTTTGAAGTGAGCTAAACTTAGAAGTGAGACTTTAGCTTTGGAAACTGAGGGCAAAATTTTAAAAATCACTTTGATGAGAGTATTGAGAGTCACTAGCATGAAAGCGTTCCTGCAGATTGGTGCATTGGGCTTATATGCTGCCCTTTTAACTCTGCGTCGATGAATAGCCCCAGGTAAACTACAGCTAACTGATTCATTTCTTGGATGGAGTTAGAATTAGCCTAAATGTCTAAAGAACATATGCCAAAAACAGCTCACTTGGTTTGGGCATATTTGATATATTAGCTGGTATCTGCTACTCGCTGGCCGCAGCATGACTTGCTTCTAGAGACTGTTCCTGGAATTTGCTAGAAATGTCAGCACAAAAGAGAGTGACTGTATTTCTAATTGATAAGGAGAAGGGGAAAATGATGCAGATACCAGCCCACGGTGTCCGTGTCATTATGGATGAAATGAGACATTCACACAGACTACCAAGTCCGGTGGAGGAAAAGGGACAGCATGGTTTCTCTCTCAAAGGGAGCAAAAAGCCACGGCCTCCACCGTGGCAGACCTTTATTGGGTTTCTCCACCCATTACATGATGGTCCTCATTCACTATGCACAGGTTCATTTTAGGTGGTTACCTTTTACAGAAAACAAGGGAGCCAATGCTGCTAATCACATCACAGAACAGATATGTTTGCAAATGAAAATGCTAAAGTGGTTGAACTGGTTACACTCATCCTTGGAAGGGTTAGCATGGATTTTAGGAAGTTACTTTGCAGTAAATGTCCTCAATTCAGGGTGAGGGAGTTTTAGCAAAAAGCAAGACTCATAGCGACCTAGGTCCATTGCAGGCCTCATTCCCCACAGGAGAACCTATCTGTGGGTGTGGGTCCTGTGCATCTCCCAGTGGGAGCTGGGCCCACGCCACGCAGAGCGGCCTCCCACAGGGAAACACATATGTGATTCATCTAAAAGTTTTATAGATTATTTAGATGCAAGTGAAAAAAAAGTTTAAGACCTAACCTATTTTTTCCACCTGTATAGAGAGATTCCACAGTTTTGTGTTTTCCCTGTAGAATTTTTATATTGTTGCCTTTACTAAAATTGGCTTGTTATATTACTAAAAACTTCCCAACACTGTTAAAAGTAATTAAAATTGGTGTATAGCTATTTAAAAAATTATGTCTTTTTCTACTCAACTAAATTATTATGCCTTTTTCTCTTCCTCTTCCTCCTCTACAGAGTTGTCTTCAGAATTAATACCATCTGACCATCCAAGAGCAAGCACGATTTTTCTGAAGAAATCTCAGATGGATGGTAAATCAGCATAGGATTTAGGTCACAGGTTTTATTTGAACAAATCAAAACACCAGGTGTCTATATATAAGGATTGAATTTGTGATTTTGGCTTTATTTTTATAGTTCTCAACAAAATGATTCTATCTCATATATAAAGCTTTTTTCTAACTTTATTTGTATTGTTGACACTATTACAGATGTCCGCATTTCCCTGCCACCCCATGTTCACCTCCACCCAGGCCCTGCGCCCCCTTCCGTGTGGCTGTCACCCCACTGTTGACTGTGTCTATGGGTTATGCGTACAGGTTCTTTGGCTCATCCCTTCACCTCCTGTCATCCAGTCCCCCCATCCCCTCCTCTCTGACAGCTGTCAGTCTGTTCCATGTGTCCGTGCCTATTTCTGTTTTGTTCATCAGTTGGTTTTTTTTTTTATTAGATTCCATATATAAGTGAGATCACGTGGTGCTTGTCTTCCTCTGACTGGCTTATTTCATTTAGTATAATAATCTCCAGGTCCATCCATGCTCTCACAAAGGGTAATAGTTCTTTTTTTTAATAGCCTCTTAGTGTTCCATTGTGTGAATGCGCCACAGCTTTTTAGCCACTCATCTACTGATGGGCACTTGGGCTACTTCCAGATCTTGGCCATTGAGCTAGTCAAAATCGTCTCATCCTAATGTAATGCTGCCAAGGTACATCAGAGCAAACATAGCCCGATGGGGTTTCCCAGAAGCTTAGCATCAGTGTGTGAAACTAGTGTCAGTTTGCTGTGTCCTGTTTGTTTTAGCATAAGGATCAGAACTGTAGGATTCTATGCTTCTGCTTGCCTGCTTATTTTCTTTAATGTTTTGTTAAATCAAGTTTATTTTCATGGTAGGTGTACATTTTGCCTGTCTGGAGCTGATCATTTTAGTTAGGATTGCTATATTTCTCAGTTTCCTCCAGAGCCATGGGCTGCTGTCATGTAGAGAGAGTGGCGACAGTATAGGAAAAGCTGTCCCACGCCCCTCTTTTCTGTCCTGAGGAACGTGTGGCTAGGATGACCTTCCCACATTAACAGAGGCAGTGTGGGAAAACAAAGTGCAGCCCAGATCCACTTTGGAGCTTTTACTCTTCTTCTGGCATTTGTTAGAGCAAAACGATTTTGTGTGCTGTAGATATGTTCAGTTAAGTTAGCCACAGTCATTTTAAAATTTAAATTTAAATGGGTTACTCTTCAAATGAGTAAAGACCCATTTAATTTTTTTAGTAAGAGATTTTAGTTGATTATTTATAAGTGGTTCAGGATGCTTTTGAGGTTGCTGGTGTATCTATGGATTAGTGCCTGAACAGAAACGGGTTCTAAGAGCTGTCAACTGTTAGATCCTGGTGATTCAAGTAAAGTGGGTATATGTGTAAACGCAAAATTAGAAACTAGCCCTGGCTGGTGTGGCTCAGTGGACTGAGTGACGGCCTGCGAACCAAAGGGTTGCCAGTTCAATTCCCAGTCAGGGCATGTGCCTGTGTTGAGGGCCAGGTCCCCAGTAGCAGGGCGCACAAGAGGCAACCACACATTAATGTTTCCCTCTCTTTCTCCCTCCCTTTCCCTCTATCTAAAAATAAATAAATAAAATCTTTAAAAACAAATAAAATAAAATAAAATTAGACACTACTACTGAATAGTGGTTCAGAAATGCAACAGGTAAACTGTTTTAATAGCTAAGTTTTTCACCTGGCCTAGTTTGCTTTATCCTTTTCTTCTGTATATGGAGAGACTTTTATTTGTACCTAATATAGAATACCTGTTAGGTCAAAAAAGTAAAAGTTAAATTTTAGAATTTACTTTATGGGCTTAATCTTGCCAGGTGATTTAAATTATTAATTTTGTTGGAAATTATTTAAAAATAGAATAAAATTTTTCTTATTTTGTATGTTGATAATCTGTCAGATAGTCAGTAACATTTGTTTTTCTATGGCATTATTATCAGAATTGATCAGTTAATTTTTTTTATTCTTAGTACAAGGAAAGAGGAAGAAGAACTTTTCATATCATGTAAGTAAACAGTTGAAAAGTTAAGTAAGAAACTAATAATTTGAATTAAAAATTGTCTGCCATGATTTTAAAAAATATATAATGTACCCAGCATCATTAGCATGAACCTGTTTTTGTAGATTTTCTAAATCTCTTCTATTATCTTAATTATCAAATATACATATTTAGGAAAGATCTTGGCTTTGTAATGCCCATTATTTTTAAGAATTCTGACATTTAAGTTAAATTTCAATAATGAAGTTGGTGGTACAAACAGCTGCCTTAATTTTTTAACCTTATTTTTTAACAAGATGAACAACAACTTTATAGCTAAGTTAATTTTTGGCACTATTGACTTTCTGTCACAGCAGGTGAAAGCTTAGCTTTTTCACTCCTCTGTCCCCGCATGTATGTTGGTGTTTATTAAGTCAGATTTGATGTTTACATTATTATGACTGTGCACATAGTTTTACTGCTGAGTCATGTAGATCTCTGGCTGTGCCTCCTTCTTGTACACCCTTCATTCTCCTTCCCAAATACGGCTGCAGTCTGAGCGCTTCCACCCTTCTCCAGGAGACTCCAAACCCCTCTTCCTCCTTAACATGATCTCACGTAGCCAGATGCAATGAGAGGCTTCTCTGCTGGTTTCTCTGCTTTCAAAAGTAACTTCTTTTGTACATAACAGTCTAGTCATTTGGCAGAAAAAGACAACTACCAGACAGAAATACTACATTTATACTACATTAACTGAATACTTAGTTCATTTTCCCAAACAAGGCTTCATTTTTGTGTGTCTGGAATTTTTTGACTACATATACTTTCCTGTTTCTAACAGCTCTTTTTTCCCCAAAAATGCTGTAACATTTGTCATAGGCTTGTCAAAAATATTTTCCATTTCCTAAACACATCTGTTACATTTTTTATTGGAAACAATCTTCCCCAGCCTTTTGTCATCCTACTCTGGTATAGACTGGTTTTCCCTGGGCCTGCTCTGTTCCTGTTTGGTTTTTTGTTGTTGTTTTTGGGGGGCTTTGGGGGCTTTTCTTTGGCATGTTTCTTTGAAATCTTTTGGGATCTCGTATAACTGCTCTCTTGTGTTGGATCCCCTATGTCCTAGATCAACGGTTTCAACCTTTTTCATCTCATGGCACACATAAACTAATTCCTAAAATTCTGTGGCACACCAAAAAATGTATTTTTTGCCCATCTGACAAAAAATAAGTATAATTTTGATTCATTCACACTGGACAGCCATTGTTGGCTGTTGTCATTTTTTTTTTAATTTGACAGTCCAAAAGAAAAGAGGTCAGTGTCCCTGACTAAATTATCAGGTATTGCTTGTTTTAAAAATTCATGTAGCACACCAATGTGCTACTGGTTAAACATCGCTGTTCTAGATTGCATGTTTTCCCCTCTCTTGTTATATTCCTTTGTTTTACTGGAACACATTTCCCTGGGAAAGGATACATGGACAGAAATTTTTAGAGACCCAGCCTCTCTGAAATGCCCCCTATTTAATAAACTATAGAATTCTAGGTTAAAATTAAGTATTGCAGTTCTAAAGACATTTTTACTCTTCTTATTACAGTGTTGCTCTTAAATCAGTTGACATTGTATGATATACTGTATGTCACCAATTGTAATCATTTTCACCCCATCCCTTTCTTCTCTGGAAGCTTTTAGAACCTTCTCTATCCCTGGGATTCTGAAATTTTGTATGGTTTGGTACATACCTTTTTCATTTCCTCGTGGCCGTTAAGATTGAAGATCTTCCCCTGGCAGATGTGGCTCAGTTGGTCCTGCAGCCAAAAGGTCGAGTGTTCAATTCCGGGTCTGGGTACATACCTGGGTTGCAGGTTTCATCCCTGGTCCAGGCACATACAATCCCCAGCCCAGGTGGGTATAGGAGACAACTAATTGATACTTCTCTCTCACACTGATGTTTCACTCTTTCCTGTCCTTTCTTCCCACCTCTCTCTCTAAAAGCAATGAAAAAAATGTCCTGGTGTGAGGGTTTAAAAAAAACAAAGACTGAAGATCTTACTGAAAATGTTTTTTGTTTCTTTGATATTTTCTCTATTCCTTCTTTTTTTTAGTATTCCTATTACTCAAAAGTTGGAATTCTTACACAAATATTCCTGCACGGATCTCTAATTTTTCCCCCCTCTTATTTTCCCTTTTGTCTTTTTCTACTTCCTGGATATTTTTATTGACTTTATGCTCCAACCCTTCTATAATTCTTTTTTTGTCTATTTTGTTTTTAATTTATAGTGTTCTCTTATATTGTCATTCTCTTTTAATAGCATTTCATTCTTTTACCAATGCATTTTTTTGCCTTTCTGAGGTTAGGATTTATTTTTAAGTTTTTATTTGTTCCTGAATTTTATAACTCCCATTAACTTTCTTTTCTCTTTTTTATGCAATAGTTCCCCCCCATAGGGCAATTCATTTGCTAATACCATAGATTCTAAGTTGCTTTAATAAAGTAATCACTAAAAAATGTGATGTTCTTAGCATATAGGTTTTAGGAAATATTTTCACTTTTTTTATGAGTTCAGATTTTTGGTTTTTTTTAATTATATTGTATTGATTATGCTATTACAGTTGTCTTGATATTTCACCCTTTGCCTCCTTCCACCCAGCACACCCTACTCCCTCAGGCAATCCCCTCACCATAGTTCATGTCCATGGTCGTGTGTATAAGTTCTTTGGCTACTACATTTCCTATACTGTACTTTATATCCCCATGACTCTTCTGTAACTACTTGTTTGTACTTCTTAATCTCCTCACTGCTTCACCCACTCTCCCCCACACCCTTCTCCCATCTGGCAACTATCAAAACACTCTGAATCCATGATTCTGTCTCTGTTCTTCTTGTTTGCTTAGTTTTTCAGATTTAATTATTGGTAAATTTGTATTTATTGTCATTTTATTGTTACTAGCTTTGATTTTCTTCTTTTTCTTAAATAAGTCCCTTAACATTTCATATAATAATGGTTTGGTGATGATGAACCCCTTTAATTTTTTTCTTGCCTGGGAAGCTCTTTATCTGCCCTTCAACTCTAAGTGATATCTTTGCTGGGTAGAGCTATCTTGGATGTAGGTGCCCACTTTTCATGACTTTGAATATTTCTTACCAATCCCTTCTAGCCTGCAAAGTTTCTTGTGAGAAATCAGCTGTCAGTCTTATGGGAGCTCACCTCTAGGTAACTAACCTGTTTTCTCTTGCTACTTTTAAGATTCTCTCTTTATCTTTAACCTTTGGCATTTTAATTATGATGTGTCTTGGAGTGGGCCTCTTTGTATCATCTTGTTTGGGACTCTCTGTGCTTTCTAGACTTGTATGTCTATTTCCTTCACTATATTAGGGATGTTTTCTTTCATTATTTTTTCAAATAGATTTCCAATTTCTTGCTCTTTCTCTTCTCCTTCTGGCACCCCTATAGTGCAAATGTTGTAACTCTTGAAGTCCCAGAAGCTGCTTTTGAAAATATTATCCTCATTTTGGGGGATTCTTTTTTCTTCTTGATGTTCTGATTGGTTGTTTTCTGTTTCCTTAAGTTCCAAATCATTTATTTGATTCTCGGCTTCATCCACTCTACTGTTGTTTTCCTGTAAATTGTTCTTTATTTCAATTATTCTTTATTTCAACAAAGTGTATCCTTTGTTTCTGACTGGATCTTTTTTATGTTGCTAAGGTTCTCACTAAGTTCCTTGAGCATCCTTACAAACAGTGTTTTGAATTCTGCATCTAATAGGTTGCTTATCTCCATTTCTTTTAGTTCATTTTCAGGAGTTTTGATCCATTCTTTAATTTGGGCCATGTGTCTTCATCTCTTCATTTTGGAAGCTTCCCTGTGTTTGTTTCTATGTATTAGGTAGATCTGCTTTGCCTCCGTGTCTTGGTAGTGTGACCTAATATAGTAGGTGTCCTGTAGGATCCAGTGCCATAGCTTCCCCTATCACCCAAGCTGAGTACTCATGGTGTGCCCTTTGTGTGGGTTGAGTACACCCTCCTCTTGTAATTGAGCCTTGGTTGCTATTGGCAGATCAATGGGAGGGATTTATCCAGGCCAGTCAGCTGCAAGGACTGGCTTTGAGCACTGACCATAAACCTCCGCTTTCCATGGTAGATTAGCTGTGCAGGTGCAGGGTGGTGGGTGGCACTCCCACATGGTCTGTAGCTGTCCACTGAGTGCATTGGCCCTGGGGTTTCTCTGGTAGTACATACCAAGGTCAGCAGCCACCTGTGTTTTGCATGGGCTGCCCTTCCTGAGCTATAAAGCAATGTGAGATGGCTGCTACTTGTGCTGAGCTTGAAGATTTCCAGGTGAAGCCAAGCTGTGAACTAGGTTGGCTGCCACTAGTGCTAGGCCTGCAGGTCATTGAGGCCCGCTGTTGCTTGTTTGAGAGGATTTAGGAAGTTGTGAAAAGCAGCTTGGGTGGGCCCATAAGTTGAGTGGGGCAGAGTCTCTGGAGATCTCCAAACAGGGGCAAACAGTGTTAGACAGGTTGATAGAATGGCACCAGCTTGCTGGCTCTGTAGGGGAGAGTTTAGAAAAGAGACAATGGCCTCTGCTCACTTTGATGGCAGACATTTTAGTTTCTCCCTATATACCACCGGTGCCTTTCAAGCTGCTACTCCATTCCTGGAGATCAGAGGGATTGAGTCTCAGTAAGTGAGTCCATGTATGGGTTCTTTAAGAGGAACTGCTCAGGATCCCAGTTCCTTCCACTGACTCAATCCCTGCTTGTTTTTGCAGCCAGATGTTGTGGGGACTTATGTTCCTGGCATTGACCCTGTGCTGGAGGCTTGGTGTGGGGCTGGAAATCCTGGCTCCTGGGATATCCCTCCCAAATTTTTATCCACAACACATGGGTGAGGGACCAGCCTATTCCATGTCTGCACTCCTCCTACCGGTCTGGATGGATGTGGTTTCTTTAATTCCATAGTTGTCAGACTTCCAATAAACTCGATTTCTGATGATTCTGCATGATTGTTCTTCTATAGTTTAGTTGTAATTTTGGTGTGGTTTTACAAAGAGGCAAGCCATGTCTTCCTACACCACCATCTTGAGCAGAAGCCATATTTTTTCAATCAAATTTATTGAGATGACACCTCTAATAAGATTATATAGGTTTCAAGTATACGTTTCTATGATACATGATCAGGTTATTGCATTGTGTGCCCACCACCCCAACTCAAATCATCCTCTGTCACCATATATTTGGCCCCCTTTACCTTTTACTAACCCCCCACACCTTTTCCTCTGGTAACAACCATACTGCTGTCTGTGTCTATGATTTTACTTTTATATCCTACATATGAGTGAAGTCACGTGGCTGTTAGCCTTTCTTGACTGACTTATTTTGCTTAGCATAATACTCACAGGGTCCATCCATATTGTTGCAAATGGCAGTATTTCATCTTTTCTTACGGCTGAATAGTATTTCATTGTATATATGTACCACATCTTCTTTATCCAGTCATGTATCGAAGGAAACTTTGGTTATTTCCATGTGTTGGCCACCATGAATAATGTTGCAATGAATATAAGAGTGCATATATCTTTATGAGTAAATGTTTTCAAATTTTTCAGGTAGATACCCAGAAGAGAGATTTCTGGATCATATGGTATTTCTATTAATTTTTTGAAGAAACTCCAGACTGTTTTCTGTGGTGGCTATACCAGGTTATATTCCCACCAGCAGTGAATAAGGGTTCCTTGCTATAACTTGTCTTGTTGACAACAGCCATTCTGTTTTGATCTCTCTTACTTGTTAGCTTCCTTCAGATGTGTGGTGGTCCCTGCCTATATTTTCATATCAAATTGGAAGAACTAGGAGTGAGCAGAACTTGTGAAAACTGACAGGGATTCACTACAAGGAGTGGGGGGCTAAATTCTGAGCCTGCCTTGGGTTCTGTAAGACAAACTTGTTTTCTTACTCCTGTCCAAGACACTCTCTTTAGGCACCAAGGTTGTGCTTCCTGTCCTTTGTCATGCCTTGTCAGTAACCACTCCTTCTTTTAGTCTTCAACTTTCTTTCTTTTTATTGTTGTTCAAGTACGGTTGTCTCCGTTTTCCCACCACCACTTTCCCCTGACCCACAGACCCCCACTGACCACCCTCAGTCCTAACCCCCTTTGGATTTGTAGTCTTCGACTTTCCAATATTAAAAATCATGTGCCGTTTATCCTATACAGTGTAGGTTTTTTTATGCCTTTAATTCTAATGAGATATCTCTGAAAATGAGGGGAGAGAAAATACATTTGTGGTCAGTCCACCATGTTTAACTGAAATTTAGAACCTATATTTAAAGTAATCAAAGTTTAAAACTTCAATTCAATAAAATTAAAGATATTAATTCAGAGAATATTTTTGGTTAGACCTGTAATTAGCATACTGCACTTTTCTACTACAGCCTTGATTAAGAATTCTATTCAAACCATGCACTGTGCCATAATGTCCCATTTATTTGCAACATAGAGCATTTTCCTTAATGTATGAAGTGTTAGAAAATTTAAAGTTAATTAAAAGTCAGTAATTCTTAATATCCAAAACTGGTCTTATGAAAAAGTAGTTGGAAAACAATAACTTTCACCTTTATTTTTTAATAGGCACAATAGGTGGGGGCATGATTTCTACCAGTACTTGACTTGATAGTAAGGTTTGGGGTGTCACTTGTTAAGTTTATAAGTATGTTTTTTTTCTGGTCTTTGCTGTTGAACTTAAAGCCTACTAAGTAACCCCTTCCCTTTCTTGTGAAAACTGTAAAAGTCCATCTATTCTGTCACTAGTGCTGAATGAATGAAAGAAGATACCATGGGATATTTTTGTCCCTGTCTATTCTAGTAACCAACTGCAATACCTATTAACACTAAATTTTCAATAGTATTTTGCTCTTTGATTTTTGGGGGGTATTTGCACTTTCTATCTTTATGTTTGCCTGTGTAGTTTATTGAGGTTGTAAGGCAGCAATAGTAAGGCTTTAACCATAAAAAAACAATTGTCTTAAATTTTTAGGCAAAATGAGGGGAAAGTAGCTTTTCAATAGCCAATATATCCAGGCTTTGCTAGGAGGCTTAATTCTGTCAGGGGTGCCCCACCTGTGGCCTGCGGGCTGCCTGTGGCCCAGGATGGCTGTGAATGCGTCCCAACACAATCACAAATTTACTTAAAACATTATGATATTTTTTGTGATTATGTGTCACAATGTATTTAATTTGTGGCCCAAAACAACTCTTCTTCTTCCATTGTGACACAGACACACCAAAAAGTTGGACACGGTAGGATACTAAATACTTAATACTGAAATTGTTGAATAGTTGGGGGTAGGCCTGAAGTGATGGCAAAATGTTCCGTGTTTCTTTGGTTGCTTTCTTAGAGCCAGTAGGCTCTAAGTTGTTGATTTACTGAATGAGCCTCTATAGGGCTGTGAGTCATGTCTAATTAAAAAATTTTTAATGTTTTAGGATAGTATTTTCGAAGACAAACCGATATGCATTCATAATAGAAAAAAATTTAAATAGAGGAAAATAGGAGCATAGATCATCCAAAGCTTTACCAACTAGTCTACATTTTTGTCTATTCTTATTACTACCCCATATACAGGTTTCTGCTCATAACTGACTTCATTATGGCCTATTACACGCCATATTATACCTTCATAGTACTGATCTTAAAAGGTAACCTTCCATTTAGAATAAAAGTATTTGAATGAATTTTTATATTTTATGCTATATTTGGTTTTTTTTTTTGGTTGCTGTTGTTTTTGAGGTTCCAAAAGTAAACTGCATGTTAACTGCATAGCTTAGGGAATACATTAAAGTTTTGGCTATAGTTAAACATTTCTAGCTTGAAGGAACATTTATTCCTCCAAATATTGATTCTTTTTAAAAAATATGCCATCTGGAACTTTTGATTAATGAAGAATAAGTGGCTTTGAAGTAAAACTTATGGAACAGGAAAAATGGTGTTTTATATAATATAAAGGTATTTCTGATTATTGGCTACTGGCAATTTTTAAATGCTCTGCATTTTAAAAGATATCAACTGGCTCGATTTTCTTCCTGTCCTAACTTTTGTGTATTTGTGGGGCATACTGATGGGAAAGTATGCCAGCACGATGAAAGCTATTATATATTAACATGAGAGAGGAAGGCATATCTGAATTAGTTTATAAAAATACAACAGAATTGATAGAGTACACAGTTAGACAAACATGAACAGAGTAGGAGCAATAGGCCAACTATGGAAAGTCACCAGGGTGGAAAGCCCTGGGTACCCAGCAACAGGCAAAGCTGGAAAACCAAGTATTGTAGGGTGGCACCTTACCTCCACAGTGACATTTCCTCCCCTAGCATATTGCTGCTCATGTGGTTTAGACCCCTTAACCCTTCATATCACTGGCCATGTGGTTCAGACCCTCCTCTGAACTCTCCTCCCCTGGCATATCGACCCCCTGAGAGGAGGAACAAGGGGGCCGGAGAATAGCCTCACAGGACTCCCACATAGGCCCTTGCACCACCACTCCCTCAGGCATTAAGCCCTCAGGAGAATGAGGTTCTGACCTGCATCAATTAACCTTAGCCTTAGTCTATTGGCCACAGAGACAGAGTTTTGGTCAAACTAGAGATAACATCTAGACCTCAGTTGTGTTTCAGCTCCAGGCCCCAAAAAGCAGCAAAACCAGGTGAGGTGACACCATGACTGACATCAGGAACAGCTGCAATGACTACTGACCCCTGCGCTGGCACCAATCAATCAGTGACCATGACTCTGAGGGGACACACCTGAAAAGCTGATGAACATTCTCTTGAGATCCTACCCTGAGACATCCCCTAAAATTTCTGCCTTTAGATAAAAACCCTTAAGACGAAGGACCAACTCTCTCTCTCTCTCTCTCTCTCTCTCTCATCTGTGGCCTTTCCCACCCTCTTCTTAGGCATACTTCTCTTTGGAGCATGCCCACACTCTTTGTCCTCTACTTCCCTCAGGCATGTATATCCTTGGTCTCTTTCTCCTAAGTTCCAAAGGCCCTTCATTTGCCTCTGTACCTTTTTTCCTAAGTCCACACAACCAAGCTGGCTCACTTTTTCTACCTCTGTAACTTCCTAAATAAACTTTCTCTTATCATTGAGTGGCTGCTGGCAGAGGTGTCCAGGAGGTAGATGCAGAGAGGGACTTCAGCTAGCTGGGAAAAGGAGGAAGAGAAAGGCCTTGTAGGCAGAGCAGCATGAGGCAAGGCAGGGTCCTGATGGGTGTCAAGTAACTTAGAGAATAGAATTAACGTGTAGAAATGAGTGGAAAGTATTCTCTGAGGTTCTCATTTGAGTAATGCACTGATAGTCTTATTTAAACATGAAGTGGGAGTGAAATTCTCAGAGTTGTTTGATCTGTTTTTAGATGTGAAAGGATCTTAAAACAATATTTCTTCATCTTCTAGATGAGGAAACTGATGCCCAAAGAGGCCTCTGGGCCCCCAGCTCATCAACCATCGGGCAGCCCCAGCACAGCGCACACACCCCTCCTCCTCAGGAACATTTGTTTCATCGCGCTGACTCCTGAACTGACATTTAGAGTTGGCTTTCATTTACTTCAATAAAAATGCTCTTGCTTCAATATTACATAAGGCATTATGTTTTAATGTAATAAATAGCAAAAATAGAAATCTCAGCTACTTTTCATTTCTTAAGAAAAGCTCTGAAATCTTTTTCTAAATGTTTTACATTATTATAAAGGGAATTTATCATAAGTGTTTGCCAGGTTTGATTATAGGTAGCATTTTGTAACCCAGTCTTCAAATCTCATCTGTGGAAGTTGGAGTATTTAATGGGTTTCCCATAGAGCTGCACCTGTTATCACACTAAAGCGGTTCAAGGAGTATAAGAAAAATCTTAATGCCTAATTGATTGGCATTTTAACCAAGAAGAAAAAACCCCACAATTCTATAAGTTTAACTTACTGTGACATTTAAAAAAACATTTCTCTTTCCCTTCAGGTATCTCTAAGTCACCTTACTGAAAAGTACAGCTCGTGCTCAACAATATTTTTAGATGACAGCACAATTTGCCAGCCTAACCTTGGAATCACTGTACAATGGTGAGTGCAAGTAGGTTGCCCAGGGCTCGCTAACAGACCTCTATGCTAAGACCATCCTGCCCATATGTAATTTTAGTCATTCATTGTCCTTTTCAGTGATTGAGTTAAGAAAGTGATGTCAATCATATATTGATTTCAAGGACCTAAACATGAATTTTCAATTTCCATTTTACTCTTAGAGTGGGTGGAAGAAGGGAAAGCCAGTTGGCATATAAAAAATTCCCCTCAAAAGTATTTATCTTTATTTCCTGCAGTACTGTTTTTGAGACATTGTGGAACACAATGAGAGGAGAGATGCTTTTTATTGAATGTTTCCAGAAAACATTTCTTTACGAGGTTCAGGCCTAAAACAGAGTGTACTACTTTTTTCTCTTTTTTAAAAAATTTTTTTATTGTTGTTCAATTACAGTTGTCCCTATTTCCCCCCATTACTCTCACCTGCCCTACCCACCCCCCCACTTTCCACATTCTCGGTCCTCTCCCTTCCCTGTTGTCTTTATCCAAGGGACCTTTATACATGTTCCTTGACTTGACTCTTCCCCTTTATATGTCACCCCTCCCTTGTGGTTACTCTCAGTTTGTTCTTTATTTCCATGTCAATTGTTCTCTTTTGCTTGCTTGTTTGTTTTGTTGATTAGGTTCCACGACAGGTAAGATCATATGGTATTTGTCTTTCACCACCTGGCTTATTTCACTTAGCATAATGCTCTCCAGTTCCACCCATGCTGTTGCCAAGGGTAGGAGCTCCTTCTTTCTGCTGCACAGAATTCCACTGTGTAAGTGTTCCACGGTTTTTTGATAGACTCATTTATTAATGTGTGCTATTTAGAGGCTACTCTTGGAAGAAGGAGCAGCTTGTCCCCTACTGGCACCTCAGTGTATCTGCATTTAAATTTCACTGGATTTTATAAGATTGCCCCCATGGTACATTTTTTCCTACACTATTTCTATATAAAAATTCAATTCTTCAAAAAAAAAAGTATCAAACCAGTCTTAAGGAACAACTTTTCAAGTTAATTTTTTATGGATAAAATTTGTTCAACTAAGGTTTTAATTTAATTGATATATTAAATTTCATTATATATATGTATAGATATATAAATATATCTCCAAGATACTCTATCAGCCCATATATAAGAAAATCACAGCAGAAAAAAGTGAGAGATTGAAGATGCACCTTAAAAACACCCTAAGATGAAACTTTAAAGCTTATTTAAGAGCAAAATAAAACCAAAATATGACGTAGAGCTTCCGGAATCCTGCTGGGATCATCCCAGGAGCGTTGCCAGTGTCTCCCTGGGACATGAGTGCTGATTTTTCAGAACACAGTTTGGGAAATGCTTCTTGAAAATATTAATATTCTCATTCCTAATTTTATTTTTCAGTCTTAAAAACATAATTTGCTTACAAACTTAATTTTGTTTCCATTGTACCAGGGTTTTTTTGCTAATTAAATTACCAATAACTTCTATTTTAATTAAAAACAGCAAGTTTACAAGCATAATCTTCCTTCTCTCACTCACAACAGTAGTTGAGATCAGACTGTGTTTCGGCAAAAATTGAGCCCCTTCTCTCTCCCAAGTCCTGAGCTTGGCACCTATCACATAATCACTGAATGTTTTTATTCAGCCAGGACATGAAATCCCTGAATAAAAACTTCCTTGATTTTGGCTAAATTCCATAGCTTCTCTTGAATTCAAAGGTTTCAGTGTTACAGTATATAATTCAAAAGTAGTTTTAAAAAGTAACCTTGCTCATACAAGTAGTTTTTATGTTTCTTATCTTTACATTAGTCTAATATTTGGAAGTACAGTAAGTTTAATTTGCTCTCATTAAATGTTGAAAATGCTCATTCAGTGCACTTACTATTGATTGGTAAAATAAAGGTTTACTGAGAAAATTAATAGAGCTAATTGACTTTTCAGAATGGCTTTGAAAAAATGTTTATTATGGGGTAGTAGTGCATTTTTCTCAGTGGGCTGGGTGAGCCGTATTAGAATCACTTATACAACTTTTTTCAAAATATATGTCTCTAACCACATGCATTCTGTTTCCCCTCCCCCAACACACTCTGTCCTCTCACAGGCTTTTGATAAGCTGAGGAAGGATGGGAGGCATAATTACATTGAGAAAACCATCCAGGGTGATTCTGATTTCAACCCTAATTCGTGTGTTCTCAAACTTTGCTGCACATTGCAGTCACCTGAGAGAAGCTTTAAAAACAATCCCAAGTCATACTCAACGCCAGTTAAATCAGATCACCAACAGCCGGGCAGTTGTTAAGGCTCCTTTGATCATCCCAATGTACAGCCATGCTTGGGACCACTGCCAAGTTAAAGTGTCGGAGACAGAGAGATGCTTCTCACGACTGGCAGACCTTGAGCACATCACTTCTAAACCTTGGTTACCTTATCTGTAAAATGAGTTGTTGAATTAAATGCTACCAAAAGTTCATTTGTCCTTTTCAGCTTCTATGCTTCAAATTCTATGATTTTAAAATAGGTTTGAAGATGAAACTGTTTGAAGCACTATAAAAATACTAGTCTTTGTTGCTAACAATAGTATAAGCCTTTTTACAAGTGCTAACATTCTACAGACCTAGTTATCAAATTCAGGTTTGCTTTCCCTCAATTATTTTGAGCTTCATTTTATAATAGATACTGAGGGCAAAGAGGAGAAGCATATAACATAAACTAGACCTAACCTATAACTTAACTATATCCCTTTATTGCATATTACACAGCATCTGTGAATAACTTAAGAATACAGTAATTTACATAGTATTGAAGGACTCACATCTATTCGTGTAGATTTTATTTAAGCTTATTGGAAATACAAGTTATTAATATCACACTGTGTACTATTATGCTGCATTGTTAGCACTACTTATTTTAGGAGTGTTAGACCTATTGATTTTTGTGGGTTCTTATATTTGCTATTAAATTTTCTAACAATTATGCAACAGTGATCTTAAATGGTGTTATTTGGTATAGAGCATTTACATACCTTTAGGGAAATGATAGAAAATGGGTGAGTAGATGGAAACACTACTGTATGGCTTAAATTCAAGCATATGTACAAATAGGTACCACTTCTACAGGACAAAAGGTTCTGTGGGTAGAAGGGCAGATGACAGGGGAAACATGTAATAACATGAAAATCAACTAACACATGTCTTTTGTAAACATATTACCTAGCACTTTAGTTTTCCTAATTTTGCTACAAGACAAAGAGCTACAACAATGCAAAAAGTGCCTATGTGATACCGCCCTGAATTAGGATTTCATAGCCACTGGGCATCTAGGAACATATTCCCCCACTACAACCCCCTTTAAAGACTGTCTTCAGACCTAACAAAATCAACTGTTACAATTTTTTTTCCCTCCACAGCCTGGCTTTAGCAATCTATTACCACATAAAGAACAGGTGAGGTTTTTTTTACTTTTGTTTTATTGATTATGCTATTACAGTTGCCCCATTTTCCCCCTTCTTCCCCTCCACCCTGCACACCCTCTCCCACCCACATTCCCCCCCTTTTAGTTCATGTCCATGTGTCATAAGTTCTTTAGGTTCTACATTTCCCCTACTATTCTTGCCCTCCCCCTGTCTATTTTCTATCTACCACCCATGCTACTTATTCTCTGTACCTTTTCCCCCTCTCTCCTCTTCCCACTCCCCTGTTGCTAACCCACCATGTGATCTCCATTTCTGTGGTTCTGTTCCTGTTCTAGTTATTTGCTTAGTTTCTTTTTGTTTTTGTCTTTGTTTTAGGTGTGGTTGTTAATAGTTGTGAGTTCGCTGTCATTTTACTATACAGATTTTTTATCTTCTTTTTCTCAGATAAGTCCCTTTAACATTTCATATAATAAGGGCTTG